>CM053585.1:123237522-123256843 GCA_028646515.1 Pseudochirops corinnae | reverse complement strand
AAAAGAAGAGTTAATTTTCTAATGATACAATTGTATCATCTTCTTAACAGTATTTCTTATATGATGGTTTCCCAAAATTCACAATATAAGAAAATTTAGAAACACAATGATAACATGTAGAATATCATGGATTTAAAACATGAAACAAAACTTATTGCCAGTCAAATGACATCAATTCAGTTGACTGAATATCTTACATAGGAAATCAATCACTTCATTCATCTTCAAAGTTTTGTTATTCTATACTGATTGTATTTAAGACCAGTATAGAATAATTTTGGTCCAATTTGGTCCAAATTTATACCTTTAATACAACCTATTTTTATAGTTGCTAAACATATTGCCTTAATGCCAAATATTAAGTATATTTTTCCATAAAGGCCTAATTTGCTTATAAAGGGTCAAAGATCACAATTATCCTAATAGGAGAACAAATCTTACTTAAATAGTGACAAGAATAAACCCAATCACATCTGAATCTATATTTGCTAGTGGTATTATAGAGACTATCAATTTTCCCTTGGCTTATATACTGTCAATACTTCAAATCATAAGGCCTGCTACTTTCAGTCAGTCTACTGTCAAAAATTTAATGTGGCAGTCTTGTATTCTCAATTCCCTCTTTTAGGGTCCATGAGGATCATCAGAAACATGGAAATTGCAAATATAACCTCTGTGACAGTAATGAAATTATGAATGTATAGTCCTTACATAAGGACTAAAATGTACCCTTTTAATGGTGTAAGACAAACAGCACACAGAAGGGTTGCTAGCACAGGTTCACTCTTGATCTGGTCAGACAGGCAAGACACTAAGGAGGGGTTAATTATCTTACTTTATTCTAGTCTAGTTTTCTCAGAAGAGGATTGCTGATAATGGAAGGACAAACCCCTACAGCATTCTCTAATCACCCTTCTCACAGGGGCTGATGAGAAGTGGGGGCAGCTACCCCTATGTCTCGATGGGGTCAGTTGAGTTGTGCATCCCCTAAGCCCCCTCAAACCTCAATGGGGGCCACTTGAGGTAAACACAGATTTCCCCCCAAGCCTTGATGGGGGCCGATCAAGGCATGCACAATATCTGTGCATTCAAACCTAAGGTTCCCCATTCATTGCCCACCACTTTATAGGGGCGACAGACAAAGAAGGCATATTGCCAGCAGTAGCCTCACAAGTTTACATCACTCCATATCTGTATCTCACTGTGCAGTCACAGTGGATGTTTATATTATTTATCATTATATAGTGCTGCACAAGTGCGTTGGATGTGTTTTGAACCATAACTGTGGGAACTCATATCTAATACCTGGGAACAAGAGATTGCTATGGCTATGGATCCTGGAAAACTGAACTCTAAGAAATAATAACAAAAATTTACTTTACATACACCAAAATCCACCTTACACTAAAATTCGCCTTACTAATGATCTTTTAAGGATGGAATTTTGGTATGCTATGCTCAAATTATTGCATGCTGTATATTTATTTTATATTTTCAATTTGGTAAATGTCACATCTGGGTGGAATACTGTCAATTTTTAAATTGCATCCATGGTTCCAGCTATTTTTTCCATAGCATAGAAAAAATCAATGAAATCAGGTTCAGAGAGCAATGAGAAATCTCAAAACTGATTAGAATAGACATTTCTCTAAATTGTGTTCAAAATGTTCATAAATTTATAGACATAGAAAGCTTCTCATATCCTTTCCACGAATCCAGACTTACTTTATGTTTGCAAAGTAACATGTTGCTAATGGAGTTTTATATTCACACTTGTCGGTGCAAATGGATTCCATCTTTCTTTAACTTTCTACCCATTCTTCTCATCTCTTTGTTACTTAAGCTTTCTCTTTACCATTTCTTATTTCCTCAAAATTTCCCCTCTTTTTTCTTTCATTCTTTGATCTAACACTTCACTAACTTTCACTACTTTCTTAGTTACTCTATGCTTTATTTCCCAATCATATCCCAAACTATCTACAGAACTAATCTTCACTCCACTGAATGTCTCCTTTACAAATTTCCACTAGTTGTTATTATATAATACCAATTAATGGAATTACTTTCACTTTTTGTGTTCTTAAGAGCTTACAAACACATGGTCTTATTTCAATTTCTTTTAGGTGACCTTGCTTCTAGTTTACCTAAAAAGTTGTTTAAATCAGACAGCAACTTGAAAATAAACTTATTAAAACATTCTCCCAAGTTAAATTTTATTTATTTTCAAGTTACTATCTGATTTAAACAAGTCATTCTTTTTCATGGTCAAAAGAAGAATTAATAACAGGAGGTTCTTAAGCACCAGATAAATTTAAACTGCAGACTCCCCTCTATCCTTTTAAAAAAATCTTTTGGACTTCAATGATAATGCTTTCCAATCATCTTCAGTTCCTTTTTCTTTCTTTCATCTTTTTTCATATTAAATCACCTGCCTTTCTTGCACTAAAATAGTAAATCTGTCAGTCTCCAGGGAAAGAATGATAAAAACATCTAAGAGTGTTACTTTCATGTAACTTTCCTGACATTTTATTTTTATTTTTTTCTTAAAAACCTCTACAGAGTGATACCTTAAATACTCACCAAGATAATTCAGCATTTATAAAACCATTCAAGCTATGCTCTGGAAATTCACAGTAGAAAAATTATACTTCAGTAACAAATTTTGTCTCAAATTAGTTTTTTAGTTTTTTTTCAGTTGCATCTGACTTTTTGTGACCTAGTTGGGGTTTCCTTGGCAAAGATACTGGAATGGTTTTCTATTGTCTTCTCCAACTCATTTAATAGATGAGGGAACTCAGGTAAACAGAGTTAAGTGACTTGCCCAGGGTTAAGTGACTTGTCACACAGCTAGTAAGTGTTTGAGGGCAGATTTCAATTCAGATCTTCCTAACTCGAGACCCTAGGGCTTTATCCACTGTACCACTTAGATGCCCCCTAAATGGGTTTCAAAGTCATGAATTTCTGCAGATTGGGGAAATTTTTTTTTTTTGCCTCTTCTGTGTCTCTTGTCTGCCTCTGAATACGAGAGAGAGAGAGAGAGAGAGAGAGAGAGAGAGAGAAACAGAGAGAGAGAGAGAGAGAAAGAGAGAGAGAGAGAGAGAGGGAGAGAGAAAGAGAGAGGGAGAGAGAGAGAGAGAGAGAGAGAGACTTGTTGGAAGCAAATTAGGTTGGCTGTATTTGTTAACCATCTTCTCTAAAGGAGTCCCTAAAGGTATCTTTGACTTGTTCATATCAAATGACTGCACGTGATAATCAACCCAAATGCCTGTATACAGAATTTAGTTCATTTAGATTTTCCTTGCAGGACAGGTAGAGAGAGAATAACTGTGGGAAGGTTTTTTTATACAGAAGTTGCTTAGCTGTACCTGTTTTTACACAAGATGGTTCCTCTCTATCTTGAGTCTATCAGGGGAATCCACTCCTTGATATCTGTGATTGTTGGGTTGCAAAAATTAGGAAGCAGAAACTAGTTCACATTAAGAATTGAGAAATTGAGAAATGTTTTGATTGTCATATGCAGTAGTCTGGATACATGCATATAGGTAACCTGCAAAAGACTAATTCACTTGATTTTTATACCCTTGAACAAGCAACTCTGTTTTTTTGTCTTTACTCAACATTGTTCCCCAGTTGACATGATATTGATGTAAGTCTTTTTCTTTATCCTGAAGACATTCTGTTTTAGGAATATCCAGATATCTCCTGTTATGTAATATTGCAGTTTATCACCAACTCTATCACCTCCTTTTTCTGTTTTATAACCTTGTGGGTCCACGTGAATTATTTTCCCTTATTTCAGCCTTCTTATTATCTTGCACAAAATTTAACTCTTCACACACTATCAGAGTGCATGACTCTGGGCAAACCCCTTAAACCATAAGGATCTCTGTTCTAAACAATGATATTATGAAGCAGAATTGAACTAGTTCCTTCCCTATATTGATTATCTCCAATTTATCCCATAGAAAGTTTTGCATGTTTTCTCCCCATTAGACTGTGATCTTATTGAGAGTAGGATTTGTCTTTTACCTTTCTTTGTATCCCCAGCTCTTAGCATAGTGCCTAGGTACTTAATTAATGTTTATTGATTGATAAGGAGCATTTTCTCCTCTTCCTTCTCTTTCTTCTCTCTGTTTAATTCTCATTTAATTGAGAAAAGTGATCTAACAGACATTTACTCTCATCCCTCCAGGCCCCAGTTATACCTGCCTCAAGGACTCAGACAGTAAACCCTACATCTCAGCAGTCAAGCCCTTCACCCCTGTCCCCTACCTACTCACTGTCCCCCACTCCTTTGCCCTAGACACATTCTAGGCTAAATTATCCGGATAGCTCTTTGTTGTTGTTCATTTGTTTCAGGTGTGTCTGACTTTCTGTGACCCCATTTGGAGTTTTCTTAGCAAAGATACTGGAACAGTTTGCCATTTCCTTCTCTAGCTCATTTTACAGGTGAGGAAACTGAGACAGACAAACAGGGTTGAGTAACTTGTCCAGGGTCACACTGTTAGTGTCGGATGCCAGATATGAGCTTAGGAAGATGAGTTTTCCTGACGCCAGTCCCAGGACTATCTGCTATGCTACCTGGCTGTCCAGACAGCTTTTTAGTTTCAGCCAATATGATGGGCTCAGCCCCAAGCAGGTTTAAGTGCTGGGATTCCCATCCATCTCAGTGCCTGGCTGTGACCAGCTCCTGACACAGGCACCTCTCCTCCCATGGGCCTCAACTTACCCCAGGCATAGCTTCTGGAATCTACCCATTAAGCTCTGGGCACCATCCCCTAAATGAATCCTGTCCCCCCCATCCCAGCCACACACCCAGACACCATCCAGTTGTGTAGTCTTGTCTGAACCACCTTGACAACTCCTTAGCTTCAGCCAAGTATGATGGACTCATATTTATATTATTTCATCTATAATAGAACTAGGCAGCACAACAAAGTGGCTAGAGAGTATAACATGGAACTGGGAAGACCTGCCTTCAAGTCCTACCTCCAACACGTACTGGTTGTATGACTCAAGTCAAGTCACTTAACCTCTCAGGTACTCTCTGAGTAACTACTCCCAGGTAACTCTCTGAGAATAAGATGTAGAACAGGTGCTGGCCTGCATTGGTGGAGGGACTTTCCTGACCAGGAGCTCCCTATCCTAATGAAATCAGAAGTCTAGGTCTATCTTTTATGTGTGTATGTATGTAGCCATCTATATACTTCTCTAAAAATTATTCATAAAGGAATATATCTTGTACATAATAGAAACAAAATGTGTTACAAACAATATCCACATCCATACACAAATGGGTATATACCTGTATTTAGTTTGCAAAGCATTTTATTTATATTATTTCTTTTGAACCTCACAGTAGTTCTTTGAGATAGGTTCAGTTACAACCCCAACATTCTATCCACTGTGCTGATTAAAGGCCTATTTTTAGAGGGGATTATCATGGATTTAGTTTTAGACATTTTGAGTTAAATGTGTTGGTGACACACAGATCAAGATATCTAGTAGGCAGTTGAAAATCTCTTAATTGCCAACTCTAATGGCCTTTTCCCAACTGTCATCATTTTCCCAACATCTCACCAAGCTCTCTGCAAACTTTGCAACTGTTGGTCAGCCTCTTTTTGATGATCTGTTCTCTCTAAGTTTTGTGACACTGTTTTCTCCTGCTTCTCCTCTTTCTTGTTTATTCCTTCTCAGTCTACTTTGTTAGATCTTTTTCCAGATCATGCCCACTAATCATGGTTCTTTTCTTGGCCCTCTTCTTATTTCACTTGGTGATTACATGGGATCATATGGATTCAACCATCATCTCTATTGGGATGTTTCTCATATCTTTTTGTCCACCTCTAATCTCTCCCCTATTGTCCTCTCTCATCTCCAACTATCTATCGGATATTTCAAACTGGATGTCCTATAGAGATCTTAAACTCAGTGTGTCTAAAGCTGGACTAATTTTCTTTCACCCCAAAATCTGTCTTCTTCCTAACCTCCTAACTAGTCAGGATATCACCAATCCTCCCAATCACCGAGATTCATAACTGAGGTACTATCTTGATGTCACTCTCTCTCTCAACCTCACATTCAATCTGCTGCCAAGTTCTATTGTTTCTATTTCCATAACATTTCTCCAATATGGTCCCTTTTCTTGTCTAATCAGAGAGTAGTCCCTTATCACCCTACTCTTGGACTATTACAGTCTCCTGCAGGTTGGTCTCTCTCTTTCAAGTGTTTCTCCTTTCCAGACATCTTCCATTCCGCTATCAAAATTATTTTCCTAAAGTGCAAGTCTAAACATCATGTCAACCTCTTATTCAATCAATTCCAGTGGCTTCCTATTACCTCCATGATCAAATATAAAACCCTCTGTTTGACCCTTTGTAACTTGAACCCTTCCTATGTTTCCAGTCTTCTTACACGTTTCTTTACTCCTTACTCCTTACTCCCCCAGCCCCAACCTCAACATATTCTATCATCCACTGACCCTGGCCTCCTTGCTATCCCTCTAACACAATGCTCTATCTCACAACTCAGTTTATTTTCACTGAATGTCCTCCATGCCTGGCACTCTCTCCCTTTTCATCTTTGCCTCCTTGCTTCCTTTGATTCCTTCAGGCTTAAAGCTAAGTTCCATCTCCCACAAGATGCCATTCTCAGTCTTTGGTAAACTTAGTATCTTATTGTAAATGCTGTTGTTGTTCAGTCATTTCAGTCATGCCCAACTCTTTGTGACTCCATTTGGGGTTTTCTTGGCAAAGAAACTGAGTGGTTTGCCATTTCCTTCTCCAGCTCAATTTTACAGATGAGGAAACTGAGGCAAACAGGTTGAGTGATTTGTCCAGGGTTACACAGCCAGTAAGTGTCTGAGGCCAGGTTTGAACTCAGGAGGATGAGTCTTCCTGATGCTAGGCTTAGCATTCTATCCAATGCACCACCTAGCTATACATGGGTGTTCGCAAATTGTCTCCCTCATTAGACTTCGGTTTTCTTGAGAGAGGATCTATTTTTTTTTTTTTTGCCTTTCTTTGCATCTTCAGAGCTAGAAAGTGCTTAATAAGTGCTTATTGACTTGTTGTCTTAATACAATACAAGTTAAAACAAATATAATGCAATACAAGTAAATGCTCATTGATACTTAGTGAGTGATTAATAAATTATTTTTTCATTTATTAGAAATTCACCAGTATTTTCTTCTGATAGAATTCAAGCATTAGAGAGACAAAAACAAAGATTTTACTTACCTGTCAATTTAGATGCAATTAATGTGGAATACAAGGATGAAGGAAGTTATAAACTGAAAGGCAGACTAAAGAAGACATGGATCATGGGGCAAGAAATTAGAATAAAGAGCAAAAATGATACAAGAGAAGTAGAATTCTATACCTGTCTAGGTCAGAGGAAGAAGAAAGCTTGACTAGGCAGTTGGAGGAAAACACAAGGGATTGATTATAGACAGTGAAAGATGGGACTGGGGAATGGAAGATGAGATTGGGGAATGAGAGATGGAAATGAAGGGCAGGTAGAGTTTAGACATGAAAGACTAGGCAGAGAGGAAAAGGAACCAGAGACTTTAGAGAAGCCTGCAAAGACTCGCCAAGACAATAACTGGTGAGGCACTAACAATCCATAAATTCCACTTGTATTCCTGGGAAAGTCTCATCTTCTGTTTGCCTCAGTTTCTTCATCCATAAAATGGGAATAATGATAGCTACCTATCTCCCAGGAATGTTGTAAGGATAAAATGAAATGGTATTTGCAAAGTGTTTTGCAAATCTTAAACTTCTATGTAAATTCTAGTTATTATTATTGTTGTTATTATAGAATATCAGTGCAGTTGTACCTACCTGCACTTAAAAGAGGCACAGTGAGGATGTTAACAAACATTTCTGGTTAATCCTACTTTGGGCACAAAACTGAAGGCACAATTTTGTTTTTCCTTCTTAATCAGGCAGTTCTGACTGCATACTACCATTGTAATAGTTGACATTTATGCAGAATTTTGAGTTTCACAAAGCAGCTGAGTGGTACAGTGCATAAAGTGTTGGGCCTAGAGAGAGAAAGACCTGAATTCAAATCCATCCTCAAGTCCTCATTAGCTGTGTAACTTTGAATAAATCACCTAACTTCTCTTTGCCTCAGTTTCCTCATTTGTGAAATGGGGATAATAATAGTACCTACTTGCAGGATTATTGTGAGGATAAAATGAGATAATATTTGTAAAAAGTACTTAGCACAGTGCCTGACATAGTTGGCACTACATAAATATTTATATTATTCCCAGTTCAATCATTTTTCAGTGTTTGACTCTTCATGGCAGCATTCAGCATTTTCTTGGCAAAGATACTGGAGTGTTTTGCCATTTCTTTCTCTTTCTTATTTTACAGATGAGGAAACTGGGGCAAACAGGTTTAAGTAACTTGCCCAGGGTCACATAGCTATTAAGTGTCTGAGGCTGGATTTGAACTCAGGAAGATGAGTCTTTCAAGATTCCAGGCCCAAAGCTCTATCCATTGTGCCCCCTAGCTGCTCCTATATTAGGAGGTAAACATGCTCAAACATTTGAACATTACCATTCAAGTAAAATATAAAAAATGACCCCAATGTCATGATATTACATTCCATGAAAATATTATCAAAACCTTAAAAAAATAGGAAAATAGGTTTCCATTTTTCAAAATTATCGATCTTTATCCCATGCACATAAAACAAACTAAAAAAAAAATAATGAATGGTGTATTAGCTTATTTGTCATAGTATCAATGGTCTCTCCCTCAAGTTGAGAGCTGAAATATTCTGGAAGCAGAAGACAGACTCTCTTATTGTGAGGGTCAAGAGGAAGATTTAATACAGCCTTGTTAAGGCACCTCTTCATGCTGGCTCACCTCCTGAGGAATAGTAAGAAAGCCTTCCATTGCTCCCAGGCAGAAGGAATCCTTCAAAGAATCTTGGTTGCCACCTACAGTACAGTGAGCAGCAGAACTTGCCAGCAAGGATGATTTTCAGGCACAAAAGATATTTACTGTTTAATTTTACTTTCCCTTGGGGCCCATCTGTGCTCCAGTGAAATTGCTATGGCCTTGGTTTCCCTATAGTAGTTCCTCCTCCTTGTGATAACACCCTGTGCATTTCAACTATTTCCTCTTCCTGAAAGCAATCATGTTGTTGATTGTACTCTTGGGAGCCTCCAGAGCTAAAGAGCTGCTCTTCCAAGAACCAGCCCCCAATGCATACTGTTCTGTTCTTCATGGGTTCTGATTTCTTCAGTTGACAGGTGACTTGCTCCCAAAACAAACTCCACAAATTTTTTAGGGGACTGGAATCTGGATTCAGTTAACTGTGATGGGAAGTCCATGCTATGGTAAGACTCACAAGATCTCTGCCACACTTTGGCTGTTTCAGTTTGCTCCCCATGTTCTTCTTCAGTCATGTTCTTAATCATGTCTTCTTGCTTTATAATATTCCTTGATTTGCTCCTTTCTTTGTCAAGTGGCCTGTCTTGGTAACAGGCAGCAAAGATGAAGGATCCCATGGTTAGAATGTAACCTACGTTTTTGCCAGAGCCACTTTAGTTCTTCCATTAACCAGCATACAAGGTGAACAAAATATAGCCCCAAAGATGCTATACCTGGGAATGTATCTTCTCATGAACAGCAGGAAAAAGACTAAAATTATAAGAAAGCTAGCATGGTTTCAGCAGAATGATAAAAACAGTGCCCCTACTCAAGGTCTTTTAAAGAACAGGAATATGTTGTATACACATACACACACACACAGACACACACACACACACACACACATATATGTAATACTCTTCCCTCTCCTACATTATTTCATTTGATCATAAATTTAGAGCTGCAGGGGAACCTTAGAGACCACATAGTCAATCCTCTTTTTGTACCAATGAGGAAACTGAGACCCTGATCAGAGGTGGGGAACCTGTGGCCTCAAGGCCACATGTGGCCCTCCAGGTCCTCAAGTGTGGCCCTTTGACTGAATCCAGACTTCACAGAACAGATCTTCTCCCCGGTGAGATGATTTGCTCAAGTTATTAAAGTGATAGGGATGGAATTAGAATCCAATTTCTCTGACTTGAAATCCTTTATTCTTTCTAACGTCCCTCTGTGCCTCCACACTTTCCTGGTCTTCATAACACCCATCCAAGATCAGTGCAACAGATTTATCATCTTTATTTAATGGGGCTGTTCTGCCATAGTCAAGTGACTCTAACTATATATAAATCTTTTGCATCTTGCTTCAGATTGATATGTGAGAGGGAAATGGCCAGGTATTAAAAGAATGATGAACTCCTCCTAAAGCCAAATGTAGAAGGAGTTGAATAGAAAGATCTGGGAGGAAATGAGATTAAGCACAGGCAAGTTAGTTCAGGGAGCTTGTTTTGTTTTTTTGGAGGCCTGTGCTAGAGTTTGGCAGTTAGAATCTGCAATATAAGAGGCCATTAGAAAACCTTCTTTGTGACTTCCTAAAATAAAGCCATGATTTTTAAATAACAGTGCCCAAGAAATTGCTCTGCTCATACCTAGAGCACAACATAGCTTTTTGACCAGTTAAATGGTTTAGTAAATCTCATAGTCATCAGGATTTTATAATTAGCTGCTTTTTTCTCACTTTCCAAGGAAATCCTAGAGACAAGAAAAATCTCCCAAGTCACTCCCTTTGGACTTTCAGCAAATCAAGATTTTCCTGAAACTCACATTCAGTTAGTTCAGAAGTTATATAATAGGGTGGCTGGGTGGCACAGTGAATAGAGCATGGGCCCTGGAGTCAGGAGGACCTGAGTTCAAATTTGACCTCAGACACTTAACATTTACTAGCCATGTGACCTTGGGCAAGTCACTTAACTCCAATTGCCCAGCCTTCCCCCCTCCAAAAAGAAAAAAATAATTATATATTGAATGTATGTATGCCTGGCCAGCACAGGAATGAACATATCTCTTCTCACTTAAGTCAAAATCATTTATTCTGTGTTTGCTAGGCAGGGTCCTAGACAAAGTATTTCAGCAAGCAAAGTTTTCTGTCTTCTGCCTACCTCTTTTTCTGTGCCAGCCTCTCTCCTTTTCTTCCCTCCCCACTGGGTCCCAGAAGGCCAGTGTTATTACATCCATATCTGACCAGGGCTTCTCACAACGGCACCTCACCCAGGTTCATCCTCCCTGAGCGGTGCTCATACCTCAGAATAAACCCTCTTCTCCCATTCACAGGTTTCTGCTTTGCTAATCCCTAACTTTAGGTAGCTGCATTAAGATTCTTTTCACTCCCACTCCCATCTTATAGTGATGAGCCAGGATAGAGAAAGCTGTGAAGCCAAGTTGATTGGGTCCGATGTAAATCTATGCCATTTCTCCTTAACCGAGTTCTTACTACTCTGCAGTTCTCTTTATTCACCTCCTGTCACCTCCTTCTCATATGCCCCACAGCAGCCCAAACACATATTTTCCATGCTACTTCATACATACTCCACTCTTCAGCAGATGACATGGACTTTTATTTTGCTTGAGAAGGTTTTTTTACTTTTCCTTCTTACATATGATACAAATTTTGAAAGACAAATGTCTTACCTAAAATCTATTAGCAATAATTTACCTTTCCCTTCTTTGAAGCTCAAATAGTACTTTATGACTTTTGTTTCTCATACCTTCAGTGCCATTTTTGTACCTTAGTTCTTTCTTGTAAGGATCTTACCTTCTCCACTGGGTTGCAAAGCCCTTGAGGGCAGAGGTGTAGCTGATGGATCTTTTTTATGATCTTTCTTATCTGCTAGCACATAGTAGGTACTTAATGAATGTGATAGAATCCTAATAAAGCTTCCCCCAGCCCCTATATTCTAATTTCCTTATAGGCCTCACTGAACAACAGGGCATGCCCTGATTTGACCACATAATCTGGCTTTAACCACACTACAGGCCCCCAGACTCAATCATAGGCCCCACTGAACAGCAGGCCCACTACCCCTACCCAGGCACTGCTCCCCACATCCCCCACCCTCTGTCCTAGTACCCTAACTTCCTCATATATGCTTCACTGCTCCCTAGAACATCAGGTGTGTCCATGAACTCCTATTTCTCACAGAAACAACAGGTGTGTCCATGTTACAGGATCTCAACCACTGCCTCTAGCTAGCTACTTCCCCCTGACACATTCCTCATTTTTCCCACAGAAATAGCAGGTGTGTCCATGCACTCAAACACAACCACATCCATCTAGTCCCAGATAGGACCACAATACTTGGTGAATCAGAAAGCAGCACCACCAGAATTCCCAAGCAGGATGTGAACCCCAAAACAATAGAAGGGACTTTCCTTAAGTAGGCACCTGCACGGTAATAGCAAAGGCTGTCCTTTAGGTGAACTAGAGAGACCTATTATAATATCATTATCATACATACAAGCCACTCCTTTCCCCCAGTGGGTTTTTCTGTATGCATTATGGGAAATCACATGCACAGTTTCATCAAGGTTGGGACCCATATTAATCCCTTAACAAACCCCTTCTGCCTTTTTAATATTCAGAATTTCTGCCGTGTAATCAGAATCATCACATCATAAACTTGCCTGTGTTGTCTTACTAAGCTGCTGGTTCCTCTGGGAACTCAGCCCATTGGAGGTGTCATTTCAGTAAATACCTGTACTTGGATTAGGGGTGGTCTGACTCTTTGAATTCATTTGAGACTACCCACACAACAAACCATGAAACCACAACAGACGTTTGTCCAATTTGAGTTTGTTTTATTAAACCCCATTATGAAGCCAAGTGTTATGTACCATTATATATACTGTTTTGCTCAACTTTTCTCCACACCTCCAATTTTTTCTTTGCTTTTTCTCTTATCTTAGAGGAAGAGACCCTTCTTTTTGATAAGACAGGATTAACTACTCCTAATTGTGAAATTGTGACTTTGATTCCACCCCACGTCCTCTCTGGTCTTTGCTCTATCTTTCATCATCCTCCCCACTTTCTCTCCCCATTCCCCTTTCCCCAATCTGCATCTCTGGAATCTTTACTTTTTATCACTTCATCAATCATCACTCTTGCTACAAACAAACTGGGACTTCCCAGTTTCAAAAATTCCTTTCTTCCCTGGATTAATTTAGCACTTCAAGCTAGTGTCTCACCTCTTTCCTATATTTCATGTAGACATCTTGAAAAGGTCCTCTCTCTTCACTGTTCCTGCTTCCTCGTCTTTAGTCTTCAAGGTCTTCCTTCCATTCCCAGAATTTATTCCATTGAATATGCCTTCTCCAAAGCCCCTGGAGTGTGGTCTACTAATTGCCAAATTAGAAATTTTATAAGTCCTCGTGCTCCTTGATTAAACTATATCTTACACTAACTATCCCTTCTCTTCCCTTAGCTTCAGTGACATTGTTCTATACTGGTTCACCTTCTGCTTCCTCTGAATGAGACTTCTTGTCCTCCTTTGCTTATTATTCTTTTTTTTTTTCCTTTTGGCCCTTAGCATTTAAGGTTTTCTTTTGGTGGTGGCAAAGAATTGGAAAATGATGGGATGCTCATCAGTTGGGGAAGGACTGAACAAGTTGTGGTATATGAATGTAATGGAATACTATTGTGTTAAAAGAAATGATGAATAGGCAAACGTCAGAAAAACCTGGAAAGACTTATATGAACTGATGCGGAGTGAAGTGAGCAGCACCAGGAGGATATTGTATGTAATTATAGCCGCATTGTGTGATGACTAACTTTGATAGACTTAGCTCTTCTCAGCAATGCAAGGATCTGAGACAACTAAAAATAAATAAATAAATAAATAAAACATTTAAGGCTCTCTAAGATTGGAAAAAGATTGACCTTCCAGAAAATTTCCCATTATTCTCCTTCACATATTCTACTCGGCTCACGCACATTGGAAACCTGTTACAATATTTGGAATAATTCCTTTATTTTCTCATCTTTATTACTTTGCTGAAACCTTAGAATTGAGTGGGTTCTTCTCTCCATCTCTATTTATAGGAATTCCACTTCTCCTAAATAATAGTTCATATAGCAATTTAAGTTCACAGATACTATCCTCACAGTCAACCTGTAAGGCTGATAGTAGAAATATCATCATCTATACATAGTTCTTCTCAGCAATGCAAGGATCTAAAGCAACTCCAAAAGACTAATGATAAAAAATGCTATCCATATCCAGAAAAAGAACTATTGAGTCTGATTGCAGATAGAAGGCATACTATTTGCTCTCTCTTTTTTCATTATTGTTTTTTCTTTCTTGTGATTTCTCCCATTGGTTTTAACTCTTCTTTACAACATAATTAATGTGAAAATATGTTTAACATGAATGTATATGTAGAGCCTATATCATTTTGTATGTCATCTTGGAAGGGGGGGGGGGGGAAAGAAGGGAGAGAAAATTTAGAACTCCAAATCTTAAGGAAGTTGTAATGATACTGGGATTTGAAGAGCCTCCATGCCCCTTGAACTTGCTGACATAGCAGGAAGGGGTGGAGCAAGAGAATGCCAGAACCACACTCACGTCCATGCTGTGGTGACTGGAAGCAGCAGTGGCAGCTGCAGTTGCAGTGTGAATGCCTTTTTCTTTAAGCCTGCCAGAATCTCTGCTAAGGACTCCAGGAATGGGAACTGTGGGGGGCAGAGCTGCTGAGAGCAAGCTGCCTGGAAGCTAAGCAGTTGTTGTGAGTGAGGAGAGGAGGATCTTTGCCTGAGGTAGCCTGTCCTGTTTTGAAGGATTGAGAATGTGGATGTTTACTACTTTAACTACATGTACCAACTTCATAACTACTGTGTTGGCTTTGACTTTCTGGTTTTGGTACTCAGTTTTCTGGTATTTAAATAAATGCTCTAGCTATATTTCTTATGTAGAGAGCCTACTACATTTTGTGATTAATAACCATATCAGCATACTTATAGTTACTGTAGGCATTGTGAATACTGCATTGCTGATATAGAAGTGAATGCTGAAAACTAAAACTAAATAAGCAAATTTTTTAAAATGAAAAAAAAAATCATCATCTTCTACATGCAAAGCAGAAACTAAGGATCAGAGATATAAAATGACTTGACCATATCCATGTAACTAGTAAGTATCAGAGGTAGACCTTGAACTATGCCTTCTGGCTCCATGCCTAATGTTCTTTCCAATATGTCACAGTGTCTCTCAAGGTCCTGTTTAAGTTACTTCAAGGCCCAAACTTTCTTATTAGAAAATGATCTCTGCCTCTTTGAACTATCATTCCTTTTTATTAGTAGCTACCGTAGATATCTATGGTCTACTTTGCATTAAGGTTATTTTTGTAGTGCCTTCCCTTTGTTGATTATCTCCAGTTTATTCTACATTTATCTTAAACATACATAATTACTATATGTTGTCTTGCCTATTAGACTCTGAGTTCCTGGAGAGCAGAAACTTTTTTTTTTAAATCGTTAGCGAGGGTAGGGAGGAAGGCTTTTGTTGTATATCTATTGCTTAGCACAGTGCCTAACACATAGTAGGCATAAACAAATGCTTGTTGACTGATTTACTGTCTCCCCTAACAGCATTTGAAGGCATCCAATGCCCTAATTACCTTCCAATCTTCTTTATCTGCCAGAACATAGGAGGTTTTTAATGAATATCAAATTCAAATTTGTTTCACTGAATTCCATCAAAGCTCCTAATCCCCAGGCAATAGGAAACACAGAGCTCCAAAAGCTACACTGTCCACGTGTTAAGATTTTCTGTTATCTGAAGCTTAGGCATTGCAGAGAAGTAGAGTAAGGCATCTGGGCTTGGAAGTCCTTGTCATGCCACTAACTTGCTGCTTAACTGTGAGCAAGTCACTTACTCTTTCTGAGCTGTAATTTTCCTACTAGTTTAAGGAATGGATTAGTATAGATGATATCCAAGGTCTTATCTATGCCTTGTGGACTGAATACTAAACTACATTGAGGTGTTTCCTCACGTCAACCTAAGTAAACAGTGCAATTGTTATGACGCCTTTTTTACATCTGAAGACTGAGGATCAAAGTGCTTAAGTGACCTGCACAAAATCTGAATCTAACAATAACTAAGTTACATAACACTCTAAAGTACTTTTGTGTGTCTTCTCCTCCCAGTAGATTATAAGCTTCTTGAGGGCTGGAACTGTATTTCTTTTTATTAGTTACATCCCTAGTGTTTAGCACAGTGCCTGGCACATAGGAGGTACTTAAAAATTGTCGATTGGTTTGGATTTTAAAGCATCTTGCACACATTATCTGATTTAATCCTCATAGCTACTCAGAGGCAGATGTTATTATCATCTTTTTACAGATGAAAAAACTGAGGCTGAGAATAGTTAAGGAACCTGCCCAAGTACATACAGCTAAAAAGTGTGGCAGAATTTGAACTCAGGTCCTCTTGACTCCAAGTCCAACACAATACTCTAGCTAGCAGGCTGACATAGTAAAGTTTTCCTTTAGGCCTAATTTAAGTTGAAGCTGTAGGACATAAATTAACTGGGAAAAAAAGCATTTCTGTGATTTCATCAGTGCTTCTGATGAATATCTTCTTTTCCTGATGCTGATCAACACCTTCTCAACAACCTCTGGCCTTAAAAGATTGCTTGTGGCACATATGACTTGCCTAGAATCACAAAGCAAGTGTGTTGTACTAGAATTTAAACTCGGACTTGGATGGCTAGATGGTGGACCTGGAATCAGAATGATCTGAGTTCAAATACAGCCTCAGACACTTACTAGGTATGTGATTCTGAGCAAGTCACTTAATCCTCTTTGCCTCAGTTCTTCATTTGTAAAATGAGCCGGAGAAGGAAATGGCAAACCACTCCAGTATCTCTGCCAAGAAAATTCCAAATGGGGTGACAAAGAGACTGACATGACTGGACTGACTGAACAAGAACAAGAACAAGAACTTCCTGTCTTGAAGGACAGCTAGAGATCTGATCCATTACGTCTTACTTGCATTCATGCTGGGATAATAAGATTGAATTAAGAGAGAAAAAAAAACCTTCAAGGAATCAAAGAAACTCAAAATTAGAATAGATGGCCATCTAATCCAACCTGTACCTGCATAAGAATCATTTCCAAAATTCAACTGTTATTTGAACATCTCCAGTGATAGGAAACTCCCTACCTCTCAAGATATCCTACCTTTGGATATTGCAGTTCCAACACTATTTTTCCTAGCCTCCTCTGTTTTACCAAAATGAGGTAAGATATGCTAAACTAACTGGCAAAAAGCTGAATAGAAGTAAAGATTATCCCATAATGACCTCTTCCTTCCCCCACAAGATTTTAAGTTTTCTTGATTTGCACCTTCAATGAAACATGCTGGCAGTCACAGAGATGCTGCTGCTTTCAGGAGAGTTAGACCTGGCAGGGTAGTAATTGTGGTCAAGGCCTAAAGTATAATTAAGAAAAATTAAGGGTTGGTATGCTTAGACAATTAGTCCTGTTTTCACCCACACGGCTCCTTTCCACGAAATAAACATCCTCTGATTTTGGTGATAAAAACCTTCTGTTGTTAGAAGAATATTAATTGTAATGGAACATTGGCTTTGGCCCAAATCAGCTTTAAAAAAGGGTCTGGCACACTCCATGTTAGGCTAAAATCTACTGAGCCTAGGAAGCAACAGTAAAAGCAGGAACTTTTAATAGAACAATACCAAGCATTAGATTATTGCCATTTTGACCACCACATCATATTAGACTCCTATGATTATTCCATATGCAGATGTTTATTCAGAATTAGTGGGTGGTCCTTGCTAATTTTGGCTGAATGTGTCCGCAAGTCTTTCAGGGAGAGGTAATTCTTCCCCTCTTCACCTTTTTTTTTCTCGATTGTGGGGACAAAAACTGTAAATATTGGCTCACATTCATGTTTCTGTCTCTGTCACTGGCTGTCCCTCATACTTGAAATTCTTTCCTTCATCATCTCTACCTGTCTTCTCTGACTTCTTTCAAGTCCCAGATAAAAACTCTGCTCTCTGCAAGAAGTCTTTCCTCATTTCCCTTAATGACAGTGCTTTCCTTCTGTTGATTTTCTCCAATTTATCCTCTATGTATCTTATTTGTACATAGTTTGTATGCCATCTTTCCCATTAGACTGTGAGCTCCTTGAGGACAGGGACTGTTTGCTTAGCACGGTGACTGGCACACAGAGTTGGAGCTCACTAAATGTTTATTAATTGACTTTAAGAAATAATGTCATTTCAATACTGGTTACAGATTCAATTTGATTCAATAAGCATTGAAACGTTCTTTGTGGAAAGGCTGTATTGAGCTTCAGCAGGGGAATCCAAAGGCACCAAGTGAAACAGTCCCTACCCTCAAAGTGCTTAGTTTCTATTGGAGAGATCTAGCATGTATTCTTATGAGTAAATACAAAGTAATTTCAAGATGGAGAAAGTGAAAACAATTCAGAGACTCAGGAAAGGTGTCTTGAAGGGGAAGGCCCTTGAACTGAGCCTTAAAGGGAGCCTAGGTTTCAAAGAGATGGAGGTGAGGAGGCAAACATTACAGATGTGGGAGACAGCCTTCGAAAAGGCTGGAAAAAGAATGGAAAACTAGATCTACCTGAGTTCAAAATAAAGCCTTGATGCAAAATCTCCTTCGTCAGACTTCTGGCTAGCCCAGTCTTGGAGCAGGGAGCACACGGTGCCTTATCATGTGGTGACTTTGATTAGGATGCCTTGGTGAGAAGGAAGACATAAATAAGACACTGTCTTGAACAAACAGACATTCCTTTTTGTTTCCCTCCTGAGCTTGTGTACACTCTAATCAGTATCATCTTTATTCATGACTCTTGATGGATGAATCTTGTACATGGATTTTCTTTCTGTCACTGATGGAATGTCATGGGGAGCTTATATAACTTAGGATCACCTCTATTACTGGACAAATGGGCCCCTCCCGCTCATCCCATTTTTGTCCTTTGAACAATGACTTCATACTCGTAAGGCAGATAAATATCATTTGCTGCACACAGCAAATCTAGAGAAAACATGTTGTTTCCTGGATCAAGTGAGAAACACTGTACCACCCCTGAGCTGGCCTGGAAACATAACCCAGCCACTTCCTCCAGCCCAAATCTGTTGGCTTTCTCCCGACAATAGCAGACAATTGTTGAAACTTATTTTTACATGAAAGAAAATATTAGTCACAAAAAGTGAGAGCTGCAGTCTTGCTGAATTTTAACCCTGTCCTCACTGAATAGTGCTCTGGAGGCTCTGTGGATATCCACCATTCCTCTTAATAATTTCCTGTTGGATGTTTACCCCCAGACATTCCCTTCACCTAGGAGATATTCCAGAGATTGTGATATCAGTCATAGAAAGAAAAGCCCCCCCCCCCC
>CM053585.1:123215364-123237022 GCA_028646515.1 Pseudochirops corinnae | reverse complement strand
TATCTATCTATCTATCTATCTATCTATCTATCTATCTATCTATATGCAATTATTTTATTATTATTGACTCCATCCAACTGGAACTTGAGATACACAGGCACTATGTTTGCGAGATCCATCCTGCCCTACCGAAAAGTGACATAGGAGAGAATAGACTGGGGGAGGGGGAACACACTGGGATGGCTGTTTTGGGGCGGTGGGTGGGGGAAAGAGTGGAAGAAAATATGTAACTCAAAATCTTGTGGAAATGAATGATGCAAACTATAATAAAATTTTAAAAAAAACTTAAATTCTCTGAAGTTTCATGTGAATTATGGAATGCTAAATTGATGTTCTTATACTTCTATTCTTAGTAAGATAAAAGCCATAAGGTTTGAGTTTGGTTTTCACCATATGACCTAGTTATTGGAAAATCATATATTATAATCAACACTAAAATCCATACTAAACTGTACTGAGTTCACTCACTGGCAGATTTTAGCAGAAGTATCTTAGAATCTCTATAAGTAGCCTGAATTAGAGAAGCAGATCTGCTAGGAGAAATTTTCCCTTCAGAGAACAGGCCCATTCCAGAATTCTCAAAAACAGAAGTTTTCAGAAATCAAGTAAATGCATCAGGAGATGTTTTTAGAAGCCAGATGATTCCACAAGACTTCTGAGCCCTAAGATATGATATCCTGATGAAATGGACATTGGGAACAGGTTGCTAGTAAAGACACTGAAAGTTTACCCTTTCCTGTCATTTCTTCCCCATGCACTGCTATCTCTGTAAGGCCTACTTTCCAAAGGGGACTTGTCTAATGGTTCCTATGAATACATCAATTGGTCTCTCTCTCTCTCCCTCTCCCCTTTCACAATATTGCTGTCATGGTAGAATATCCAGGCCTTATAATTAACAGTTCTTAATAAAACGTTTAGTGCCTTCAAGTTTTTTTTGTAGATAGATGCGTCAATCCTGAGAGGCAGAGAGATTGAATGGCATTTGACAATTGCCCTATCAGCTAATGTTTTGTTGAGAAAAGTGTTTCATCACTGAAATTAAAGTGGGGAATGTGAAAAAATAAAAATTGACATTACCTCTAATTTCTACTGTACTGATTTGATTCTGCAATTGACCCTATTCCCCATTTTGTCAAGTCATGTTCTCAGTTCTAGAGTTAAGCTCAAGATGTAATTGTCCTTTTGAGCTAGCTTAAAGGTGTGGGTAAAAAGGAATGTTATCACTCATGCAATTATCCCCTGGGACATCTGCTTATTGTCTATTAAGTCCCAACTAGTTTACCCTGGTACCATCCCCGCAAAAAACAAGTCTTCTGTCCTTGAGCAATTAGGGAAGGTTTGATCTGCCCCAAGTAGATTAAAACTGGTAGTTCTGTTCTCCTAACCAAGATTCCAAGAGGTAAGTGAGTCCCACAAAACAACTGACATTTCTTAATTGTCAGAGGGGTTAGCCACAGCTGAATACCAACCCACTTTCCCTAGTATAGTCATTTGTAATGTTTTCCAATGACCTGGACACCCCCTTTGTCTGTATGTCAATAATCTCATTAGGGTCACTGGAAGTGGTCAGTCTGAGCAGCTTTTTTAACAGTTGTATCATCATCGCTAATAAACTGATTTCCCTCAGAGAATGTACCTCAGTTTACCTCTATTACATTGCATTTACTTATCACAAAAGGCAAAACTGTAATATATAAATACATATATAGCCATACTGACATATATATAAATATATATGTGGTTACATATGTATATGTTGGTGTATGTGCATAAATAAACTTTCCAGGTTCCTTTGGATCTTCTATTAGAAAAAGATCATAAAATCTTATCAGTCTTGAGAAAGAAGTTTCTAAAATAATGAATTAGTTTACTGAGAAACTGGGATCTCATCTTCAATCACACTTACCTCCAAAGTGGGGAAGGGGAACTTAAAAGTTTCATTATATGATAGGGTGATTCATATGACAACTTGTAATTATAAAAATTATTAAATTATACTTAAAATAGTATACATTGAAGCTACATCTTAAGTCAATTTAGTACCTACAGACTCCAGTCTTAAAGATTTATTTTTGCCTCAGGGGTTAATAGACAATACCTCGAAAGATGGATATCTATAATCTTGCAGACTTACAGTAAGCAGGCAGTATTTTTCTGGGTTTTGAGTGAATTATCATATATTCCTTATCTATGTGGGATACTAGAAAGTGATTATTTTCTTAATTTCCAATGATTAATTTTTATACTAGGATGAGTTTAAATTAGAGGAAAGAAAAAAAGAAAAACATGTTGTGATTTTTTTTTTCAAAAGGTCTGGTAAATTTTTATTGTTAACTGTAATTGCAACAACTTGAGAGAAATACCTAGTCCTAAGCTGTAATTAGTGAAAAATGTTATTTGAGTTACAATCTCATGGGACTAATTTGAAATTGCTCTGAGTTTTGAATTCAGTTATAATTATTGAGATTATAATTAATTAGTAGTTGGTAATTAGTAATCCACCATTTGAGGAAAATGTTACAAGCTGTTCAAAGGGACTGCAATACAAGAACTGCTAAAGGTCAGTACCTGGGAAGATTGAGACAATGGCCTTACAAGGTAATGACAGGATCCACCCCTGCCACCTTTAAATCCTCCCTTAGAAAGAGAGGGTACCTTTCCTCCATATGCTACAGTCCCACTGTTCTGGGATTTCCATTATTACCATTTCCAGTAAGGGGCCATGTGTGCACTTCTGTGTAGCTGCTGCGGGTGTGTTTGGGAAAAGAGGAAGAGAAAGAAACATCAGCACCAGTGCCAGCCCTAGTTCTAGATATTGCTGTTCATAAGAGTTTGCTCCAAACTCGAGGCTATGTTAGAGAATTGGAAGGGCTGTCATGGGAAAGGGGATTTTTCATTTGCTTTGTTGAGTCTTCAAAAATCTAAATTAGGAATAAGAGGTAGAAGCCAAAGAGGAAGGTTTGTGTTTGGCTTAAGGGGGAAACAAACAATTAGAGTTCTGGACAAGTGGAATGTGGTCACAGGTAGCTTTCAGCCAAAGTCTTCCATCAGAGGGTGGCTGATCATTTGGTAGTTCTGGTGTGGAGAGATTTCCTGTAAAAGTGTAGATTGGACTACATGGCCCAAAAGTCCTTTCCAGGAGAGCATGATTCCTGTACTTTCCCCTGCCAGTCAGTAAATATCTGCCTTGGAAACAAATCTGGTTCTTTGCTTGCTGTAAGGTTAAAACTGGCTATCCAGGACAGGAGCACATGGGTCCTTGAAAGGTATTGACAGGGGTAATGCTGAGCTCAACAGAGGATCTATGACTGGAATGGTGCCCAGGGTGATGGAGGTAGGATCTTTGCCTATGACAGGGTTGGGTGCAGCCAGGCACTGAAATGGGCACCAGGTACATGGTACCTGAAATAGACACTGATGTACATCAGTGCCAGCCTTCTGTGCCAGGCTGAGCCCATCATATTTTAATGAAGATAAAAAGCTATCCTTATGCTTCAAAATAGAGTAAGCCTTGGGTGAATGGGGTATAGTATTCATTGGGTAATTGAGGCCTAACTGGGGTAATATAGGATCTGCTGCCTGGGTCCTTGGGCTAGGTGTGACTGGATCCTTGAGATATGGGAGTCATGACAGTTGAGGTACTGTTGTCAATTCAATGAGAATTTAAAAGAGAGAAAGAATAGGAGGAAGAGGAGAAATGACTACTTGTCAGCCAATAAACATTTATAAAGTTTCTACTATATTCCAGGAGGTATGCTAAAAACAGAAGCTACAAAAAAAAAGGCAAAAGACAGTACACTTTCTCAAGAAGATCACAATCTAAAGGGGAGAAAACATATAAACATCCAAGTACAAGCAAACTGCTATAGGATGAATTGGAGGTAATCAACAAAGGAGAGTCATAAGTCCAATTCTGCTGTTTAAGATCATTAATTTAGAACTGAGACTATCAGCATTTAAGGGACTTGGCCAAGGTGTTGCATTCTGTCAGTATGCATCTGAAAGACACTTGAAGGTTTTTCTTACTGGTTAATCCCATGACCTAACCTATACCACTTCCCTTACAATGTTGTGTGATCTGGATCAAGTCAATTTACCATTCTGGGCTTTTTTCCCCCTCATCAATAAAATGAGCCTACTAGACAATCTATACATACCTCCACTTCTTAGTATCCCTAGCTTCCTTCAAGCCACAGGTCAAATACCACTTCAGGAGGAGGCATCTCCCACTGACCTTGATCCCTACCCAACAGCTTTCCCTTCTAAAAATTAGCTTCCATCTGCTCTCTCTATATCTTGTATATTTTAATTATATATATATATATATATATATATATATATATATATATATATATATATATATATATATATCTGCTCTCTCTATATCTTGTATATTTTAATTATATATATATCCCTAGTGCTAAGCACAGTGCCTGGCACAGAGTGGGCCCTTAATAAATGCCTATTAATTGATTCTTATAATTATCTTTCCTAATAGAGACTCACTAGGGACACTGATGCCTAGTCTCTCCTGGGAAAGTAACGGGTTGTTTTCAATCCTAGCTCTTTTCCATGCTAATGTATTCATACTAGCTACCTAAGTATATTTTAACCTTGCCTTAAATAACACTTGGTTTCCTATAGCCTCGGTAGAGATCCATCCTTCATCCCTAGATCTCCAGGAGTTACTAGGCCTCAGTTTTCTCCAATTACACCTGAGGACACCTTAATTTTTAAGGCTACCAACCATAAGTTACATGCAGTAAGTGTATATTACTAACATTGTTTGTTTGTCCTTCATTCAAAAAGAGGATGATGACATTAGGAAGGTGATGTCAGGACCTCCAAGTGAATTGGATTTAAGTGAGGGAAGGCTGTGTAAAGGTACTAGCCTCATTGTCTCCTCCGGAGCCATCTGGTTCCAGTGGCAAGATACGGATCAGGATGTCTGGAGATGGCTCCAGATTACTCAGGCATCTTTATTTAAAGTGTAGACATAGCTTTGTATGAGCCATAGCTCCAATGGAAAGAAATACAAGCCCTGGTGGTCTTCCTGTGGCAAAACAGGATACTAAAATGATCAAAACCATGGGGAATTTTGTTTGTGGATGTATAATAATGTAGAAGTTTACACTTCTAAGAAACAGAAAAGGCTAATATTTGGGTGAGTTGGGGAAAGATAATTTAGGTAACACGTAATTGTTTACTGCTTGGGGAAGAAATATTTTTAGGCAACAGATTGCTTGAGATGACTGGATAAAATCAAGCCAAGCTACAACAAAAGGATTCTCAGTCAGCTTTGGCAAGTGGTGCTAAGGCACACTTCAATGACCAACCCCAAAACACCAAAGTTTTCATTTACTTGAAGTTTCTCCCATGTCTAGGGGACCTCTTTGAGGACTCTACATGATTGTCTATGTTTTCTTATCTGGTCTACAAAAATCAAACTGCAATTATTTTTTGGTGGTTTTTCAGTTAAAGGTCATCACAAATAAGACTGGGGACAGCTCTGAATCATAGAATCTTAGATGTAGCAGGGACCTACTCGCCAAGTGCCCAATTCCTTAGAGAACTCTAACCATTGGATATATTCAATGTTCTTATATAGGACATGTTTAACTCTATTACTATAGGCTGAAGTTAGAAAAGATAGTGCAACTGCTGACCAACATTTTACATAGAAGTAAATTAGCTAACGAAGGTCAAAACCAGGGAGGGCTGGTAAATAAATGTTTAACAACCAAGTCTCCAAAAAAATTACAGTAGACATACTTTTTAGTTTAATTTGGATTATAACATGTACTCAATTACCTTAAGTCTAAACTAGAGGTTCCCAAATTTCTTTGACCTACTGCCCCCTTTTCTTTTTTTCAATTTATTTTTAGTTTTCAACATTCATTTTCCAAAGATTTTGAGTTACAAATTTTTTTCCCATCTCTCCACTACCTTCCACCCCAAGATTGCAACAATATTGAATATCCCTTCCCCCAATCTGCCCTCTCTTATATTCCCCCATAAATCCCCACTTTCTTTCTTGTAGAGCAAGATGGATTTCTATACCCCATTACTTGTATATCTTATTTCCTGACTGCATATAAAAACATTTTAAAAAAAATTTTTAACAATTGTTTTTAAAACTTCGAGTTTACTGCCCTCTTTTTAAAAAAAATTAGTCAATGGCCCCCTGGAAATCTACTTTCTTTAGCCCTTTAATGGTTTTTTTTATTTGTTTCATTTCAAAAAAATATAATTTTTTTAAACGATGCATCTTAAATTTAATAATTTATTGTGAATTTGTGGGATTTTTTTCTAAACTGAAAATTTTGATGATGCGATATTATGTCATGTAACCATATGGTATCATATTGTAAACAAGTCATTACACACACACATATTCCTGCGGATGCATGCTGGACTTCTCAACAATGCTGGACACACTCACCTGCCAGCATTTGCTTGTTAAGACTTGTCTGTGTACTTGACCACTAATAGGTTATTCTTGCATTGTGTGTTTATTTGGAAATAATGTAATCACTACGACTTTAATTCTGTTAGACAATGGGTGGTTTTACAAAATTTCCTTATTTTCTCTTCTTTCCTTATGCTTCCACCACCCCCTTATTTTTATTCGATACCCCTTAGTTGTACTTGAAGCTACTACCACTCTGCTGTGTTATTCCAGCACCCTCTAGGGTGCAGTATTGCCTACTTTGGGAACCTCTGGAACCAATCAACAAGTCATGCCCTGATGTGTAGCATTTGCTGCTTTTCAAGGTGTAAATTCTCATACTGAAAATTTGACAGTTTCTCACAAAAGCCAGTACAAGTTGGCTTAAGATGCAGCTGGCAGAATATTCTTAGTCATTCATAATGGTTAGGTTGCATAGGTTATACATTGCAAAGCATCCTGACATTGCAGAAACTGTTAAATGAGATACATAATGTAATACAGTGGAAAGAGCACCGGTTTTGGAGTCAGAAGACCTGATTCAAATTCTTCCTCTGATACTTTTTAACAACAACTTAATCACATCCTTGGCCTCAATTTCATTATCTATAAAATTAGAGTGTTGAACTCAATGGCTTCTGAGATACTTTCCAGCTCCACATATATAACCACCCAAAAGAGTTTAATGTAACAATTCACTGAGAAAAAACCAAGTGAATGAAGAATACATTTTACTCAATCTATTAAATACAATTGTATAGAGAGCATAGAGTAACTCTATCATTCCAGATGAAACAGAGAGCTGACCAATGACAATCTGTGTCCTTACACACTCCTGGAAGCAGGCTCACAAAACACCCATAATGGTGAATGCATCAGCCATTATCTACACACTCTCTTAAAGACTGTGCTCTCCTTGTCCTCAGTAGGTATATATTTTTGGCAATGGAGAACAAATTGAAACAAGAATCACATGAAAACATTATGAGCTACATTGGAGAAGAAAACAGCAAACCACTCCATTATCTTTGCCAAGTAAACTCCAAATGGGGTCATGGAGAGTTGGACATGACTGAAAAATGACTGAACAACAAAATTGTCTTCAGGAAATTGCACATTACTTCTTAAGGCATTACAAGTAAAGTAATACATAGGAAAAGCCAAGTAAAGAATATATATATATATTTTTAAGTATGATTAAAAAAGAAAATGAGCTGGCCATATGTAGAAAGCAAAATATAAAATAACAGCTAGCCTGCATACTTCTATGGTATTCTCACAATATCAAGAAGATTCAGAGAAGGATCCCAGCTCATTGAGGGATTGTCTGTGGGGAGCTTCCAGGAGACCACGAACAATAGTCACACAAGATGTAACATGTGGCTTACAATACAATCTATGTCACTAGAGAGAATGTCCACAGAATTGCTTTAGTATATCCAGTGACAAGAACAGGGCCTTGCATATAGCTGGTGCTTCATTGTTGAACTACAAGACCTTTCTGCTTCCAAGGCACTTTCTTAGGAGTGTGAGTATGAGAAAGATGTTTAAGAGAGCAGCCATTTAAGCTTATTTACAGATGCTGAAAGTATGTTAGAGACACATTCTTAATGTGTGAACTGTTGAAACGTCCAGATTCTTATGTAATCGATCAATCAACAAATATTTATTAAGTGCCTACTATGTGCCTTGCTCTGTGCTAAGTAATTAAAACCAATCTTTCCAAAAGAGAAGGACAAGGAAAGGATCTTGTTATTATTGCAATGATTCTGTTACCTAGAAAGTCTATCCCTACAGTTCTCATTTCAAATTCTTTCTCCTTTTCTACTCTTAATGTTTTTCATAGAAGTGAGTAAGCAGCATGACAACGGAATAATCCATTTATAATGTAATCAACAGGAGGACCAGAAGGGCTTTTGATGAGATAGCGATGAGATGATGCCTGGTTTTTCATTAGTTTTCTTAATCATTCACTCTAGAGGCAAAAAGCACAGGTTTCTCTCGATTATCGATGTCACTAATAATGTCTGTAACCCAGCTAGAAGATGGGCTCTGTCATTTTTAGAGAGTCATTCTGCAGAAAGCATTTTTTCCCAGGCATTTATAGCCAAGGCCTAAAATATATTTTATTTTTTAAAGCATGACTTTTAGAATCTAATGGCATCTATGCAATAGGTTAAAATGAGATATGCCTTCCATTGACAGTTATTAAGTAGTCACATTTTTTATACATGCTAGAGAATCATAGGAGAAGGAGACACATTCCAGGGAACCCAGGCAATGCATTTCCCTGTGGGGAGAAAGACTTTTCAAAACAGGAGTAAAGTTGTTTACCACGTGTTCCACATGCATGCTTTCTCCAAGAATATGACCCCATTATACCTGGCAAACATTTAGGAACAAGGTATTTAATCCTGATGTCATAAGGGTAAAATGAGCTAACGAGTAGGAAAAAGCATGTAGTCACCTAGCTGTCCCTCTTGTGCATAGTTGGCATTTAATAAATATTCACATTGGATTGAATCAGATTAGATTGTGACAGCAGCTGCAAGGCCTGAAGTGCTTTTGAGAAGAGAAAGCAGATGGACAGTTTTCATGAAATAACATCACAACTTATGTTGAAAGTTCATATAAAAAATTTAATGATTTGCTACAAACCACTCTTTATCCCTAGTTTAAATCCTTCTAACCAGAGGGTTGGTATCCCACAGTCTAATCCCACACTGACCATCCCCATTCTTAAAGAGTTTTCCCAACTTGTTTTTCCATTGTCTCACGTAAAAAATAATAATCCTGCGGTTTTAACCAAATCACTGGTCCATCTGGAAAATTGGCATATGTAGATCAATTTGGAATTTCAGAGTCTTTTAAACTGATTCTCAGAATTCCTTCTGGAAAATAAACTATTCATGACATTGAACATCTGGATGTTTGATGTGGTAGAGGTAAAAATATCCTGTGATGGGTGGGATGAGCTTTTGATTTTTCATTTAAATGTTTTGATATTATGTGGATACAACCCTTGCTTTCAGGTACTTTGGGAGCAATGGAAATGAACTTGGGGAAATGACGTCCTGAACAACAACTCTTATTAGTGAAATGAGAAGGAAAATAAGTAGGGGGCCTACATTGTTGAGTTGCTGACTTTTCTTTATTTGGATGGGAATGAAGTTTGAAAAAGAAATGGAGAGATAAAAAGTTCCAAACTTCCCAGACTTTATTAATGAGATGTATAGAAAGCATACATCTTATTATTGGGAACTAGGCTGATTGTTGTTGTTGTTGTTTAGTCGTTTCAGTTGTATCGAACTCTTTGTGACCTCATTTGGGGTTTTATTGGCAAAGACACTGTAGGTAGCCATTTCCTCCTCCAGGTCTCTTTATAGGTAAGGAAACTGAGGCAAACGGGCTTAAGTGACTTGTCCAGGGTCACACAGCTAGTAAGTGTCTGAGGTCACATTTGAACTCAGGAAGGTGAGTCTTTCTGATTCCAGGTCCAGCACTCTAGTCACTACACTACCTAACTGCCCTGTTGGGTGAGAGTCAAAGTTAGGAATCAATAAAAAATAAATATTGTCATTAGGATTTAAAATAGCACTTAAAATAGTAGATTTGGCAGAACCTCTAAGGTCTAGTTCAACCTGGACCAAAGTAAGGAATTCTTCCACAGCCTTCCCCATCTCACCCTCACCTTAGAGAAGTCCAGAGCTGGGACAACCATTACCTACCAAGATAGCCCATTCCATTTTAGGACAGCTTTAATTCTAGGAAGTTTTTTCTTTCTATAGACATGAACTCTGCTTCTGTTTACCATCCCCCCATTGCTTCCAGTTTTGTATACTAGGTCAAGGAAAAAAGCCCCAATCCCTCTTCTACACAATAATCTTTCAATACTTGAAAACTTCTATCATGCCTCCTTAATTAAAGACTATATGGACATTCTTCTTGTGCAAAGAATGCTTAAATTATGAATTATCTATATAAAAAGATGAAGAAAAATATTGCAATTCCTACCTTTTCTTACCTCCTTCTGATCCTACCTGTGACCAAAGTTGCTAAACACTACCAGAAAAACTATCAGAGAAAAACTGAGTGTTACCTGTTTTGCTCCAATCTGTTTCAAGAAACTATAGGTAAAACATATGGTACCTTGATCCCAACATCATGATGTCATTGGTCCTCTTTGAGCACTAAGGACAAACAACAATATAATCATTTTTTTCTATTACTGCTGAAAATGGGCTTCTAATTTTCTCATCAAAGTCTAAAAATGACAAAATTGTCTTCCACATAGAATGATGCACTGAATTCATCAAGACACAAAATCTCATCAGTATAATTTGTGAGAGATGAAGACTTCAAGCTGAAAAAAAAACCTGTGATCTATCTTCTCTACATAATATTATGGGGTGTTCCAAATTTGTTATGAAAAGAATCCTTAATTGCCTAGAGATTAGCCACTTTATTTCTCTAATATAAATCCTAAGATCTTTGAAAAAGGGAACGTTATCTGGGACATGGTTGGAATAGATTCAGGTCACTAAGGTCACTTCCAAATCTCAAATTCCATGATTCTATGACTTGAGTTGAAGGAAATAGAAATATAACAGAGAAAAATATGACCTAAATGTGGGCATTTTGTTTAATGTGATCAATAAGAATAGTTTAGTATGAAGCTGCCCTCCTTCTGTTTGAAATGTGATATTTAATAGAATCTTCCCTCTTGGTATATTTGTTGGAAGGATTCAGCTCTAAAGCCTTAGCACTTGTGGTGTCTCCCAAATATTTAAAGTTCTGTGTGCCAAGATAAAAATTCAACTCCATCCTAAATAGGAATATGAATGATAATATTTTTCCCTTTCACACACACACACACATAATAACAAGAGATCATCTTTATATAATGTTTTATAAGCATTCTAATTCAATTTTCTAGACAACATTATAGCAGAAGCCTTCTGCTATCATGGAAAGTATATGTGATCTCAAAAAGAGGACACGCATCTCTCTACATGACTGGGGCAAATCATTTTTCCTTTCTAGACCTCATAAAAATTCACCAGTATAGACTTGATGATGTCTAAGATACCTTTCAAATCTTTGAAGTCTTTCAAATACAAATCCTAGGAAATCAGGAATATAGGACAGAGTTTTGTTTAGTTTTCTTGGTCCAGACCTGTGAATTTATGAGTGTAGAGAAACCTCAATGTAGAAACTCTATCAGACTATCAAGACTGGTGACTGTCTATAAATTGCAGCCTAAAGAACTACCTGGAGCATTGAGAAATTAAGTGCCTATGGTCATACAACTAGTAAGTCTTAAACCTACGTCTTCCTGATTCAAAGACTGGCTCTCTGTCTACTATGCCGAACTGATTCTTAGGGAAGGAATTATTTGCCTCAGTTTTTTAAAAAACCAGATCTTCTTATCTCACCCAAGGTGGAAGTGCAGGGGCTGCCAACAGACATGGTCCCACTATGAATGGCACAGGAGCTCTGACCTGCTCTGTGTCTAACCTATGACAATTTATACCTCCTTAGATATCCTAGTAGCCTCTCCATTCCCAAGGTCTCACCATATTGATGCCAAACAGTTCAGACACTCAATCATCTTACCTGTCTAGCTAAGGATAGCTTTCAATAGCTCAGAACTCCAAAGCTCAGGAAATCCACCAGTCTCAATCTCCCCAGTAATGGGAAGTACAGGCTTGAACTATCACATCCAGACATGCCAACTATAGAAATGAGTTGAGATGACTTTCTCAACATCACCCTGCTAGTAATCAAAGGCACTGGAACTCAATCCCAGGTTTTCTGATTTCTAATTTTAATGCCTTTCTCCTTAAAGCAGGCTGTCTCCACTTTTTAAGTTCATTATCCATTGAAATAATAAAGTTTTAAAGAGTAGGCAGAAATAGTGGTATTGTTTAAATATTGTATGACCCCTGATGGTGGGAAACGGTGTTCTACTTTCTTCCATGTAAATCATGTAAAAGTCCTTGTGGCTGACTTTTGGAGATCTGTAAGTGAGCTCACTGCCAGTTCTTAGGAGAAAAGGAAGCAATGTTTATGAATGAGGTTTGTCTACAGTCCTTGACTTTTGTACTCTCTGACTTGAAGGAATTTTTAAACACAAGCATGAAAGAAGATAAACACTGAAAAGTGCTTTGCTTCAAGAGTTATAATTGATACAACAAATTGTAACCACATAAAATCATCTTCAAGGAATTGCTATTGGCCATTTGGTATTCTAGAAACTGTATACATGATTTATTCTCAAGAAAAATTTGGCAGTTCTGGCCTGAGGTGAAATTAGTTCAAAGGAAAAGCTTGCATAGATACCACACTCTGCTTATCCTCAAAAGATGAGACATTTTTATTTCCCTAATCAATAAGTAAAATACTCTTAAAACATGATAAGTTAAAGACAATATTTTTAAATGTCATACTTCCTCTTTGGTTTTCTCTTTAAGCAAATTATTTTATATATTATTTATATTTAGGTGTTATTACCTAAATACATTTAAGCATTATTACCTAAGAATAAAAACTAACATTTCAATAGTGCCTTTAAGTTTTTATAACACAGCATAAATTATCTCATTTGACTCTTGAACTATTGCCTAGGGCACTGGGAGATTAAATGATTTTTCCCACCATCACACTACTAATTTGTATCCAAGGTTCCCTATCTACTATGCCAAGTTGACTCCTGTGTATACTATTGGATAATGGATGCTATTGTCCCTATTTTAAAGATAAGTAAACTGAGTTTTGGGGAGTCTAAATAATTTTTCCATGGCCATATAGTTAGCAGGTCCATGCATCCAAAGTACAAGAGATAATGGGATCATAGATTTACAGCAGACCTCAAATGCTATCTAGTTCAACCCCTTTGTTTTACAGATGAGGAAGTCAAGACCATGGGAAGTTAAAGGACCTGCCTGAGATGGCACAGGTAAGAAGGAGGATTTGAACACAGGTCCTCTCAATCATGGGACAATTCTCCTTCCATTAGGCCATTTGAACTCAAATCTTGCTGGCATCAAATTCCAGCACTCTATCTGCATTGCCAAGTTTCATTCTTCAAAGGGTGGAAAGAGAAAGAGACAGAGAGAAAGAGAAAGGAAAGAGGGGGAAGAGAGAGAGAGAGAGAGAGAGAGAGAGAGAGAGAGAGAGAGAGAGAGAGAGGAGAGAGACACAGAGACAGAGGCAGAGTGAAATGATAATAGGGTGACAAAGTATTAAGCATTTACTATATGCTATGTGCCAGGCACTGTGCTAAGTGCTGGAAATACAAAGGGAAGCAGAAAGACAGAATCTGCCATCCAGGAGCTTATATTCTAAGGAAAGAGGAAAGACAATGAATAAAAAGAGCGCTAAAAAGTGGAAATGAGGGGGTTTGAGGAGATTAGTAGAGAAGTTTGGAGTCCAGAGTACAGCCAAGAGAGGAATGATCATGGCGGGGTTGGGTACTTCTTCAAACGGATATTCTGGGGAGGAACTCACCAATCACAGGGAGTAGAGGGGGGCTAAAAGGGCAGAGATACCTACCATGAAAAGGAGGTAGAGAAATACAGAGAGGAGCTAAACCAAAAAGAGTTTGTGGTCTAGGATTTCTTCTCTACAAAAGAAGCTAGATAACAACCATTTAAAAGATATTTCCTGGCACATCATGGATGCTTAATAAATGTTTATTAATTGATTGATGACTCTGAAAATCATAAGGTTTTACTTCAACCACAAAATCAGAATGGACGGCAAACTCAAAGAAAGAATGTACATGAGACAAGATCATATAAATAAGATGTTAAGAAGAATTTATTGGCATGTATCACTTCATCTTGGGGAAAAGGAGAATATATTGAAGAGCTGAAGGTGTTAAATTTTGACACTTAGCTATTGTTGTTCATCTTTAGTTTTGGAAGAGGATCAATGACATCATGCAGTGATATCTTGACTTGTCTGTGAATTAGATTGAAATGAGGCAGAATAGCACATTAGCTTCTCTCTTTCATCCAGAGTCATCAAAGTCTAGTGGCAAGATAAAATTCAAGAAGCCTGTCAATGGCTCAGGATGCAATGGATGACCTTAGCACATTCATTGTCTAACTAGGCTCTAAGAGTTCCATAGAGGCTGCTTCATGGCCATTTGAACAAATTTTTCTTGACTAGACAACAACAACGATCTTGATCACCCATTTTACCAGGGGAAGTCTTCACATGCTTGGGGTACACATTCTCCTAACTCACCAACAGGTTTGAGGCCTGTCTGTTACCATCAACCTAGTTTAGTTCATCGGCCCAAATGGTTTTACCAAGGTGTATCCATTTCATATACTACAGCATCTTGGAGCCACAAGTGATAGTTGGGTGGCAGATGGACACCAAAAGTGGATGAATAGCCCTGAAAAAGGCTTAGAAGCCCTCATCCCACTAGGTGGTTCAGTGTATAGAGCATTGGGCCTGGAGTCAGGAAGATCTGATTTCCAATACAGCCTTAGACATTTATTAGCAGTATGACCCTGGACAAGTCATTTAACCCTGTTCACCTTAATCCACTGGAGAAGAAAATGGCAACACTTGCGTATATAGGACTTATTAAAGCCCTATGTGCCAGGTGATTTGGTGGGATATTTGCTAGTGCTTAAAAACAAGGTTTATATGGTATAAAGCCATGGAAAAAACATTTCTACCCGTATCTCCCACAATACCCCTACCCTCCATTGATACCTGGTTACTAGTAGCAGTAGGATTATGGCTACTTAAACAAAATGGTTAAACTTTCCTTAAATGAGGATACTTAAAAGAGCAGGAATAGTACCTAAAACCAGGCAAAGTGATGTAATCTTTAGATGATCCCTTCATTGCATTTTAGCTTCATGATGGGATTATTAAGATAGTGGAGAGAAGACACACAGTACTTGACATCTATGTGAGAACATACTGGTGGGGTGGAGTGGAAGGGGAATTGGAGGTTGTGTTAAAATTGTATCTTGTTCTGCTCTTCCCAACCACCTCCCTATTTCTAGTCAGTATAGTAAGTTTGTAACAAGCCAGTATAAGACTGCAAATGGGTACTTTGAAGTCTTGTACAAACTGTCCCAAAAGAGCAAAGGAGTATAATTTACCAATAATGTCCTATACTAACCCAAAATCACATCCTAGTAATAGGTGCTGAATCGGGGGAAGAAATCTAGGCCTCGTTGTCAGAGCCTTATGGTCCTATTATGTGTCAATCCCAAACAAATTCCAGACTTCCATAGTAAAGACCAGCAGATCACCAAATGATGCTGAGAATTTCGAGATGATGTAGAAATGTTAAGAAGTTTTAATGATAACTTTGAAATTATTTGGATGTGTTAATGAACTAACCCTAAGGTGCCACACATAAGAGTTAATGTTCTCCCGTTCTCCCCCAAAAAAACAATAAAAATGAGACCTCAAGTTTCTGCCCCACACCCAACTCTCTGTTGTCTCCATGGAATCCATGAAGCCTAGTGTTTCCACATCTACTCTGTGGTTACCTGAGTCATACTCTCTGCCTCTCCCTTTCCTCATCCTCTTGCTCATGCTTCCTGACTTCCTTCACCATCCCATCCTGTGCCATCTGACTCTGTACCCCTGCTACCACTTGTCTCTGGACTTTCTATGCTGTTTACCCTTACACCCCCTGTGATTATGAAAGTGTGATTATATCTCCATTTCTTGCTGCCATCATGTTCTTTTCCAGCAGGTATCCAAGTACCCAAAGAATCAGACAAGCCTTCCCCCATTTCCTAATTACATTAATCAATTATCAATTCAGAGGTATTGTTTTGTAGACTGATCTGTCTCAGATACCATACACCCACCTAAGGAGCTTTTTATTAACATTTTATCATTAATTAGACTTTTTCAGTGAAGATCAGATCTATCAAAATAGTATAATATTGGAAGACTTGGCCTCAAGTCTTATCTTTAATTCTTATTAGACCTGTGAATCTGAACAAGTCACCTTAGCTCACTGAGCCTCAATTTTCTCATTTGTAAAATGAGTACAATAATCATTGCACTATCTACCTCACAAAAAGGACTTCTTTAAAACAAGAAATGCTTTAAAATCAGGAGTGATTATGACATCCTTTGCATGCCTTTTTATTAATATATTTTGTTTTGACCCATAATAACTACCCCTAAAAAACCTTCCTTTATGCAAACAAAAAGAAGTATAGCAATTTTTCATTCCTTTTTTCCAAAGAAAGTTTACATCTGGTTCAAGATTTGCACAACTAAGTACAAATCCCATTTCAAACTTCAACTGATTTTGATGACTGATTGATTTGTCTCTGCTTCTCCTTGTTAGAACTAGGCAAAAACACACCCTGAACACATCACTTTCTTTTCATTAAACTTTAGGAGCTAGAATATTCTGAGCATGGATTCTGAAAGGATCTGGGTTTCTGCCTTTCCCTTTACAACTCTCTTTCCCCTTGGAGAGATATTTATTTGCATCTGTAGTCCTCTATAAAGACAGCTAGGTGGTGCAGTGAATAGAGCATCAGACCTGTAGTGAGGAAGACTCATCTTCCTGAGTTCAAATCTGACTTTAGACACTTACTAGCTGTGGGACCCTGGGAAAGTCACTTCATCCCATTTGCCTCAGTTTTGTCATCTGTAAAATGATTGAAAAAGGAAATTGCAAACCACTCCCAGTATCTTTGCCAAGAAAACCCCAAATGGGGTTATGAAGAGTCAGACATGACTGAACAACAAAAAGTCCACATCTGGTCCTGCACCAGGTGGCAAAATAGATAGAGTGCTGGCTGGGACTGGAGTCTGGAAGGCCACAGCTTAAATCCAGCCTCACTTACTAACTCTATGACCCTGGGCAAGTCATTTAATCCTTGTCTGCTTTAGTTTCCTCAACTATGAAATAGGAATAATACCACCTACCTCCTAGCATTGTTGTGAGGATCAAATAAGATAATATTTACATAGTGTTTAGCACAGTGCCTGGCACATAGTAGATTCTCAGAGAAAATCTCCCTGATTTTACAAATGGGTGGCCTAAGGTCATGTAGGTATGTCAGAGGAGGTGTTTGAACCCAGGTCCCCTAACTCCAGAGCTAGTACTCCTTCCTCTGTACAAGGTAGACACTTAAAAAACTTTGCTTGCTTGATTTATTGTTCACACTACCTCTTGAGCATCATGTTTACTTCTGAGCACACAATTTTAGGTAGAACATCAATTAACTAGAGAATTCTTCCTATCTGGATTGGCTGGAAATAGTCCAGAAAAGGATCATCAAGATGGCTTCAGGCTTTAAGTTTCTGCTTATACAAGGACTGGCTTCCTTCCTTCCTTCCTTTGTTTCTTTCTTCCTTTCTTCCTTCCTTCCTTCCTTTCTTTCTTTCTTTCTTTCTTTCTTTCTTTCTTTCTTTCTTCCTTTCTTCCTTTCTTCCTTTCTTTCTTTCCTCTTTCACTGCTTCATTCCTCCTGAGTCTACTCATCATCTTCACTATGACTCCTGGTTTCTTTCTATTTTAAAAATTCATTCTTATTCTAAGCTCTCTTTCCTACCTTCACAGTCTTGATCCTTTAGTTAAGAAATGCATTAAGGTACATTTGAGTCCTTTGAGTCCCTTAGCCTATCCTTCACTCCCACTGTTTATGTGCTGGTAATTCTCAATCCTTGGTTGTCACCACCCCTCCACCTTCTGTGATGTTATTCTTGAGCCATTGAACACTACTGGAGGAAATCATAAAACTTTTAACTGAATTCACTACAAATTTATGTTATCTAACCACAGTGAAGCCATCACCACTCATGACGATCCTTTTCATTCTTTTGACTAATATTCTATCACACTCCCCACGATGATTGTTTCAAACTTTCTCCTCTCTCCTTAAGTCTTTATGTATCATCAGTTCTTCTCATCAGAGGACTTTGTCTCCTAATTTTACCGAGACTGACACCATTCTTCATAAGAATGCCCCGCGTTCACTCCCCGCAGCCCTGAAAGTACTGCATTTTCTCCTGTATCACTTCTCTTTTTTTTCCAGTCTCAGATGAAGTGACTTTCTCCTTTATAAGATAAACCCTTCTGCTTGTGATCTTGCCACCATTTCTTTCATTTTCCTCCAGGATCTCCAGGATCCTGCCCCATTGACCATTACCTTTCTCTTTCATCTTCAATCTCTCCGACTCTAAGGCCCACAAACATGCTCAGATGTCACCTATCCCAAATTTTAAAAACAGTAACAACACATTACTTAACCTTGATATTGTCCAAAAACTGTAATTCGTTCTCCCTCCCTTCCTCCCTTTCTCTCACTCTCTCTCTCTCTCTCTGTCTCTCTCTTTCTCTCCATCCCTCCCTCCTAGAAAAAAAATGTGATCTTTGCTTTTTTCCTTTACTTTCTCACTATCCACTTCCACTTCAACCCTTCACAATATACCATGTGACCCAGCTGTTTCTTTCTCAGTCACCAATGAGTTCTTAATTGGCAAATTTGATAGCCCCTCTTTATTTTTTTTTTCACTCCTCTTGCTCCTTGGTCTTTCTGCAGCGTTCAGGGCTGTTACCCACCACGAATCCTGGATACTCTCTCTTCCCTTGGCTCCCACGATGCTTTTTTGCTTTGGTTCTCTTGCTACTTGTCTGACTGCTCATTATTCTTCTTCGCAGTGGCATTATGCTCTTTTCCCACATACCAAAATGTGTGTATCCTCTAAGATTTTTCTTTCTGTCTCTATATCTGTCTGTCTCTCTCCCTGCTTCTCTCTCTCTCTCTCTTTGTCTCTGTCTCTGTTTCTCTTTTCTCTCACTTAATCTGTTCCCATGAGTTGACATCATTTCCATACAAATAAGTTCAAAATATATATGTAGCCTTGATCTCTTCCCTGACCTCTAGTCCTATATCTCCAACTGCTTGATGGATGTCCCTATGCTGATGGCTCCTGACACCTCAAATTCAGTGTGTCCAAAACCAAACTCATTATCTTTTACCAGCCCAAGCCCTCATGTCTCATCCAAACTTGCCCATTACTGTCAATGATACCACCCTCTGCCCAAGATGCACCCTCTACATCTTCCACTGCCTTACCCATACCAAAGATATTCTTCACCCTTACCACAACCACTAGACTCTCTCTTTCCTTCCTCCTGTTCACCTACATTCCAAGGCTCAAAATCTCAGCTTTAATTTTGACTCTTCTTTTTCTTTACTGTGCACCCATATCCAATCAGTTGCCAACTCTCCTCACTTGTGGAAGTCCACAGCAGCTTTTGTGGCTGATAGACTCAAACATGTACAGCTGGAAGAACTTCAGATGTTTTTTAGTACAACCCCCTAATTTTATAGATGAGGAAACTGATGAACAGAGAGGTTAAGTGACTTATCCCAAGGCTTCACAAGCAATAAGTGGCACAAATGGGACTTAATCCCAGGTCTTCTCCCTCCAAATCACATGCGTGTCCTTTTCACTATACCATAACTGTCCCCTTCTTTACACTTATATTTCCAAAATGCCATTTCATCTTTAACTCTCATCTTGACCGCTCACTTGCTCTGTTTTTAATAGTCTCCTAATTGGTCACCCCTAGCTTTAATCCATTCTTCACACAACTTTGCAAAATAATGTTTATCTGATCTTATCACTCAGCTCCTCAAAAACTTTCAGTGGTTCCCTATTGCTCATAGGCTAAAATGAAAACTCCTATATTGAACATTTTAGCTCCTTTACCATCTAAAATATGGCTCCAATCTCCCTTTCCAATCTTGTTTATGTGACTTCCTCTCCCCACACTTAAGATTCCAGCCAAACTGGACTATTTCTTGAACTCTGCATACCATCTCCAATCTCCATCTACTCATTCATCATCCAGTTAGCCAGCCCTTATGACTAGAACTCTCTGTCTTCATTTACGCCTTTCAAGATCTTTCTTTTTATTGAAAGCTGAACTTATGTGCCACCTCTTCCATGAAGTATTCTCTGATCACCTTTCCCTAACAAGATATTTTTCCTCTTCATAGTCCTTGTCTCAATCTCTCTTTTGTCTCCAATACTCCCTAATTAGCTCTACTTATATACATGCCATATCCCCTCCTAGTTGAAAGTAAGCTCCTTTAAACCAAGACATGTTATTTTTCATTTCTGAATGCCTAGCACCTAGCACAGTTCTTGAAAAATGTTTATTGAATGAATCTGAATTTCACATTGATCACTTCATTTTATTTATTTCACATTATCACTTCATTACAAAAGGGCGGACGCACAGACACACTGCAAAACAGACCCTCCAATATTTTGTTATTGGTCAAAGCAGTGGATTTGAATCCTTCAGCTTTTGTAAAAATGTATGTTGGACATCACTACCACCAGATATTTTAATTCTAATTGTTCAGATACCCAACACCCCCTTTCCCTTGTGACAGAGCCACCCCTCCTCCCCGATTTTGTCTGTCTTTGGCTGGTGACTAGAACCAATTGACATTTTTATTGCAATTTGCTATGGAAATGCCACTGGACAGATTCAATAAAGGACTTTTAATTATTAAGATTAAAAATTCCGTTAAGTAAAATACATAAGAATACAAGTCATTCCCCAATTGATAAATGGTCAAAGGATACGAACAAACAATTTTCAGAGACAGAAATTAAAGATATCTGTAAGCAAAAGGAAAAATGCTCTAAATCACTATTGATTCGAGAAGTGCAAATCAAAACAACTTTGAGATACCACATCTCACCAGTCAGATTGGCTAAGATGACAAAACAGGAAAATGACAAATGCTGGAGAGGATGTGGAAAAATTGGAACCCTAATGCACTGTTGGTGGAGTTGTGAATTGATACAACCATTCTGGAGAGCTATCTGGAACTATGCCCAAAGGGCTATAAATAATTGCAGACCCTTTGACCCAGCAACACCACTGTTGGGATTATATACCAAAGAGATAACAGAAAGTGAGAAAAGGACCCATACGTATAAAAATATTTATTGCAGCTCTCTTTGGGTTGCAAAAAACTGGAAATATAGGGGATGCCCATCAATTGGGGAATGGCTGAACAAGTTATGGTGTATGAATGTAGTGGAATACTATTGTGCTATAAGAAATGGAAAGGAGATGGACTTCATAATTACCTGGAGAGGCTTATACAAATTGATGCTAAGTGAGAAGAGCAGAACCAGGAAAAACTTGTACATAATCACAGACACATCA
>CM053585.1:123199251-123214864 GCA_028646515.1 Pseudochirops corinnae | reverse complement strand
AATTCTTTCAAGTTCTATTTTGCCCTCTGGTTCTAAAATATCTGGGCAATTTTCCTTGAGAATTTCTTGAAGGGTGCTTTCTAGGTTCTTTTTTTGAACATGGCTTTCAGGTAGTCCAATAATTTTTAAATTGTCTCTCCTGGATCTATTTTCCAGGTCAATGGTTTTTTCAAGGAGATATTTCACATTGCCTTCTATTTTTTTCATTTGTTGGGATCTGCTTAATAGTATCTTGATTTCTCATAAAGTCATTTGTTTCCATTTGCTCTACTCTAATTCTGAAGGAAATTTTCTCTTCAGAAAGCTTTCAAGATTCTTTTTCCATCTGGCAAATTTGACTTTTTAAGGCATTCTTCTCCTCATTGGCTTTTTGGGCCTCTTTTGTCATTTGAGTTAGTCTATTTTTTAAGGTGTTGTTTTCTTCAGTGAGATTGTTGACTCTGTTTTCATGATTTTCTTGCAACATTCTCATTTCTCTTCCCAATTTTTCCTCCACTTCTCTTATTTATGTTTCAAAATCCTTCTTAAGTCCCTCTATGGCTTTTAACCAGTCTACATTTTTCTTGGAAGTTTTGGTGCAGGAGTTCTGACTGTGTTGTCTTGTTCCTGATCCATGCTTTGATCCTTTTTGTCCCCAAAAAAGGAATCCAAAGTTGGATTGCTGGGCTTTCTTTGCTTCCTTTGCCTGCTCATGTTGCCAGTCAATTACTTGACTTTTTAGCTCTGTGGAACTCTGCTTCCAGAGGGGAGAGCTTTGTCCCAAATTTCTGGAGTTTTCACTGCTGCCAGAGGTATTAGGAGTCCACATCTGTGCAGCCCCCACCAGCTTTGGCTCACTGTTCACGTATCACAGCACCACCACCCAAGACCACAATCCCAATGCAGGCAGCTTAGGCAAGCGCACTTAGCCTCCAAATGATCTCTTGGCCCCCCTGCAATCTGTAGGCCAAGAGCTCTGAAGCAGCCATGTGGAGGCAACTGCAAGGCTGCCACTTCTGCTGCTTTCTTGCTCTGTGGGCAGATGACCAGACCCACTTTTCTCCCCCAAATTTAGCTAAGTTACACTGACCTTTTACTTTTTCCTTGTTCCTTATGGATTGTTAATTCTGGAAACTGCCACAGCTGCCGGTGATCCACTCTCCTGAAAGCTCCAGCCACAGCTTGTCCTGGCCACCCCAGGGCCAAGCCTAGGTTTCAAGCCGGGCTGATTTTGGCTCCCAGCGTGCTTCAATGAGCCTTTCCTGTCCCTCCTGCCAGTCTGTCTTCAGCAGAAGCTTTGTTTCTCTGTACTTTTGTGGGTTCTGAATCTCTAAAATTTGTTTAGAGTCATATTTTATAGGCATTTGAGGTGGTTATGGGGGAAGCTGTGGAATTTTTCTGCTTCTATGCCACCATCTTGGCTCTGCCCCTGATCCTAGTTCTCATACTTACTTAAGTGCATGATCCCAAGTCTTAATTTCCCTATATGTAAAATGAATGGTTTAGAATGATTCATTCCTAAGGTCCCTTCCAACTCTCATGGTCTTTAATTTAGTCATCAAGCTAGTTTTTAGACTCTTCCATCTGCTTCCATCATAATTCCAAATCTATACCTACCTACTCCACATATGCCATTCTTTTACCTACTGATATGAAACTCATGTAAAAGCTCAAGTTTATTTGCTATAGAAATAGATAACAATATTCCCAGAAAAAATGAGAGTAGGTATTCAAGGTGAAATTGATATGACAGCAGACCCATTTTGTTTTCAATATAGCCCACTTGTCTTATGCCTATAGAATAGTAAAAAGCATTTCCCCTTTAAGAGTAAGAAATTGTTCCCATCTCCATTTTGCATTCCTCAAGGCAAGCATATCTTTCTGCTGTGAATCTGATCATCCAGTAAAAAAAGACTGCCAATATCTAACTGGGAGAGATTCCTGTTATATGGTCACTGACCAGATAGCTATTATTGCTACATTTAATCTTGAGCTTTTAGGGAAGATGAAACCAACTGATGTTATCTCTCAGAGTGAGTCATTTTATCATCTCAATCTAGCACACTTGCAATAACTATTCATTATCTCTGTTTTTTACTGGATACCTTAAGAATTCTGGTTGCTTTTTAGAATTTTTTCTAGTTCAAATAAAAGTCCTATACCATATATTGAAGGAAAAGGAATTAAATTAAAATTAAAATCTTTAGGCATATATCTAGGTAATGATTTTATATCTCCAGGATGCCAGGCATAAGGATATTTGAAAATACCCAGACATTTTTCAACATGGAAGCTACTTCTCACCTGGTTATTTCGTGATTGTGATGATACTGCCACAGACATGGATTCTATTGTTTATGACTCTGATTCTAACAAGCTAAAAGATGACCAATTTGATGTGTGCATGTTTCCATTTCAGTATTACAACAGACAGTTAAATAACTCTTTCCCTACCCCTGATACAGTATAGTGGCCAAAAAAGGTCTCTATGTACTCTATAACACAGAGAAATGGTTGATATAATGGTCCTTCCACCATTTCTATATTCTTAAGCTGAGGATTCTACACAAATAGCTCTTTCCATACATCATCAATCACCATCAGTGGTTTTCAACCTTACTAATGCTGCCACCTTTTAATACTGGTATATGAGTGTATCTGCATGTGGGTGGACCCTCCTGGAGATGGACAGAGGACCAGTGTCTCAGTTCCTAAGACTATCAGAAATATGTGTTTTCTGATGGTCTTTGGTGACCCCTGTGAAAGGGTCATGCGATGCCCAAAGGGGTCACGACCCACAGGTTGAGAACCACTGTACCATATAATGTAGCTACCACAGATGCTATTTCCTAAATTTACTAGTGAAGAAACTAAGGTTTAGAGGGTTGACATTGTTTGTCCATAATTACATAAAGAATGATCACTTGATATGGGATTTGAACCCATGACTTCCTGATTCTACATGTGGCATTCTAGCCACCTGGCCACTCTGACTTTCTATGTGTTTTTCCAAGTACTCCTAAGCTTAATCAGCTTAATCAAAATTAGGGGGGGAAAGGTGCTATTTTAGATTCAGCCTATGGAAGAAAATAACCTAGTGTCTTCATCATGGGAAGGCCGCAGCATCTAATGGCAATATAACTCATAATACTAAATGCATCCTACATAGAATGTACCAGCTTTCCAGTTCCCCATTTCTTATCCTCACAAACTGAGCAAAAGAAAATTGAGGAAGGCAGACCCATAGCAGAATTCCAAAAAGCCCCTTAGTCTTTCTAAGGGGAATCAATTCAGTGGAATCGTACATCTAAGTGCCAATAAAGCTGACTTGTTATTTTAGCCCACCTTAAGTATAAACCACTTTAAGTAAGCAGACAATTTATACAACCCAGCAGTTTTGCAAATTCATAACTGTCACAGGAAAAGTGAGTGTACTTCTTCCTTGACAGAGGCAAACAGTACTTTCTTGCAATGGCACTTAAGGGTTTTCATACCATCGTTTTTAGCAGATATTTGAAAAGGGAGTATGTGTGATATTGTGGCTAACCTTTAATTTGGCTAAAAAATTCATTTGATGCTTCCCCAATTATCTTGTAACTTACTCTGCAACTATAGCTTTAGTCTATAGTATGAGATTTAAAAAAAAGAAGAAGAATATTTTTTCTAGTAGGAAAGAAGTGCTTTTCTAAAAAGAGGCCTTTTTTAAAAAAATGCCTTCAGTGAACTTAGGCCCCGAAACATTAATATTGAACCTTTCATGACTCCATTTAACCCAACAAGCATTTATTGAGTGCCTGCTACATGTGAAAGATTGTGCTTAAATTCTGGAGAAGTGATAAAGAAAAATGAGACATGGATTCCTTTGTTCAGGGAGTTTATAGTCTAATGGGGAGACTAGAAGGTGAGCATAATAAAAAAGCACTTTATTTAAACTCATTATACTTAAATTTGAGTCATAGTTCAGACACTTGTTAGTTGTACAAGTCCAGGAAACTAGAAAGCTCTTGGAGTCTCAGTTTTCTATCTGCACAAAGGGATAATACTCATATACTCAATGTAATAGGGAAATAAACATTTAAAAACCTATGAAACTGAATAATGTAAAGATTATTCAAAAAACATGATAATGACTATGATAACAAAATATAGTTAGAAAATGATGTCTATTTTATAATATATGTGAGAAAAATGATTATTTTTCTCATATTAATAATAAATTATTGAATTAGAACTAGAATTTTTTCAGAAACTCATAGGTTGATCATTTTCTGAAGGACATTGTTGATGGATGGGATTGCCCAAATCTCCAGTTTACAACACATTTCAGTCCTGGGTGGGAGAACCCACCCAACTAGAAAACCTCACAAATAATTTAATCTAAGGTGAATCCCAGTCAATTGTGTTCCATTCAGGCAGGAGCAGAGATGGACACCCCTTTTGTCTAGATTGCCCTAGGCCTGAATAGTATACATGAAAATTAAGTCTCTTTGTCCAAGAATGAGTAATCAGAGTCATTATACTAATTATATGTCAGCTATATGAGTCAGATACTCATTATAGTAGTCATTCTCATTAATTGTTAACCAATCAGAGTTGATTGCCACCCTCAGGGACACCCACTCTTCCAAGGTCATATAAGCATTAAGTGGGTTCCATGAGGGGTCTTTGGCATTCAAAACTGCCACTGACTCATTTTATTAATTATCCACTAGCTGTGATTAATAAAGTGATTGATTACCCAGAAAATGTCTCTTGAACTTTTTATATATCACATACGAAAAATATATATATATATATGGTATATGTGCATATATGTACATATATGTGTATATCTATATTTATAAATATAGATATATACATATATGTATACTAACATGGGATATGCAAATTTAGAGACACATCCCTCTTGATGAGGTAGAAAGGAGTGCTCAAGGCAGATGAAGCAAGCAGAATGCAGGATGTGAGATATGAAATAAGATGCTGGATGTGACCAGTCCTAAAAGTGATAGAAGACTATGCATTGAAGCCCTCCACTATGGACTTTCAACCTGGCTAACTACCTTTGCCTCGTATGGGAAACAGGGGCCACTCTGCTCCCTTGGGGAGCTGGGCCAGTAGCCTATGCTCTACTTCCCATATGGAGTAAAGCCCAATGGGTATCTGCCTCATGGGGAGAAGGCCCACTTGGATGCATCACCCTAATAAATGCCTTTCTTTAACTTGGAGGCTGTCCAAGTGTATTTTTTCAGGATTCTAGGATCTACACATATATTCCTCATCATTTCAGGTAGTACCCCAACATTCTTGGGGTCCACACTGAACTCATTACCAATGGCCAAGAGAATGTCATCTAAGTGAATTATTTCACATTCTAATCACTCTACAGAATATGACCTCAACACTCCCAAAAGGTCACACAGACTATTTGTGCTCAATCTGTTGTAGAGTCTTCTGAGTTTGTATTGGTATGATTAGCTACAGCTGGATACACCATATAATGACCCCAACATTGTTATGTCATTTTGGTACTCATCAAGCATAAAGGATGAATAATAACAATAATATATATACACAGATAATATAGCTATCTATATCTATACATACATATGTGCATGTGTACACATGAAATGCTATGGGTTATAGAGGTAGGAAAATCCACCTCCAGCTGGGAGAGGTGGCACATGAGAAAAATGTGTAAGAATGAGGTGCTAACTGATATAGGTCTTGGAAGACTTGTAGGATTTCAATAGGGGAAGACGATATAGGTGGGGAGTGAAGCATTCCAGAGGAAAGCCAAAGAATAGAGGTCACAGAGAATGGCATGTGTTCAGGGAATATTACTTAACTTTGGTTGTAGTACAAAGGATCCAAAGGGGACTAGTATGATGTGATACTGGGAAGGTAGGTTGGGATGTTTTAGATAACTTTGGATTCTAGGCTCAGGAATTTAGACTTTAATGTAGGGGAATGGGCAGCCCCAGAATTTTTTCAGCAGGGCAACAATATAATGAGAGAAGATTTTTAGGAAGTTAAATCTTGCAGATATGTTAAAGATGACCTGGATAGTGGGATATTAGAGGCTATTGCTATCACTAAACTAATAAGGACCTAGGTTAATAGTAGGAACAGAAACAAGGGGATTACCTTGATGATTCTTTTTTTTTTCCTTCCAATTTCCATCATTGTAAGAGAGCAGAAGAATCATTGATATAAGCTGGAAGGCACCTAAGAAGACATCAAGTCCAACTCTCCCCCCCCCTTTTTTTTGCTTTTTGGAGGGGGGAGAACGGGGCAATTGGGGTTAAGTAACTTGCCCAACGCCACACGTCTAGTAAGTGTTAAGTGTCTGAGGCTGGATTTGAACTCAGGTCCTCCTGACTCCAGGGCCAGTGCTCTATTCTTTGTGCCACCTAGTCACCCCCCAACTCCCCTTTTTTATAGATGAGAAAACTGAGACCCGAAAAAGTTAAGTGACTTGCCCCAGATTACATATACAAGTTGTATGTGGCAAAGTTGGAATTTGAATCAAGGTACTATTGTTGTTCTGTCATTTTTCAGTCATGTCTGACTCTTCATAACCCCGTTAGGAGTTTTGTTGGCAAAGATACTACAGTGGTTTGCCATTTCCTTCTCCAGGTCATTTTACACATGAGAGAACTGAGGCAAATAGGGTTAAATGGCTTTCCCAGGGTCCTAAAGCTAGGAAGTATATGAGGACAGACTTTTGAACTCAGGAAGATGAATCTTCCTGACTCCAGGCCCATCACTCTATCCATCTAGTTGCTCCCTGAATCCAGGTACACTGACTCTAAATCCAGCATACCTTTTGTTTATAGAAGGTGGAAGAAGCCCAATAAAATCTTAGCTCTCTCAGTAAGACTGAGTTTGTATTCTGATCACATCTTCTTTTCAAATAGCAGCTTTAATGTTTTTGTCTGGAATTAGCTGAGCTCTTTTACATCCTGTCAAGCTGATGGTAAGGCTTTCTTAGGACAATTGTGATGAATGTTTCTTGTCCTTTTGAGATAGTTCCCACCATCTGCTACCACTCATGCATTTGGCTCTCACTCCAGGGATCATTTGAGATATAATTGAATGTCTCCTAACTTGATGTGAAGAGGATTTATTTTTAGTTCTTGATTCTTGAAACTCATTGACTGACTCATGGGGTGACATGAGTAATGCTAACACCCTCATTAGTCCTTGGGGTCGTGAGTTCTTTGTGACTGGAGTTTGATGATCTGTAAAGCAGTCATTATCACCAATCCTCCCCTCACACTGCATCACATGTAGAGTTACAAAGGAAGAAGATTGTGATTGCTTTCTGCAGAAAAAGAGCAATGTTGAATTCGCTTCTGGTAAGACAGGACTATATAACACAACATTCTTTCTTAAAAATAAGTCATTTGACCAAGGAATCTTAGTGTTATAAAAGGTTAGAACTAGAAATGGAAATTAGAGATCATCTGATCCAAATTCCTAGGTAGTACAGCAGATGGAGTGCCAGGTGTGGAATCAGGAAGATCTGAGTTCAAATGTGACCTCAGACACTTACTAGCTGTGTAACCCCAGGCAAGTCACCTAACCTCCCTTTTTCCCCTCAGTTTCCTCATCTGTAAAATGAGCTGGAGAAGGAAATGGCAAACCACTCCATATCTTTGCTGAGAAAACCCCAAGTGAGGTCACAATGAGTGGGACAGGACTGAACAACAACAATGATCCAAATTCTTAATTTTACGGTAAGGAAATTTATGCCCTATGACAGCTAACTGAAAAGGTCACATAGCTAGTAAGCAACTCAGCTGGGGCTTGAACTAATGTCTTCTGATGGTAAACCCTGTGCTTTTTTCTATTACTACCAATAAAAATAGCTAGCATTTATATAGTGCATCAAGGTTTGCAAAATGCTCTACAAATATTATGTCATTTTATTTGAACAACAACCCTTTGGGGGCAGGGGAGTAACTGCTATTGTTATTCCCATTTTATAGATAAGAAAACTGAGACCCAAGGTTAAGCTATATCTCCAAGAGAGAAAACCAAAAACTATAACCCAAAAGAGAAAACGTTTCTCTGAAACCTTAAGGATCTTCATAGATATTATTAAACTTGAATTCTGATTCCCTCATGAATTAAATCACTATTTCAGGAAAACTTCATTTAACCATTTACTAGAAATGTCCATTTATAAGATTTTCCCCCTTATAACACTCCATATTTATGATAAATCAATAATTTGTCAGAAAGTTATTTTATCTGGCATTTGAGACCTTCCACTACTGTTAACTACTTTTGAAACTGCTCCAAGTAAATTGGACTAGTCTTTTCAAATATATCCCTCCTTACTTTCCCTACCCAAATAGGCACTGGGCCTTCCTGCTTCTGTCTTTATGATGTTCTCTGTGCCTAGAATATCCATCTTCTCCCTCTTCATTCATTTCTAGCCATCCTTTAAAATCCAACTCAGAAGTCACCTCCTCTATGAAGTCCTTCTTGATTCTATCCTTTTTCCCAACATACACACTTAACAGTAAGACCTGTCCCCTTGGAACTCACAATGACATTTTGGTATCTAAGCATTTGACTGATATTGTGTTAGTCACACTTAGCTGTGTCTTTGTCTCTGCCTCTATTGGATTAGAAACCCCATGACAGCAAGTATATTTTGATTAAATCTATTTTGCCAGGTTCTAATAGAATACTCTGTACATAGCAGATATTAAGTGGTTGTTTGAACAAATGAATAAATGAATGAACAAAAGATTCATATTGAACAAATAAACAAGAAAACAAGTTCATATCTGGAACTTCGGGGGGGGGGGGCGGGGAGGACTTCCAAATGATGGTGAATCTCCAAAAAGACTTCAGTCCCATTTCCAAAGGCTAATGCTTTTTACCTTCAGGATACACAGTGAAAATGGTGAACTTGATCATGATCATCAGTCAGCAGAAAAAGATTCAATTATGTTCACTGTGTTCTTTTTACTAACTCAGAAAAGATACAGATTGGATAGCTTTAATACAAGGATTGAACTAAAAACGGTTTTCATATTCCCCCAAGTAAGTAGAAAAATCAGTTAACTAGATGGTCCATTATTCACAAGTATTTGTGATTATAGAAGTTTTCTGAGAAATTCAACATATAAAGAAATGTGGTGTGACATTATGTCTTACCCACGGTTGACACTTGATAAAGCTTTAAAAATTTTAAAGTTACCTCAATTTCCTCATCTGTAAAATCCAGGGATTGGACTAGATCACCTCCAAGTTCCTTCAGGCTCTAAATTTATGATCTATGAATCAATGTCACTTATGTCATTATAATTACTATTGAAGCAACATGATCCCATAGAAAGAGCACTGGCTCTAGAGTTAGAAGATCTAGGTTCAAATCCCTTTTCTGATTCTTACTATTTTTGTGATATTTACAGTCACTTTAATTTCTGTGGGTCTCAGTTCCCTCATCTGTAAAATGAGAGGATTGAACTAAAGTGTCTTTGTGGTTCCTCTGGCACCATACCTATAATTTTATGATGAGTGATTCTATCACTCAATCAATAACAAGAATTTATTAAGCACTTATATGCCAGAACTGTGCTAAAAGCTATGGATACAAAGGCAAAAGTGAAACATTCCCTGACCTCAAGGATCTTATATTTGAATGGAGGAAACAACATCCACAGGGATGGAGGTAGGGACAGGGATCAGACCTGTGATTTAATTGACCTAAGAGTCTCCTTTTTGCCCCTCAATGAGGAAACTTCTACCAAAGCAGGTCAGCACCTCTTTTTCAATTTATAATATTAGAGAATTGCCTAGAGCGCTGAAAGGGTAAAGGCAAACCTGGAGTCACACAGCCAATAGCCGTCAAAGACAGAAATTTAACTGAGATCTTCCTGGATCTGAGGACAGTTCTCTATCCATTATGCCATACTGCCTCTCAAGTATATATACAATATATACAAAATGAAGGTAGTTTGGGGAAGAAAAACACAAGCAGCTGAGGGAAAGGTTTTATGTGGAAAGAGGCACTTGAAATGAGTCTAGATGAAAACCAGGGTTTTTAAAGGTAGAAAAGAGAAGGGAATGCATTCTAGACATGGACAGTCAGTATAATGGTCTGGAGACAGAAAACAGATTGTCATGAGTACAGGACTATAAGTAGGCCAGTATGGTGGGATCACAGAGTACAAGGACAACTGAAATATATAAGAAGAAGACAGGAAGAGATCAGCTTGTGAAGACATTCAGATGTCAAATGGAGGTTATATCTAATCCTGGAAACAGTAGAAAGGTCCTGGAGTTTATGGAGGTAAGGGGTGGTATGTAATATGATCTGATCTTTAGGAAAATCACTTTGGTGGGTATGTGGAGTAAGGATGAAAGTAGGTTATTGCAATTGTCCAAGAGAAAAGGTATGAGAGTTAGACAGGTTGTTGTTTGTCCTTCCTTATCAAAGAGGATCACAATATCAGGAGAGTTATACTATGACTTCCAAGTGAATTGGCTTTAAGTGAAAGAGGACTGTGCACAGTCGTCAGTCTCACTTTCTCCTCTGAAGCCATCTGGGTCCAGTGGCAAAAACTTTAGTGATGGTCACACCATGTGAGTGGAGAGGAAGGAACACATGTAAAAGATATTGTAGGGGTGGAAATGACAATTGGATATGTAAGTTAAAAGAGAATGCAGGGTCAAGGATGTCACCAAGGTTGTGAAACTGGGTGCCTGGAAGGATGGTGATACCTTGGACAGGAATAGGGAAGTTTGTTAGAGGGGAGGGTTTGAAAAAATTTAAGTTCTGTTTTGGACATGTTGAGTTTAAAGTGCCCACAGGGCATTCAGTTGGAAATGTCCAATAGTCAGTTCATCATGTGGAACTGGAGCTCAAGAGAGAGACTAGTATTAGTGTGTTATTAGCTTTCAAATATAGTAAAACAAAGTTGCAAGAGGAAATTTGTAGCTACTAAAAAAGCAAGTTGTTTTCCAGCACATTAAAAGTAGTTGAGATGTATGTTAAAGTAGGTCACTGAAGGACCTCTTCTTGAGAACACTTGGTTAACTTAGTTGGAATTTCTGCCCACATTTCATTCATCCATTTAAACTAATTAATTAGAATTTCTTTGAAGATGTTTTAAAATTCAGACTCTTCAATTATTCCCACCAGCATTTCCCAATTTAGTATGGAATTGTGAACTTTTTCATTGAAAATACAGTTTTCACTTTTTCCCAAGTTTGCAAATTTGACTCTCCTTCAGGAGAGCAGTAGGACTTCCTCCCCCTTCTTCCCTCCTCTTCTTTTCTTCCCCCTTGCCTCCCCACCCCCTACCCTGGCAAGCAAGGACAGGGACAAGGACAGCAACTACAGCACTGAAATCCTTCCCACTGTGGGGAACCCAGGCACTGAAGCTGCTTGGCCACTGCAGCTGTGAGACATTGAGCTGCAGAGGGAGAGGTTTGCTGAGCAGTACAGGTAAGCAACAACTGTCTGTACAAATTCAAAACAAGTTGGGGAAGCCCTGAAATGACATATTTCCTGCCTACCACAAGTCAGCATCTTCCTTTGAATTTTATCTATGTTAGGGAAACATCACCTTGTATTTAGCATGAATTTTCTGTTTTGAAAGAAAATCTGTAGCGTTTATGAAGCTTCCATCTTAGCAAAAATTAAACCAGTATGGGATTCAGGTTAATCACTGTCACAAACACTTGGGCATGTTGAAATGGTTTCTATTTTGGTAAGCCACACTTGAGACAGACATTCCTGCCAAAAGTGATTCTGTAATGAAGATGATTAAAATAAACACTGACAGAAAGGGAGTAAAGATTTCCTGATTCAGAGAGGGTCTTAGATATTATCTGAGATTATTTTTTTCACAGCATCATAAAATGTTAAATATTGTCTAGTCTATCCCTATTATTTCTTTTTAAAAAATATTTATCTATTTATTTTTTGTTTAGAACATTCAATTCCACAAACTTTTGAGCTTTAAATTTTTCCCCCTCCTTTCCTTTCCCTTCCCCAAGACTGTGTACAATCTGATATAGGCTTTACATATACATTCATATTAAACATATTATCACATTACTCATATTGTAAAGAAGAATTATGACCAATGAAATGAATCACAAGAAAGAAGAAACAAAACAAAACAAAAAGGAGAGACAGAAAATAGTATGCTTCCATCTGCATTCAGATTCTTTCTCTGGATTTGGACAGCATTTTCCATCATGAGCCTTTTGGAGTTGTCTTAGAACCTTGCATTGCTGAGAAGAGTCAAGTCTATCAAAGTTAGTCATCACATAATGTGGCTGTAATTGTGTACAATGTTCCCCTACATCTGCTCCCCTCTCCCAGCATCAGGTCATGCAAGTCTTTCTAGTTTTTTCTGAAGTCTGCCTGTTCATCATTTCTTATAACACAATAGTATTCTATTATGTTCATATACCACAACTTGTTTAGCCATTCCCCAACTGATGGGTGTCCCCTCAATTTCCAATTCTTTGCCACCACAAGAAAAGCTGCTATAAATATTTAACACTTGTGGGTCCTTTTCCCATTTGTATGATCTCTTAAGTGGTATTACTGGGTCAAAGGGTATGCACATTTTTGTATCTCCATTATTTCTTAGAAACCCTGAGGAGTTAAAGAAGGACCTCTGATACAAGGAAAAAGAAAATTGAACTGAGAATCAAGTGATTATGAATTTAAGTCCAGACCTCACAACTTACAAGGACATTACCTTCAGAGAATCATTTCACTTTTTTTGTGTTAATTGATTCATCTGCATGGTGTAGTGGAAAGAGTACTAGACTGATTTGGGCAAGATCTGGCTTCAAATACTGCCTCCAACATACTCACTGGCTGTGAGGTGATGGGCAGGTCACTTAATTTCTGCATATTTAAAATGTAGGTAATGACATCTGTAGTGCTAATCTCAGAGATTTGTGGTGTAAAGGAAATAGATAACATGTGAAAGCTTGTCAAGACATACAAAGGGTTAAGTGAACAGCACACATCATTCCTTGACTTGCCCAGGCTCAGAGCTGGTGACAGATCTGCCACAAAAACCAATTCATCATCTTCTGCCTTTCTTAGATGTGCCAAAGTTCTTATATGTGAGTAGGTCATCATTTCTATCCAGGAACCCCAACTAACCTCTAACCTACTTTTCATGAGCTTGAGATGATCCCAAGCTCAGCAACAGCTGGTTGGCTTTCTACCCAAACAAAAAACTACTCGTTGACAGCAAAGGTGTCTTTGAGTTCAGTCAGGCCTGAGGTAGGCAAAGAGCCAACTGGCATGGATAGAACAGCAGCTTCTTCTCCAGCTTCCATTTCTCCCTCATTCCCACTCTTTTAGCAGGCAGCAAATCTAGCTGATGGAATACATCTATCCTAGAAACTATTTCCACTGCTGTTAGCTATAGAAATGATAGCCCAAAACCATGACTGTTTGATAATTAGAGATACTTTAAAATGACACACTCATTTTCAAAGCCAAGCGCCCTTGTCAGGATGTTTTATGGTCCTATTAACATTAAACTAGGTTGGGTTGTTTCTTTTTTCTTTTCAGAAAAGAAAAGGATCTAATCGGATTCATCTGTACTACTTTTAACTAGAAAAACAGCAGCAAGCTCATTGCTATTGTGTATGAAGGCACATCTGGTTCTATTCAAATATGTTAAGTATAAAACAGCAAGTGATGTCACTGGTGATCAATGATCCCATGTAAATTGCTTCCTTCTAATTAAAAAGTGTCTTGTCCACCGTCTGTACATTCCAATGACTGTACCTCTTTGTTATGCATAGTGTGGGCTTCATAGGACTCTTTTCTGATAAAACAATGGAAATTTCCCCTAGGGCTTTAGGGAAATGGCATACTATAACTTCACAAGTCTGAAATGCATTTTATCAGATTACTTGACAGTCAATATGATGTATTAGGATATGACCTATATTTGAAGTCAGACCTGGGTTTGAATCTTCTGCTATTTATTAGCTATGTTACCTTGAGAAAATTACTCAGCCTCTCTGGATATGTAAAAAATTATGAGGGTGGACTAGATGAACTCTAAGACCTCTTCTAGTTCTACATCCCATGATGATACTCAGTTCTCTTTATTACATAAAGGATGTATATTTTGTAATTATTTCAAGTTAAATATGCACATATTGGGGCTGCTATTAAATACCATGGGCAACTAAGTAGGCCAGTGGATAGAGAACTGGGCTGAGAATCAAGAAGACTCATGTTCCTGAGTTCAAATCCAGCCTCAGATACTTAGTAGCTGCTTGCCTTAACCCTTCTTGCCTCAGTTTTCTCATCTGTAAAATGAACTGCAGAAGGAAATGGCAAACCACTTTAATATCTTTGCCAAAAACCAAAACACCCAAATGGGCTTATGAGGAGTTGGAAATTAATAAACGACAAAAATTAAGTGCCATATTGAATGTCCCATGGTTTTCATAAAAATGAATATATTTTTAAAAACAATTCCACGTAGATGCATTATGCCAGGGTTTATATATTGCCAGATATGCATAAGTAATCAGCTATATGGTGAGATCAGAAGTATCTCCAAAAACAAATCTCTTTCCAAAAATCTCTCTCACCTTCTGGACACAGTACCTGAAATTTCCACCATTACACTTATTCTACTCTGGGAAAGCTTATCTCTAAAAGGCCCCTATCTAAAGTACAAATTGTTACCTAGAAACACAGGATGTAATTGATCAAATTAACTACTTGTCCTCTGGCTATGTCCTAAGGGAATGGGACACAGGACAAATAAAGTTTGATGTGTTGTTTTATGTGTAGTCGTGTATTCATTTGTAACCTATCCTGGTATATATATGATGAGGGATAGGTTTGGGAGATTTCTAATGAGAAATCCTTTCTAGGATCAGCGTCTGAAAAGAATTATAGGCTTAGCTGTCCTTTGGCAGATTTATAAAAATTTATTGATTCACAGGGCAAAAAGGGGTAGGGTAAGGAAACCTGGCTAGGAAAAGCTCACAAGGGGCAAGGGGAGGGAGTCAGAGAAAGCTTGAAAGTGTGACGCTCTGCAGTGGGCAGATGGCCTGCTAGAATGCCTACCTGCTAGAAAAGGCTACCTGCTAGAAAAGGCCAACCTGCAAAGAACAGCAAGTGAAACACAGTTTTTAAGGCCTAAGACTGTCAATCATAAGTTCATTAGGCTAATTAGGAGTATAGAGGTGGAGTTAGGGAGGGACCAAGGAGTGGTTAATACTTAAAGGGACATGCACCCTTAACATCAACTGCGCATGTGTTTTACCCATAATTCACTGGGACAAACAGCAGGGCACCAGGGCTTGGAGGTGTGGTTTTAGTCCTAAAACGTCATAATGTCAACCAGCGGTCAGATTTGAGGCCAAATTAAATGAGATGTACCCATCCAGATTTGCAAGTGGATGAGTTTTGTTTGCTAGGACAAAAGGAGGTAGTACCTTGAATGAAGAGTTAATGGTTTGAGAGGAAATACCTCTAGGCTGAGGCAGGGGAGAAACAGTTAATGCTTTACAGCTGGGGGGAGGGAAGGAAACAGAGTTAAACTGATTTCACAAACTGATCATACATACACAAGACTGAAGTTACAACAATGTTATAAAATTA
>CM053585.1:123188981-123199151 GCA_028646515.1 Pseudochirops corinnae | reverse complement strand
GGCCATTCAGCACCTCTTCATATACAGTATAAGACTTTAGTAGCAACCTAATTTCTTTAGGTCTGCTTTCTAGTTTTCCCAGCATTTTTTAAAATTATTTTAATTGATGTGTTTATTTACTTTTAGTTTAAAAGATTCAGTTCCACAATCCCTTGAGTTTCAAATTTGCTCTCCTCCCTCTCCCCTCCCCCATGGAAGCATGCAATCAAGTACATTATCTGCAAATACTTTCACATTGGACATTGGTCTAGTTGTATAGAAGAGTTGTAACCAATGGAGTGAACAATGGGAAGAAAGAAAGAGAACCAAACATGAAAAAAATGATAGCATGTAGATTGCTTCAGTCTCCCAACATTTTTTATTAGCAAGTCCTTACCACAGTAGCCCTTGGGGTTTGTCAAATGTTAATATTTGACCAAGAGATAAAGTTCAAAGCATGGAGTGATACCAGCAAATTCAGTTTGCACACAAAAAAGCACAATGAGTAAGCCTGATCAGCTAGGAAGTACCTGAGGACCCTGACTAGAAGGAGGTTGCCCAGAAGAGAGGGTGCAAAGGAAGAAGCAAAGGTGCAATCCAAAGACTACTAGATTTGGATTCAGAGGACATTTACTGGCATTCTCTACAATTGTTGCTATGAGGCTTCTGGTAGTGGTTAGATTAAAACTATCCTGAGGGTCCAGCTCCTTTCTCAGAAAAGGGAGTTGTGATCCAGCACAGTGGGAAGGAGAGTGCCAAGTGGGGAGTTTGGGGAATGAGTGTAGGTGTAGCTGTGTTGAAGGCAAGTCTTACAATTGGCTGTCAGAAGGGTGACCCTTCATCCTCCCTTTCCATTTGGGTCCACTACTCTAAAAGACCATGAACAAAATGTGAAGAAACTGCTGGGTATATGTTTATGAAGGATGCTACTATCTACCTCCTGACAGAAAGGAGGGGGACTCAAGATGAAGGAGATATATTATGGATATGATCAATGTGGGAATTAGCCTTGTTTAACTATGTATATTTGTTCAAAGACCTTTGTTTTTCTCTATTTTTTTCCAGAGGAGGAGAGGGTGAAGAGAAAATATTACTTGAAAATAAAGCATTTTAATTGTGTTTTTAAAGACTTAGAGGAGAAAGGAGAAAGTGTCCATCAAAAACAAGACAAAACAGAAAACCAAAGCCTTAGGTATAAAAAGGAAAGAAACTTCATGGAGGCTTTTGATTCAGGAAAGAAAACTTTCCAATGCAAATGATTTCCAGGGGTGGGGGGAGGGGAGTGGTGCATGGTAGGGGGTCTGGGGAAAGCATTAGATTTGGAGTCAGACGACCTGAGGCTGAGCCCTGGCGCTGCCAACTTGCTATCTACATGAAGTAAGGTAAAACTCTCTGAGTGTCAGGGTTTTTTTGGCTTCTTTTTTTCAACTGAAAAATGTAAAGTTTGGATTATAGTTCTTTCCAGCATTGGGCAATTCAATGACTGTAAGTTTCGTTACCAACCTTCTTGCATTTAGAATCTGTGGGGAAAGAAGGAAGGAAGGTCTTACATTTAAGAAAATCAGTCAAATGTGAAAGGAAAGACAGAATGACTAAATGTGCTACTGGCAAGTCAGGGATTAATGTAGTAGCAAGTGTATCAATGATGGGGCAAGCAGGAAATGATGAGGCGCTTAAACTAGTGCACTTCGCTTTATCATGAGAGTTTTGCTAAAGATGTCTTATGCCTTCCCCACTCCACCTCCCTTTTCTCTCTTTATAAATAATTGCAATTTGAAGATAGAATTGAGAAAACATCAAGCTGGTTCAGGATGTGGTCTTGATTCTGAGTTTGAGGCAGGAGCAGGGATGGGCAAGAAAGAACCAGAATGTTTATTCTCTATAGCTTTTGCTTACATTTCTGGACTAGAAACCTTGTTTCGACACATCCAAAGGATTTAGAAAAGCAAAATGAAACAGGCTGAAACTATGTACCAATACTAAGATCCCTACAGGTTCAAATAGAGCTTGTCTTTGGGGACTTTTCCCCAGCAGAGAACATCCTTTTTCTCTCATTGAGAAGAACCCTTGATTTCTATGATCCCTCTCTCTTGTCAATCAAGAAATGTGTGGAGACATGACAGGTTGATATAACCTTAAACACATCCAGAATGTCTCTTACATTTTTGCTTTCAAGGACTATTTGTATTTTTCTCATTTCTAAGACTCATAATAACTACAAAATCATTATGTAACAACATTGAATGACATCATGCTACTGTTCAGATGATCTTTAAATGTTCCACAATCTGGGGTGGAGGGCCAGTAATTCTAGGCTCCCAAATAATTTTATGACAATTATAATATCCAAGTACTAAATGCCATTGGTACTTTTCAAAACAACAGCAACATACATTTGTTTATATTACACATATAATACGATTGTTATTGCTATTGTTACACAATAATAACTTATGTTTATATTACACATGCTGGTCACAATACACACGGAACAGATCTTTTGGTTTCCACAGCTCTGTAAGATGAGTACTACAGGCACTCAGAGAGTCAAGAGATTTGCTTAGGGTAACATAGCCAATAAGGGTCTTTTAATTTCAAATTAATTCTTCTCCCTATTTCATTGTGATAGGGGAGAAGAGAGGAGAGAGGAAAGAAAGGAAAGATGGAAGGAAGAAATGAAGGAAGGAAGGAAAAATTTATTAAATATGTATCATATTCTAGGCACTGTGTTCATCTTTGGTGATATAACTATAAGCAAACAAAAAAAAAAATCCCTGCTTTCAAGGAGTTTATGTTCAAATGGAGGTAGACAGCACACAAAAGGGAGCCAAAAGAAAAAAGGTACCCAACATACAGTTATAATTTCAAAGACCAATGGTGAAAAATAAGTCCAAGAGAGGAATGAAGACAGACCTGCCTGTGCCCCTAAAGAAAATGAAGGCTACAAGAGGAATTCATAAATAAAAGAAGGAGATGAGTCTTGCAGAGGGATATTGCATGGCAAACTGACCACAGGGGTGATAGGGTGTTCAAGAGCAAAGAAACTCTAGGGACTGAAGGAAGGTCCAAGATGAGACAACAGTAGGAGCATAATGCTGAAAGCCAGAAGGTCAGAAAGGGAGAGAAGGGGAAGAGAGAGAGGTAGAAAGGTGGGGTAGGAAGAAGGAGAGTGAGGAGAAGAAAAGAGAGTGTCAATGTTTGTTTCAAGTTGAGCCCTATGAGTCTGGGAAGTAGGCATCAGGAAATTTTCAAGATGTCTTTTTCAGGTTTACAGTTTCAGGACAGCGAGTAGGGTGCTTAGAAATTAATTCATGCTAGCCAAACTGAGAAGAGATTAATTTATAAATCAGAAATGCCAGCATATTGATTTATAAGAAACTAGAACTAGTCACTGATGCACAGCATATTGTCCTTAGATGTCGGGCCACTCAGGAGCCCAGATTAGAGATCAGAAGTTTGCCTAATGGACCTTTATTTAAAGCAAAGGAAATATGAGGCTCTTAGGGAATATTTCCATGAGGTTTTTGTAGTCTGATAAATTATCATTCTCCACTCCAAGGCTTTTTCTATCTAGATAAACAATGTGAGTCATTAAAATGAGAGGGACTTCTCTCCTGGGTGATGCTGGATAAACATGGACAAATTCTTCCTTTCCAACTTTCTTTAATTAATATTTTCTGGTGTTCTTTATAAGTCACCAAAACTTCCCTCATCACAATATTTTCTCGTGGCATGTGCTATAGTTTCTAGGTTTGCCCAACTCCTCCCCCACATACACACATACACAGGGGATCCCTGAAAACTACTACAAGTTCAAAGCACATCTGGGGTCAGTATCTACCGGAAACCACACTCACAAATCCTCACTGACATTGTTCTTTTGCCAGACAAACAAAGGATATGTTAATCAAAACAAAGGATAGCATGACAAAACAAGGGTCCATTATGGTGCTATCTTATATGGAGAAGCTTGTTGCTGAGGTGAGCTTTCTTGCACAGTTCACTTTTATGGAACATATGTTTGATCAGAGTTTTTTTTCTTTTCCTTTTTTCTGTAAGTTTTAAAGTTTATTTTAAACTTAAATACAAAATAATTATAAGAAAAAAACATTACCATACATGCAGCAGAACACGAGAGGATTCAATATAAAACAATAAATTTCCATTTCAAAAAAAACCTATATAATAAATCCTTCACATTGTTTTCAAAACTGTCCAACTTTACTTCCTTGAAGGTTTTCTTTTGTTCTTTGCTGCATACTTTTTTTTTCTTTTTTAGAGAGAGGAAGGCAGGTCAGTTGGGGTTAAGTGACTTGCCCAAGGTCACATGGATGGTAAGTGCTAAGTGTCTGTGGCTGAATTTGAACTCAAGGTCCTCATGACTCCAGGGCTGGTACTCTATTCACTGCACCACCTAGCCTCCCACTGTTGTGTACTTTTTACTTTATCCCTCCCTCCCCCAACACAGCTATAATCAAGCACAGGGAGATAGATAGACAGAGAGATAGATAGATAGATAGATAGATAGATAGATAGATAGATAGATGGATAGATGTGTGTATGTGTACACACAAATACACACATACATACATACATATACATAGATATCTATAAACATATGTGTATATACATACACATATATGCAAAACTGTGCTTATTTCCATTTGTCATTTGTTTTTCTGAAGGTGGATAGCATCTTCCTTCAGTAGTCTAAGTCTTTCCATGTTTTTCCAAATCAACTAGTTCATTAATTCCTATGCCACAGAAATATTCCAACAATCACATTCTGTCTGAGAAATTGTTCACAAAAGTTTTCCCCCCCTCAATTGTCTGCATTCCTTTCTATTATTGGCTTCATAGGTTTTACTTATACAAGAAAACCTTATTTTAAAATAATTAAAATTACCCTTTTTACACTTTGACAATGTTCTCCCCTTATAATTTAGTTTAAGGTCTGATACTACTGAATCTGTTTCCGTTCCATCTTTTTCCCCCTAATTTCTTCAAAGTTCATGACCTTTTCTCTTTTAAATTGAAATTTGTTATTATTTTTCCTAATTCAGGAAAAAAATTAGTAATTTAGTTGGGATAGCATTACGTAAATAGATTACTTAGGTAAAATTGACATTTTAAAAATTATATTGACTTTACTTACCCATGAACAATAAAAAAATTACTTCAATTATTTAGATCTACCTTGATTTGTATAAAATGTGTTTTATGATTTTGTTCATATAATTCCTGTATCTCTAATTTTTATAGCATTTCCTGAAAGCAACATATTGTTGAATTCAAAATTTTAAGCTATCAGTTTCCATTTTATGGGTAAATTCATCCCATTTACATTCTAAGTTATAATTACTTATTGTATATTTCCCTTCTTCCTATTTTTCCTCACTATCCTTCTAACCCTATTTATCCTATTCCTCCTCACTCCTCTTTACTTCTACTTGCTATCTTGCCCTCCTTTTCCTTAACCCAGCAGTTCTCAACCTGTGGGTCGTGACCCCTTTGGGGGTCTAATGACCCTTTCACAGAGGTTACAGGGGTTGCCTAAGACCATTGGAAAACACATATTTCCAGTGGTCTCAGGAACCAAGACACGGCTCCTCTATCCATCTCCAGGCAGGTCCACCCACATGCAGATATGCCCACATATGAGTATTAAAGGTTCACAGCATTAGGAAGGTTGAGAACCACTACCTTAACCTATCCACCCCTCCAAGAATCCCTCCTTCATCCTCTTCCCCCACCCTATCTGCTTTCTGAATTTAGAATAATGTTACACACACACACACACACACACACACACAGACACACACACAGACACACACACATACACACACACACAAAATTTTTTTAGAATCACCCCACCATATTCAGCTCAGCTCAAGCCTTTCTTTCAAACTACCCAAATAAAAATGACAGTCACAAAAGAACTTATAATATTTTCCCATATAAAAAGTAAACAATTTGACCTTATTGAATCCTTTATATTTGGTCCTTAATAGTTACCTTCTATTTCTCCTTGATGTGATATGTTGAATTTTCCCTTAAGTTCTGCTGTTTTTGTTACGAACACCTGAAAGTCTTTCAGTTTGTTAAATAACCTTTTTTTTATTCAGAATTATACTTAACTTTGCTAGGCAAGTTATCATTGGTCATAGTATGAAAGACAATATTCCACGATCTATGGTTCTTCAACATAGGAGCTACCAAGTCTTGTATAATTCTTATTGTAGCTCCATCATATTTATTTATTTTTTCTTGTTACTTCCAATATTTTCTCTTCCACCTGGGGCCTTTTAAACTCGCCTATGATATTCCTGTAAATTTTCCTCCTAGGATGTCTTTTAAGTGGTGATCAGTGGATTTTTTTTTCCTGTTTCTGCTTTGCCTTCTTGTTCTACAACTTCCAGACAATTTTCTTGATAATTTCTTGTAATATTGTATCAAGATTCTTTTTTATCATAATTTTCAGGTAGGCTGATTATTCTTATATTATTTCTCCTCAATCCGTTCTCTAGGTCAGTTGTTTTTCTAATGAAATGTTTCACATTCTCTTCTATTTTTTCATTCTTTTTATTCTATTTTATAATTTCCTGCTGTCTTAGACTGTCATTTTCTTCCCTTTGCCCAATTCTAGTTTTTAAGGAATTTTCTTACTTAAGTTTTTTGATTCTCTATTTCTAGTTGATTGACTTTCTCTTCATAATTTTCTTTATTTTCTTAGATTGATCTTATTTTTTTTTCTAGTTTTTCCTTGATCTTTTTATTTGATTTTTAAAGTCCTTTTCAAATTCTCCCAAGAACTCTTTTTGTACTTGGGACCATTTGATGTTTCTCATTAAAAAAGGAGAGACTTTTTTTAGTTCCATTATCTTCCTCTGACTACGAATCCAGATCTTCTCTATCCCTATATAGCTATCTATGAATGGTTTTTTTCCCCTTTGCTTACTCATTTTTATTTTTTTAGGTATTTGTTTGTTTGTTTTTAGCAGCTATTAATGTAATCACATTCTAGTCCCAAGGTATGGTGAATGATGTCCCAAGCCTCAGGTCCTTCTTACTGTTATTTTGAGGTCTGTCTGGTGCTCAGCCTTGGGCTCTCCTTTCCACTCCTAAGCCACAGCTTCATGCTGGCCTGCAAATTTTCTTGCTCCCTTTGAAATCCCCTCTGCCCTGAAACTGAAACCAGGGACTCTGCTCTTTTACACAGCCAGCAGGGTCCCTGCCCCTCTGCTACTGCACTCACCAGGTGTATCCTAGCTCCTTCTCCCCCTGTAGTGGCAGTCCAGCTTAGGACATGTCTCATCAGCATAGCTATGCCTGGCATCCCTCAAGAGTGGAAGGTGTTTATCTTTTACTGCTCAAGTCTCAAGAAAGTTTCTATCACTGAGGCTGCCTCTCAATTCCAGCTGCCCCTAGGGCTTGTTGTTTATTTATTCTGCAGAATTGACCTGAAGGTATTTACACTTCACTCAGATCAGGTTGAACCTCTGCCCTGGGAGGTCAGGTCTTTCCTGGGGTCTTCTTAGGTTGACTTAGGAGAACAACTGCTTTATCCTTACTTTTGTTTATTTCTGCTGCTCTACATTCCCCTCTGAAGCACTGTTCTGTCTTTTCCTGTGGAGGAAATTTGGAGAGTTGAAAGTTTTCTGACCTACTCTTTTGTCTTCCCAGAATCCTCCCTCTGTCTGCTAAGAGTTCAAAGAGAAATAGTTACTGAAACATGTATTCCAACTTAGAGTTCTGAGACAGTGTTGCTTTCTTGAATGTAACAAACTGTGATATATTGGAGTGCTGTGAACACTGGAACTCTTCTATGATTATAGTAAAACTATATTATGTGTGATTAGAGACAGAAGGTGAATATTTGGCTAGTAAGCATAAGCTAAGATGGTGCTATAGTAAAATGGCTTCAGTATTTATTGTTGTATTATACCCAAATACAAATGATGGATATCAACAGCTAGAAAAGGAAGTCTATGACTGGGTGCCAGGAATCTCTTTGGCTTGATTTTGTTCAACATTTTTATCAAGTGTTGATAATGATGACTTGAAAGAAGGTATAGATGATGAATTTATAGACTATGTGGATGAATTGAAAAGGATAGTTAACATATTCAATAATAGAACAATGAAAGATGTTTATAGGTTATAACAATTGACTGAATCTAACAAGATGAAATTTAATTAGGATAAATATAAAGTCCTCCCCTGCGGAAAGACCAATCTTTTCAAAATAAATGCTCTGCTGGAAATGTTCTATGATTATAAATTGTGAAGCACCATAATTTCCAAGGAATGAAAATTGCAGGTGACCCGAGGGACAATGGAGAGATGAATGATGAATGCAAGTAAGTTGTGACATATTTCCACTAATAACCTATGATCAAGAAGTCATGCAAAGTATATTATTAAAGAAATGTGTGCATGGAAGAAGTAGGTAAGTCACATGGGGAATGAGAAATAACAGATATATATTTCAACTGTTCTGTTGGTACTCTAAACAGAATTTTTTAAAAAACCTAGAATAGAATCTCTTTTTTTTTAAATAATCTTTTTATTTTTATTTTTTGCTTTTTTGGAGGGCAATTGGGGTTAAGTGACTTGCCCCAGGTCATATGGCTAGTTTTTGTGTTATGTGTCTTTGGCCGGATTTGAACTCAGGTCCTCCTGATTCCAGGGCTGGGCTCTATTCACTGTGCCATCTAGCAGCCCCTAGAATAGAAATTCTTAACCTCTTTTGTGTCATGGACCCCTTTGGTGATCTGGGGAAGCCTATGAACCCCTTCTCAGAATATTGTTCTTAAATACGTAAGATTACAAAAGAAACCAATTATATTAAAATGTAGTTATCAAAATATTTTTTAAAATAAGTTCATGAATCCCAGGTAAAATACCCCAAAACTAGATGAAGGCCTCTAGTACCTTGGTGTATTCAGTGGAAGATCTTCGGAAATACATACACAAGAATCATAATATGATTAAGCACAGATGCATTGTTCTCTCTACCAAGGGATGTAATATTCACATCAGTGAGATTACAGATTTATTGAAGTATTTAAGCAAATAATTAAAGCAAACATTTTTGTTTTCAAAAAATTCAGTTATACACATAAGGGATAAAGGAGATCAAAGTTAGACAGCAAGCAGCTTGTATGAAAGAACGTGGAAATCTTACTGGATATAAAAATAATAGTCATTTCTGTGAAAAGATCCTGGGAATTGTAATGAAGTGAAAGCTCAATATTAAGTCAACAGTGAGACTGAGCAGCCAGACAGGGCTGCATTCAGAGACATGGGGCCCAGAACTGGGGACACTGTAAGCTGTGCTTGTCAGAACCATATTAAGTTCTGGACATCACATTTTAGTGAAGAGATTGATAAGCTGGAGAGTGTCTACATGAGGGTGAGCAGGATAGTGAGAGATCTGGGAACCAAGCCTATGAGGAATAATTTAAGGAGTTAAGGACGCTTAGCTGCAAGTAGAGAAGACTTAAAGGAAAAGGGATAATGGATGATAATCGACTTTAAATATTTGAAGAACTGTAATGTGGAATTTATCATATTTTGCTTAGTGTGAAGGGATGGAAATATGAATTTAAGAAAGGCAAGTACTGGTGTGACAGCAGGAAAAATGTCTTAGTTACTGGAACTATACAAAAGTGGACTTAGCTGCCTGGGAAGAGAGTGACTTACCTGTCACTGAGTCTTCAAGGGAAGGCTTAATGATTGTTGTCAGGGATATTATAGAGAGGAGTCCAGTTCAGTATCATTTACATTCAATGGTCTTTGATATAACTTCCAACACCACACTAAGTGATTCTAAGAACCTTCCTCAAATGGCACTTTCCCAAAATAGGAGAAGTTGTTGCTGCTTCCTATTTAGTCCTGGAAGGCCTTTGAAAAATGACAGCTGGCATATCTGAAATAATAATAATAAATGGGAGAGATCAAGTGGAATGTTTATGGAACACTTTTCCATGTAGTGAGAGCAGCAAGGATCAGGATGACATAAAATACATTATTTTCTTTTTTTTTTTTTAATTTTATTATAGTTTGCATCATTCATTTCCACAAGATTTTGAGTTACATATTTTCTCCCCCTCTTTCCCCAACCCACCGTCCCAAAACAGCAATCCCAGTGTGTCCCCCCTCCCCCAGTCTATTCTCTCCTATGTCACT
>CM053585.1:123170078-123188481 GCA_028646515.1 Pseudochirops corinnae | reverse complement strand
TGCTCCACACTCGAGTCATTTTAAGGAACCAAGAGGGAATTTTCAGCTGCCTGAGCTAACAGCACCCTAACTTCCTGTAAATGCCTTTTTCCTTCTTCCTGTCCCTTTGATGTATTCATGGGTGTGGAAGGGGAAAGCTATTAACTAATAGAACCTTTGCAATGCCAGCAAATTCCTGGCTCTCCTCCTAACCCTCTTCGCTCTATCAGCCTCCAGTTCTAACCAATTATTTGTTTTTAGAAAAAGGTTCTTCAGTTAGTTGCTCTCCTTTGCTTCCAAGTGATAGGAGTGATGGGAATCTCTGAACCCTCTAGATTCATTTATTAAGTGTTACCACCAACTTTAAGGAAATGACTTTTGTCAACATATGTGGAGAGCTCTGTGCAACATGTGGGGCAATCATGTAAAATTATTGTTTTCTTAGTCATTTCTTGAAATACTCTTAAATTCTGAGGGAAAAGGTAAGGAGGAAGGTAAAGTTTTATAGGAGACCGAGGGTGAGATTTTTCCAAGAAGCAAACAAAAACTCACTATCTATTAACTGCTTATACTCATGAAGGGGAGAAGAAAAGCAACATATATGATTATGGGTAAGCAAAGGGATTAACAGTCATACAATATGAAGTAAGGATCAGAAGTCCCTAAGATCAAAATCTATCAAACCAGGTGATATTGTACTTGACAATTGTTTCAAATTAATTACGTTCTTAGAGGAAGCTAAATGGCTCAGTGGATAGAGTGCTGGACCAAGAGTCAGGAAATTTGGATTCAAATCCAACCATAGACACTTATTAGCTATGTGATCCTGGGCAAGTCACTTAACCTCTGTGTGCTTTAATCTACTGGAGAAGAAAATGGCAAACCATTCCAGTATCTTTGCCAAGGAAACCCCATATGGAGTCATGAAGACAGACATTACTGAACAGCAACAACTCATGTTCTTAACCACAAAAAAGTGCTATTATCTGGGAATGGAGAACATGAAAAGTTCCAATTCTTCCCTTTCCTTCTTTCCCCTCTTCTTCCTATTTTATTTCCTGACTCATTCTCTTGTCTTTCTATATTTTCAACCTTCTGCTATGCTACATGCTCTGGCCATGGTGCTGAAGATTGTGAAGCTGAGGCCTAGATTTCATAAGGCAAGCTAGCGGTGTTAAGGTATGAATAGTAAAAGTGAATGAAAGTTACTGATATAGGAGAATCTCATTGTACAACTCCATTATTTTAGGATCTTTCTAAGAATTTGAGGTAAGGGCTTTTAGTAGCCTTCTGAGAGAAAGACAATGATTTATGGCTAGACTAATACACTGACTTCAATAGCAATCCTACTACAGTGTAAAGTTGTCTCCAATGTCTCCAAGGCATTCAGAATGTACTCTCCCAAATTTTAAGAGGCTTAAGGGAGGCATGTGAAATCCACCTAAAAGACAATAAGATGCAAACCCAATAAGGCCAAAAAGTCAAATTATTCTCCCTTTTCTGTTTTGTTATAGGGATAAGGAAGAGACCTGTGATTTTATAGGCATGAGGAATTTCTGGAAGAGGAAACTCCTTCTCCCAAAGCAAGTTGTAGTATTCTCCGGAACTTACAGTCTTAGAGAGTTTCCTAGAATACTGAAATGTTGTGACTGACCCAGGATTGCAAGCCAGTATGTATTAGAGGTAGTGTTTGAACCCAGGTCTTCCTGAGTTGGGACCAGCTCTCTATCCACTAATTTACTAACTTGTCTTGAAACCATTGAGAGAAGTCCATGGAAGGCATGAGACCAGTAATGTCCCCCATGCCAGGATTGGGCATTCTCAGATTTTTGTTGTTTTGAAATGAAGCCCAAAGTAAACTCTATATAAGGCTAAATCCAAGTACAAGACCAGTAGTCAATAGCTACATAAAGGAAAGTTGAAAAGAACTTTGAAGAGGGAGAATAGCTGTCTTTTTCCCCTGATAAATAAGATCACACTGGGTGATACCTCCATGGAATTGTCTAATTCACCTTTACCTTCCTCAGTGATTCCCAGGTATTTGAGAATTGTGCCACATGGTTCATTTCACAAAACTACCAGACCTCTATCTTCCCTCCCCCTGCTTCTTTTCCCTAAAATTATTGAAGCAATATATTTATTTTTCAAATTAGTACAAATACTTCAAAAACCCTTTTCATAATTGTGGATTCTTCTTCCACGAACCCAAATTCCCATTCTCTTCACACTCTTGTAGACAGTTTCACAAGTTATTATGCCCCACCCCAAACAATCATCCAACTAGCATTGATGCATTTTTTTTTCAGTTTTAGCCAACCTGGTCCTCAGATAACAGACGTATAATCTGTTAGATCAATAGTGGAAGCCTTTCCAATTTATTAAGACCTTCTAGGCCTTGTGCTTTAATGGCTTAGTCTTCAAGACTCCCAGTGTCACCTCCATCATGAGGAGGCATCCTCCTTAGCCCTGCTGGAAATTTCTGTATTATGAGAATTTATTTTATTTTGGTGAATGTTTTACCCTCCCTGGAGATAACTAAAGCTACCTTTTTGATGTCATTAAAACAATGTCAAGAATTACTGGTCTAGATGTCTGTTCTTATGGTTCCTTTTCTAAAATCCAAAGAATTACAGTGATATGTCCTTCCAGAATACCTGACTGAAAACCCGTTCTTGTGACTGAGTTAACAATCATGTAGAAGGAAGGGCTCTTAGGAGATCATCTAGTCCAGTTAGCTAAGTATGGAATTTGCATACAATGCTATACTTAAATTGCCCAGCTCATTCATCAAGGGAAAAGGTCACCTCTCTTTTCAAAAGAAAAATGTCAGGGAAGATGACAGGGTAAAAGAGGAGTAATATCCTGAGCAATATTAGAAACTGCCATTTGTTCAACTAAGAGAATGAAGTTGAAAAGGACATCTATATACTTTATCAGTCCATTTGCTCAGCTGAGAATACATTTTTCGTAAGTACTATAGAGTTATGGTAGAAGTGTACCATGAACCAATTAGCCCAAAGGATAACACTTTGAAATCTGTCACACTCTTCTATTAAAAAAGCATATTGGCTAATCAATTCTTAATTTATCTTAATAATAATTTCATTTTTCAATATGTAGAAGAGTCAATGAAGCCAATTACCATTCTCAACCAGTAAAGATCCTGACTCTGACCAATAAGGAGGAACTGTTTATCAAAGTAGAGGAAGCCATAATATTCACTTGTATAGATAAAGAAAAGGAAAGCCAGGTAGAGTCAGAGGGATGCATATTCTACATTTTAGAAAAAGTGAATTTCAAGGAGTCCAAAGGAAAGATAGGTAGGATTCTATAACCTAAAATTCTACAGAGCAGGCCAGAAGAGATATGGGCTGCTCTCTAGAATTAAATTCTAATTACATTAATGAGGAAGAAAAAGGGAGAGAGAGAGATTTTCTAAAGAGATCAATATCAATGAATGAATGAATAATAGCAATAAAGTAAAAAACTAGGTGATCTACACAGATTTTTTCAAAAAGAAATGGAAATGAGGACAAGTAATTTAGAAAAATTACAAAGAAATGATACAGTTTTGTTAGAATATTGTCAGGAAAATGAAGGCTAAAAATGAGTTATAGTTGGCAATGAATTCCAAGGTTTTTAAAAAGGTTCTTTTATTTTATGTTAATTAGGAATAGGAAAAGATTAGATAAAAGATAGAGCCAGTGGGGGTAAATGAGCTGATTATAATAAATGAAAGTGAGAAGCCTAAACTATTTAAGTCCTATTTTGCTTTTCTATTGTCAAGAAGAATGATACTTGGCTTGGGGATGGTCTTTAGATGTAATTAATTCCTCTTGACTGTCTCTTCTTAGAATGTCTTGCTTTTTTTTTTCAAACCTGAGCTCAAGTGCAGCCTTCTACATGAAACTCATTTGGATTCCTGCCAGCTACCAATGCCCTCTTTCCCCTAATTGTCTTATATTTTACTTTGACTATTGCTATAGATGTACATACATTTCATCTTTCCTCCTTAAATGCAAGTTATTAAGGGCAGGGACTGTTTCATTTCTACTTTTGTATTTTCAGTGCCTAATACTGTGCTTGGCACATAGTAGGTGCTTAATATATTTTCTTGATTTAGAAGGATAATGGTTAATACCGAGTTGAAATGCAAGTGAGGAGATGTAACAGAGATCATAGCTGCTCTTAGTAAGTTCAAGTTACTAGGTTGGGATGAGCTCTATCCTAGGATACTGAAAAAACAACTGGTTTGGGGTGCCAATCCACCACCAGTAGTCTTTGAAAAATCACAAAAAGGAGATGTGGCATTGGGTTATATAAATACTTTGAATTTCAAAATGGAGTTGATGTTGGGTTCTTCAAATAATGTCAGTGAACTTGAATTTGTTTCCCCATATAATTCTAGTATATATTAGTAAATGGATGATTTCAACATTTTTAGAAAAGAAAGCTATCTATGATTACAAGAAACCAATGTGGCTTCACTAAAGCTTCACAAGATAGACTACATTAATTTTTTTGACAGAGCTATTAGACTGATAGATCATGTCAGTGCCATACAATATTATATCTGGGTTTCAACAAGGCAGATAAATTCAGAATGATTGAATGACCAGATCTAAAGTGATGATTTATTGATGAAAGGGGGGGTCTCCAATGGAATAGCTTAGGGATATGTCCAGGACAGATCTTGTCTGTTCTATATCCAGCTCCTTAGATGAACAGCATAGATATCATGTATTTTAAATTTTTGAATATCAAGAAATCAGAGGGCTAACTAAAATATTTGATGACAGATTCAGGATGCAAAGAGATCTTAATAAACTAGAATAGTGGACTGAATTTTAAATAAGAATAAAATATAAAGTCTTACATGGGTTCAAAAAATTCACTGCACAAGTATAGGATAAAGGAGACATGGTTAGACATTAATAATAATAATAACTAACATTTATAACATTAAGAACTTCAAGGTTCACAAAATTCATTTGATCCTCATGATAATCGTGGTAGGTAGGTCTTACTATTATCCCATTTTACAGATGAGGATATTGGCTTATTCAGGTCATAGAGCTAATAACCATTTGAAGTAAGATTCACCCTCAAGTTTTCCTGACTCCTGTACTACAAGCTCATCATGAGTCAACAGTGTTATGTTGTCGACAAGAAAGCCAAGAAAACTAATGAGATTTTTAAAAAGCTGAGTTTTTTTTCAGTTTAGAGAAATCTTAGCAAGGAACTTCTGCTACCAATGCATATGGGAACCTTCTTTGCAATCATTGGTCTTCTGAGTTGCCTTGACCAATGAGAGAAGAAATACTTGTTCAGAATTAGCCAGTCAGCATATAGCAAACAGAAAGTAAGACTTGACCCTGAGTCCAAGGCTGGATCCCCATTCACTATGCCACCCTGTCTCTAGAAATCTAGGGTAATTTTAATAGAGGAATAATATCCTGAAGGAGGGATGAAATATTCATAGTTAGAATACACCTGAAGTTTTTCTCTTCAATTTTTTTTTTAATATCTCAGAAAGAACGTTGGAAAGCTAGAATGCACTCAAAGAAGGATAACCAGACTGGTGAAGGGGACTTCAAATTATGCTATTTAAGAATTGGTCAAAAGAAATGTAGATCTTCACCCTGGAGTAGAGAAAGCATATAAGGGAAATGATAGATGTCTTCAAATATCTGAAAGATTGTCATATGGAAGATGAATTTGATTTATTCCATCTAGCTTCAGTGTACAGAATCAGGAGAAACATTTGTAGAAGATGGATTTTAACTTGATATAAAAAAAAAGCAACAATTTCTGACTTAGCACTATCCATAGTAGAATGGGATGTATTGAGAAGTACTAAATTCTTCATCTCTAAAATCCAAATGAACATTTGTTAAGGGTATTGTAGATGAGATTCCTACCAAGGTATGGATCAGATGAGATTGTTCCTGAATAATTTCAACTCTTAGGTTTCATAAGTTATTTACCATTTTTTTCTTTCCATAGTGAAGTAATGAGAATGAAGTAGCAAGTGATTTAATTCTTTGTTGAAAAGAAAAAAAAAAGTATGACCTATATACAAAGGTATCTTTTCTTAGGAGCTAATGTTGAAATTGGATTTGAGTTGAAGGAAGGATGCATTTCTCAGATCTTTGTAATACTGGTGCCTTCCTTCTGTTGATTATCTCCCATTTATCCTGTATATATCTTGTTTATATATAGTTGTTTGCACTCTTTCCCCTTTTTGACTTTAAGCTCATTGAGTGCAGGAATTGTTTGACTTTCTTTGCAACCCCAGAACTTAGTGTAATTCCTGACAAATATATAAGCACTTAATAAATGCCTGTTGATTTGAACGAGCAAGAAGAAACAAAGACACTTGTAATGTGATTTGAAAGAAATTGTGACCCAGACAAGATTAAAATATTCCTGTCCATTTATGTTCCCCCAGTAACCTCCTCCCACTCATTTTTCCTTTGCCTGTACTTTAGAGAATGCCTGGATATCAGAGAGACAATATTGTGTAGGGGTATTGGTACAAGGAACTATTTTATAGAGAGTGGACAAAGAAAAAAATAGGAAACATCTGTCAGTGTATAATCTCAGCTAGTGGAGAGAAGCTGTGGCTGATGATGACCCAGAGGTCCTAGCAAGCATTATAATATCACTCAGAATTATACAATTATAATTTGGAGGCTGACATGATATAATTATACTTATTTCAAAGATGGGAGGGAGATTGTTGATCAGTAATGGATTTTACCTAGGAATAAACAGAATTCAGGTACTTATGTTCATTGAATGCTGACATCAAGAAATATATCTCCAGTTCAGTTTATTTTAGAACTGTTAGCACTTAGGCTACTGTGATGGGAAATGTTCCAAATGTTTTAGAAATTTTTGAATGTTGGACTTCTTTAAACTTAAACCACACCCTAAGGGTCTTGGCAAATTGTGGGATGGAGGAAATGGAAAGGAGGAGAATACTGAACATACAAAATGCTTCTATATCTTCTTTTATTACTTAGTCATTCCATGGAACAGCTCATTTATTTCCTGTTGTCCTTTATTACAGATTCACCAGCTATTGTTTAGTTAACTTCTCAGCTGATAGCTTTCCTTGAATAATCAGCACATTTTGAGTAAGTAAAATTAGGAAATAAATAGGCCAATTTGTGGAAAGTTCAATGGACATTTTTATGGTACACAAACTATAGAGAAAGCTCTTCAGAATTGGACCTGACATTAAAGCAGTGGGAATGACTTTGTCACTACTTAAAGAAGGGGCATGGAATGTTTGAGCCAAGTGGAGTCATTAGATACATAAGATGATAGAAAGGCAAGAGAGAAAGCTAGGATTTGTGGTAGGCCTTTCATGAGCTATGAATTCCACAAACAGGAGAAGCAATTCCTATGTAGATGAATTATGGTCCACATTCAGGTCCATTTGTGGAAATTGTGACAGGAGATGTGTTAGATCTGGGCCACACAGCTGGTAAAAAAGTCAAATAACGCAGTAGATTTCATCGACATTATGTATAACAGTTCATATTTGTGCAGCACTCTATAGTTTACAATGAATTTTTCTTTTTAATTTTACTGATTTTTTTTTTACAGCATTGTCATGTCCTACTAATATCCCCCCACTCTCTTCCACATGCTTAGAACACATCTTTATAACTAAAAATAAAACAAAACTGCCAAACTATGAACGTATCTAACAGGTTATAGAGCATTGCTCATATATAGTTTAACATCTCTGTATTGAGAAAAAATAATGAATTCATTTTCAAGATTAGGTCTTGTATTTGTAAGATGTTTTCAGACTGACTTTTCCTGATTATAGGGAAAAATCTGGACCTGGGGGGATGAACTTCTTGGAATTGTGGTTCTAGTGGAGAGAGTGAATCCTATCCCATCTCCAACTTCTGGAGTGGGGAGGATCATGACATTTTAGGGGGAGGATAAAAAGCTGAAGTGACTGAGCACAATGTTCAATTTGCATTTGATGCAATAGAAAATGGCAGTTTGATGGTGTAAAGATAGAGACAGTCCAATGAACATTTGAATAGAGACTCTATTCAAATTCCAGAAAGCCGAATCCCCAAACCAGAAAGTCAAATTCATCATAGTAACCATGAAGTTGGTACACATGACCAATGCAGTGAACACCAACATTCCCAAGCCTTCCCTCTGTCAGGCCTTCAAAGCAAAACAGGCTCCCTTAAGCAAGAATGCCCCTCTCTCACTCATGCTAGCTGCTCAGCCTTCACGTTGCTTGCTCCCAGCAATTCTGGCTCTCTGTCATGCTCCTTCCTGCTTCACCTTTCCTGATACACCCTTTCAGCAAGCTTCTTCCCTCCTCCCCCCAGCTACATGTGATTACATTTGGCCTATTAAGGGCAGGGAATTGCCTTAGTCCTATTAAGGGGACAGGGAAGATCTTCAAATCCCCATTACCATTACATGGGTGGGGGAAGAAAAAAATTAATTCTTCCTCCCTCTTTTTTCACTGCCAATGTGTCAGATTTTGCCACCTAGTGGTTATATATTCATGTAAATTTGGTGTGCATTGACATATACATACATATACATGCAGACATATGTATGTGTATACACAAATACACATGGTCACTGTGTGTATATACATATATAATATATATTTTTTGTGGGGGGGGTGATCTGCTTTCTGTACTCTGTATCAGTTTGGATGTTTCTCCAAGTTTCTCTGAGTTTTTCATAGCTATATCTTCTCATAGTCCAATAATATTCCTGTCTTCTTAACACCAATATTCTGATGAGACTGCATAGCTATGGGCCATAGAACATCAGTCTCTGAAGAGTTGAAGGTAGAGTTCACAGGATAAGTAGACATGATTGAGTTGCAATTTGCATCAATGAGATCATTGATTCACTGGACTTTTGGAGTACCATGTGCTTACCATTCTGTTAGACACTGAGGTGTTGGTGGGCAAGTCCTTTCATTGTGATACTTTCCCACGTATAGGCAGGCTGGTTACTTTGATGCCTTCATATACTAGTCCATTATGACTCTATTAGTTGGTTCATCCTGTTTCTACCCCACCCTGCTGTGCCCTCTCCATAGATAATGTGATAGATATTTATCAAGAGTTTACTGTTTGCCAGGCACTGTGCCAAGAACTAGGGGTATAAATATGAGCAAATGGGAAGACATATAGAGATTCTGGAAAGGGTGGTGGTGGATACTTGAATGGGACCAGGCTTATTTCTATATTCCAACATGTTTTAGCAAATATTAGGTACCTTCTATGTTCTCACCTGTTTGTGGAATTGAATGATTGAGAGGTCTTTCATACTTGGAACCATATTTAAAATTTAAGTGGGATATGGGAAGTAGAAAATGGAGGTATAGGAAAAGTTCAATTGAGCGTGGAGGAAAATGCATAAAATGTGATAAATCAGAGGTTAAAGAGTGATTTGGCATTATAAAATTAATTTGAATATGTTAGATGATACACAGATTGAGGATGACTCATCACAAAGATTTTTGAGAGCTGAAGGGGAAGCCTTGAAGGTTACAAGGACACTCCAGGTGACTTTTTGTAGTAGAATAGTGGTATTTTTTCTTATCACTAAACTTTATTTCTCCATGTTCCAAGAGGAAAGTGAAACTAGGAATCAGATGCAATGATAAAAACAAATCATGGGATGTGATTTAGAGATTAATTAGATTAATAGATAAGGAAATTGAAACTAATGAAAGTAAATGGTTTGTTTAAGGTCATACAGTAAGAAGATTAAAATCTGAACCCAGGTCTGACTCTAGGGCTCTTTTCTAACTGTACCTCACTGCTATCCTCAAACTAATATACAGTTGCTGTCACAGAGAAAAACCACAGTCTCCAAGGGTTCTTGAAAGATTTTGTTGGGAGACCCTTGGATTTTCTGTGATACCTAGAAGCTTTCTATAAGAGGTCATGTATAGAAGGATTCTTTTTGCTTATGTCCTGGTGAACTTTGGGGAGCTCTGGGGAAAACAACCCTGCCTCAACATAGTTAAGTAACAGATTAGAAAAGTTTGTGTAGATTAGTAGTTAGAAAAGGACTACCAATTTGAGATCCCAAATTCTTTACAGGTCACACCTTAAGCAGTAGAATGTACCTTGGAGAGAATCGAGGAGGCTGAGAGAAAACAAAACAAATCCATCCCATTATTTAACTGGGGACTGATGAAAAACAAAATGGGACTCTGACAGGGTAAATGAGACTGGAATTCTGAATTATTCATTTTTATTTACATCTTTGGAACAGGCTACTGAAGGCAGGCTTATTTAGCAAAAGAATGATGGGACTAGGCTTGGGTTATACAGAGGGGAAGGGAAATGAGATTTGGGTTCTGAATTATTCAGTTTTCTCTATATTCATATGTTTTAGTGGTTTTTTTGTAATTGTTTTTCTGTTGATTCATTGTTCATAGAAGTGGAAACAGTAAAAAGAAATCTAGGGGACATACTATGAATCAACAAAATAGAAACAGAAAGTTGTAATAGAGTATTGGGTTACATTTAAACTGTAATGTACTTTTTTGTATAAAAGCACACCAGGATTAATTAAATGATAGGTTCTAGTGTTATTTGCACCAACCTGAGATAAGTAATCCAGTATAATAGTTTATGATGAAATGGGTACTAGGAAATAGAAACTGCTGAATATACCTTTAACTCCTTAGGAAGAAGAGCCCATAGAAATGCAGGTTGGTGTTGTGGCAAATGTAATTAACAAGGATCGTGACTATAACCTGAAAAATTATGATCATAAAAAAGATTCGCTTGCTCATTCTGGGCTTCTATTTTAACACCTCTCTTTCTTTTACCTTCTATGGAACACCTGGGGGTTTCAGAAATATAGATCTACAGGATAATAGACTAATAAGCAGCTTCCACCAGCAGGATTTGAATGTGGATAAATGGAAATGTACTACAGCTACTAGAAAGTAAAACAATATGGCCACCCCATAAAACTCCTGAAAAAGCAAGCTAGAGAGACCATGGTATCAAATTCTGGCGATAGATGACTTTTTTAGGAGGATCTAGCAGTAAGCCGAATGATACTTGAATGCAATTCAGTGTGAAGGACACTGGATGAGGAGTTTGGTTGTATAATATTTGGCAGATCACTTAAAGCAGGGGAGTCCTAGTTTTCTCATCAGTAAAATGGAGATAAATAATACTTATTTACCTACCTCAACAAGAATAATGGAATCAAAGACTTTTGCGAACTTTGAAGGATCATATAAGCTTGAACTATTACAAAGATTATTTATATATGGGATATACATGTAAATTATTATTATTATTATTAATATTATTTTGTCCCAAGGAAGTTCCATTGCAGAGTACTCTCACAACACAAAGTTCCATCCCAAAATACTCTCTTTCCTCGGCACCTCCTTCCCTTCCCCCCCTCCATGCTTCTGTAAACAGGAGCACTGAAAGTTTCTATGGCAATAAAAAATGTGGAGTCTTAAAATGTGTGGTCTTTAAATATCAAGAAAGAAGATAGGGACTCCTGAACACCAAATTGGAATTGCTTTTCAACACATCAGTGTTTGTTGTGAATCCTGAAATGGGATAGTAGAAGGTAGCTTCTTAAGGCTAAGGACTGGTTTTTATTTTTTAAGTGGTACTTAAAAAAACCCCATAGCTGTGTTGTTGTTGTTTTTAATATGCTCTGTCCATTGAAACTTCTATGAAAACAAAGAAAAATGGTTAAGCAAAAATGAACAGAAAGCAATTAATTCTGATAGTACATGTAATATTCCACACCCATGGTTCCTCTCCTCTTTTCTGAGGAGAGGTATACATATTTCACCCTGTTTTGTGGAAGCAAGGTCATTGCAATGCTCCTTGAGTTTAGTTGCCTTTTAGTGTTGTTTATATTTACATTATTGAAATCATTGTCTTTATTTGGTCTTGGTTCTGTTTTCTTAACTTCATCACTTCATCCATATTTGCCTTCATTTCCTTCTCCACCCCATTTTACAGATGGGGAACTGAGACAAAGAAGGTTAAGTGGCTTGCCCAGGGTTGCACAACTAATAAATGTCTCATGACAAATTTGAACTCAGGTGCCAGCCCTCTATACACTTCTACCTTTGCCCAGGCTAATTATTCTCATGCGTTTTTCACCTCCATTTCTTAGAATCTCCTGCTTTCTTCAAGACTCATCAAATGCTACCTTCTGCAGGAAACCTTTCCTGATTCTCACAACTATTGGTATTTTCCCCACTCTTACTCTCAAGGTTACCTTGTATTTGTAGTATATAGCTATTTATTTGCAAGTTCTTGTCTCCTTTTTTAGTATATAAGCTCCTTGAAGGCAAGGCTATATCACTTTTATTTTTGTATCTCCAAATACACAGCACATTCTGTATGGCACAGTGCCTAGCACATAGACATCATTTAATTTTTGTTAGTGGCTTCACCAAGAACTAGAGTCAATAACAGCAATGGGTGGGACTATGATGGTATGAAACAACCTTAGACCTTACCTTTTTCTGGCATTGTAATTTCTGTGGACTTTGCAGGTCTTAGGGAAAAGAGGTAGATCCTCTAGTAACCCCGAGTATTTTCCCTTTGCAGGACAAGGAGATCAACCTCAGGATATTACCACAATTATTGAGGACTGTATAAGTACTAGAAAGGTGGTGCTTACTGTAGGAAGCAGATGTCCTACTTAACTTTAGAAACTCATAAATTCTTTGCCCTTGGAGGAAAGGGGGTGGTGCTTGCTCATGGTTGCATAAATTTGGAGGACCTTATAAGTCCTTGGGAACCTTCAAGTCAGTACAGAAGGAAAGGGAATTATCTTCATTATTTATGAGATACATCACGATTCCTTTGTGTTTATTGTTGGGTTAAATAAAGCCTTTCCTATGGTGAATGTATTATTAGTTTTGAGAGCTGAGGGCCCTGCTGCACCACCCCCTCCTTCCCCACCACCTTTTTTTCTACATAGATACAGAGAGTAGCTGAATTCTACAGAAGACGAAACCCTGAATGTGAGTAAAACCAGTCGTTGTTCTTAGGGGGAACCTTGGAGCATGGACCACAAATCAAAGAATATGATTATTTGAGATACATGCAGGGTTTAACCTAGGCTATCTAAATCTGTACCTTTAGTGATGGGACATTAAAATGCAATTATATTTCTTAGTAGTGTGACCATAGCCAAGTCACTATTTCTCTCTGGTCTTTAATTTCCTCATTTGGAAATTGGACTAAGTTTCTCTCTAAGGTTCCTTTCATATCTAATATTTTATGATTTCTGCTCCTCTCTAGAACTTTCTATTTTTGGTCAACCTTGTGTTTTAACTTTTCTGTAATTCCAAATGACTAGATTATAGGATGCCTTACAAAAAGATGTAGTTCTATAAAAGGTTGATATTTAGTTTTATAAATATATTTTACTCTATCATCTTTTCTTTAGTTGGTAGGAAAATCCTCTTTAAAAAAAAAAGACTACTCAGTTTCAGTCTTTGGAAGTTCATACCTACACCTGCGGTAAAGAGACAACAGTATCTGGTATCCAAGAGGTTCTGGGATACGACCTGTATTGGAGAGGAAAAAAGGAAAGTTACTCTCCCTTCAAGCTACAGTCCATTATGAAAACTTTCAAACTGGGCATTATCTTTGCTTGGGACTGATTGAAAGTTGCAAAATGTGTCCTCCCCATTCCCCCAGGCCCATTCTGCAAAGTTTTGATTTTTCATGAAGTTCAGCCCAATATTTCTTTACAACTTGCACTAATGCAAAGGAACAAATTCTGTGTTTTAAAACTGGGTTAAATGTATATAACTTTTTGCTAACTTCCTGGGAAGTAGTTTGGAAAAAAAATGTGAGGAGGAAACTGGAGCCCAGAGAGACAAAAAGTGACTTGCCAATGGTCACTACAGCAGTAAGTAGAAAAGGCAGAATTCAAAATAAGGTCCTCTGTCTATAAATCTTATCTAAGCTTCTTTCTAATATATGAGTGGAAAAAACATTCAGAACTATTGATAGAAGACAATAATATGTGGGAGGTTCCACAAACAATGCTTTTAAAGACTTAGCTTGGAAGCATGGAAATTTCATTTATTAGCACCTTGCATTAGTTATGAAATATAACTCAATAGCAGGTTTAGGTGGAAATAGTAGCTATCAACTTAAGAGGTAGCACGTGTTGATGGAAAATAGGCCAATTTTGGGAATCTGGAAGATCAGCTTTCAGGACCTACTTGTGACAGCAATATGTCTCTGATCATGGGAAAAAAAATACTTAACCTTTCAGTAAACCAGTTAATTTTAAAGACAGTAAATTATGGAGGAATTGCCAGTTTGCATCATTCCTAATTTGCTAGTTATTTTTGTTAAGAAAAATTGAGTAAACTATCAGCTTCCTGTTCAATATGATAGACTGAACAATTTGATTAAGATTCAAGGTATTTTCTGTATCATCTTCCAAGGTATGAGGATAGGGAAGATGTCTTAGATATCTTTTTAAACTGATGTAATAGTTCATCTTCCTATGATTTTTTTTTAAAAGGCATATTCTATCAGATTCTATTAGAATCTATGTAGCTTCTATCAGAATCTATAGAATGAAAGTTATTACACAGCCTTTTATGGTAAAATATCTGAAGACCTCCAAATATATAATAGGCTAACAGACTACTAGAGTTAGAGTTGTAGTCAAACTCTTAGGAATTACTCTTATTAGAGGGAGAAATCAAAACACTAGGATCACCTACATGCTCCTGCCAAGGGTTAGCTCTTGCAGCATAGCTCAAATTTCCTTTGCAGAAACATGATGATTAAACTGTTCCCCCCAAAATAGCAATAATCATCCTTAGTAGATGAAATAGGATCATGAAAAAGGAAAAATCTTGATTTGAAGTTTGTTGTTCAGACAAGGATAATTAGTAATTTCTTCAATTTGATTCCTCAATCCCACCTAAAAAAATTTGTCAAACATAAGTACAGCAGACTGAGAAGCATTTATTAATGCTCATACCACACTTTCATTCACACTGGGCCTAACTCTACCTTTCTCTTCCTCACACTAATCTAGGGGCTTAACAGAAAAGATAATTTGACCAAGAAGATCCTCTCCCCCCAACTAAAGACATAGATTCTGCAGTGTGTTGGGGCTACTACCCAAGAGAGTAGTTGGGGCTGAACTGCTACCAACATGAGTCAGCTGGGATTGAGATGCTACCAAGAAGAGGCATCTGGGCTTGGAGTTCTATGACTGGAATTAAACGAATCTTGTACCTGTGTGTGTATTCTTGTACTATATGTGTGCTCCATACAGAGCATGTGGCTAGTGTGATAGGAATGTGGTCAATGATTCCTGACCTTTTGGTTACCCTGTATTTTTTCCTAGTCGTCTTGGAGGCGGAACTGGTGCTCCCCACCAAACTCCCTGTATCCCTATCCCACATCTTATTCAGGGACTTCTCTATTCTTGGATGTTTCAGTCCCTAGAAACTTTGCCTACTCCCTCCACATTCATAATTCTACCTTCAAAGCTCTGTCCAGTCATTTGACTACTAAGAAATCTGGCCAAACTACTTCAAGAAATGTATTCAACCACATTTATCCATGATCCTAATCTTTTGGTTCCACTGTGCAAAAGTATCAGTGAGAGGGCAGAGAGTATCATTGTGTTAGTTAGGGTTGTACTGGGAGTAAGGTATCAATGATCAGGGCCTTAGAATTCCTTGTTGGGAAGCACTGGTCAAGGATCTCTCTCAATAGTCTGAACTAATAAGCTTCCTACGTTGTATAGTGGATTTGGAATTAAAATATTGTCTCAGATCCTTCTTAGCTGTGCAGCTCTGGGCAGATCAGTTAAACTCTCCTAACCTCAGGTTCCTTATCTGTAAAATGAGGATAACAATACTTGATTCCCAAGGGTATTGTAAAGACCAAATTAGATAATGCGTGGAAAGAGCTTTGCAAACCTTAAAGTGATATTTAAATGCTAGCCCTTATGAATTGATGGACCTAGTAATTTGGTCCTGTACCTTGCCCTTGGGGAACAAATCCAGGCACAGAATTTCTTCTCTCTGTGGGTAGAAATATCACACCAAAATAATGTCATAAGCACCTCCTCCTTTCTCAGGCTATAATTTAGTAGGGTCAGTCTTGCTGGCCTTTTAATTATTTTCTTTTGGTTCCTTTTAGTGATGTTTATAAAATGCTATGACTGACTCTGGGGGGACAGCCAGTGTGCCTGCCTGTGTACACTATCATCTCTTAATCACCTTTGGTTTTGCCGTTGGGGTGAAGGCTAAATGGTAATTTGTATGACAGTCACTTCAGGATGGTTAATGCCTTAAGGCAGTGTGCATTTTGGCTGGAGGCTCTGCTTAGACTGAAGTCACAGGAATTCAAGAATTCCAGAGAGCAAAGCAAAGCCAGCCATCTGCTGGAGGAAGGTCAGTGCACTTTGTCAAAACAAAGAACCTCTCCTTCTTTAGGTACATTCTGCACAAATTCTGGGTGGGCTTACGCATGCAGATTGGAGGGGATGTCAAATCCCAACCAGAGTGTGGGCTCTCAGCTTGGAGCATGAAATAGAACCTGAAGCTGCACCATGTGTCAGGAGATGGAGAAGGTCAGTGTTTTTGAGACTGTGCCTCAGGGATCAGCACAGTGGGTACTCCAGATGTTCAACTCAGGACATCAGAGATTTTGTTACTGTTGCTATTATCCCTAGAAACTGAGAATAAACCCACCTTTAAGCTTGTGAATAATTTCTGGCACAGTCTAAAGCAAGAGGCTTCAGAGAGAAAGTAGGTGAAGGTCCCATTCTTCTTTTAAGAATAATGCCTCTCCCTCTTACCTTCAACTTAATTTAATTCAACAAGCATTTAGTGAACATAAATTCAATTAAGTAATAATAAAAAAAATTTATTAAGAGCCTAAGGCACTGAGAGAATATTTAGTCAAGCTATTATTGCAACTCATCCCAAAACAATCTAGTAAAGCTTCATATCTTCTAGGGTTTCTCCCTCTTCCCCACAGATGAATATAGACTAGCAGCTTCTACCAGATGACCTGATTTCACAGGTACCTACAAATAAGACAAACTGTTCTTGGACCTGCCCGAGGGGCAAGACTTCAAAAACACACATTACTCATACCAACATAGATAAAGAAGCAGGATGGAGGGGGTGGGGGGAGTCAAGATGGCAACATAGAGGCAGGAAAACTCCACAGTTCCCCCCATAACCACCTCAAATACCTATAAAATGTGACTCTAAACAAATTTTAGAGCTCCAGAACCCACAAAAGTACAGAGAAACAAAGCTCCTACTGAAGGCAGCCTGGCAGGTGGGAAGGGAAGGGCTCATTGTAGTGCTCTGAGAGCTGAAACCAGCCCGGCCTGAAATCCCAGCGTAGTGTCAGAGCAGACAGGACAAGCTGTGGTTGGAGCATTTGGGAGAGTGGATCACAGGCAGCTGTGGCAGTTTCGAGGATTATCAACCCATAAGGAACAAGAACAAAGTGAAAGGTCACTGGAACTCTGCTAAATTTGGGGGAGAAGAGCAGGTCAGGCCATCCACCTCCAGGGCAAGAAAGCAGCAGAAGTGGTGGCCCTGCAGCTGCCTCCATGTGGCTGCTTTAGAGCCCCTGGACTGAAGATTGCAGGGGGGCCAAGTGATCATTCAGACGCTAAGTGCTCTTACCTTAAGCTGCCTGGATCAGGATTGTGGTCTTGGGTGGTGGTCCTGTGGTGTGTGACCATTGAGCCAAAGCTGGTGGGGGCTCCAGAGACAGTCGCCTCCCAAAAGCTCTGGCAGCTGTGAAAACCCCAGCAATTTGTTGGCAACATGAGCAGGCAAAGGAAGCAAAGTAAACACAGCAACCCAACTTTAGATTCCTTTTTTTTGGGGACAAAAAGGATCAAAGCACAGAATGAGAGGAAGACAACACAGTCAGAAGTCCCACACCAAAACCTTCCAAGAAAAATGTAGATTTGTTATAAGCCATAGAGGAGCTTAAGGAGGATTTTGAAAACCAAATAAGAGAAGTGGAGGAAAAAATTGGAAGGGAAATGAGAATGATGCAAGAAAATCATGAAAAGAGAGTCAACAACCTGACTGAAGAAAGCAACACCTTAAAAAATAGATTAACTCAAATGGCAAAAGAGGCCCAAAAAGCAAATGAGGAGAAGAATGCCTTAAAAAGTTGGATTTGCTGGTTGGAAAAAGAATCTCAAAAGCTTGCTGAGGAGAATAATTCTTTCAGAGTTAGAGTGGAGCAAATGGAAGCAAATGATTTTATGAGAAATCAAGATACTATTAAACAGATCCAAACAAATGAAAACATAGAAGGCAATGTGAAATATCTCCTTGAAAAAAACCACTGCCTGGAAAATAGATCCAGGAGAGACA
>CM053585.1:123152117-123169578 GCA_028646515.1 Pseudochirops corinnae | reverse complement strand
AAAGACTAACTATATTTCCCTCCATCCTATCCTGGCCCCCACTTATTCTATTGTCTCCTTTGACCCTATCCCTTTTCAAAAATGTTTCCTTCTAACTACCTTTTCCCCCAATCTGCCTTCCCTTCTATTCTCCCCCCTCTTATCCCCTACCCCCCTATTTTCCTGTAGTGTAAGATACCCAATTGAGTGCATATGTTATTCCCTCCTTAAGTCAAATTCAATTAGAATAAGGTTGTCCCATTCCCTTTCACCTTCCTGCTCTTCCCCTCCATTGTAACAGTTTTCTCTTGCCTCTTTTGTATGAGATAATTCACCCTGATCTATCTCTCCCTTTCTGCTTCTCCCAATAAATTCCTCTCGTACTTAATTTTATTTTTTAGATATCATCCCTTCATATTCAACTCATCCTGTGCCCTCTGTCTATGCATACATGAACATACATGTGCCCATACTCATGTATATATTTATATACACACACCCTCCTATATATACATATATGTATGTATACATACTGAGAATAGTCTTATGAATTATAATTAATTTTTTTCCATGTAGGAATGTAAATAGTTCAACTTTAATAAGTTCTTTATGATTTCTTTTTCCTGTTTACCTTCTCATGCTTCTCTTGCTTCTTGTATTTGAAAGTCAAATTTTCTGTTCAGCTCTGGTTTTTTCATCAAGAATGCTTAAAAATCCTCTATTTCATTGAATGATCATATTTTCCCCTGCTAGTATTATACTCAGTTTTGCTAGGTAGGTGATTCTTGGTTTTAGTCCTAGCTCCTTTGATCTTGGGAATATCATATTCCAAGCTCTTCAGTCCCTTAATGTAGAAGAGGCTAGGTCTTGTATTATTCTGATTGTGTTTCCACAATACTCAAATTGTTTCTTCCTGTTTGCAGTATTTTCTCCTTGGCCTGGGAACTCTGGAACCTGGCTATAATATTCTTAGGAGTTTTCTTTTTGGGATCTTTTTCTAGAGGTGATTGGTGAATTCTTTCCATTTCTATTTTGCCCTCTGGTTCTAGAATATTAGGGCAATTTTCCTTGAGAATTTCTTGAAGGATGATTTCTAGGTTCTTTTTTTGATCATGGCTTTCAGGTAGTCCAATAATTTTTAAATTATCTGTCCTGGATCTATTTTCCAGGTCAGCGGTCTTTCCAATGAGATATCTCACATTGCCTTCTATTTTTTTTTCATTTGTTTGTATCTGTTTAATAGTATCTTGATTTCTCATAAAGTCATTACCTTCCATTTTTCCTCCACTTCTCCTACTTGATTTTCAAAATCCTTCTTGAGCTTCTCCATGGCCTGTAACCAATTCATATTTTTCTTGGAAGCTTTTGGTGCAGGAGTTCTGACTTCATGTCTTCCTCCTGTTCCATGCTTTGATCCTATTTGTCCCCCAAAAAAGGTATCTAAGGTTTGATTACCATGCTTGCTTTGCTTCCTTTGCTTGTTCATGTTGCCACTCAATTACTTGACTTTTAAGTTCTTTGCCACAGTAGAACTCTGCTTCCAGAGAGGAGAGCTTTTTCCCAAATTGCTGGGATTTTCACAGCTGCTGGAGCTATTAGGTGGGTGCCCTTTCTGCAGCCCCTACAAGCTCTGGCCCACTGGCCAGACACCCCAGGACCCCCACCCAAGACAGTGAACCAGATCCAAGCAGGTTAAAGCAAGAGCAATTACTCTCTGAATGGTCTTTTGGTCCCCCTATGATCTGCAGGCCAGGAGCTCTGAAGCAGCCATGTGCGGGTGGCTGCATGGCTACTATGTCTCCACTACTTCTCACCCCAGGAGCAGGGGCCACATACTGCTTCTAGTCCCCTTCAGTTCCAACAGAGTTCCACACTGACCTTTTACCTTTTTTTTTGGCATTTATGATAATACTGGAAACCGCCATTGCTGCTGGTGTTCCACTCTCCCTAAGTCCACTCCAGCCTCTGCTGGTTGAGGCTGTCCTGGGGATAAAACCACAGAGCTGTGATAGACCTTTCCTGTAAACCTGCCAGACTTCCTTCAGCAGGAGATTTGTTTCTCTCTGTCACTTTGTGGGTTCTATAGCTCTAAAGTTTGTTTAGAGTCATTTTTTACCATGTATTGGAAGTGATTGGAGCCAGAGCCCACCCCAAGTTTGTGCTTCTACTCTGATGGCTCTGCCTCCCTCTTCTTGAAAGAATCTTATGCAACATTAATTTAGCTCTCTCTTTCACAGATAAAGTAAAGCATGGAGAGTTAAATTATTTGACCAAGATCTAACAATTAGTTAGTGGAAAACATGGGAAGAGAACCCAGATCTTTTAATCTAGTACAATATGCCCTTTGTCTAATTGCCTCCCATTTTGATTGATAAGTCTTTTGATATAAGGTCCATATAAGAAAAGATGTCCTATCTAGTACATGCATTTATTTTGTTTATCTAGAATGGGACCTTGTTTAATAATCCTTGGTCCTGCCCTATATCACATCCTGTCTATGACCTGGATAAAGGTAGAGAAGATATCCTTATCAAGGCTGCCAAAGCTGAGACAGAAAGATACTATAAGAGTAAAAAGAAAAATTGACAGGGAGAAGTATGATCTTGAATCTAATAAAGTGTTATAAATGTGAAGTCTTGAACTAGGGTCCAAAAAATCAACTTTACAAGTATAAAATGGGGGAGGCACAGATAGTAATTGTTCTAAAAATTATCTGAGGGTTTTACTAGACAGCAAACTCAATATGATTCAACAATGACATAGCAAGCAAAAAAAAAAATGATCTTTGACTACAGTAAGAGGGACGTAGCTTCCAGAAAAATGGAAAGAATAGTCCCACTGCATTCTTCTTTTGGAATGTAGTATGTAGTTCTTGGTGCCATGGTTTAAGAAGGAAATTAATAAGCTGGAGAATGTTTAGGGCAGGGGTGGGGAACCTGTGGCCTCAAGGCCACATGTGGTTCTCTACATCCTCAAGTATAACCCTTTGACTGAATCCAAACTTCAAAAATGTAAAATGGCCTGTGGCCTCAAGGTTTCCCAATCCTGAAAGGGAATGACAACCAGAATAATAAAGGATCATTCATCTGTGTCTATAAGGATAGGTTGAAGGAACTAGACTAGGAGGAGAGAAGACTCAGGGAGGACATGATAGCTTTGTTCAAGTACTTATTAGGCTGTCATATAAAATAGGCAAAAATTTGTTCCACTTGGCTACAGAGGTCAGAACCAGGAGCCACGAATAGAATTTGCAAAGAGGTAAATTTGAGCTGACAGGAAGAACTCCTTAGCAATTTTAGGTGTTAAAAAGTGGAATTGTTTGCCTATAGATAGGCAGCAGTTTCCCCCTCCTTAAAAGTCGTCAAGCAAAAACAGGATGGCTACTGTGTTATATCCTTGTATATGTGGATACACACGGTTACTAAGGTACTTTGCTAGATGGTTGCCAAGGCACCTTCCTAATGAAATTCTGTAATTCTTCCCTTGGTCTGTTACACTTTTTAGTGAGTGATTATAAGGTTGTGATCTGCTCCATCAGACTCACAAGAATAGATAACTGGAGAATAAATGTCAATATTCAGTGCATTGGTGCTACAGGGATAGAAATGGTTGGTACAAATGAGAGATGAGAAATTTTCTTCACCACTAATATTCATCCTCCTTTCCTTCTGTCCTCCAGTGCATTGGGTTGTTTTTATGTAATAAATATGTGCGTGACCTCCTCTCTCAAACTTGACAGCATTCCAAATAGGGGGTCAGAAGCTTGGGTAGCAGTTTGGCCCAGTCAGTAATGCTGGAATACTCAGGCAGAGTGTGCAGAATGGTAGAATTGAACTCAAGAAGACCCAGGACTGAATCTCACTTCTGGAACTTACTAGTTGTGTGACCATGGTTGTCCTTCCTTAACCACTCTCAGCCTCAGTTTCCTCATTTGCAAAAATGGACAGAGGTGATAACAGCCATTGAGGAGATAAAACAAGATCATATATGTAATAGTACTTTGTAAATCTTAAGGCTTAATGTAAATATTTGCTATTATCATAACTATTATTAATTTTAAAAAATAATTGAATAACAGGAAGAAGCACAAACTGTGGGTGAAATTCAGTCCACAAACCCTTAACTCACCCTCAGTCTACAGAAGAGTGCATCAAGAGAGCATACATTAATAGGGAATGGAGCAAAAATCAACCACTGCAGGAATTTAGCCATACTAATGTTTCTATCTAAGCCTAGAGAAATATATCTTATACATAGTATGAGATATTTAGACCAGAAAGGGGCCTTAGAGATCATTTAATCTAGCTCTTTTATTTTATAGACAAAGTAACTAAGGCTCACAGAGGAACATGACCTACCCAAGGGCAAGTAGTACAATTATTATTTGAATACAGGTGTTTTAACATGAAAGGCAGAATTTCTTTTTACCTTTTAGAAACTATGTGTTTTGTCCACAATTGATCCATATATTGTGAATTCAGGATCTCAAAAGATACCTAAGAAAAAAATCTTTAATACTCTACTTTCTGTCTTCCACTTGAGTGGTATAAAGAAGGGCAGCATGAAGTCATGAATAAAGCATGGGCCTTAGTTTCTTTATTTGTAAAATGACCTTCAGGTCTCTTCTAGCACTATATCTATGAGTTTATGAACTCTAATTCCAAAATTCTTTCTATTCAATTCCACTCTCTACCTCCCACCCCAATTCACTGGGACAAAGCAATTAAAAGATTAAAGATGCTCTTTAGGATCTTTTGAGATACTGATATCCTAAAACTCTTAACCAGGCATGACCAAAACATGTAGTAGCAGAAAGACAATTTCTGGTGGAAAGGATAAAAAAACTCAGGATCAAAGGATTTTCACTGAAAAACCAATTTCTAATTGTGGAACTTTAATGCAGATACTGATTCAAAAATGACATTCATGGAATGCAAAAATATATTAAAAATGACTTATCTTTCAGAAATTTTATTCATTTGAGATGAACTTTTAAAAAGTTAACAAGTATTTTATTTTCCCATTTATAGGGATTTGTGACTCCATATCATTCCTTTTTTAATTTTCAACTTCCCTTTAAGTAATATCTCATTAACCAGAGTTTAACCAGATTTCATAAGCAAATAGCAAAACTCTGGTTTAAAAAAATATGAAAAAAAACCTCACAACTCTGAATACTTCAAAATCAAAGTGAGAATTAATTTCCCTCACTTGGATTGTGCTTCAAGAGATGAAAATTAAATTGAAGTAAACCAATATCTTTTTTGTACAGTTATGCCTGACTCTTTGTGATCCCATCTGGAGTTTTCTTGGCAAAGACACTGGAGTGGTTTGCCAGTTCCTTCTCCAGCTCATTTGACAGATGAGGAAATTGAGGCAAATGGGGTCAACTGACTTTCCCAGGGTCACACAGTTAGTAAGTACTGAGGCTGGATTTGAATTCATGAAGATAAGTCTTCCAGATTTCAAGTTCAGTGCTCTAACTACTGCACTCCCTAGCTGCCCCAAACAATATCTAAGTATTGAAAATGCAAAGATATTTGCCAGGGACTCTTTTGATGATTACATTAATTTACATTAATTAATAAATAGACAAGCTAAAAATCAATCATTTAAAAACCAGGTGGGCAATCAAATGGTAACTAAAAACCAGGACTCCTAAATGCTAAATAAGAGAGATGATGATTTCATTTTTCTGTGTGGCTAAGTTGATGTGAACAAATTAAAGCTCTTATTTTCATTTCAGAACGGAGATTGCAGTTTTTCCTACTTCTGTTTATTAAATGAAGTGAACCTTGTCCATCTTTCTCCTGATGTCACAGGGTACTGGTTGGGGCAGTAAAACAGGGCAGCAATTAGTAAGAAAGGTTCTGTTATTTGTCCCATCCTCAGATGTCAATACTATTCCAGAAACAGACAGGAATATTTGTTACTCATCCTTTGCCCTTTTAAAAAAAACCATCAGAGATTAGGGTCAGTCTTTAGTTACTCAGAGTCTTTGTTTGAAAGGCCTATTTTGAAGGTCAATGGTAATTGTTCTTATTAAACAGATCAAGTTTGAAATAGCCTTGTGTGCTAAATCCATGGATGACTCAGTTTTTCCTATTTCATGAGAGTTATAGATTTGAAAGGAGTTTTTCAAGATCATCTAATGTATCTTCCTAATTCCAAGTTGAATTGACTCCAAACTAACAATTACTCTAAGACAACTTGTTACAATCACTAGGATGACAGATTAAAAGCAGTATCCACGCAAGAGTTCTCCAGACACATCCCACCACCACTGACTTTGTTTGGAGTGGGCAGCTATGGAATAGCTGCTGGCATTCACTGATGTGTAAGCCTATGCGACGTTTTCAGGTTCCCACAAAAAGACTTGGGCAATGATACAGCTCAGCTGGCATAGACAAGAGTCATAGACAAAGACAGTAGGTGGAAAGGATACCAATGAAAGGTCTATCTTATGCTGAAAGCTAATGTATTAATGGTGATAGATACTGTGGTTGAGTGAATTGATGGTATTCCTTTCTAGGGGCTAGACAATAGTGGAAAGAGCCCCCTGATTTTGGAGTCAAAGGCTCTGGATTAAAATCCTGGCACTTTTTCTCTATGATGTATGTGACCTTGGAAAAATCATTTCATCACTCTAAGTCTATTTCTTCATCTGTAAAATGAAGGGATTAGTCTGAGCAGTCTCTATGGTTCTTCTAGCTCTAAATCTATGGATCTAATTTGGTCTTGAACCATTGTCACACTGATGTGTGGTCAATAAGAGAATGGAACTGGACAAAAAGAGGAAGGTTTGGAACCCAGTTAACTAAAAGCGGTCTGGCAAACACCATAGGTTCAGACAAGGTAACCATCAAGGCCAAGGTGGTCAGTCAATAGAAGGTAAAACAGATGCTATAGGGATAAAGGAAGATCCAGAGTTCAGTAGGTCAGGATGTCAGAAAGAAAGGTGTTATTAAACATAGTTCATGACTTCTTATTTTAGAATTTGGGTTTTAGAATATCTCCCTTTTGGTATAGTTTATGATAGCTATTTGCTAGGAGTAGGTATTGTTGATCAGGGCCAGAAGGAACTCAAAGGTCTGTGGAGATAGCCTATCCTGCTCATGATTGAGGAGGGAACAGAGTATTATTAGATTTTGAAGACTTTCCTGAGGATAACAGGATGAAGTACAAATTCAGTTGTCTATTTGGAGCAATTAAAAGGAAAAACAGAGCATCGGCAATGGCAGGAATTAGAAAAGCTATGGGAAGCACTTTCAAATTAATAGCACTATATGCAGAAGTGTGCTTGGTAAATGTTTAACAATCAGCTCTCAAAAAAATATGTGCTTGATACAACTTTAATTTTAACTGCATTACTTACATTTTCTCCATCACTTTCTTAAATGTAGACATGATGAGGAAGATAGTGGAGCAGTGTATATAAAACTGATCCTGAAGGCAGGAAGACCTAAGTTTATATCTGGCCTCAGACATTAGTTATGTGACTTTGGGCAGGTCACGTAAGCCTCTGTTTGTCTTAGCTCCTTCAACTATAAAATGGAGATAAAATTAGCACCTACCTCTCAGGGTTGTGAAGAACACATAAGACAATATTTGCAAAAAATGTTTAGCCCAGTGCTTGGCATACTAAGTAGGCACCAGATAAATGCTTATTTCCTTCCCGCCAATCTAGACAATCGACAAAACAACAAATCAAATCCAAATTTGTAGTGTTTGTTGATTTCTGAACTATAAATGCTCCCACTGAAAATTTAACAATCAACTCTTTCAGTTAATAAAGCTAGTTAGTTAGCCCAGGACCTGGGCTTTCCAAGGATAAAATTCCTGACAGCAAGAAAGAGAGATCAAGAAAACAATTCTGATGTATTTTTCATGCTGTTTTCCTCGCTGAAATGCATCTCCTTTCTTTTCCAGGAAGCCTACTATGATTGCCCCAAGTGAGCTCTCCCTCCTCTGAATTCTTATAGCAATTTTGTTTTTACGACTTTTTTATTGTAGTTACTTGTGTACGGATCTTTTCTAGCCACGTAGATTAAAAAAACCTCGAGGGAAGGGACACAGTCATTTATCTTTGCATACCCTATTGACTAATACAGGAACTTTTATGTCTTAAGTGAGCATTTATTGATTAAAAGTATGACAAAAATCCGATGCCTCACTGTGGTATGCAGGCAATCCTGAGATCTTCATGGCTACAATGGCAGAGGGCAAACCCCAGGAGGTCATCCAAGTAGAAAAGGCTCCAGGGGGGCAGCTAGGAGCAGCAGAGTTCATATCCAGACTCAGACACTTGACACTTAACTAGCTGTGTGACCTTGACAAGTCACTTAATCTCTGTTTGCCTTGGTTTCTTCCACAATAACATGGGGGTAATCGTAGTACTGACCTAGCAGGATTGTTGTGAGAATCAAATGAGATAATATTTGTAAGCAGCACAGTGTCTGACATATAGTAAGTACTTAATAAATGCTTATTTCCCTCCTCTTCCCAAATCTGATCTGTATTATCTGCACCTGAGGAAAGCCTGGACTGTTAACTTCATAGTCACTGACAAGAACCACAATTCATCTGACAGCTATCCTGACCACTGAAAGGAAAACAACATTGCTGTGATTTTGTAAAAGCCAATTTGATTGTTCCATTCTTCTGGGGGCAAAGCTTAGCATTTCAAGATCCACAGTTACTTCTTTCCTTTCATTTCCTTTCCTTTTCCTTTTTAAATGGACCTCTCACTTCTTGACCTGGTTGAAAGTGCAGGGGGCTGATTTCACTACTGATTAGCCTAGAGGAAGCTTTGGACCTGGTCTATTTCCAACCTAAACTTTTTCACCCTTCCTTTAGCAACCTGTCAACTGTTTCTTCTAATTCTGAATTCTATGAGCTGGGAAATTCTCTTCTGATGCACTCTCAGAAGAGAATCTCCAAAGCCCATAGAATTCAGAATTAGAAGAGATCTTAATGGTCAATCTAGTCTAACATCCTCATTTTACTGATGAAGAAACTAAACTCCGAAGAGCGTAAGTAATATGCCCAAAGTCACCCAGATAAGGAGTGATAGAGTAAGGGTCTGAACTTAGAGTTTCTCATTCAAAAGCCTCAAAACTCTTTTTTACAAAACAGTGTATTCCAGTGATTCAAGCTTAGAGGTTAAAATGCAATGAGGAATTCATACACCATAAAATACAATTAAAAAAACTTTATTAATAAGAAATTAAAAGGACACAACTTCTAAAGTTAAAAAGAATATAAAACACTTAGCTCCCCAGTCACCATGGTAACTGGTTATATTAGGTCAGATTGCATTCCCACAATCACTAGAAGCACCATAAAATTTCTGTCAGCAATTTCCCCTGAGCTAAGTCTTATAATTCAGGTGACAAAAGGTCCTTCCTCCCACTTAAAGGACCAACCTTAAGTCTAGAGACCACAGATACCACATAGGATATAATAGTTAATTAAGTGTGCTATGAAAAAAACAAAAGGGATATGGGGGGAAGGGGAAGAGAAAGATAGTGGTGGGACAGATTGCCCAGGGTCACACAGCTAGTAAGTGTCTAAGGCCAGATTTGAACTCTGGAAGATGAGTCTTCGTGACTTCAGGTAACACTCTACTCATGGGCCACCTACCTGCTCCATGAAATAATAATAGCAAGTATTTGGATAGTGCCCTAAGGTTTGCAAAGGGATCTCATTTGATTCTCTCAACAACCCTGTAAGGTTATTATCATCATTTTACAATTGAGGAAACAAAGATAGACTGAGGTTAAGTGACTTGCCCAAGGTCACACAACTAATAGATGCCAGAGGCAGGTTTCAAATGTGAGTTTCCCTGACTCCAAGTCCTATGCTCCACCTATATGTTGTGTTTTGCCAACCTTAAAGCAGGATATCAGTCAATATGATATCAATATAAAGGATCATTATTATTATTTTTCCTTAAGAGGATTAGCCTGCTCAAAGTTTAACCTATAAATGAGGAAGCATATTTTCTTTGTCAAGAAGCTTGTCCAAATTCCTGATTTTTTTAACCTCACTGTGAAGTGTTTGGGCTGAAGATACTGAAGGTTTTAAAAGAGCAAAACAACAAACAATAAATTTATTAAGTACCTGCTGTGTTCAGATTACTGGTTTGAGTCACTGCTGGCCAGAGGTCATTTCCAATCCCAGGTCAGAAGTCCCAGAATCTAAGAAATTCATTTCACAATCTATTCACAGAACAATAGCTTTTATTATTTGGTATCAGTAGTTCTTGCTTTTCCCCACATCCAACCCTGACATTTCCTACGGCATCCTAACTGCCATCATTTGTTTACCCTATTAGACCTCTCATCTGAGATGTATTTATGTGCTTTGGAATGGATTATAAAGCTGCTCCTTTTCTGATGTCTCCCATTTCCTTTATCCTTCTTCCAGTTTTCATGAGAGTGTTCCCTCTCTTACGTCTTGATGGACCAATATCCAGTTTTGGCTGGATCAATGTCAGACTGTGTTGTTAGTTTCCTTTTAACCCCTCCATTATTTTGTGATTCCCTATTTCATGGTAAACACTTGGATGATTCCAATTTAAATTGGGCCATCATTTGACAAGGTTAACCTTGACAGGGCTTTTCTCTTTCACTGGCTTGATGATGTCATATCGTTCATGATGTCACTGGTACTCTTTGAAAATGAAAGATAAATACAACATCATCACAGCTTTTGTACTTATTACTTCTTTGTAAATATCACAAAGCTACATAAATGTGCATTATGGATTTTGCCTGGGGGTTGGGGAAGAGTCGTGATTTCACACTCTTGTGATTTTATTGGTGTGAAAACATTTTTCAAATAATAAAGATGCATGCTTTTCATCTTATTGCAGAGATGCGATAACCAGAGATATGTAGAACAAGACCTATACTTTCAGACACGGCCACTATGTTCATTTGTTTTGCTTTACAAAAGAACTTCTATTAAGGAGAAGGTATTAGTAAGGAATGAAAAAGATGCAAAAAAAAAAAAAAAGAAAAGAAAGAAGAAAAAATACATGAAAGAAGACGGAGTAATTTGTGACTATTATGTTAAATTTATTGATTTTTCATCTTCTCATTTTTTCACTAAGTTGTTTACATTAAAAGACATCCATTTCTTGCATGAACAATTCTTGTCATGAACAAAAGCAGCGAAAATGTGGCAACACAGAGTTGTGCTTTGTGGAGTAACAATCATTTTGGAAGAAAGAATAGGCTGAGTTTCTGTACAATGTAACTATAAAGATGGGCAAACAGATATGAATGACTTGTACATCCTCCGAACACAATCAAATATGTGTACAAAGAAATGAGCATCCATTACGTAGCTAGCACACTTGTGTTCCTTTGTTCACCACACATACATAATTTTCTAAATCATCCATTTATGTAGTAAGAGTGAACGCATTAAGAAATATGAAATTTGGAACTCATTTCTTATTTTCATGATATCAGTGTTGATACTTATAACTCCTAAAAAACAAAAACAAAAACAAAAACAAAAAAAAACAGAGGCAGCTAGGCAGCTAGGTGGCACAGAAGGTAGAGTGCTGGGCCTGGAGTCAGGAGTTCAAATCCAACCTTAGACACTTACTAGCTGTGTGACCCTGGACAAGTCACTTAATCCTGCTTGCCTCAGTTTCTTCATCTGTAAAATGAACTGGAGAAGGAAATGACAAGCCATTCCAGTGTCTTGGACAAGAAAACTGTGAATGGGATCACAAAGAGTCAGACACGACTGAAAAAAACAGAACAACAACAAAAACTGTTCACAATTTTATATACAATTTTCTTTTACTTTGTTGTATATTGAAATGCTTATGTTTAATGATGTGTACATTCACAATAAAATAAGAAAAAATAAATAAACCCCTTCTATCAATGGAGACTTCCCTCATCTGTAGTGAATAGACTTACAGAATTTCTGCAAACAATTGATTTGCACATGGTCAGTGAACTACACAACTGGTAGGTGTCAGAGGCAGACAGGATTTGAACCCAGGTTTTCCTGACTCCAGAGCCCTCTACTCACTATAATACACTGTTTCTATTGTTATTACTATTTATAATTGAGTCTTTCTCATTCATACTTCAGGATTTACACAGATGTTTATTTTCAGGGTCTAAGCTATGTGGTTTTGAAATTGGAAGTAAGACTTTAATAGTTCCAGAAGGAATGAATTTTCTGTGAGAGGCCCTTCAGAGTCCCATAACATCCACCCCATTCACTGTAGTTTTTCTATACTCTTATGTAGGCTGCTACCTTTGGATGCCTCCAGCTTCCACATCCACATTCCTTTCCAGCCTTAGCCTCCTCAATGAATTTAGAGTTTATTTGCAAGGGGAACATAAATTTTGTAATATGTAAAAAAAAAAAAAAAGTCATAGGACATCTTAGAAGTAAAAATATCTCTGAACATCTTGATTCTAAACTAATCTTCCTTTCTTTTTCCCTCCCCATTCCACCTGAATCCTACCTAAATTCTAGGTCTGGCTCTCTGAGTTTATGGCATCCACTCCAGATGCCGCTAATGTCAAACTCATTTCAGATGGTCTTCATTTCTTAATGGTGTTGTACTCCTCAGAGACTAGAAACAAAAATCATCAAAAAAAAAAAAAATCATCAAGAATGTATTAAAAACTTACTCTCTGCAGAGGGGAGGCATACACTAAGATATAGTAACCAGGATACAGTGGCTAAAGTGCTAGAACTGAACTAAAAAAGATTTGCATTCGAATTCAAGTTCAAACACTTTCTAGCTATGTGACCCTGGGCAAGTCACTTAACCTCTGCCACAGTTTCTTCATCTGTAAAAGGGGGGTTAATAATAGCATATACCTCCTATGGTAGTTGTAAGGTTAAAAGGAAATTATATTTGTGAAGCATTTTGTAAACCTCAAGATGCTGCATAAATGCTAACTATTATATGATCTCTGCTGTCAGGGAATTTATAGGCTCACGGTGAGTGTGGTAAATGAACTGAAATACTACAGTGTTTCTGTGACCCCATCAGTGCTTCTGTTTGCTCCCAAATATGTCTGAATCATGGCACTTTGACTCCAGCCACCATGCCTACCTCTTCCCCATCTGGAAGTTGTGCTCCACCTCTGGAACTACCCTGGGCTCCGAGAGAAGAGTTTCATCCCATCTTGGCCAGATCCATACCTCCACCTCACTTCTTGGCTATTTCCAAACCATGCCTGCCCACCCAACTCCCCTCCTCCCAAATTCCTTATGGTTTCCCTTAATTTGGTGTCATTCCACATTAAAATGTAAGCCCCTCATGGGCAGGAGGCATTTTCCTTGCTTGTATTTCTATCCCTGTGCTTGGCGCTTCACTTGGCAAATAGTAAGTGCTTAATAAATGCTTTTTTCTCCCTATTTGTCCATTCACTAAAGCAGATCATGATCTCAAAACAAATTCTCCTCTGGTGCCTCATCATGAGATTGAAGTGATTTCAGTTTCTCAAAAACTATGTCAATAAGTTATAGCCTCTGGCAGATTCTGTCAAACTGGACAGGTTCAAGTATGATTCAAATTCCAAGGAAAACACTAGTCTCCTTATTCATGGGAGCAGCTTGGTGGCACCATGGATAGAGTGCCAGACCTGACGTCAGGAAGACTCATCTTCTTGAATTCAAATCTGGCTTCAGACACTTACTAGCTGTATGACTCTGAGCAAGTCACTTAACTCTCTTTGCCTCAGTTTCCTAATTTGTAGCTAGAGAAAGAAATGGAAGATTGCTCCAGTGCCTTTGCCAAGAAAACCCCAAACGATGACATGAATTGTCCATAGGACTGAAACAACTGAACAAAAATCACAGCAATAACTTAAGTATGAGGAGGCTTATCACCCACAGGCTAACTACTAGGTGATGAATTCTTTGACTATCATGACCCATGACAAAGGCACTAAATCATATACTATAAAGTAGTATATAAGTGCATGGGATAGGGTGAAGGGGATGGGAAAGGGAACAAGTATTAAATAAGAGGCTACTCTGTGCCAGGCATCTTGCTAAGCACTTTACAAATATCTCATTTGATGTTCACAACAACCCTGTAAGGTAGACGCTATTATTTTCCCTCATTTCATAGCTGAAGAAAATGAGGTAGTAAATCAACAATGCAGTATTCATAATGCCTACAGTAACTATAAATATGTTGATATGGTTATTAATTACAAAATATAACAGGCTCCCTACATGGGGACAAAGTTAGAACATTTATTCAAATATCAGAAACCTGAGTCCCCTAACCAGAAAGTCAAAGCCATCACAGTAGCTACAGAGTTGGGACATGTAGTTAATGCAGTAAACATCCACATTCTCAAGCTTCAAAACAGAACAGGCTACCTCAGGCAAAGGTCTTTCTCTCCTCATTCACAGCAACTGCTCAAGGTCCATGTAGCTTGCTCCTGGCAGCTCCGGCCCCCCACAGTTCCAGTCCCTGGCAGTCCTCAGCAGGAGTCCTTAGCAGAAATTCTTGCTGTCTCGAAAAAAAAAAGGAGATCATGCCACGGCCCCTGTGCTTCCAGTCACAGAGCCGACTCCAGCTCTTCTCTGGCTTCCTCCTGCCTTACCCCTTCCTGCTATGTAAGCAAGTTCAAGAGGCATGGAAGATCCTCAAATCCCATAACCATTATAGGTAGACAGAATTTAAGTGATTTGTCCAGATTCGCATAGCTAGTAAGTATTGGAGGCTAGATTTGAACTTGGGACTAGTGCTCTATCCACTGCACCACCTAGGTGCATAAGAAAGGTTTAAGTGAAGCATTGAATGAGGTCTGCAGTGGAAAATATCACTGCAGACCTAAGGAATCAGGAAGAAGGTAACATTTATGTTAGACTTTAAATGATGAGAAGGAATTAAACAAATGAAGAAGAGTTAGACATTCTAGGCTTAGGGGACACCGTGAGGAAAAGCAAAGATGGGAAGGTGCCCAGCATGTGTAGGGAATGGTGGAATGGTCAAGTTTAGCTGGAGGAGACATTAGAGAATGTAATAAAAGATAAAGCTTAAAAATGGTGGGTGATTTCACTTTGTAGAGTGACTTGAAATAGGTGCTATTATTATCCCCATTTTATAGAAAGAGTCCAAGATAAGATTTCATGCATTGGAGCCTGGTACAGTGAAATAAGAAGGAAAATTTGGTTTCATTATAAAATTAACTATGGGAGTTTTGAGAACTAAGGGTGCCAAAAAGCAAGAAGAGAAGAGAGAAGCATTCCAGTCATGAAGAATAGCCTATGAAAAGGCATAGAGAGGCTACCTCCTTCCTTGTTGTTCTCCTCCCTTGCTGTCCCATTCCCCCTACTTTGGAGAGAAAGACTCTCTTTCACATACTACTTGCCTGCCCTGAAAGAACTCTAAGGGTATTCCACCCAGTCTGAACGGGAGGCATTTAGGATTGGGCTGGAGGTAAAGGGTGAGTCAGAGTCGTGTTGGCTTAGGGTTAGAGTTGTATGAGATAAGTGAAAACTTCTCAATTTGGGGTGGTTAACTTTTCTTTCTTCCTCCTCCATAGCTTCTGTCAATCACTTTTATATGAAGATTCCCCAGGGACAGGAAGAAAATGAGAGGCAGCAAAGGGGAGGAGAGGGGGTTTCTGGAAGTAAATGCAGGACTCGGGAATCCCCTTATCTTGTTCTTTGTTTTTGGATTAAGTCTATCTTTTCTCTATATACCAATGAGGATGGTTCCTCCCATGTCCCAGTGTGCATCCCATCCTCTGCACAAGCAGAGATGAGGGACAGCAAGGCAGGGTGGTCTGAGACCTCTTTGTTTGAATTCGCGCCTAAACAAGACTCCGCCCTTTCCCCAAGGAAAGTCAAAGGCAGTCCTAGAACTCACTCTCAGCCCTTTGTCCTCCTCCCTCACTGAGCTTGTAACCCTGTTCACAACCAATAGAAGTCAGGGAGGATGAAAGAAGGTATCTTTATGACACTCAGGGTATAAAAGCTCAACCCCCGAAGGGTTAAGCGGCCTCCTTTGCTGACCTTTTTTGGGAAAGGACACCCCCATTCCTGGGAATTGGTAATAAAATATTCCTGTTCACCGCAAGTATTCCTCTGACTTTTCTTTCTTTAATTGGGTTAGTAGTTTTCTAACCCACACAGAGTTAGAGTTGGAGGCAGAGGTAGGTTAGGTTTAGAGATGGAGGGTTGGGTTAGGGTTAGGGTTGGGGTAGAGCATTTAGGGTTAGAGTTTGAGGCAGATGCAGATGATGGAGTTGGAGATCCATTTTAGGTTAGGGCTAGATTTGGAGGTTCATATTTAGAATCAAAAGGTTAGGGTTAAAATTGGCAGGCTGGTTTTAGAATAAGAGGCATTTTTGATTAGGGGTCAGGTGGAGGGTGGAGTTGAAGAATGAAGGTTAGGTTTATATTTGAGAGAAGAGAGTGAGATTAGGGACCTTGCACAGCCCTGCCTCACTTGAATCCAATTCACTTGGAAGTCAGGATGTTACCTTATTGATATCATTGGTCTTCTTGGATAACGAAATACACAAAACAATCTGTAAGAAGTAGTAGCAGTCCTACTGGGGACCCAACGTTCCAGTCCTGGTTGATCAATGCTCTTTCCTTCCTTCCTTTCTCCCTTCTTCCTTTTTTTTCCCTTTCTTCCTTCCTTTTTTCCTTCCTTTTCTTCCTCCTTCCCTCCTCTTTTTCCCTCTTCTTCTGTTCACACAGGAAATCATACATACTCTTACCTGCTGATGGTCTGCTGAAAGGGATGTAAATTTTAATCACTGAAACCTCAAAAGATAATTTGGGGCTTACAGACTAGATTTCATTTTTAAGGACCAAGCCTTAAACCCAAATCACTCTGGCTGTCATTGATTGACCAACAATAGGTAGCAGCCCAAGTTCTTGTTTGGGTTCTGAATGCTCAGTGAGTATAAATACCAATTGTTTCTGTTTTGGCCAGAGACCCTGAGAGTCTTTCCCTCTCAGATTGATTTTTTCTTTTTGACAAAGTAAAAGAGGCCATTTTTGCCCCTTTTCTTATCTAGACTTAATCACTGAATGAGCATTACATCAGACAGACTGAGACCTGGGAAAGATCTTAGCTTAAAAAGGTCAAGGTCTCCCACTGCGTCCAGGGTCATTGCCAGTCATCTTGATCTACATCTTGCCACTGGACTTAGATGGCTCCAGAGGAGAGAGTGAGGCTGGTACCCTTGCCCAGCCATGCCTCACTTAAATCCAATTCACTTGCAAGTCAGGATGTCACCTTCCTGATGTCATTGGTCTTCTTTAAGAATGAAGGACAAACAACAATAGCTACAATAAGCTACATAAAATCTCTAAGCAGATATTTACGTTGAGGCATGGGGAGACTACCCAATTTCCTACTTATGTGAAATGAGTAACAAATAGGAAACAAATATTCACTTTCATCAACTACTTCACGAAGGTTTTAAGTGATTGCCTTCACATTGGTATAACACTT
>CM053585.1:123141297-123151617 GCA_028646515.1 Pseudochirops corinnae | reverse complement strand
TGTTTTTGATCATGGCTTTCTGGTAGTCCAATAATTTTTAAGTTGTCTCTCCTGGAGGCAGGGGTTCTTTAGTGACCTCACCTCTCCCCAGATTATACCACCTTGGAAGCACCAAAAACTTGCAGACCCCCAGAACTATTTTTGAAAACAGTTGCATGAAAAACCTGATGCTTGGGACATTGCATCCCCACCCTAAATTTCACAGTTAAGAAACAAACTGGAAAAAACGAGCAAACAACAACATTAAAAGGAATGTGACCATAAAAAGATACTAATGATAGCAGGAAAGACCAAGACATAAATCAGAAGAAGACAACAAAAGCCTTAAAGAAAATGCTAACTGGACACAAGTACAAGAATTCCTGCAAGAATTAAAGAAAGAGATAAAAAGTAGGAGAGGGAAAATTGGGGAAGGAAATGAGAGTAATATAAGAAAATTATGAAAAGAGATAACTAGCTTGGTAAAAGAGGCACAAAAAAATGAAGAAAATAACACAAAATTGGCCTAAGAGTAAAAGAGACTCAAAAATTCACTTGAGAAAAGAACTCTTTAAAAAAATATAAAAACACATCTGGCCAAATGGAAAAAGAAGTACAAAAATGTCACTGAAGAATATAATTCCTGAAAGGACTGAGCCAAGACAGCAGAGTAGAAACAGGGATGCACTTGAGCTCTCCCCCAAATCTCTCCAAATACCTGTAAAAATGACTCTAAACAAATTCTATAGCAACAGAACCAACAAAAAGAGTGAAACAAATTTCCAGTCCTAGATAAACCTGGATGGTTGAAAGGAAAGGTTGTGCTGGGCTGGGAGAAGAGCGCAGTCCAGCATGGGCCACACAGACCAGCAAATCCAGAGGAGCCTTGGGGGATTGAATCACTGGCAGCTGAAGCAATTTCAAGACTTCTTAACTCACAAATGCCAAAGACAACTTAGAAGGTCATTGGGAAAGATTTGTTGGACTTGGGTAAAAGAGGAGCATGGACCAGCCCTGGTCTTAGTGCAGCCCCAGGGTTGTAGTGGCGGCAGTGGTGGCAGCAGCAACACTGGCTGCTTCCAGGGTTCTCAGCCCACAGATGACAAGGGGATCAAACAACTTATCAGAAGGAAATTTCAGGGGTCTCTTTGCTAACATTGAGGCAAGATTCTGTTGCTTTTATCATGGTTGGATCATCATGGTCCTGGGGGGCAGTCCTGTGGTAAGGAGGAGCATTGGCATAGCAGAGCTTATGACAGCAAAGAAGAGGGAATCCTCCTGACAGTTCCAGGTCAGAAAAGAGAATCCTACTTTGGTGACAAGGTAGATCACAACATACAATCAGAAGAAGACAACAAAGTCAAGCTCCTACATCAAAAGCCTCCAAGAAAAATATGAATTGGCCTCAGGCCACGGAAGAGCTCAAAAAGGATTTTGAAAATCAAGTGAAAGAAGTAGAGGAAAAATTGGGAAAAGAAATTAGAATGATGCAAGAAAAATCATGAAAAAACAAGTCAATAGCTCTAAAGAAGACCTTTTAAAAATAATGCTGATGAAAATAGCACCTTAAACAATAGACTAGATCAAATGGCAAAACAGGTCCAAAAAGCCAATGAGAAGAATGCATTTAAAAAACAGAATCATCCAAATGCAAAAGGAGGTCCAAAAGCTCACTGAAGAAAATAATTTCTTAAAAATTACAATGGAGCAAATGGAAGCTAATGAGTCTATAAGAAATCAAGAAATTATAAAACAAAACCAAAAAGAATGAAAAATAGAAGATAATGTGAAATATCTCATTGGAAAAACTGCTGACCTGGCAAATAAGTACAGGAAAGATAATTTAAAAATTGCTGGACTATCTGAAAAAAATATGACCAAAAAAAAAAAAAGCCTAGGAATAACCTTTCAAGAAATTATCAAGGCAAACTGCCCTGATATTCTAGAACCAGAAGGTAAAATAGAAGTTAAAAGAATCCATTGATCACCTCCTTAAAAGAGATCCCAAAAGGAAAACTCACAGGAATATTATAGCCAAATTCTAGAGTTCCAAGATTAAGGAAAAAAATATTGCAAACAGCCAGAAACAATTCAAATATTGTGTAGCCATGGGCAGGATAACACAAGATTTAGCAGCTTCTACATTAAGGGACCAGTGGGCTTGGAATATGATATTCTGGAGATCAAAAGAGTTAATATTAAAACTAAGTATCACTTACCCAGCAAAACTGAGTGTAATCAATGAGGAGTAAAATGGATATTCAATGATGTAGAGGAATGTAATGCATTTTTGAGAAGTCAGAGCTAAAATAGAAAAATTAACTTTCAAATACAAGACAAGAGAAATATGAAAAGGTAAACAGCAAAAAGAAATCATAAGGGATTTGTTAGAGTTGAACTATTTACAGAGGTGAGTTGAATATGAAGGGATGATATCTAAAAAATAAAATTAAGGAGTGAGAGAGGCAGAAGGAGAAGGAGAAAGGGAAAGGTAGAATGGGGTAAATTATCTCATATAAAAGAGGCAAGAAAAAGCTTTTACATTGCAGGGGAAGAAGGGAGAGGTAGGAGGGAATGAGTGAACCTTACTTTCATCAGAATTGGCTTAAGGAAGGAATAACATACATACCCAATTGGGCATGGAAATCTATCTTACCCTACAGGAAAGAAAGGAGGAAAGGGATTGAGGTGGAGGGGTGATAGAAGGGACAGCAGACTGGGAGAGGGGGGATAATCAGAAGGAAACACTGTTGAGGAGGTAAAGAGTCAAAGAATAGAATAAACAAGGAGGGTGGGATAGGATGTAGGGAAATATAGTTAGCTTTTCACAATATGACTATTATGAAAGTGTTTTGCATGACTACATACATATAATCTATATCAAATTGCTTGCTCTCCTCATGACAGTGATTGTGGAGGGAGGAAGGGAGAGAATTTGGAACTCAAAGTTTTGAAAAATGAATGTTAAAATTTGTTTTTACATGCAACTGGGAAATAAGATACATAGACAATGGAATAAAATCTAGCTTACCTATAGAAAAATAGAAAGGGAAAAGGATAAGAGAAGTGATGGGGGTAGTGATAAAAGGGAGGGCAGATATGGGGAAGCAGTAATCAGAATGCATACCATCATGGGGTGGGGCAAGTGGAGAGATGGGAAGAAAATTTGGAACTAAAAATCTTGTGGAAGTGAATGTTGAAAACTAACAAAAATAAATAAATTGAAATGTGGAAAAAATGAAAAAAAAATCCTTAAAAATAAGAATTGAGAAAGTGGAAGCTAATGACTCTATGAGACATTGAGAAATAATAAAACAAAATCAAAAGAATAGGAGAAAATGTGAAATATGTCATCAGAAAAATAACTGATCTGAAAAATAAATTGAGAGATAATTTAAGAATTATTGGATTTGAAAGTCATAATCAAAAATCAAGCCTAGATATCATATTTGAAAAAAATTATCAAGGAAAACTATCCCAATATTTTGGATCCAGAGGGCAAAATAGAAATTGAAAGAATCCACCTATCACCTCCTGAAAGACATCACAAAATGAAAACTTCCAGGAATATTATAACTAAAGTTCAGGACTTCCAGATTTACTTTAAGTAGCCAGAAATAAACAATTCAAATACTGTGGAGCCACAATCAATATCACACAAGATTCATTGTCTTCCATATTAAGGAACAAAAAGGCTTGGAATATAATATTCTGGAAGGCCAAGGACCTAGGATTACAACCAAGAATAACCTACCCAGCAAAACTAAGTATAATCTTGCAGGGGGAAAATTATATTTAATGAAATAGAGGACTTTCAATAATTCCTGATGAAAAGACCAGAGTTGAATAAAAAATTTGACACTCAAACACAAGACGTAAGAGAAGCATAAAATAGTAATGTGAAAGAGTAAATATTAAGTGTCTCAATAAGGTTAAATTATTTACATTTTTATATAGAAAAATGATATGTATAAGTCATAAGAACTTTATTATTAATAAGGCAGTTAAAAGACAGAAGCCATTGATGTGAATCAATTATGTTGGAATGATCTCCAAAAAAAAGTGAAGAAATGAGAATGAATGATGCACTGGGAGACAAGGAAGGGAGAGGTAAAATGATGGGGGAAATTTTCTTACTTAAAAGAGGCAACCAAAGAAGAGTTTTTATAATGGAGGGGGGAATGGAAGTGTAGCAGGCAATGATTGAACCTCATTCTCATCAGAATCAGTTCAAAGAGGAATATATACACACATTCAGTTTTTAATTTACCCTATAGAGAAATAGAAGAGAAAGGAGATAAGTGAAAGGGAAAGATCCTAAAAAAGGAAAGTGGATTAAGGGAGGCAGTGGTTAGAAACAAAGTGAGACTTTTGAAAGAGATAAAGAGATTTTTGAAAGGATAAAAAGATAGAAAAGAAGAAATGGAAGAAAATGGCATGGAAGGAAATATATAGTTAATATAATTTTTAATGTAAATAGGATGAGTTCACCCATAAAATGGAAGTGGATAGCAGAATTGAGTAGAAACCAAAATCCAACAATATGTTGTTTACAAGAGACACACTTGAAATAGAAAGACACATATAATTAAAATAAAGGGCTGGAGTAGAATCTAATATGCTTCAACTGAACTCAAAAAAAAGGCAAGGGTATCAATCATGATATCAAACAAAACAAAAGCAAAAATACACCTAATTGAAAAGCCATTGAATCTACATTTATCAAGGAAATTACATTTTGTTAAGAGATACCATAGATAGTGAATATAAAAAAAATTACAACAAGTTTCTCTGATAAAGACCTGATTTCTCAAATATATACTGAGTGTAAAATTGTGTCAAATTTAAGAGTCATTAACTAATTTATAAATAGTCAAAAGATATAAACTGGCAGTTTTCAGAAGAAGAAATAAAAGTTTCCTATAGTCATAAAAATACTCTAAACCAGTGTTGATTAGAGAAAGACACAATAGAACAACTCTGAGAAAATATCTCATATCTATCAGAAATGACAAATGCTCAAGGGGATGAAGGAAAAAATAGGTTCCATAATGAATTGTTGAGTAGTGAACTGATTCAATCATTCTAGAGAACAATTTGGTATTAGGCCCAAAGGGCTGTAAAACTGGACATACCCTTTGATCAAATGTAATGCCATGGACAAGCAGCTTCTCAAAAGAATGCTACTGTGTATAGTTTTTAAGTTTCTGATTACGTAGTATAGTGAACACTCCATTTATTCCATAACAAATCAAGGCAAACTTTCTCAGAAAATCAAGGTATAGTATAATTTTCAAAACATTACATCTTATCACAGAAAATCACAATATAGTGTTCACAACAGCTGAACATTAGAATGGCTACATAATTTTCACCAAAGTGGCCACAGTATTTAGAACAAAGAACAAAAGAATAATCATCTGGCTTCCCTAAAAGGGAAACCCTCCTTACTTAATCATTCAACCATTTCACAATACAAGTCAGTCTTCCACTCATGGGGCAATCATAAGTTAACTTAATCAGTCACTTATCCAGATTCACAATTACTAAGCATCATTAATCACTAAATACCATCATTAGAAAATTACACAAACCCTCCACCCCTCAATCTCTAGTAAACTTCAATTTCATCACACATTCAATATCCAAGGACAGGCCTTTTCTTCATCTTGACTTAGGATGGTCTCTTATATTCCCTGGATCCCCTTCCATGGTCCCAGCTCCTACCTATATCCACCAAACAGTCACCTGGATTCAGAGGCAGACAGCTCCCAGGTTCTCGTCCAGTCCTCCAGACTGTTCTTGTTACACACTGAAGTTCACAGGGTCTAGCACATCTCAAAATCTTCACCACTTCTGTTGCCAGAAACTCTAGGATCAACCAAGCCACAAACAAACAAAGCCTTATCCCGGTCATGCTTCTTCAGTCCACCAGCAGTTCAGCTGGCCCTAGGACTCAGAAGAAATCTCAGCCTTCCAGGAGGCAGCAGCCACTTTGGCCTTCACCAGCTTCTGGTCTCATAGAAAACCCCAACTCAGTTCTCAGTCCAGCATCCCAGCTTCCAGATGCTGTGAAAATTCTGTTACCATCACCAGGAGCCACCAGGAGGAAAATTCTTGATTCTGTCTGTCTCTACTCTGGAGCTCTTCTTAAATACACACACACACACACACACACACACACACACACACACACACACTGGCTTCCTGTCTCAGCCAACCCCTTCCTGTTATGTCACCAACAGAAGACAGAGTTCACACCTTCTGTTTCTTTCACAGAAGTGCTTAGCCCTTAGTTACTAAGGGCTAAATACCTGTTAAATTAATTACCATTACATGTTACATAAAGCAATACCACAACTAGGTCTGTGTCCCAAAGAGATTTTAAAAAATGGAAAAGAACCTATATGTACAAAAATATTAATAGAAGCTTTATTTGTGGTGGTAAAGAATTAGAAATCAAGGGGATGCTTATCAATTGGGGAATGGCTGAACAAGTAGTGGCATAAAATTATGATGGAATACTATTGATTGTGCAATAAGAGATGACAAAGAGATGGTTTCTAGAAGGAAAAAACTTGTCAAGATCTATATGAACTGTTGCAACGTGAGAAGAACCAGGAGATTATTTTGCACAGTACCAGCAACATTGTGATGATGATCAACTATGAAAAGCTTGCTGACTGTAACCAATACAATGATCCAAGAAAATTCCAAAAGAGTCATGATTTTTTAAAAATGCTACCCACCTCCAGAAAGATAAATGATGAATTCTGAGTTCAAATTGAAGTATAATTTTCCCACTTTCTATATTTTTCTTGTTTTTTAAAAATATAGCTATTATGAAAATGTTTTACATGAATTCACATGTATTATTAATAATATCATATTGTTTGCCTTCTTAGTGGATGGGGAAAGGAGTAGAAGGGAGGAAGAGGATTTGGAATTCAAAATTTAGAAAAGCAAAGGATGTCTAAAAAATAATATTTTAATTTAAAATAGAGATAAGGTGCAAGTTAGTTATAGAGAGCCTTGAACCCCAGGCAGAACAGTTTACCTCACATTGCTTTTGTATATTTTTGCACGATTTATATCAATCAATAAACCTTTATTAGGTACCTGCCATGTACCAACCACTGTGCATATGGATACATGTTGTCTCTCTGCTGGAATGTAAACTCCTTGAAGGTAGAAATGATATAATTTTTATTTCCATGTATCCAGTGTCTAAAATAGTGTTTGGCACATAGTAGGTATTTAATTAATCTCATTGGACCTCATGTCAGTGTGGTACTAGCAAATGTTTAAAAACTAACTCCCCACCCCCTCAAAAAAGTGTAAATAGGACATATATTTAAGTCTGATCTGCATTACTACCATCTCAATCACTTTCTTAAATCTAAATAGTAAACAAAACAAATAAGTCCTGATTGTAGATATGTTGATTTCCAAGGTGACAATGCTCATGCTGAAAATTTAACAATCTCCTCCAGCAGGCAGGTTCTCCAGCATGCCTTTGTCTCAAGAGCAAAGTGTTCTTTCTTTTCAAAGAAAATTCCCAAGTTATGTTTAAAATCTGTTCCGATAAGAAATATTCCACTGTTGCTCCCTATGAGTCAGTGAAACCATTCCCTCCTTCCAGCGTTTTCCTCCCTCTGGGTCTGTAATTCAAGTATAAATGTTCCTTAGCAACACCCTCTTAGGCTACCTTCATAATTTGCCTTCAGTTATGGGGCTTCTCTGAATTTACTCTGTGATGGGCCCAGAACAAAGTAATTTAACATGGAATAGTTTACAAGGTTTCTAAGGAAAAATTAAATATGGACGAAACTTCTTTTAAAAGCAGAATCTGTGCTCATTGCCTCTCCATGATCTGGGAGAAGAACTCTGAGTTACTTGGTACCTTGTCCAGGAATAGAAGCCAAGTACAATTTTCTAAATTGTACCCTTTAAAAAAAAAAGAAGAAAAAGCCTTGGCTTCATTTCAGGCCAATACACAGGAAGCTGATGTTTTGCTGTATTGAATTATACTTTAGTGGCAGCTTCTAGCATCCATGGACTTACTCTTTTAAAAAAGTGTTAATTACATACCATAAAACTGCCAACTGTCATCTGTTAAAAGGAAAATTCTTTGTTCGGCTTTTTGCCATGATTAACAAGACAAAACTCAGGAAAAAGAGAATTAAAAGGAGTTTATTTTTAAAAATATGTCAAGGTAGCAAGCACTATATCTATAGGTTGATCATTAAAGATCAGCAAAGGATTCATGATGGAGCCAGCTTTTTTGATAACTTTTATAATGTGACAAAGACAATTTGAATAGGTTCATATGAGCAAAAAAGGGATGAGTCATTGTATCTCAGCTAGCTAATAGGTAGGGGATGACCTGCTATATGCTGGATATCAGGTTAATTTACAAAAACTGCAGACTGAGTGGTGCTTCCTCCAACAGAGCCTCCCTCAACACTGAATGACAAGCAAGACTGGGAATAATGAGGTCACTGAGTCAGCTTTCAATAATTCCCCCAACTGGTGCTAACCATATATATGGTACATCACCTTTATCCTCAACTGTACCATCCTAACTGCTGCTGCTCAGGTCAAAACAATTTGAGCAAGCATTAGTGGCTAGAAACTAGGGTACTTCTTGTTGTTTGTCTTTTGTTCTCAAAGAGGACATGACTTCAGTGAGGTGGTGCCATGACTTGCAAGTAAATTGGATTTAAGTAAGGGAGGACTGTGCAAAGTCACCAACCTCACTTTCTACTCTGGAGCCAACTGGAGCCAGTAGCAAGATATAGATCAAGACAACTGGAGATTCTTACAACTGGAAACATATGTACTGTGGTCATGAGTTTCACAAATCACAATCCCATCACAAATCACAATCCCATGTTTCCATAATGTCTTAAAATTGAATAAATTTAGATCCATAGTGCCATAATCTCATGTATCCCCCCAAGAAGACAAACCTTGTAAAATAGTTTCTATATATAAACTAAGACATATTGCAGATCAAACCATTTAGAGGGCTCACCATGTACTAATTCTAGAGGAGAGATTTATATATCAGTCCCCAAGAAAAACTCAGTAAACTTAAATACCATGAAATAAAATATCAAAGTAATGATGATAAATTTTAAATAACATCAATTCTCCTTGCAACTTGGTAACCCACACCCAATGTTCACTTAATCAACACATTTCATCTTGAGTCTTAGCTATCCCATGTAGTTGTGTGGTCCCTGGAAACATCTTCTCCTGGATGTTCCAGAATAGGCCTCATTCTCAGGGTAGCTCTGAAGTGGTCTCTGTCCATCAGACATGCTTCTCTGATTCTAAGTCACTAGCAGAGATTTCTAGATAATTCTACTAAAATCTATCAGTAACAAAACTCAATACAATTTAGTATAACCTCTTAAATTTACTATTTCCAATAACTAGTTCATGTGGTGAAAACCTGCTTAAGTCTCATGATTGTGCTCTTATTAACACTAGAGCTATAAGAAGAACATCAAATTAGGAACCCAGAATTCACCTAAAACTTCAGAAAATTTCAGTTAGTACATACCATTTGCTGTATCTATCTTTCCCCTTTACAATTATCAATGCAATTTTCCGTGTAAAGTCCTGAACCTAGTTTTTAGAATTAATTATCATAACATGCTTGAGGCTTTTATATATAATCACCTGATCAAGTTTTCTCAAATTTTCCCATTCCTGCTAATTTCCCCCTTAGGAGAAGGAGGGGATACTTTAAGGATCTAATCCTATACATGAATACCTAGTTACCAGCAGTTCTTGTAAATAGATTATTTTTATCCCTAGGTTCAATGTTCACACAAATGACTTTGCTTAAAAGATGCTTATTCAATTCCAAATGTAACAAACAACAAAACACTTGGGATGGAATGTGTAAATATGCTAAGTAATTAACCCCAAATTGTATATAGAGAATAGTTTATATGAAACAACTTGTCTATAGTAAAATATATTCTGTTATTAACCATGTTTAAATGGAATAGATATTATGCAAACATAGACTACTGCTTTTAGAAGTCCTTTAAGCAACGGGGACATCTTTAAGGTAACTTGAGTAGTTTGCATGTATTTCAGGGTATGCTCTACACACAGGTTTTAATATCAGATTAAATAAAAAACCTAGGTGAAATCAGATTTCCTGCTGAGGCAATCCAAGATAGTTCATTAAGTTACTCTCCATTAACATTACTGATTGCACTGAAATTCTATTCCTTAAAACAAAACAGAAGAGGTTTTTTACTTTAACTTCACAAACTAATACATTTGTATCTTTGTTTCAAAAGCTTCTTTATCTTTGTC
>CM053585.1:123110240-123135236 GCA_028646515.1 Pseudochirops corinnae | reverse complement strand
TGCTCCACCCCTTCCTGCTACGTCAGCAAGCTCAAGGGGCATGGAAGATCTTCAAATCCCAGTATCGTTACAATAGCTTACTTTGAATATATTTGTTCATATGCTATCTCCCCCATTACAATGCAAGTTCTGTGAGGGTAGGAACTGTCTTTTGCCTCTTTTTGTATTCCCAGTACTTAGCATAACACTTGCCATATACACAGTAGGTTTAATAAATGCTTATTGATTTAAGCATTTTTTTTCTACTCAATCATATGACCTTTATTTTCAATAAACAGTAAATACATTTGGATCTTTTATACTCTAGACCTTTCAGTCAGTTGTGTAAATGGAAAGATATGATCTGTTGTAGAATAGTGTTAGTGTTTGCAAAAGTCTTCCTATTCTCATTTCAAACTTTCATCACGGATGCCCTTCATAAATGTGTGTGGGTCAGCAGTTATTGACAGTTTCTTAATTGTAGTTTTTTTTGTAAGGTCCATTCTTCTATGTATTGTTATACATGATGGTTAGATGCAACCTTTTGAAGGTGCTGCCACTGTGTAATGTGATAGGAAAAGCACAGAAGACAAGGGTTATCTTGATTGCTATTTAATAGTTTTGCGACCTTGAAAAAAATGATATGAACTTTCAGGGCCTCAGTTTCTTCATATGTAAAATGGGGGGACTAGATTTTTAAGGTCCCTTCTACCTTTTGAGCATAGAGCATCAAGGATGCAGCTGTGGCTGATCTTGTAACACAGGCTCACCATATAAATTATTTTGTATTATTTATTTGTAGTTTTGTTGTTATTATGTCATTTCAGTCATGTCCCACTCTTTATGACCCCATTTGAACTTTTCTTGGTAAAGATACTGGAGTGGTTTACATTTCTTTCTCCAAGTCATTTTACAGATAAGGAAACTGAGGCAAACAGGGTTTGACGCTGAATTTGAACTCAGGTCTTCCTGACTACAGGCCTGATGCTCCATCCACTGTGCCATCTAGCCAAACACATTGCATCCCTCCAGCATGTAAGCACTTTGAGGCCAATGACTATTTCCTTTTTCTGCTATGTTTTTGTGTCCTCAGCCCCCAGTACTACTTTGCAAAGGAGAGAATACTAGGTGAAATACCATGTATAAGAAGTCAGGACCTGACTCAAGAAGCATTTGATTTCTAGAAAATCACTGAACTCCTCTGGGCTTCACTTTCTTCATTTGTGTATGTTTAGTGGTGTTGCTATCATTGCTATTTAGAGGGTAAGAGGGGACTAGATCTATAATTTCATTTGTTTAGGGAACCCACAGTGAGGGAATTGTAGCAACAAGCTATAAATTAGCACCCATTCTGCACTGTACTCTTAGAGATCTGACTGACAGCTCCAGAGTGACTTGCCCAGGTTCAGTTAGGGCAGGACTTGAACCCAGGTCTTCCTGACTCTGAGGTGTCCTCTCTATCTACTATGCCATACTTCCTGGATGGTTATTCAAGGGGATAATGATAACTTAATGGAGTTTGGGGTGAAGAATATAAAAGGAAAGATTTGTAAACTCCCTAATAAAAGCCTTAAGCTTTCACAAATTGATGTCCTTCATCAAGGTAATCCTATCATTTCCATATCTTTACCATTTTCCTACCTTGGAGTGTACACTCTGGTCTCCAAGGAAAAGCAAGTCTTACCTCCTTTTGCCTTCCCTTCTTTAAGGTGCATAAGTGTTAGGTAGGAAGGGTTCTCAAGAGGAGGCAAACCTTAGTCAAAGGGAAAAAAAAACATCCCTCAAAATAAAATAGCCCATGAAACGATCAGATTGAAACTGGGGAATCTGTTTTTAGTTAGGCTTCTCAACAGAGATGGCTGTGTCCACTGGCTTCCCACTGCCTCAGAGTCATGGGATGTCATCAATTTATTTTTTAACTTCTGTTTGACTTTGGCTGAGAGCTAATGAATTGTTTATATTTCCCCTTCACTAATCCAGCTACAGAGAGACTCTGGAGGAAAATTTTTTTTAAAAGAATTAAAAACCCACCCATGGAGAGGATTCCAGGAGGAATGGACATGTACAGCTGAAAGCACGGAGCTCAAATCCTTATTTTTGGTACTTAATGAATGCCATTCCCACATCCCCCACCCCTCAAACAAATATTGATGGTTTAACAAAATTTAATTTGGTAGCTAATTGGCTGGTATATAATGTGACTGTATAGGATGTCATGCATACTTTGGGCTAAGCAGGGATTAAGTTGATCTTGCACATTTCTTATTAACGGTTACAAATATACTTTGTACTCTAATGGTTCCTGAGAGCTGGGCAGCACAGCTGGATTGACATGAATGCCAACTACATATGAATTTAAAATCACCCCTGAGAGAAGTTAGGAAAGGTCATGGAAACTAACAGTGGATGGAAGCAGAAGAGTCGATGCACTGAAATGGTATCATTCACAGGAGGGAATAAGAGGAGGGCTGCTGGTAGCCAGAAAATACTTGGAAGAGGACATTAAAGTCATATTTGAGCACTTCCAAAGGGAGCAAAGCCATACCATAGGTAGAACCCAATCAGAAGTAGTTAAGTAGAACATGAAGTGCTATGGTAGCAATGTTGTACCTTTTTTAAACAAAAGCCAGGGAGTCCCTTGCTTTTTTACAAACGGCCAACACAAGCAACAGAAGCACCTCTGGGGCTTGCTGGCAGGGCAGATCCTATGAGTGGACATTTTCCAATATGGATGATATAAGGGGGAGTGGAATTACAGAATATTATCATTGGAATGGACCTCTAAAACCATTTATTCCAAACTATATGTAAACAAGACTCTACAACATACTCAGCAAATGGTCATCTAACCTCTTCTTTAAGACCTGTCATGAGGAAGTACCTGTTTCTAAAGACAGCCCATTCCACTTTTTTGAAAGTTTTCATTGTTAATAAGTGGCAGTTAGGTGGTATCATGGATAGAGCGCCAGTCCTGGAGTCAGGAGGACCTGAGTTCAAATGCAGTCCAAGACACTAAACCTGGGCAAGCCACTTAACCCTGTTTGCCCCAGTTTCCTCATATATAAAATGAGCTGGAGAAGGAAATGGCAAACAGCTCCAGTTTTTTTGCCATGCAAACCCCGAAAGAGATCACAAAGAGTAGGACGCAATTGAAACAACTTAACAATAACAACAAAATCATTAGTAAGTTGTTGGTTTGTTTTTTTTTTCTTTACATCAGGCATCAATTTGTCTCTTTACAACTTCCACCTCAGCTCCTACCTCCACCCTCTGGTATCAAGAAGAAATCTAATTTGTCTTCCACATAACAATCCTTCAGATACTTGAACATCCTACACACACATGCACACACACACACACACACGCACACATACACAGACTTTCATCTAAGCTCAACACCACCAGTTCTTTCAACCTCAGTCCTTATGTAGCAATAATATGATCAGTGACTCTAGAACATGCCAGTTACCTAGTAAGTGCTTCATAAATGCTCATAGATTGATACCTTTCACCATCTTTTACCCTCCTCAAAATATTTTTCTTACATAACAACATCCTTCCTAAAATATGGTTCTCAAAACTGACCACAACAATTTGGATATGAGTCTGACCTGGATCTATTATAGTCTGATTATCACCTTCCTGGTCCTGGAAAATTTACCTCTGTAAAGCAATGTGTGGTGACATTAACTTTTTTGGCTAACACATCATTTTGTTGAGTCATTTTGAGCTTGCAGTCCACAAAGATCTGAAATATGGAATGATAAAACAACTCAATAATAAGGCATATTTCTCATGGGCCTGTTATGACTGTCAGAGATTCTGCCATTAGGAATTTATTTCACTCATTGAAAAAATAATTATAAAATGCCTGTCATGGGCAAAGAACCATGCTCTCATTCCAAATACCCTGGTGGCTTCAGGGTCGCTGATACGAAAACCAAAGATGGAGTCTCAAAAGCAACTTCAGAAAAGTTAAATGACTTGCCCTTGACCATTCAACTGTCAGAGCCAAGAATTGAACCCATGTTTCCTTGTTCCAAGTTCAGTACCCTTTCCACAATATCACATAATCTGGAAGGTTCCCATGTACTCAGAGAAAGACCCAGAAATACCAGATCACAACAACATTTCAAGATCTTTTCCACCACCTGTCCAATACCCAGTCCATGTGAGAAATAAAATTTCACTCATAGATCTTTGGAACTCAGGCCAAGAGTATCTCCAGAGTCTTAGCTTCTAAATAGCAGGGCAAAACTTCCTTACCTAGGATTTGCTGTGGAGAAAAAGTATGGTTTAGTGCAAGGGTCCTTAAGTTATTCTGTGTCATGTGAATATTGACAGACGAGGGGCCATGTTTCAAATCCTTGTGTAAAATAGAAATAACATGAAAGTGCTCTTAACATCACTTTTTTTAAACGGGGGAAAAGGGATGGCTAGGTGGGACAGTGTGGGCTGGAGCACTGGCCCTGGAGTCTGGAGGACATGAGTTCAAATGCAGACTCAGACACTCATTAGCTGTATGACCCTGGGTAAGTCACTTAAACCCAATAGCCTCAGAATTAAAAAATAAATAAATAAATAAAGGAGGGGTAAAAGCAAGCATAAACTGTGGGAATTAATTACTGATTCCTTCCCTTAAAAAACGACTTTGGTAGTCTGATGAAGTCTATGAAGAGGCAACAAGGTGATGCAGGGGACAGAGAACTGGTCCTGCACTCTTGAGTTCAAAGCCAGCCTCAGACACTCACTAGCTGTGTGACCCCAGGCAAGTCACTTAACCTCATTGGTCTCTTCTATAAAATGGGAATAACAAGAGCACCTACATCCCAAGGTTGTTATGAGAATCAAACAGGATGATACTGTAAAATGCTAACACATCTCTGGTACATATTAAGCACTGTACAAAGGTTAGCTTTTTATTATTAATTTTATTAAAATTTTTTTTTACATCTTAGTTTTATAGAACCCTCTGGAATCTCTCCACATTCTCCAGGTTAACAATTTCTGCTGAAGGCTGTTGGATTAACACCAGCCCTTACTAGTGCCAAGGATGATTTGAGAGTTAAGGGAGCAGAATCAGACCAGAGATCTCTGGCTTCACAGAAGAACCATGGGCAGCAAGGCCAAATGTCCCTCTTGGAAATTCTTTTTTTTTTTTTTTTTTTTTGGAGGGGGGGAGGCAAGGCAATTGAGGCTAAGTGTCTTGCCCAAGGTCACATAGCTAGTAAGTTTGTCAAGTGTCTCAGGTCACATTTGAACTCAGGTCCCCCTGACTCCAGGGCCAGTGCTCTACTCACTGTGCCACCTAGCTGTCCCTCCCTTTTTTTCTTAACCAGCCTTCCAAACGTCTCTCCTGACTCTCATATTTCCTTACAATGTGTCTAATGAGTCCAGCAGCTAGTACAATACCTTCCACATACGTAGTTCTTAAAAGTGCTTCTTGAATGAATGGCCATGAGCACAAGGAATTCAGAATGCAGTAACTGGGATGGAGAGAGTATGTTTAATTTGTATCCACAGTTCTTGCTTGCCTATACCACGTTCCTGTTTGGTTCTGCTGGCTTATATTTCTTGTCCTTGGATATTGTACTTTTCCATTTTCAGTCCTGTTGTATTTTCTTGATATTCACTATGCTTTATGAGATATGATCCTAAATTAATGAACCTGAGTTCTATGACCTGAGTCACACTACGCAATCAACTATCTTCTTACATAATACATGTGTTCCAGCACATTAAGCCAAGGCATTTGATAATTTAGCTTACTTCTTATATGGCTATATTAACATGGATGCCTAATTTATCTTTTCCATTGACAACTTACCTAAATGTTCCAATTGTCATCATTAATAGCCCAAGGCAAATCCAAATCCCTCATTGTGGCCCCAAGGAAAGATAAATGTTTCCTTGCCAGTACTGAGCACCTGAGTTGAATGCCTTACTCTTACCCATTACTATAGCTGTGTGACCACTGGCAATTCACTCATTGTTCTAAGCTTCAGTTTACTCATGACTGAACGGGGATAAGGACAAGCCTCATAGGGTTCTTGCAAGGCTCAAACAAGATAGCATATCTGAAGGGCCTAGAAAGCTCCAAAATGTTATATTAATAGTCAACAAACATTCGTTTTTGTTGTTCAGTTGTTTTTCAGTAATGCCTGGCTCCATGACACCATTTGGGTTTTCTTGTCAAAGTTTATATTACAGATTAGGAAACTGAGGTAAATAGAGTTAAGCTAATATGTGTCTGAGGGCAGATTTGAACTCAGGAAGATAAGTCTTCCTGACTGCAGGTCTGGAATTCTATCTACTGCCACCTAACTGTGCCTAACATTATTAAGTACCTACTATTTGCCAGGACCTGCACTAAGCATTGTGCCAGGTATATTAATGTCCAGTATCATTAGATTTATCATATTAATTTATGAGGTATGACCCTCAATTATGGAGACTAATTCCAGCTGGCAAAATTTAAAAGCTAAGTGGATAGTAAAAGGGTGTGCTCACAATAAAGGGAAACAAGGCAGCAGAAAGTCATTTATTTCCAGAAGGATCTATAAAGCCGGTGGAGAGCTCTAAGGAAACAATACCCTAAGGGCCAGTGTGGGCTCTCTTGCTAACATCAGCCACCCTAGCCAGGCTATTTCCAGCTTGTGAAGGGATTTCCACTCAGTCCTGGACAGGCAGGTTTGTTGGCTGAGAGCATTTCTGGCTGTAGGACTAAGGAAAGGGTGGACACTTGAACCTTGCAGAGAGGATCCAGATGTTGAGGAGGGGAATGTGACCAAGGGGTGGAGGGAGGATGTGCAGAGGCCAATCCTGTTGGCGCCAAGATGAAATTGTGGTGACAAGTGATGTTGGATTTCAGCAATACAACTGTGTCTGTGCCCAAGTGCCTTTATAAATGCATCCTGAAATAAAATCTCCTACTCTGCAATGGAATGTTGTTGTTGAGTCCTTTCAGACTCTTTGTGACCCTTTGAGGTTTTCTTGTCAAAGATACTGGAAGGGTTAGTTATTTCTTTCTCCAGCTCACTTTACAGATGAAGAAACTGAAGCAAACAGGGTTAAGTCACTTGCCCAGGGTCACTCAGCTAATAAGTGTCTGAGGCTAGATTTGAACACTTGAAGATGAGTCTTCCTGATTTCAGGCCTGGCACATGATCCACTGAACCACCTAGCTGCCCTTTTGCAGTACAATAGGATCATAGATTAGAGCTAGAAGGGATCATAGAGTCCATCAAGCCCAACATTCTCATTTTACAGATAAGGAAACAGAGGCACACAGAGGTTAACTGACTTGTCCAAGGTGATCCAACTAGTAAGTGCTAGCTATCATTTAAACTAGGTCTTCCTGACTCCAAGACCAATGCTCTATCCACTATCCCATACTACTTCTAGCTCATTTTAGAATTCAAGAGGAGGTGAAATATCTTCAAGTGCCACAAATTCACTTGACAAATGTTCAAGCTGTCTTAGGGCAGGCAAACAGCTTCATTAAAACATTTCTGAAGGAGCAGCTTAAATTCAGAGCTTCATGTGAATCATGGGGGCCCAGGTGCCATATCACCCTGGAAATTACAGAGTGCTAGAAATTAGATGTTTCATGAGCAGGTACCACTCTAAATAGAAATTTTCTAGAATGTTTCTCTACTCTCTTTTGTATGACATGACTGTAATTTGCTATCAAACTCTACCTGTCTCTGAAGTGGCAATCAACTGCCAAGATCAAATTAACTGAAAGTTTGGAAAATGGGAGAGAAAAATACCTAACCTTGTTCTCAATCTCTCTCTCTCTCTCTCTCTCTCTCTCTCTCTCTCTCTCTCTCTCTCTCTCTCTCTCTCTCTCTCTCTCTCTCTCTCTCTCTCTCTCTCTCTTCCTCTCTTCTCTCTCTCTCTCTCTTTCTCTCTCTCTCTCTCTCTGTCTCTTTTTACCTTTTTGCACTTTTCTACTACCTTTTGCTCTCCCCTCTCCCTTTTTTTCCCTTTGCTGAGCACAAAGATGGTTGAAAAGAAGTATTTGTGAATTTGATCCCAAAGGATGATCTCATCCTCATCCAAAAATTTGTCAGTGACCAAGGAGGTAGTCTAGCACCAAGAATTCCCAAGAAAAGGTGCTGAATCCTTGGACCTTGGACCTGGACCAAAAATACAATAGCAGAGGCACCAATGCTTACAACCAGGGGTAAGATTGCCTGATCCCTGCCCTAGAGGAGAAGGAGGGTATTGTTCTGGATGGTATAATCCTAGAAGCCAGCTGTCTCATGGGAAAACGAAAAATTTTTGAGGAACACCAACCTCTGAGACAGACAGACAGAGACAGAGAGATACATAGGAGATAAGGATCATACTTCTAGCTCCCGAAGCAGGAAGAGAAAGGAAATTTAACCATAGTGGGAAAAGAACAAAAGACTTTGCCTCCCACTTTGACCATGAGTGACTTGGATATTATGGGTCCTATAGGAAATGGAATTGACCCTTTAGAAGCCCCAAGATTTCTTCCTTTATGAGGAAAGCTTAGGTTCCCTCAAAGAAGTACCATAAAGTTAGATGCCTATGAGTTCCCAGGTAGAGATTGGACTCATCAGAGCATGTGTGTGAGTAGAGAGTGCAAGGGACATTGTCTCACTAACAATCACAAATTTACTTCCTCTCTAAGGAAGTATAAATTATATAATGGTGCTAGAACAGTGTAAGCACGTGATAAATCCTTGATGACTTGATTTGTTGATTTGAATGAAGAGGATGGAAGGACCCTGTGGGAAAGTGAACTTCATCAAAGACCAGGGGAAAGTTAGACTGATATGATTCTTTATGGGCTATTATGAACCCTTTATATAGCACAGAATTTTGCATCTATAGCAGACCTGCAAAAGGTGGCAGGAGATAAGGACCAAAATTAAAATAGGTTAAACTTCTTCAAGCCACATATAGTTTTTTAGCAGCACCCTTTCCAAGTAAAGATATTATTAATGATTAAACTATTTTGCAAATAAACCATATAAAAAAGGGAAATTTCAATGAATATCAATCAATTTCACTTATTACTTAAGATTTCTATTTATAATGAAATCACAATAATGTTTAAAAAAATTACTTTGCTAAGCAGGACATGATCCAGAAACTACAATCAGAAAATACTCCTTTACAAAATCATCTTCAGTCAAAGACTTCCCAGTAGCAGCAATTTCTTTAGAAATCTCAAAACTAACCTTAGCAGCCATTTTCTGAGTTTACTTTCTTGAAAAACCATTGTTACCCACTAAGATTTTTCAGCAATTTAGATGCTTCATAAGTTTTTCATTGGGGTCCAATTTGCTGAAGTCAGGATATTTTGATTTGAAATAGTGATGAAGTTTGTATTCCTTCTGAACAGCTAACACTTATCAGCAAACAAGGCACAATCTTTTGTCTCTTATGTAAAGAAACACATATCTATGTGTCCACTCCAGATGAAACACTCTGTGTTCTGATTCTATCTTCCATTTCTTTTTTTCACTCATTTTACAAAGTCACCCCAAAAACTTTAATGTTAGAATGAAAAAAATCTCCATAGCAACTGTTTACATACAAAGAAATACTGAACTGAGTGTCTGACCTTGGAAAGAGCACCAGACACTCATGAACCTTGGAGGGTGGCTGTGCAGCAAGGGTAGGAAGAAACTCTCATGCCGTTGCTGTTCATTACATAGTGGGTGGGCATCAGCTGTGCTGGCACATTGTTTCCTTTACTTTGTCACTTTGTAACTGAGTCAGTAACAACTGAAAACACAGTGGAAAGATATGACTGTCACTCCTCTCAGCCTAGAGACTAGCTGATGATGGTTGGTTAACACTGCACAATCTCTCCTGTTTGTCATATGAACAGTGGCACCCACCAAGATGACAGGCACAATAGTGACTAGTGGAAGGAGGAGTAAGCAGGGCAGGGACAAAGCATTTGTTACATCTTTACTTTCATTTACATCCTCTACATTTTCCTGGGCTGCCCAAAATCCTGTGGTGGGCCATAAGTAGCACGTGGGCTATATGTTGTGCAAGCCTGATCCATAGCACAGAATATAAGCTTCCCTGTGTCCTATATATGCATCATTGCCTTGATTACTTATATGGGACCTGGGAAACCTTTTATCCACACCTCTGGGCATAGACACAAGCTATATTCAAGTAACATCCTAAGATTTCCAAAAGGTTACTCTGGATGGGGTCAACATTAGCTAATAACTGAAATGTTTTGGTTTATGCCCCTACATTGAATTCAATTTGTTTAAGCCCAGAATTCAGGAAACTGGGCCATAGGTTATATTTTTATTCACAAAAATTTTGTCATAGCTTTTATTATAAAGATAAAAAAATTTAATACTCAATATTTTTATAGACTCCTCAATTTTTCTGTCTTTATTGGATAATAGCACTGGTTGGCTTAGACTTCTCTATTATTTGATTATATTCTATATTATACCCAGAACTATACTGAGTACATAAGATCAACACAGTTTATTGTTTTGCACTTGTTGTAGAAAGCATGAGTCATCATAATAGCTCTTTGACAGTTTGTATGTCACTTTATTCAATCAATCTGACAACTAGATAGTGTTTCAGTCTCATTTTTTAGCATGGAGATGGATAAGTTGACTTGCCCTAAGACTAACTCAACTCCAGCTCTTCTGATGGTAATCTAGTGCTCTCTCCAACATACTACATGGCTTATAGACATATAACACATATAGACATATAACACATGGCTCGTGTTATAAACAGGCAATACAAATGCATGAACAAATTTTTATTCTGTATCCACATTTTTCTCTTCTGACTCACACTTTTGGTGTATCAAATATAGGAGGAGTCCACAGAATTTGTCACAACTCTCCTCTCTGCTCACAAGTTTCCTGGTAATTCTATCTACAATCCATGCTGAAGTCATTAATAGGCAGAACATATAAATCCAAGACTTGCATAAATCAGAATCTCTCCAGAAAACATGGGCACACAAATGCATAAAAGCAAACGTATCAAGGCTCTGCTCCAGGAGCATCTTACCTTTAACCCTCTTGCCGAGAAACAACTGGGATCTGACCTTTCTAAGACATAAGCATATGAAACTGAGTGACTACATTTCCAAATATTTTGCCAGGTGTTTATTTGTGAATATTGTTGTGTTCTTTTATTTATATATTACAAATACTTGGCTGATGACACATGTGGTCCAATTTGCAGAGGAGATTAAAAAAAGATTTTTTTTGTTAGTGGGAGGGAGATATAGTACTGACCTATGATTTTATCTCTGTGGGGAATTCTTTCTACCCACCAAAGCAGGTTGATAACTCTTTTGTGTATAGTCTTCAAAAGTTGCCTGAGAAGTTGGACATGGTAGCATGTTCTTATAATATTTGCTACCAGGGAGGCTGAGGCTATTTGATTGCCTGAGCTTAGAAGTTCTGAGCTATAATAGGACCAAGACCAATTGGATATCAGCACCAAATTCATCACCAATGTTGTATGATTACAGGGACCAAAAGGTTACCTAAGAAGGACAAACTGGCCTAGGTCAGAACTGACCTGTTGGGTCATAGAAGATATCAGGCTGTGAGTAGAATGGAAAACGGCTTTCTTCACCACCCATAGCCCTAGCCAGCAATAATATTCTCATTCCAAAGAGCTTTATTTAAGACAAGGAGATTTTTGAGGTCAGAAATGCTAAATTATTGCTCTTTTGCACCATCCAGGTCTTAGGATGGAGATACTTTCCTTTTAATCTCCTTGATGGAACCAGCCTTTTATTCTCTGTTGGTGATCCAAGTGGTCAAGAACTGTCAAAAGGAAGTAATTCCTTAGTGACTAAAATGAGTTTTTTTTTTCAGACTCTTCATCTTCCCTTCCATATGCAAGATATACTTTTTTTTGATTATAATATGTATGTCAGAAAGATAGCTACTCATTCTACCCTATTCCCATGACTTTGTAGCATTAAACAGAAAGGGAAAGAAACACATCATGCAAGAATCCGAGATCACTGAACAGAGCCTGTTGTAACAGGAAAAGAGAAATCTAGCTAAGGCAAGCTTCATTTATAAAAACCCACATTTACACAACTGAGAAATGTGGAGGTGGAAGAAAGATAGCAGGGGGGAGTAGGAAGGAACTCTTTACAAAAGATTTGCCTTACTTTACAAAAGGATTGACCCTAGGGTTCTTTCCATGAGCAAGCTCTCCTAGTCCATTTTGTACATGACTTGATACCTTAACGTTGTATTTACTTACCTTCTTTTTTTTTCTACGAGTACACATACTGCAGGAAGCAAAATATAGTCAAAGTCAATGATCTAATCCAAAGTACTCAGTTAATGTAAACATTTGCCAAGAGTCACTGCCCAAAAGGATTTAAAGGAAATGACAAGTCTTTCCCTATACCCCTTGAGAATTCACGTGGCATCCCTTTTCTCCTTCCATCGTCCAAAGATATATGGTGAAACTGCAGAATCTTAAGACTTACAAGGGACTTTAGAAATAATTTAGTACATTCACCAATCCATTGCAGGGATCCCAACTACAGTATTTTAAAATAGCTGGTTATTCAACCTGTTTTTAACTTATATTTGCTGCTTATTCTACTGTAATATACTGTACTGTACTATATGATACTATACTATACCTTACCATATCATACCATGCTATATTATACTACACTATGTTATATGATACTGTAAGCTACATGAGGATAGGGCAGTATCTTATATAAACTTTATTTTATCTCCACCAGCATCTAAAAAGTGTTATGTACAAAGTTAGTATTTTATCAGTATTTGTTAAATAAATAAATTAATATATTATCTCCCGTTTACACTTAGTATATCTCATATGTACATAGTTGTTTGCAAGTAGTCTTCACCATTAGAATGAGTTTCTGGAGGGTAAGGATGGTGCCTCTTCCCTCCTTCTTTTCTGTATCCCCAGTGCTTGTCATAGTACCTGGCATGATATACGTGTAATAAATGCCTTTCTTGACAGGGAGCTCTCTACTTAATAAGGCAGTTCTAAGTGTGAGAAAGTACTTTCTTGTACTGAGTCAACACCTTCCTCCTCATACCTTCCATCCATTTATTTTAGTTCTGACCTATGGAGCCATATAAAACAGATCTACCCAGCCTTTGACATAAAATCCCTAGGATTTAAGATCTTGTAAGAGCCTGCCAAGTCAATAAGCTATTTTTTACTCAAACTATCCTTTTCCTCTAAGGATCTCTAAACACTGAATCCCCTCTCCCTCCCCAGCAAGTCTGAATTCTAGTTATTATTTCTTTCTATTGATCATTCTCCAAGCTGTCTCACTCACAACGTTTTAGAATAGTAATGAGGCAGTAAAACCAAGAAAAAACAAATAGTCCCAAGGATTTGGGGAGCAGTAGAGATTGTAAGCAAGTATTATAAACACCTTCATCTAAAATCTTATTTCTTCCCTTCCTGCTGCCTTCAACCTTTTCAAATATGCAGACTATAGCCTTTGCCTTTCCTGCACTCACATATCATTTCTAATTTGCTTTCCCTTTTCTCATTTTTAACCTCTCTCTCCAAGGTTGCCAAGTACCCCTCAGCCAAGTCTCAGTAGCTCTATTCCAACCTTGCCTTTCTTGTTCATTGGCTATCTCCTCCACTTTCAATTGCCCTCTTTCTCCCCTCAAGCTCTATCTTGGATTTTGTTCACTCTGTCTCCTCTTATTTATTCAACCCTGCCTTTAGCATGCTGGTCCACTTCACCCCAGTTCCATCAGTCATCCAGCAAGTGGTGGTCACCAATCTCTGAAAGATACAGTTTCCTAATTAGACATGACATTTGAAATGAAATGCTCAAAGATCTCCTGCCTTCCCAAAAAGAAGTCATGTGGATGATTAAGAGGATAATGAAGTAGCTCACTATGTAACAAATCACTAATTGGGATAATCTTCCCTGAAGAAATACATATTTATATGGTTTTGATGATGGAGAAACTAACCCCCAAGCACACTGTAAGATTTTCATTTTAATCCTTGGTCTTAAAAGCCTTTGCAAAATAGGGAAACAATGTTCTACACATTCAACAGATAATGTTTTCCATTATGTTACTACTTAGGAATATTCATAAATAGGATGAAATTGCTGGGTCTCAATCTTCAAAAAACAAACAAAAAAGCAACTTCTCTCTATGTGGTAATAGAGAAAAGAGATAACCTTGTGAGTTGCCAAAGAGGTACTCTGTGCTCTCTGCTTGGAGACCTTCAGAATGAAAGAAAGAAATAAGATCAAATAAATATTTGCTACTATTCTAGGTCAAAGACTTTTTCTGGAGCCCACCATCTTTCTGAGTTTTTTGCTTTATCTTTGTCCAGAACTATAATTTTGTCAAAATAGAGAATTCCCAATAGGTAACTTTCCTCTACAGGAGCAGATCTGTAACTTCTTTGTTATTTAGAGTTAGAAACAAAAGGTTTAGGGATGCCAAGGGTGCTGAGAAATTAAGTGACTTGCCCCATGTCATTCATATTGTCAGAAATAGGATTTGAATGTAGGTCTTCCCGCCTTCTATACATTGTACCATGCTGCCTCTCAACTTTTTGATGAATAGCAAACATGTAGGGGAAGAATTTACAAGCCAATTTCCTGCATTGAAGAGCATAGGCTATAAATAAATGAGCCATTATTTTGTTACTAAACTTTTGATAATGAGGATAGGAAGCAAGGAGAAACAATTTGCTAGTCTCCCAATAATACATTGTCATTGACTTGTGGTCATTGCAGTGAAATTCTTCCAAACTTGTAAGTCGCCTTTCAATTTTCCTATCTACCTTTTAATTTGGTTTTGGGGCTAAGTAGTGGGAAGAAAGAGATAGAAAAATTGAAAGGAGGTTTCTAAAGACACAATCCTTGGGGAAAAGGCTTTTTATGCTTTTATCCTCAATAAAGAGAAGCAGGAAGGGAAATGAAGATGCAATAGTTTGCTTTTAAATATGTGTGACCACTTCACAGGATTCATTATCTACATTAAGCTGTATAATGGCAAACACCAAAAGAAAATGAGAAAATATCTTGTCTCTTTAAGTTGGTCTTGAGATTGTAGGCCTTTAGAGGGATTGTGTAGTCTTTCTAAACAACTGGCAGTTCCCAGCAAACCTCTCCATCCCTAAGACCTTCACTGTGTATCCATAGCATAAGGAGAGGAGTCATGGCTCCCCAAGGAGTTACTAACTCTCATGTTCTTAGGTCCCACTAAATGGCTACAGGGTGCTCCTATAACTTCACCAGAGAATCCATTTGGGAAGCTATCTCTCCAAACATTCATCCATGGGGCAAGAAAATGGCTTGAATAAGGAGAAAGATATTTGCTTGACATAAGCAAAAGGCTCTTGTTCCATATCAATACCACCACCACTACCACACAACTCAGTGGGGACCAGTTCCCTTGTTTTGCTCTTGTTGATGATAAGTAGTTTACAAATGTTCACATCAAAAAAACTGGAAAAAAACACAAAACCACTCAACGGCTTTCCAGCTTCTCATCACTACCACCAACAACAAAAAGCTACCCTCTATCTAATGTTCTGTTTTACAGTCTCATTGATTTGAGGGTTTTTTGGTACCTCTACAATCCTTTCATTAATTCTACATCTCTTAGATCAGGGGCCCTTAACCCGTGGTCCACATAATGCCAGAGTATCCATGGATAGATTTCAAAGGATCCATTAACTCGGATAGGGGAAAAAATACATCTATGTGTTTACTAGCCACTAACTGAACCTTAACATTTCCCTCAATTATTCAAAAATGTTATTCTGAGAACAGGTTCCATGGTAGTATATGACGCAAAAAAAGATTGGGAAGCCCTGTGTTACATGCACAGAAAGCTCTAACTTTTGATTAGTCAATGCTACTTTTCTGTTTTTAAAAAAGCAACCCAGAGTTTGCCATTTGTGAGTCTAGTTGAGGTATCACAGTAATGATTCCATCTTGTTGCCTGTCCATTTACCAGTCCCCAACACACAACATACACTCCTAAATATGGGTATACTCCAAGGAATTGTCCTGGGCCCACTTTTCTTCTCTCCTTCTTGGTGATCTCATCAGCTCACATGGGTTTAAATATCATCCCTATATAGATGATTTCTAAATCTATAGACCCAACTCTAAAGCTCACACCATCAAATGTTCTGTAGACATGTCAAATTCAACATACCCAAAACAGAACTCATCATCACTGTCTCATTTCCCTTCTGAACTTCCTTATTTATATTGAGGATACTACCATCATTCCAATCATCCAGGTTTGGAATCTTGGTGTCATCTTCAACTCCTCATTCTGCTTAATTTTTCATATTCGTTCAGTTTCTACCTCCACATTTCTCACCTCAGACCTCTTCTCTCCACTCACACAGTCACCATCCTAGTTCAGGCCCTCATCGCCTCTCACTTGGACTATTGCAAGATTCTCCTAATTGGTCTCCCTGCCTGTTTTCTCCAATTCATCCCCCACGCTGCTGCCAAATTGATTTTCTTAATGCAAAATTCTAACCATGTCACTGCAATAAAATAAACTCCCGTAGCTCTTTATTACCTCTGGGGTCAAACATTAAGTCTTCTGTTTGATAATTCAGTGGCTTCAGAAGCTGACCCCAATCCAATATTTCATCTTTCTAACTTACTGCCCTTCACCTGCTCTATAGTTCAGTAAAATTGGCCTTATTCCTCACAAATAACAGTCCATTTCCTATTTCCATTCCATTTCTCATACCTGAAATGCCCTTTTTTCCTCATTGCTTCTTAGATGCACTACTTACCTTCAGAATTCAGCTTAAGCATCACCTTCAAACTCTCCCACCCCCAATTTGTGTATGTATATATATATATATATATATATATATATATATATATATATATATATATATATGTCTCTATGCATATATTTTGGGGAGAAAGGGGGGGACTTGTTTTCCCAAAAAGAATATAAACTCCTTGAAGGGAGAAACTTTTTCTTTTTCTTTTTGTATCTCAATACGTGCTCAATATCTCAGTAAGTACTTATTGAGCAATCTAGCCCAACTCTCTCATTTTATAAATGATGAAACTGAGACCCAAGGAGTTCTCTGTTACTTGCCTAAGATCACATAGTATATAGAAAAGGTTAAGAAACTGCAACATTGAATAAATGCAAGTAGAATCCTGGGAAAGGACCATTTTTCTATGGAAACAATAACAAACCAACCTAAAAATTATCAGATGGTTGTGAATAAAGGAGATGGAGGAAGCAGAGGGGCACCAATACATGAGACATGTTTAATGGCTCCAACTGGTATCAGTGTAATCCAACCTTTCAAATGTGGACAACTAATGTTGCACACAATCAGGAAGTTGATTGACGGGAGAACTGCTGGGGGGAGGAGAGAAGCGATGAGGAAGTTAAGAAAGTGTTACATGCCAGATCCTCTCCAGAGGCAGCATGGTGACCTGGTGATGTTGCAAGGTTCACAGAGATACTAGGTATATGAGAATGAGAACAGGTAGCTCAGAAAAAACTGTTAGCCATATTTAGTTAGTTTTAAGATCTCTTAGGAAGAGAACCCCATGGTCTGGAATTCATCAACCAGGGGTCCACTATCTAACCATAGACATGCCTGGCTCTTCCTAGCTAAGATCTCATGGCAGTACAAAAGGGCTACCCTATCCTATCAGTTTTAGGCTGTGGCTTGCATTAAGGATGGAGAAAATGAAAACCACAGCTGGTCCAGAGTCCCCATCTCACTGGTGTCCTGACTTTGCAAACTACCAAAGAGTCCTGAAAATTGATTACTTCTCCCATGGTACTCATATCCACATTGCCTTGAAATTTTGTTTTAAGCACAGAGTAGAATACACAGGCCAGCCCAGACTGGTTCTTTACTGCTGAAACTCCATTGCCCCCTTAAATGCCATGAGCTTACATTGCAAACTCTCTGAATAGCAGGCATTCTTCTTTATATTCAGGCAGCATCCTGCTTCCACAAAAACCAACAATTCAACAAGCTAATAATAGCAAGAGGGCAAAACCAAAATAATCTTTTCTGTGTTTTCTTGTTGGATTCACATCATTTATCACTCAGCATTTCTCTTGCATGTACAGCTGTGTGTATTCGTTTTGCTTTGTCCCCTTCCTACTCCTGCCTATTCAACCCCCAAGTTAAATCTTGCAGGAGCACACCAAAGAACATAAAGAAAAGTAATAGCTGCCATTTCTATAATTCTTTACCTACACTGAATCATTTGATCCTTACAAAAACCCTGTGAGGTAGTTACTACAGGTATCACCTTCATATTACGGATAGAGAAACTGAAACCTAGAATGTTTAAGTAATTTGCTCAGGATCACACAGGCAGTAAGTGCAAGAGACAAGATTTAAACCCAGTTCTCTCCTAATGCCAAGTCCCAAGCCAAGAATGATTAAAATAAAAGTAGAATTATACCTTCATGCCTCATCTCCTTGACCAGTTCTTCAAATTTTCTTTGTTGGATCATCATCCATGCCCACATACAAATTATGGTGTTACCCAAGGTTTAATACTGAAAATTCTCTTTCCTCTTCCTCCTTCTCCTCTTGTTGTCATTGTCATCATCATCATAATCATCTCACGTGTGTTTAATTAACATCCAAATGTTAATGGCTCCCCAATTTATCTACTAATCTATAGTACCATATCATCAACTCACCATCAGACACTGCAAACTGAATCTCATATAGGCCTTTCAAATTCAACATGTTCAAAATAGAATTCATTGTTTTCCCCCAAATCCAATAATTTTCTAGACTTCCCTGTTATAGTTGAACATACCATCATCTTTTCATTCAGTTTATAACCTTGGTGTTGTTCCTGACTTCTCACTCTCCCTCATCCTACCAAACCAATCAGTTGATACGTCTTCTTGTTTCTGCCTCTACCACATCTGTTCTCTTCTCTCCATTCACACAGCATCTACTTTAGTTTATTCTCTCATCATTTATCACCTAGAGACTATTGTAATAGTCTCCCTTATCTTGTCTCTCCCCATTTCCATCCATCCACACAACAACCAAAGTAATTTTCTAAAGCATAGTTTGTATGATGTCATTATCCTACTGAAGTAACTCTAGCACTACTTTAGATATCCCAAATAAACTTTACTGTTCAATTTAAGCCCCTCACAATCTGGCTTCAAACTATTTTTCTTTTTTTCCCCTTTCTTTAAGGTATTTTTTTTTCATTTTAAACTTAAATACAAAATGAGAGAAAAAAAAACAACAACATTCCCATGTACATCGCAGACCATTTCAAGAAAATCTATATAATATTACACATTGTTTTCAAAACAGCCGAGCTTTTCTTTGCTTCCTTTTTGGTTTTCTTTTGTTCTATGCTGTGCACTTTTTACTTTATTTTTCCCCTCCCTTCCCATTCCTCCCCCTAAAGAAGGCTATAATTAAATGTGGAGATATATACATACATAGGCACACATGTGTATATATATCTATAAATACACATATATACACATATACACTCATACACATACATGTAAGATTGTACTATGCTCATTTCCTCCCATCCTGTTTCTCTGAAGGTGGACAGCATCTTCCTTCATAATTTCAAGTCTTTCCTTGTTTTTCTAAATCAACTAGCTCATTATTTCCTATACCACAGCAATACTTGAACCCAATCACATCCTGTCTGAGAGATTGTCTATGAAAGTTTTTCCCCTCAATTTTCTGCATTCCTTCTGTTATTGGTTAGATAGGTTCTATTTATGCAATAAAATTTTAATTTAAATTAATCAAAATTATTCTTTTTACACTTCAAAAATGTTGCCCCCTTATAGTTTAAGGTCTGATACTGCTGAATCTACTTCCTTTGCAACCCTTTTCCCCTTGGTTTCTTTGAAGGTCTTTCCTGACCTTTTGTTCTTCTAAATTAGTTTTGTTATTATTTTTTTCTAGCTCAGTAAAATAATTTTTTAGTACTTTAATTGGGATGACATTGAATAAATGTATTACTTAGGTAAAATTGTCATTTTCAAATTATATTGGCTTTACCTAACTATGAACGATAAATATCACTTCAATTATTTAGATCTGAGTTAATTTGTATAAAAATGTTTTATGTATATGTTCATATAGTTCCTGTGTCTGTTTCGACAGGTATACACTCAGATATTTTATACTGTGCAGATATTTTAAATAGCCTAAAATAATATTGAATAATATCACTGACACATAGTAGAATTTCTCTATTTTTCATTTTTGATTAAATCTATTTTAGCTGTAACTTTGTCTGAGATTATGATTACTATCCCTGAGGTTTTTTGTAATACTAAATTGTGCTCCTGCCCTTTATTTTATCTTTGTGTATATCTCTCATTTTTTAATGTTTCCTGAAAGCAACATGTTGTTGAATTTTAATCTGCTGTTTCCATTTTATGGGTAAATTTATCCCATTTACATTCTAAACTAATTACTTGTTGTGTATTACCCTCCTTCCTATTTTTCCTCACTATCTTTCTCATTCTACTTACACTGTCCCTCCTCATTAATCTGCCATACTTCTACCTGTTCCCTTGCTGTCCTATTCCTTAGCCTACCTACCCCTGTAAGAGTCCCTCCCTTATCCTCTTCCCTAACACTATCTCCTTGTCCTTTTATTTCTGTCTGAATTTAAAGACTTTTATGCTCTTCTAAATATATATGTTGTTCCCTCTTTAACCCATTCCTGAGTAAGGTTTCAGCAAGACCTGCTTTCCCTGCTACTACTAGCTGTATCAATTTTTCCTTTTATGCCTCATTTGTATGAGATAATTCCTCCTTTTTATCTCTCCTTTTTAAATTTTTTTTTAGAATCACCCTATCATACTCAGCTCAGCCAATTACTTTCTTTCAAACTCCCCAAATAATTATGACAAACAAGAGTAGTACTAATATTTCCAAATATAAAAAGTAAACAATTTGACCTTATTGAGTCCCTTATAATTGTAATATTTTATATTATATAATAATGTATATTAATATAATAATAATACATAATATAATTTTATATTTACCCTATATTTCTTTCAGATGTTATTCATTGAATTTTCCCTCAAGTTCTGGGGGTTTTGTCAGACAAATCTGAAAGTCTTCGAGTTTGTTAAATGTACTTTTTTTTTCATTCAGGATCTACAGTCAAGATTCTGTACTCAACAGGTATATTCTGGCTGCTTCTCCTCCAGAACAGCAGCCTAGCCCAGGACGTTTGGTCAGCACAGCTGTGCTTGGTGTCCTTCCATAGTGGAAGGTTCTTCAATCTTTTCCTACTCAGCTGTCAGACCCCCCACACTGTTGGCAAGATGAAAGTTTCTAAGGTTGAAGTTGCCTTTCAACCCAGGTGCCTCCAGGACTTGTCCTTTGTTGATTCTGCACAGCTGGCCTGGAAGTGTTTGCACTTCACTCTAGTTCTGGGGAGATTGGGTCTTTTCTAGGATCTTTTAAAATTGTTTTAGGAGGACAATTGCTTTATCCTGTGTTTATTTCTGCTGCTCTGAGACAGTGTTTTGTCTTTTTTTGTGGAGAAATTTGAAGAGCCAAAAGTTCTCTGACCTACACCGCCATCTTCCCAGAATCCTCTCCCTCCAATCTACTTTTTGTGCTTTATTATACGTTATTTTTAATTACATGGAATACACCAAGGTCCAACCAAACTGACCTTATTATTACTCTACAATGAACAATGTTACTTTCTGTACCTACATAATGAGGTACATATATGGTTTAAGCTCATTGTTTTGAACAATGAAGCTCATTTTATTGACCATCCCCCAATCTGGAATTAGGCTTGGAACTCAAAACTTTCTCACTTCTACTGCCTAAAATCTTTATTTTTCTTCCTGCCTCAGCTCAAATGTCACCTTCAAAATGAATTTTTTCTTGATCCTTCAGTTTCTAATGCCTTCCCCTCCCCTCAACAAATTTTCTTGTAACTATTTTGTATATACCTATCTATGTACATGTTATGTAATTCAGCTAGATTATAAACTCCTTAAGAACATGGATTACTTAATTTTTGACTTTGTACCCCCAGCACCTATCACAGTGGCCACTGCATGGTAGGAACTTAATAAATACATGTCAGTTCATTGATTAATTGATAAAGAAATCCTGGCTTCTGTTATATGTATTCAAGTAAAGCTCAGGGGCTTTATTCTTCTTTTTGCTTTTTAAACATCCATCCAGAAATGCCATTTTAGTTAACAGTGTATGATGCATTAAGCACCCATATGCAAATAGGAAGGATAAAAATATTGTTGGCTAGTGTATTAGCTCTTATTAAAGGTAAGTTTTATTTATCATAGAGTAGTTAGGTGGATAGAGCAGTGGATAGAGAACTGGGCTTAAAATCAAGAAGACCCATCTTCCTCAATCCAAATCCAACCACAAACCTTTACTATGTGACCCTACTCAAGTCACTTAACCTTGTTTGCCTTTATAAATGATTTATTTTTTATATTTTATAATGATTTATAAAATGAGCTGGAAAAGGAAATTGTAAACTACTTCAATATCTTCGCCAAGAAATCCCTAAAATGGGACCACAGAGTTGGACATGACTGACCAATAACAAAATTATTTATTATACAGGACATTTAAAAGTTGCATGTAAATGTTTTAAAATGAATCATACTTAAAGAAATCTTGTTTTTTAAAAGCAAATACCTCCTCGTATATTTAGTTTATAAATTTGGATCTTTCATTTACACTAAGACCATAATTGATTGTAATCCACCTAATTGAAACAGTTAATGCAGATTTTGTTTGTTTTGCTAAGACTCAATTTTTAAAGGAAACAGCCAAACCACAAGAACACAGCTGATTTATAGAACTAGTATTTGTAAAAGCATCTCCATAACATGTCTCAGGATCGCAGAATTGAGAGCCATAGTCAACCTTGAATATCATCATGAGCAACCTCTTCCTTTTTCATATCAGTTTACATTCAGTCCCATCTCCTTCACTTTCAATAGCAATATTCCTCTACAAAAAAGAAAGGACATTCAAAAAAATTAGTTTAAACCCTGTGAGTAGGGTCTAGCCAGTGCAGGACTTCTCAATCTAAGTTCCAGGGATACTTTGTAAGGGTGGATAGATTTTAGGGGGGGGGGGGTGTCTGTGAATGTGTAGGGGAGTGGGAATTAAATCTTTATTTCCAGTAAATTCTTACTGAAATTTAGCATTTCTTTTAACTGTGAATACAGACAACAAACCCAGAAGTAACTGGCATCACCAGACTGCCAAAAGGTTCTATGATGTACAAAGAAATGTTTAAGAACTGCTAATCTAAGGGAATAAGGACTTAGTTGGGAGTCAGGAGACCTGTGCTCCAATTCTGCTACTTACTACCAATGTGATTAAGCAGCTTTTTGGACCACAGCATCTTCATTTGTAAAATGACACAGTTAGACTGGATGACCTCTTAGGTCCTTTTCAGTACCAAATCTCTATTCCTATGATTTCTGAGATCCTTTCCACTCAAAATGCAATGATTTATTTAAAACAGGACACATAAGTGTTTACTGTTGCCTGTGATTCTCCCCACCAAGTTTCCATCCTTAACTCTGGTTATATCTTCCAAGTGTTTCTGTTAAGGAGTCAGGGGAGATAAGTCACATTACCCCTACAAACCTCAAGTTCAGAGTTTTAGGAATATATGCCATTGGTTTAACTAATGCTGAAATGAGACAGGAGAATGAATATTTGGGCTAACAAGTAGAAGCCACTGCTATTGCTCAACTGACTCATTGCTATTCCCAGAAGAGGAATATACTGTATCTGGTTGCACAGCTACCTCCTTGTTAAAGTGAAATGTATCTCAGGGTTGACTGTTTCGTTTTCTGCTTTGATACTTTATTTTTTAGTGGATCCATGATTTAATTGGTGTGGTATCTTCTCTCTCCTGCTGCAAATCTCAGCCCATCTACGCCTTCTCATCCTGTATGGCTCTTGCCAAAGTGTTATGTTTACAGATGGTCTAAGGACAAGGAAATCATGCCAAAGTCAGACATTTCTCTCCTCTTTAAGAAAATAGACCGCTTCTTTTCTTCCAGTGTGGGCATCTTTCCTTGACTTTTCTTATTTTTACCTTCACTTTTAGAAGTTATGATCATCATTCAATGATGAGTAAATAAATTAGAGGAAAGTCAATGATAATTGATGAAAACTAATAAGCCCAAAATTGTATTTTATCCAATAATTTCAACCCTCTTTCTTATAATTTTTTTTTTCTTAACCATTGCTGGTTGCAACACTAATGAGGGATTTGGTTTTGTTGCTCTAAACTTCATGGGTTGCAACACTGGTGGGACTTCTGTGATGCCAAAACATCCTGATAGAAATGGAAAAGTTCAGTCAACCCTCCAGATGTTTTGTGCTGAGTAGACAAAATATCTGGATGTTTACACGTTTCTGTTGACTAGGATCTCCTCTGACAGTTCTGAGTCTTGCCCAGGTTTTCTGCCCTTTTACACCCTCTGGTGGAGATGTTAATGGGCTAAAACATAGGCAACAGAGGAATATAGGAAGCTGAGAGCATGGATGATCCACAAATAGGATAAATAATCCCTGAAATATTGAAAATTGATTGATGAATACTATCTTTTGAGCATAAATTAAACTTAGGTAGTTGGTTGGTTAGTTTTTTAAATTACCCTGATTTTACATTCACTCATTCATTCTTTAAGTGTGCCTAGGTAGATTTCTTCTTTCAGGATATTCTGACTATACTTTAAAAATATAGTTATTAGTTATAATCATTTTGAAAAGGATTTATATTATACTTATATATAATATACATGTAAAACACACATGTACGTATATAATATTTTGAGTCATTTTCATATGCATATATTCACATAATTATTTGTATGATGGATTTTCTGCTTACTTTTACTTTTTGTTATTCAGCATTCTCAGAGATTCAGATGTGACATAAGGTTTATATTGGTTTGGATATCAGTA
>CM053585.1:123088311-123109740 GCA_028646515.1 Pseudochirops corinnae | reverse complement strand
CAATAGAGCATAGTGGATAGCACATAGGGTTGAATCAGGAACACCTGGGTTCAAAGCTTGCCTCCCATAACTAGTCACTTCCCTACTTTGAGTGTCTTTAAAATAAGGATAATAGTACTATAGAACTTGTGTCAGAGGGCTATTGTTGAGCTTAGATGAGAGAATGTATACAATGTATTTTGCAGACCTTGAAACACTATCTTGTAAAAATTCTTGCCTTCTGTGAGTTCTCCATAAAATTGTCTTTTATGCAAACATCTGTCTGACATTCAAACACCATAGCCAATCCATCAGAATTTCCCTATCTGAAGAAGAGTTTGAATGCTTGGCAGTTCAACTCAAGAAAGAACCTCAGTATCCACAATTTATCTTGCCAGGTGATCTTCAGAATCTCCCCAAGACAATTCAAATGGAATCAATTCAGTTTCCTGGCATGGTGCTAGTATAGTGTCCAGGTTTCACAGATATACAGAAATGAGGTTACCACAATGGCTCTGTAAACCTTCAATTTGGTAGGCAGTCTAATACCTCTTCTTTCCCACACTTTCCTTTGGAGCCTCTCAACCCCTGAGCTAGGCCTGGCAATACATGCATTAACCTCATCATCTGTGTACATTCCTGAAAAATATACTGCCAAGATAAGTGAACTTATCCACAGCATTCAAAGTTTCTCCATTTGCTGTAAGCAATAATTCCACATATGGATGGTTCTGTGTTGAGATAGATAGATAGATAGATAGATAGATAGATAGATAGATGGATAGATAGATTGATGATAGATAAATAGATATAGATATAATTAGATAGATAGATATAGATATAGAGATAGAGATAGATGGATACTTAGAACATAAGTTATAAGATATCTAGATGGAAAACCAGGTGATGTGACAGACTGGCACTGAAGCTGGGTAGGAAACATGGCAGCCATCTCTACCCCCAGCTCTCAGGGAGGCAACTCAAAGTAGCCCTCCCAATGCAAATTCAAAAGGCAGAGACACATATGGGTGGGTCATCCCTTTTCTATGTTCACTATGTTCAGCAACCCTTGAGTCATTAGTTATTCTGTCCTCAATAGTTAATTGGACAATTCTTTGTCATGACATAGTACAAATAGCTCCCAGAGTCATCATGGCCTAGTGTATTCACCCAAGACTTCTCCATGAGTGCTTGGACTCAAACTAGGGAGGGAATAATTGAATATGCTTCAAGGACTGGCCCCCATAGGACAGTCTACCTCCATTACTCATACCTTATATAAGATATGGTTCCTGTCTTCAAGAAAGAGAGATAAAGAATCAGTATTGAAACAATGAGCTTTAATGAAAAAAAAAATAGCACTGCATTTGGATCGTGAAGGCTTGGATTTGAAGTCTAACTCTGATATTTAATGTGTTACCTTGGGTAAGTCACTTACTTTCTCAGAATTTAAGTTTCTTCATGTGTAAAATAAAAGGGTTTGACTAGGTGATTCCTAAGATCCCTTTCAGATATGTGTCTAAGAACACTAAATAATGCACCTAATTCCATGGTAAGTACATTATAGACTACAAATCAAAGTAGTATGTGAGGTCTAAGGAGAAAATTCATTTACAATTAGGGAGGAAGATGGATCAAAGGAGGTTTCCTTAAATAGATGGCAAATGATTAAAAGAGAGGGCTAGATATTCAATGCTTCCCCCTCCTGTGCCTTCCACCCCAAGATGAAGAAGATAAGATATTTGAGGTACAGAAAACTCCTCCAGTAAAGGTATGGGGTTAGAAAAACATGGTGATCGAGAATTGTTAAGTGTGACCATAGCACAGAGCATACTATGAGTTATTCTGAAAAGGGGGAATCAAATTGTTGGGTGTCTCAAGCTATAGACAGAGACAAACCACTAAACTACCTACCATTCAGACAATTATCATGCATTATGAAAGGGTGGATTTTGTTTAAAACAAACAAACGAAAAACTCCCTACAAAACGAAAGAGAGATTTCACACCCACCAAATAATAAAGAAAAAAAAAGAAAGTGAATTAATTGGCAAAACTAACTTAAAATAATAAAACTATTTGTTGGTAGACTTGTAGAGAAATAGATGCACTCATTTGTTTCTGGTAGAATTGCAAATTTAAGGGTTTTGTTTTGTTTATACATACATATATAATGTTTCTATGAATGCAACTTGTCAATATAGTTATCTCTTCAAAGGTGGTCATAACTATATTTAAATGTAAGAAAAGTTAAGCAAACTAAATGTCTGACTCGATGAATGATTAAATGAATTATAATGCACTAATGTAATGAAATATTTCCATGCAAATATGAGGAGCATAAAGAAATCTCAAAAGATTTTTTAATGAAATAATTCAAAATAAAAAAAAAGAACAAAAATGGAGTATATGCTATGAAATAGTATAGGAAAAGTGAATGAGAAAAACTGATAAAAATAAAAATCCCAATTGGAATTTAGAGGGATTTAAAGTAATGACATGTTATCTATTGGAGTTAATGTACCTAAATGTTGACAATTATAATGAATGTTTAATTAATTGTGTTAATGTTTAATACTGTATTCCTAATAATTTTTTAGTCATGGCAGACAAGTTTGATTGAGTTGAATTAGCTAAGCCATGAGAAAGGTTGCACAATTTCTGCTCATCACCTCCTGGGACTGGCTGGTTCAAGGTGTTGTTCTTAGCCTCCAGCTTTCCAGAGAATGAAATTTACACCCTGGTTTCCAAGGAAAGAGAGGGCATGTACAAAGGTCTCAGGCCATCACTTGGAATGTTTTTCTTCTAAGTTCTTATAGCTGAATTATATTAATGAAATGATTTCTAAATTGCTTCAATATTCCCTGTTGAGAACCTGGCCTTTTGGTAGCAAATGTACATTCTTCTCTGATTACACCAAACAGTAAGTAACACCCAATCAACCTAGCAACAATTAAGTTAGCTTTTAAGCACACGATATCATAGAAATGTACTCCTCCCCAGCCAAAAGAAAAGTTTTGAAAAACAACAAAAACCCTTCATTGTCTGTATCAACAGTCTGTTTTGCTAAACTTTACAATTGAGTTTATTACTACCCAGGGGCAAGACAGAGAGAAAAAATGAAAGAAAGGAGCTGTTACTAAAGTATGTTTTCATCCAGGCTGAGTGGGCTTGGAGAAAACTCTGGAAGGAACTGAAGGAAAGTGAAATGCAAATAAAGATGCAGAAAGCTGCCAGCACCTTGGAATGGTAACATATGTCTGAACCTGGATAGTTTAAGAAACATATTCTCCTGTGATTTCCTATTTTTCTGTATTCTCATTATACAAAAGAGAATGCTTTCTTAGGAGAGAATATATAAAATTATATAAAGTTGAATATTGGCTGACCCAGGAAATTTTTCCCCCCAAGTACCCACTGGTTCTTCCCAATTTCTTTTTTCAAACCAGAGCCCTATACCACAAGACTATAGAGTCAGTAGAGACATTCCTCTGCATTAAATGAGTCAAATATCCTTTTCCCTCTTATCAAATGGAAAACATTTATAATGAGCTCGGCAACAGGGCCTCCCTGGTACATAGAAAGCCTTTCTGTTGTTGTTGTTCAGTTATTTTCAGGCATGCTCTACCCTTGTGACCCTTTTTGAGTATTTTCTTTGCAAAGATATTGGTGTTTGCCATTTCCTTCTCTAGCTCATTTTAAGATGAAGAAACTGAGGCAAATAGGGTTAAGTGACTTGCTCAGGGTCACACAGTGTCTATAGCTGGATTTATACTCAGGTCTTTTAGCACTGTATCCACTATGCCACCTAGCCGCCTAGTAAGTATTATGTAAATGCTTATTCCCTTTTCTTATCTCCTCACCCCACTAGAGATAAGAAATACAGGTGTAGGCATCCCATTCACCAGTGCAGATTGCCCTGTTTCCACACTTTAGATGGCAGTTGTCACAACTTAATATGAAGCTACAAAAAATTAAAATAAAATTACTTGTGACCATCTGGTTATGAGCTTCTCTCCAAACTTAACTACTCTGACTTTTAGAACAGAAACATATAGTCTGTCTCACTTTTGATTTTTTTATCCTTAGCTTTTAGCTGTTTTTTTGATAGTAAAGAATAAGAAATTGAGGAAATGCACATCAATTGGGGATTGGTTGAACAAGTTATGGTATATGAATGTGATGGAATACTAGTGTGCAGAAATACTATTGTTTCAGAAAAACCTGAAGATGTAGGTGAACTGATGCAAAGTGAAGTGAGAAGAGCCAAGAGAAAATTGTAGACAATAATGACAATACTTTAATGAAGACCAACTGTGTAAGACTTAGCTACTCTAAGCAATATAATGATTCAAGTCAATTCCAAAGGATTTATGATGAAAAATGCTATCCATCTTCTAAGAAAGAAATGATGAACTCTGAGTGTAGATTAAAGTATAAGTTTTTCATTTTCTTGATTTTTTTCAACATGGATAAATAGAAATGTTTTGCATGATTTTACATGTATAACAAATATCCTGTTGCTTGCCTTCTCGATTGGTATGGGAGAAGATGGAGGGAAGTAGAGAATTAGGAACTCAAAATGAAAAAAAAATGCTAAAAATAAACAAATAAATATTTTTTGTTTAAAAAAGTAAAAAGAAAAAAAGAGTTTTGGTTTGGGTAGTCACATAGATGATGATATGGAAACCTTATGCTTTCCAATATCATTGGTATTATAGATTTAATTACTATTCCCAGAGCAAGAATTGGAGGCAGCAGAGGAGGAAGATGGGGCATCCAAAGGGTGCAGAATGGCCTACTAGGGTATGAACAGCTTTTCTCCAAGGGTCTAATCAATCTAGCTTTGATTGCTAAAAGCCTGACATCCAGGAAATTGTAAGGAAAATAGGACTAAAAAAAGAGAAAGAAATCCATATAATTGCCATTTTTAATAACAGTCCTTGAGGCAGTATGATATAGTAGATAGAAATTTGGCCTAAGAGTCTGAAAGACCTAGGATCGAATGAGAATAGAAGTCTCTCTCTCTCTCTCTCTCTCTTCCTCTCCCTCTCCCTATTCCCCCCTCCTCTCTTCCCCCCACAATGGGGCAGCTGGGTGGCACAGTGAATAGAGTTCTTAGAACTAAATTCTTAGAACTAAAAAAAGACATCTTCCTGAGCTCAAGTCTGGCTTCAGACACTAGATGTGTGACCCTGGGCAAGTCATTAACCCTGTTTGCTTCAGTTTCCTCATCTATAAATTGAGCTGGAAAAGGACATGGCAAACCACTTTAGCATCTTTCCAAGAAAACCCTAAATGATGGAAGAGTCTAGATGCATTATTACCAATCAGGATGCTATTAAGACTGATAATTAACTGAAATTTTAAAAAGTACTTCCAGAAAGACTGCTTGTTAGTAATACAAATGGAAAGTTACCGTATGCAAAACTGAAAACTGCATATGTCCAAGAAAATACTCTAATGCAATTAGCATAGAATCACAGAATTTAAAAGTTGGAAAGGACCTCAGTGGCTATCTAGTCCAGCCTATTACCTAAAACAAAGATTCTTTGTTTGTTTTTGCTTTTTGGAGGGGGGAAGGCAGAGCAAGGTCACAGGGCTAGTAAGTGTTAAGTGTCTGAGGCCAGACCCAAACTCAGGTCCTCCTGACTCCACGGCAGGTGCCCTATTCACTGCACCATCTAGCTGCCCCTAAAGCAAAGATTCTTAATCTGGGATATATTGTTTAACTCATTTAAAATGTTATTTAAAATTATTACAATTATTATTATTATTATTTTTTGCAAAGGGGCCCATAGGCATCACTAGACTGCCAAAGGTATCCAGACACCAAAAAGGTTAATAACACTTGCAAATAAGGAATCATAACCATAACATCCATGATAAGTGATTGTCCATCCCCTACTTGAAGACCTAAAAGGAAGAGGAAACCCACTATCTCTCTAGGCAGATAATTCTACTTTGGGACAGTTTTTTTTTTTTTGACTTGGAGGGTTTTTTTAATTTGTTTTTGTTTTACCTTGAGCCTAAATTTGTCTCTTTGCAAGTCTACATGTTGGACAGGCTGGAAAGTGGACACAGCTCTTCCTGATCCTCTATTTAAGGAGAGCACCTAGGGCAGCCATGTCATCATTTCCCATCCTTTTCATCTCCTCTGTATTTCATTACACCCCTATTCCAAGTACCTTAACCCCTCTCCCTTACTTTTCATCTTCTTTATATGTGTGGACTTCCTCCATTAGATTTAAACTCTTTGAGAGCAGGGACTATATTTTACTTTTCTTCATCTCCCCAAAGCTTAGTACAGTCCCTGGAATAGAGTAGGCACTTAAAAATGTTTATTGATTAACTGATGGCCCTTCTTTAGATACACTATAGCCTATCAATGACTCCTTTTGTTATTAAACAGAATAGTCAAGATGAAATCTGAGAAGACAGAGCAGAGTGGATTAATCAACCTCCTGTTTCTGGAAGATAGGATACTCTTAATGGAGTTCAATATTGCGTTAGCTTTTTTGACTGGCATATCACATGATTCACTCATCTTGAACCTGAAGTGCACTATCATCCCAAGATCTTTTATAGAACAGTTGTTCTGTATCCATGCTAATCTCTATCTTATGCTTGTGGTGTTGATTTATTATACTCAAGCATAAGACTTTATATTTGGTCCAGCTGAATTTCATCATATTTGATTAATAACAATACTCTAGCCTGGAGGTTCTCAACCTGTGGGTTATGTTCAATTTGTAACAATGAAAGTACATCCTGCATATCAGATATTTACATTACGATTCATGACAGTAGCAAAATTACAGTTATGAAGTAGCAACGAAAATAATTTTATGATTGGGGGTCACCACAACATGAGGAACTGTATTAAAGGGTCATGGTATTAGGAAGGTTGAGAACCACTGTCCTAGCCTATCAAGATCTTTTTGGACACTTATCACCATCCACTGCATTGACTATACTTCCCTGCTTTGTGCCATCTGTAAATGTGATGAATACGCCACCTATTCCTTTATTTAATTCACTGATAAAATTGTTAAATAGGGCAAGGCCAACCACACATTGTTGGAGTACTCCACTGGAAGTCTTCTGCTTTACTGATACTGAACCATTAAGGACTATTCCAACCTCTATAATGACTATATCCAGTTGATTTGTAATTCATCTTGTTAATCATCTAATCCATTTTTTCTGTCTTCTTCACAAGAATAGTATAAAATAACTTTATGAAAAGTTTTACTAAGTTCTAGGTAAACTATATCCCTAACGTTCTTTTCAATTATTAGTTTAGCAATCTAGTCAAGAAAGTAAATGAGGCTAGCCTTCATGAAGCTCTTTGTAATCTCCCCTTCCTCTATTTATCTCTTCTCCTTCTCCCTAACAACCTACAGTGCAGAAAAGTATTCATTGGGTACCTTGCCTTCCCCTCCAGAAAGATTAGTCTGCATATATTTGGGACACAGATATTCATCCCTTAGCTATTGTAGAAATAGAACTGCATCATACTCCAATCCAGTCACTGCTTGATTTCTCTTATTTCTCACAAGGGTTGAGATTTTCAACTTTTTTTCATGAAACCATTCATGGGTATTTACACTTCTTGTGAGCACTAGGTGAAAATTTTGCGAACAAATTCTCTCTTTTGAATTAATTATCAGTTCTATTCAGATTTATTTCCTTGTCTCAACAGCAACCCCATAGCCATACCTACTTCCCTTTTAGCCTTGTATCTACTATATGTCTTTCTTGAATCTTTCTCTTTAGTTTCTATTCCTAATTTTTGTTAATCCTTTTATGTTCTTCTTAATTATCCTTGATCCTTTTTCCTCTCACAATCCAGAAGCAGAATCTGGACTAGTATTTAAGCTTGGAGACTATCCTTCAGTTTATCATCAATTTATCCTAAATTTTGTCAAATTTCTTCTCCCCAAATACAAGCTCTGATATACTCTAGTAGTCCAAACCCCCCAGATCAACCACATGATTTTCTTTTCCCTAATAATTTGCCTCAAATATTCCTCTCTTTTCCTGCTCATAGTCCCACAACCTACACCTATGGGAGCTGGAAGAAGAACCAACAGGTAAGACAAACAATTATGAAGAATTCAAAGAAATACAGAATTATTTATGAAATAAAGCAAAAGGGGTGTGTGTGTGTGTGTGTGTGTGTGTGTGTGTGTGTGTGTGTGTGTGTGTGTGTGAAGAGGCAGAAGAATAAAATCTGTAGTAATTCTAATGATATTAGAAGAAAAGTGAATTAGAATGAAAGGACAGAGAACTGAACAATATGTGCCAGGACATTTCTAATTCCAGGTGTAGGGGGAATGACTATTTTGTGTTGGAATTAATTTAATCATATACTGTTTTTAAGAAAGTTTAATTAAATATAGTTATGTTCAATATCTAGTTTTTAATCAATCAATTAGCTGGATTTTGACCTGCTTCCTTTATGCTCTTACTCCTTAAATTATGGTTTACTTGTTTTTCTGTATGTGATATGTATCACCCAAGTAGAAAGTAATGTTTTCTCAATTTATATCCTCAGAGCCTCATACTTGTATGCAGTAGACATTTAAAAAATTCTTGTCAAATGGGGAACAAAATATCTGGAACAGGAAACATAACAATCAAAACAATGAAATAATTTAATGAGACTTGTGGGAGACATTGAGCTTTTGAAAACTAAGCTTTGATGAGTTAGAAAACTGCACATGGCCATCACCCAGATGAAAGCTCATTTAAGGTATTTACCTGAATTTATAACTATATATCATAATGGCTTTTAAGGACTATATATGTCATCTACCATTTTGGTCAAGGTCTATTGGCTGTTTTCAACCAGAAGAACACATAGCCACCATACCATGTCATTATTTTTCTTTATTTTCAAATTATTTATTTATTGATTTATTTTTAGCCTTCTTCTTTTAGAAAAAAATTTTGAATTTCAAATTCTCTCTTTCCCTCCAGTCTCTCTCCCATTCATTGAGAAGGTAAGCAATATGATACCCATTATACATGTGAAGTCATGCAAAATATATTTCTTCATTAGCTATGTTGGGGGAAAAAAAGAAACAAGAAGAATAAAGATGGTGAAAAACAATATGTTTCAATTTGCCTTCCGAATTCCTTAGTTTTCTCTCTGTACGTGAATAGCATTTTTCAGTATGAGTCCTTTGGAATTGTTGCAGATCACTGTACATATCATAGTAGCTAAGTCTTTCACAGTTGATCATTGTTACAATATTGCTGTTACTGTGTACAATGTTCTCCTGGTTTGTTCACTTCACTTTGTATCAGTTCATTTGAGTAAGTCCTCCCATGTTCTTCTGAAACTATGTCCCTTGTCATTTCTTATAGCACTGTAGTATTCCATCATGATCATATACTACAACTTGTTTAGTCATTTCCTAATTGATGAACAACCCTTCATTTTCGAATTCTTTGCTAACACAAAGAGAGCTGCTATAAATATTTTTGAACATATAAGTCCATCTTCTTTTTCTCTGATTTTCTTGGTATATAGAGTTAGTAATGGTGTTTCTGGGTCAAAAAAGTATGCACTTTTTATAGCCCTTTGGGCATAGTTTGAAATTTTTCTCTAAAAGTGGTGGACCAGTAAAGTAATATATCTATTTTCCATATCCCCTCCACCATTTCTCGCTTTCCTTTTCTGTCATGTTAAACAATATGATAGTTGTATGGTGGTACTTCAAATTGATTTTAATTTGCATTTTCCTAGTTATTAGTGATTGGAGCATTTTTATATGATTATTGATAGCTTTGATTTCTTCTTCTAAAAACTACCTGCCCATATAATAATTTATAATTTATATAATTTATCAGTTGGGAAATGACTCATTTTTAGAAATTTAACTATTTTCTTTATTTATCAGTTGGGAAATGACTCATTTTTAGAAATTTGACTCAGTTTCCTTTGGACTTCTAAAGAGAAACTTGCTGTAATTCCCTCCTTCCAGCTTCCTCCTTTCCTTTTAATTTTGTCTATGTTGGTTTTGTATGTGCAAAACCTTTTTAGCTTCATTTAATAAAAATTATCCATTTTATTTGCTGTAGTCCTCTCTGTCTCTTGTTTGGTCATATACCCTTACTTTATCCACAAATCTGACAGGTAAGTTTTTCCATGCTTCCCTAATATGCTTATAATATCACCCTTTATGTCTAAATCATATACTCATTTTGATTTTATCTTGACACTTGGTGTGAAATGTTGGTCTTTGCCTAATTTCTACCAGATTGTGCTTCAGTTTTCTCAGCAGTTTTTTGTCAAATTAGTGAATTCTCATACCAAAAGCCTGGATCTTTGGGTTGATCATGCCATGTTATTATTTCAATTGTAATTACTAAAAATTCTCAGTGACCTGTGTCAAGCAATGATTATATGTTATTCTGTCTAAATTCTATTTTGCTATGATTATTCCATTGGAGATTTAAAAGCATACTTCCTTGGACTAAAATGAGAAACTGATCTCAGAGAGAATGCTCTCAGTGTACCTTAGAAATTTTTCTACTCTGATATCATAAATTGGCCATGAAAAAGCAGGATCTTTGCAAATGTTTTGAAGAACTCTGAGACAGGACTGATTTGCTTTAAAGGAAAGAGAACAGATGAGCATTCCTGAAAAAGTTAAAGACAAAAAAAGTTAAACAGACCTGAAGGAGAAGCTGTAGCACAGTGGAAAGTGTGTTGGGCCTAGAGTTGAGGATTTGAGATCTGGGTTTAAATCTAGACAATAATGCTTACTAGTTATGTGAGCATGGGTCAGGTCACTTAACTTTTCCAAGCTCATTTTCCTCATCTATTTAAAAAAAAGTGGGGGAAGAAAAAAAGGAGAGTTCACAGGGTTATTATGAAGCTCAAATGCAGATGCATGCAAAGTAATTTCTAAACTTTAAAGCACGATATAAATGTCAACTTTCTCTAATTATTGGATCTTGGGTACTAGAAGAGACATTATAGATTATCTAGCTCCCTCATTTTATAGATAAGGAAATTTAGCCTCCATCCCTTATTATCTTGCATTTATTTATACTTATTCTGAACATGCTTATGGAGGTACTTAGTGTTTCCCCAATTAGAATGTAAGCACCTTGAGAGTGGGAATTTTTTGTTTGTTTGTTTTTGTATCCCCAGTTCCTACTCCAGTACTTGGCACATGGTAAGCACTTAATATATGCTTGTCAATCAATTGATTGAGTGAGTGAGTGACTTATGCCTTGGAAAAGAATTGAGCAGTAAGATCCAGGATATGAATTCAGCTCCTTCTACTCTGCTACTCTATTAATTTGGTCTAGTTTGAGAAGAGATGACGAATGAGAAGGGGGATGCTTTCATCAAGTGGAGCAAAAGGTGTCATTTTTTCTATAGTTTCAGCAAAATAAAAAATACCATCAATCGATAAGCATGCTCCAAACCAACCTAACAGAACCAAAGTTGGACAGTTCTCCATATTTGCCACACCTCTTTTCCCCTACCTTTCTTACACTTAGCATTATTAAAATCACCTTTGCATGACTTTGCATCTGCTGGCAGAGACACTTTTTGCTGTAGTAGTACAGACTTAGCTCCCTACTATTGGTTTTATTTCTAGCTTTATTTTGTTACCCCCAAACATTCTTACTGATGGCCTTGTAACTTTAAATTCTACTTGAAGTTGTGTAGGTCAAGGCTACTTTTAAAGTTGCTTGAGACTCTACAAATGAAATATTTCAGTGAAGCTTACAGAAAGGCCTCAGAAATTGGGAAATGTTTTCAGGATGTATTTAGGCATGAGAATCATTGCAAATGGACAAGAATAATAATGATAACAATAGCATATTTGTAACAATAACTGGCAAATAGATAGCCCTTTAAAGTCAACAAGCTGCTCTACACACATTGTCTTACTTGACCCATGCAACAATTCTGTAGATAATTATGAAAGTTATTATTACAATCATTTTGCAGATGTGGAAATTGAAGTTCAAAAAAGTTAGATGACTTTGTCCAAAGTCATGCAACTAGGGAATGTCAGAGCATGTGAACACTTCTCAAGGTCCAGCATGCTATTCTCTAGGCTAGGCTGCTTCTTTCCTGCACCTTAAGGTAATAAATTCATTTCATATCTGTTATCTCAGGTGCTCTTCACAACCATTCTTGAAGGAAGATAGTTTCAAGAATTAGTCTTTCTACTCCACCCACAAAGGCCTAAGTCTGGCTGCTAGTCTGAGGGAAAGAAATGTGGGTATTGGTTCCATTTCAACATATTTTTGAATCACTGCCATGGTGTTTTTGGCTAGAGCACCCCTGTGGCAGGAAGACTTTGTTGCAGCTGTAATATGATCCCAGTCAATTTTGACCAATGTCTACTTGGAGTAGATAGACTTGCCCCCTCTGTTCACTGGAGACTAAGCTGTCTCTGAAGGTCTTTGTAGGAAGAACCCACAGAGAGTTTCTGTCATCCCTGATCAATCTCTCACTTCCTCTCCAGAATACTCCTGACTGAGGTTTACCCTTTCTTCCTCCTAGCTTCGAATTAGATTATCTTTTAGCTCACAGCACTTAGGCCAAAGAATCTTTTTGTCTCATATTCGCTTCCTAGTAATCATAAACTTGCATAAACAATAAGAAAATGGCCATTCTTGGAGAGGCAGTTCACATGAAGGGGAATAATGTGAGATAGTCTGGGTCCAGATTGCGAAAGGCTTTAAATGCTTAACAAAGGAGTTTATATTTGACCATATAAGCGATGGGGAGCTACCGAAGTTTATTGGGTAGGGGAGTCACATGGTCTGAGCTTTAGGAAAATCACTTTGGTAGCAGTGTGGAAGACAGAGTAGTTTGCTGAGAGACATAAAGCAGGGAGACCAAGTCACTGACCAAGTCACTAACTATAGTTGAAACATCACTAAAACATGGCCTGTTAAACCATGGTTATACTCTAAATCAAAATATTTTCCCTCAAACGAACAATTCTTTATGTAAGGATGGACTCAATGTTTGGGAAGGTCTGTTGTTGTTTTTGATGTCATTGTTGAAATGTAAAAGGCTTTTGCAAAGCAACAGAATGTAATGATCTTGCCCCTTGGGTTTACTTTTATTCTGATACCATTCCCTTTCCTACTCATTTTCATGGGAGAGAAAGGAGTTTTAGAATTGAGAACCTGGAAAGGGGCTTGTTCCCCAGATCCCTTGGCAGTTTGTCAGAAAAATAGCATCTACCTAAATGTTACCTAGGTATTGATTAGCTAACAAATTAAATAGGGAACTTAATAGACATTATAAATTTTTTGCTAAAGAAAGGTCTCTGACAGAGGTGCAAACCTCAATTACCAGGAAATAGGGTTCAAAAAATCATATAACCTTGTGAATACTACCTAACTTGAAGTGACTTTCTCTGTGTTCTGAAGAAGTTTGGTGCTCAAGGTAAAGAATCTCCTTTTAGATAGAAAAATGTTTTCAAGCAAAGGGTCTGGAAGAAGTAGAAAGGCCAAAAACTTCAACCTACAACCACCTATAAAGACCTCCAGGATGGCATTTTCCTCTCCTCTAACCCCAGTCTGATAGATGGGAATACTAAGGGCTTCTGTTTTCTAAAGGAGTTATCTCGGAAAACTTCAGTGTCTCTGACTGAAAGAGTGTGACAGAGTCCAATCACCGTATGATTAGGAAGAGAGAGCCCCCTTGTTAAAGCCTGTGACAGTAGCCAAAATAGAGAAACAGAGAGAAACTTCATAACTTTATGTCCAGTGGAGTGAGCAGGGAGCAATGCTTGCTAGAGATTAGATTCTTTTGGAGATTCAGTATACATTGGACACTACATGTTTGGCAGAAGCCACACTCAACATAAAACCATCAGGGAGGAGGTCCAGCAGGAAAATCTGACCAGAAGATGTTGACAGATATTCAAAAGCTGGAAAGTATGAATAGCTCCTTCCTTCATGAGTCCCATTTCTTCATATATCCATTCCCTGTATATTTGTGGGAGAGATGTATTGCTAGTTTTTGTGTTTTTTTTTCTACTTACTAATGATATATCTTTTTATATCACATTTATTTCTGAACATAGGCTTCATTCTCATTGTGCTATTTTACTAAATCTATTTTCATCAAATTGTCACTTAAAGGCCACTTAATCACCCTAGATTTCAGGCTATTCACCTACAAAGTAGGAATTGACCTAGGTGACTTCTAAGGCCCCTTCTTCTGATGGCCTTGATGTTGGGAAAGATTGAAAGCAAAAAGGAAAAGGGAATGACAGAGGATGAGATGGAGAGATATTGTGATGGAAATAATAAATACACAGCTTGGATGGAAAGAAGAGCCTGGTGTGCTATGGTCTAGGGAGTCACAAAAAGTCATTCATATGAATAATTAAACAACAACAATAAGGTACCTTCCAGGGCTAATTCTGATTTGAAGTAACTTTCCTAGGGTTGTGCACCTAAAGATATAATAAAATTTATATAAAGCATTTTAAATTTTACATTGATTATCTCTCTTGATTCTTATAACCTCCTGCTCTCCTTCCCCCCCACATTTTGAGGATCAAATGAGACAACACATGCAAAGTACTTTACAAACCTTAAAATGCTATATAAATGTGATTGTAGCTATTATAACAATGCCAAAGGAAAGTACTACAGTATCATTCCTATTTTGCAGATGAAAAAGCTGAGACTCAGTGATGTTAAAAAGGCCTTTATAAAGTCACATAAGCTAGTGTCAGAGATAGAATCTGAATGCATATATCTCTTAACTTCAAACCCCCAAGGTTATATAGCCAGTTACAGACTATGAACTATGTGTCAGAATCACACTGTCTCAAAGTCACAAGGGTAGTATTGGAGATTGGATTGGAACCTACATCTCTCCCAACTCCAACTCCCAAAATCTCTCTACCTCAGGGGTTCTACCATATTTAATGTTGAATTTTCCTATGAATGATGAGGGACTTGCTAGATTCCCTATCCCTAAATAGATACCACAGAGGGTCTGCTCAAGCTTTGATGGAATTTCACTGTTGCTGGTACTGTTAACCTCAAACCTTATAAGAGAAAAGACAGTGCGTCATCCCAGAAATATATTTGTTTCCTTCTGGCCATGGAAGTAGGTAATAAAAGAAGAAAATATGTTAATGTATCCATTGCCCTTTTAATATTTCAAAATTGCCTTTTAATGATTGTAAGAAAATGTCATCACATTTAATAAATCAGGGCTATAAAAAAATTTCAGAGTTCTGTTTGCTGGTGTTCCTGTGCTTGAGGGACAATAAACTCATCCATAATAGCACAATGTTTGAATTTCCTTTCTTAAAGGTGAACAGTTGTCTTGCACATCTAATTTTCTTTTCTTTTCTTTATTTTTTGCTTTTTGGATGGGGGAGAGCAGGGCAGTTGTAGTTAAATGACTTGCCCAAGGTTACATGGCTAGTAAGTGTTAAGTGTCTGAGGTCAGATTTGAACTCAGGTCCTCCTGACTCCAGGACTGGTACTCTATTCACTGCACTACCTAGCCGCCCCCACAACTAATTTCTTTAAAATAATGATTATGATTTCTCCCTGGCGTCAACATTTTAAGTATCCATTCTGAATTGCAGTTAGGCATTTTACTCATTTTTTTAACCCATTGACATAACAAATTAACTACTTGTTTTAAATGCCATTAATTTAATTTGACTTTGAGATTTGAGTTTGCAATTTTTTGGAGCTAGTATGTTTAAATCAGGATCACTATGCTACCCATAGAGTTATAATTTCTGTTTCTTTTCTTCCTTCCTTCCTTCCTTCCTTCTTTCCTTCCTTCCTTCCTTCCTTCCTTCCTTCCTTCCTTCCTTCCTTCCTTCCTTCCTTCCTTCCTTCCTTCCTCTCTCTCTCTTCTCTCTCTCTCTTTCTATCTTTCTTTCTTTCACTTTTTGGAGGGGGGAAGGTAGGGCAACTCAGGTTAAGTGACTTGCCCAAGGTCACATGGCTAGTGTGTTAAGTGTCTGAAGCCACATTTGAACTCAGGTCCTCCTGACTCCAGGGCCCATGCTCTATTCACTGTATTACCCAGCCTCCCTAATTTCTGTTTCTTGAAGTTCTGCAAGTTAGGGTAGAGACTAAGCATCATGATTGGAGAACCCTAGACTTTCTTGACTCAATTGCAAAGAGCATAAAAAATGAACCTGGAATCTGGAACCAGACAAAGGCAAATATAGCTATATCATCTTTATCAACATATCTATATCCATATTTATATCTATAGCTATGACTGTATCCAGATGTGGTCATTTCTTGCAATACCTATGTATGATTGGCTCACCTACTGGATTTTTGTTCATAGCCTCATTGACTGAAAAATCAATATGGCAGAGGTGATGAGAAGAACTTTTGAATAGTTTGATGAGTCTTTCAGTGAGATTGATGAACATGGACCTTTGTCACATAAGCACAATTACGGTAGAACTAGATAATAAGAAAACATTTTATACCCTTTTTGAGAGATGCTCCTTGAAGAAATGGCACAGGATACTTCTGATTTGTTTCCAGTGTCATGATTATTGGGACAAAGAATCAAGAGGGCATGACTTTTGCCTGAAGAACCTCTGATGATAAAAAAACAAAAAACCAAAAACCCACCTTCCCTTGGACAGTAGGTTGGAGTATAGCAAGAGGAGGAGGATATTTCTCCTCCCCTCCCCCCAAAAGCCATTAAAGGTGAGGAACAGCAAAAATACATGGCAGGAATAAACATGTACTTGACCAGGTGAGCTTGAGACAGAAAGTTTTTGTACCTCAAATTCTTGGTTGCCTTTTTTGGTCTTTGTTTCTATTTCTGAGCATGGGACTAATAATCGTAAAGAATAGATGTCCTCCAACCTTGGCATTTTCCTTGAGGGTGGTCCTAAATTCTCAAGGTCCTGAGAAACAAAGTTCAACCCTGACTTCCCATTGGGAGATTTCCTTAATAGCACTCTTCTTATGATGTCATGCTAGTAAATGCCTTTTCCTTGAGCTAACTGTGTTTCCTGGCTGATTATTAAAGGTAAAATCACCATGAGAGCTTATGAACTATAATTCTAGAGATATGGATCCACAAAACATCCTGAATTTGGAGAAGCTGTTATCCAGGGGATCCGATCCATTTATGTGAATTTTGAGATGAATCGTATTTGAGTGTCTTCTATTTTTTGAATTTGTTCATGGTTGACTTTGAGTCTTTTTCATCTTGTGTAGTTTTTATATTGTAGAAATAAAAGATGCTTCATATCCTAATAGTACATTATGAGTGTCTTTGTGGAGGACACTCTTTTACACACAATTTGAGGGACCCTAGACTTAAACATACTCAGGCTTAGTCTTTGAAATTTCCTTCAAAATTTTACTTTGAGATCATAGAAGTGGGAAAAGGACCCATATGTACAAAAAATATTTATAGCAACTCTTTTTGTGGTGGCAAAGAATTGGAAATCAAGGGGATACCCATCAATTGGGGAATAGTTAAACAAGTTGTGGTACATGAATGCAATGAAATACTATTGTGCTATGAGAAATGAGGAGTAGATCGACTTCATAATAAGCTGGAGACACTTATATAAATTGATGCTGAGTAATGAGAGCAGAACCAGGAGAACATTGTACACAACTACAGAAACATCATAAATGTGATGACTGACTTTGAGAGACTGGGCTCATCTCAGCAATGCAGGTTATAAGACAACTCTAAGGGACTGATGATGGAAAAGGCTATCCACATTCAGAGAAAGAATTATGGAGTTTGAATGCAGTTTGAAACAAACTATTTGCTCTCTCTTTTTTGTTTTGTTTTGTTTTGTTTCTTCTTCCTCATTAATTCATTCCATTGGTTATAATTCTTCCTTACAACTTGATTAATGTTTAATGTAAAGCAAGCATATATTTGATTGCACGCTGCCATGGGGTGGGGGGGACAGGAATGGGGAAAAGGGGGAGAAAATTTGGAACTCAAAAACTTGTTGAACCGAATGTTGGAAACTAATAGTAAATATTTTTTTTTAATTTACTTTGGGTAATAGACAAGGTCACAGAAAGAACCTAACCCTCTTTTGAACCGACACTCTCCCCACTACCCCAAGATTGGACCTAGCTCCAAATAAACCCAGAACTCCAATAATGCACTTTCTTCTTTCTCCATTCCTGTTCTTGAAGGTGAGGTTATTTTCTAAAGCTAAGAGACTAAATGATTAGTGTACCCAAGATAATTTAAGCAGTTTTTGTTTCTATAGACAATAGAGAAAAAATATAGAATAATACTATGGAGGTTGAGAACTGAGGGATAGATAGACCTTGGTTGAGGGAAGATGTAACATTGGCATAGTTCTCTACATTCATTAATTACAAATTTCTCCAGGAGTATAAAAATAATTTCAAGATGTTTTCTGTGATCCTTATTTGATGTATCACTTTTAGATTTGGTGGAAAATTGTGAAGAAGGATATGTATCACAATGCATACTCTTACAGTCAATTGTCAGGTATGAAAAAGTAAGAGCATTCAAGTTTAGATACAAAGAGCTAATTCTTAGTTCAGAGTGACTGATTTTTGAGTTATTGCTTGTATGGGAAAAAAATGCCTTTTAGGGTGGGGCACAAACAGATGTGTCCTGTCTATGGAAGTGACTGGAGAGGTTGTGTGATCTAGGATCACCCCCCTGCCAAAGCAATTATATCAGTGGGGAATAGTGATGGCAGAGAGCCTTCATGTATGCTAAGATACAAGAATAGCATAATTCTGAGCTCCTAGTTGGATCTGCAATAGTTTAAAAAAGTATTCTGCAGAAGAGCTTGGACATGAGCGTAAGCAGTGACAAGTAGTGAAATTGTTATGATTGTGTTACACTATCCATAATACATAGAATCTTAACGTTGGAAGGAAAAAAATTTCATAGTCATTTAACCCAAGTTCCCACCCTATTCATGAACCCCCTGTACATCTCTGAGTCTGGTGTCCTATAAAATTATATCAAGATATTTTCTTATGTTGGTGATCTTTGTTTGATGTCTTTCTTTGAGATTCAGAGGAAGAATGTGATGAAGGATGTGTTCCAATGCAAACTCTTGGAGGCAATCATCAGATATAACAAAGTAAGAGCATCCAAATTGATAGAATTCTGTGTTCAGATTTATATTTGTTTATTTTTGTTTCTTCAGAGTGAGTTTGGATATTTTTAAGTGACAAAGAAATCACTGACCAGCTCATCTTCTTGTTTCATAAGAAGGGGGGAAACTGCTTTCAGGGCAAGCATTCAAAGCATTTTCTTCTGCCACCACCACACACACAGAATTATTTCTCCCATACTAGATCTAAAGTTCTCTGCTGTCAGAGAATGTGTAAATGAGTTCTTGAACTCCCAAAGAGGCCACAGAATCTTTAAGAACTGAGGATCATTTTTGTTTAGTTCTTACTCATCATTTCCCAAAATATAAATCTAAAACCTTAGTCATCTCTCTAGGAATCTGATGCTCCCCTACCTAATATCCCACAGTTGCAAGTTCATCAACAACAGCTTTCGGAAGCTGATCCAAATCCAAATCACATATATGGTAGATTTGAAAAATCGCTGGATTGGAAAGAAAGAACAGGTTCAAATTTCTATTCTACTGCTATGTGATCTAGGGCATCTTCTTCTGAGTTAAATAATTTCAATACTTCTCTTAGTCATTTATGAATTATCCAAAAAGCTGCCTATTGAGTGCAGTGTAAAGAAGAATTCAAATCTGTTTTGGCCCGGCCCTTAAAGAGAAAAGAAAAAAAATGAAGCAAAACAAAACATTACTCAGAGTAGGTTACTCTGATCTTTTGATGCAGGGTCCAGATAGAAGAGGGTGTCATTATAGATCATGAGGCCCTCCAGATGTGCTTATTTGCCACTCTGCTGAAAGTATCAGGTCTCAGAATATGGTAGAGTTTCCTAGATGGAGTAGAAGATTTCTAACTATATGTTATCCACAATTACTCAGAAGCATTTGGTCTCATTATCTGGGACAAAACAAGTGGATGAGAATGCCAGTTGTCCAGATTGTGAAACAATTGGCTGAACAACCTGTAGAATGCTTCTTTCAATGTCTCTGTGTGTGAGACACACACACACATATACATACACATACACATATATTTGCAGTCTAATTGGCTCAGAATAGAACAGGAGAAGAGTGGGGTTGACTGAATTGTTTTTGGAAATATTAACAGTGATTTTTTAACTACACCAAGGTTCTCCTAGTAACCAACATCCATTTGTTAAAATTGACGCATTTTGATTTTATATCACTTACATTTCAAAATATATACTTTACATTTGTATATAATTTAATTTGTCTTCCATGCCCAGGGAGTTAGCCCTTGCAACAAAATAAAATAGAAGAAAAAGACAGGGAAAAGATAAGAAAAGAAAAGAGCCGTTCAAAGAAACTAAATACTACAAACCCAGCCTGACAGTTTATACAATGTTTTATACTCATAGTACTCTGCTCTGAAAAGAAGGGCAGGAAGTGAGCTTTTTTTCACCTTTCTTCAATCAGAGTAGCATTCACACAACATAATATATGTAGCCATTGGGACATCTTCTTTACTTCCAGTTCTCTGTTATTGTAAAAAGTCTGTGGTCCTTGAGAACAAGGACTATCTTTTGGCTTTATTTGTATCTTCAATGCTTAGCACAGTTCCTGGCAGTGTAGGTGCTTAATAAATGTACATTGACTGACCTTCGGCAGTGTAGGTGCTTAATAAATGTACATTGACTGACCTTTGGTCATTTTTTGGTGTGTATACAACCTTTTTACTTTGACTTCCATGATTAAAGTTAGCCTGGAGCATATGCCTAGCAATCACATCTATGGGCAAATGTGTATGGTCATTTTAGTTAGTTTCTTAGCAAAAATTTAATTTTTCCAATGAAATTTAGATCAATTTACAGATCCATCAATCATATATTAGACTATCTATTTTTCCATAAACACCCCAACATTAACTTCACATTTTATGTATCTTTGCCAATTTTCTGTATGTAGTCAGACTTCACATTCAAACAAATCTGATTTAAATTTCTGATAATTATTTATGGGGAGTAAGCCTTTATATTTTTATTGGATCTATATTCTCATTGATAATATAATTCTTGTTAGGGAAATTCCCTCCATCAATGCAGAACATAACTTGTTCTACAACTAATACGATCATAGAAATGTGCTATATTGTAGTTAATAGTTTGCAATTCTTTTGAGAGCTATTTGTACATATCCTTTTAACACTTTTCCATTAGGAAAGGATTGTCTCTCTTATATTTTGTGTCTGTTTCCAATATAGGCATGAATGGAATACACTCCAGATGTGCCAGGGGATATTCCCCTGAGGGAAAGGACAAAAGTCAATGATAATGCTTCCCCAGAATGTGTCATTACACCTGGCTCATGCTCTGTGC
>CM053585.1:123043871-123087811 GCA_028646515.1 Pseudochirops corinnae | reverse complement strand
CTTACCCTACCAGAAAGTCAGAGGGGTGACGGGGGAGGATATAGGAGTGAGCAGATTGGGGGAGGGGGTATACAGTGGGATCGCTATTTTGGGGTGGTAGGTAGGGGAAAGTCGGGGAGAAAATGTGTAACTCAAAATCTTGTGGAAATCAATGATGTAAACCAAAAAATAAACAAAAGTTAAAGAAAAAAAGACGACAAATAAAATTAAGTTGTATTGTAAAAAAAAAAAATAAAGATGTACAATGGGATGGTAAAAAAAAACAACAACATAGTTTGTTACATTTTTTAATGTTAAGTTTCAAGTCAGCTTTTATAATCTCCTCTTTCACCCTCATCAAGAGGCTTCTTAATTCTTCACTTCCTGCCACCAGAGTTGTATCATCTGCATATTTGAGATTGTTGATATTTCTCTCAGCAACCTTAATTCCAGCTTTTGATTCATCCAACCTAGCATTTTGCATGATGTACTCTGCATATAAGTTAAATATATAAGGTGACAATATATAGCATTGTCATACTTGTTTTCCAATCTTAAGCCAATCAGTTGTTCTATGTTTGATTCTAACTGTTGTTTCTTGACCCACATACAGGTTCCTCAGGAAACATGTAAGATGATCTGGTACTCCCATCTTTTTGTGTTAGATACCTTCTGATCTGAGATGCCCATATTCCAGTGCCATCTCTTTTATCATTTTAATACTGTTCTTGGGGTTTTCTTGGCTAAGATACTAGAGTGGTTTGCCATTTCCTTCTCTAGGGGATCCCATTTTGTCAGAACTCTTCACTATGACCAGCCTGTGTTGGGTAACCCTACACAGCATAACTCATACTTTCATTGAGCCCCTCTACTACAACAAGGAAGTGGTCCAGGAAAGACCTGGCACATAGTAAGTCCTTCTGCCTTTCCTGTCTCTCTGTCTCCCGTGTCTCCCTGTCTCCCTTCCTTTCTTCCTTCCTTCATTCCTTCCTTCCTTCCTTCCTTCCTTCTTTCCAGAGCCTGGTGGTCCTCTGCTCACCATATTTGTGTAGGACATTGAACTGGCTTTAACCCTACTGCAGCTCACAACTCCAGAAACCAAGTGACCCACTAGCCTCAGCTTCCTTGGGGAGTTAAGATGGTAGGCATGCACTAACACCTTCTGCTAGTCTTGACGTTTTAGACAACAATAGGTAAATGAGGCTTCCATTAGCTTCAAAATTTCACATCTTTGGGTCTTAGTTTCCAAATCTGTAAAATAAGGGGGTGCTTACATGATTTCTAAGCTCCTTTCTAACCACTGGTATTTGAACCTATGAAGGACTTCACATGATAACAATACAACGTGTGCTTTGTTCATAACAATCCTGTGAAATGGGACATTTTTGAAAATTCTCAACTTAATAAGCCCTCTCCCCACCCAAAGAGGCCATTTTCATGTATAGAGCAGAAAAGAAAAAAAAATTACACATGAAAATGCAAATATCTATTATGTATTAAAAATGAAACATGTCCTTTCAAAACTGTCTTGCTTGTCTGTTTCCTTATACCCTTATTTCAGTTTTCTTTTGGGCATTAAAAATATTTCAATTACCTTTTAATTCATTTTATTTTTTGACAACCTTTTTTCACCCCTCCAACCTTACCCCCCACACTCCCTCCTTCTCAAATGAAAAAAGAAACATGAGTTTTTAAAAAGAAAAACAAAAACAAATAAGCATGGTCAGACAAAATAAATACACACATTTGCAATGTTTAAAAAATGTATTTATAATTCTGCACCTTAAGTTTAGCACACCTTGGTCAGCAGATGAGAAATTTGCTTTCTCAGCAATCCTCTGGAGTTGGGGTTGGGGATTGCATTACTCAGAGTTCTTGAGGTTTTTATTTATTTATTTTTTTATTTTTTGCTTTTTGGAGGGGGGAGGGCAGGGCAATTGGGGTTAAGTGAGTTGCCCAAGGTCACATGGCTAGTAAGTGTTAAGTGTCTGAGGCCACATTTGAACTCAGGTCCTCCTGACTCCAGGGCCAGTGCTCTATTCACTGTGCCATCTAGCTGACCCTCTTGAGTCTTTTAAAGCTGTTTTTCTTTAGGATGTTATTACTGTATGACTAATGGTTCTGGTTTTATTTCAATCTGCATCAATTCATATAAGTCTTCCCAGGTTTCTACTGAAATCTTCATTTTTGCCATTAATATTCCATTACATTAATTTACTATAATCAGTTCAGCAATGTATAGGCACCCCCTTAGTTTCTCTGATACAGTAAAAAGTGCTGCTACAAATATTTTTTGTACTTTTGAGTTTTTTCACTTTTTCTTTCAATCAATCAACAGAATAGGCATTTCTTACATGCCAGTCACTGTGACTGATGATATGAATAAAAAGAATGAAAGAAGTTCCACTTGAAAAGAGTATACTTCTTTGGTTTCTTTGGGGGTATAGGCCTAATATACATATTGTTGGGTCAAAGGGTATGCACAATTTAGTAACTTTTTAGGCACCATTTTGAATTGCTTTCCAAAATGGCTATAGCCAATTAACAGATCTACTAACAGTGCATTAATGTACCTGTTTTCCCATTGCCTCTTCAACAATTTTAATTTTCTTTTTTTGGTCATCTTTTGTCAATATGATGGACATGTGAAAAGATCAAAATTAATATTACCTCTAATTTCTACTGTTTTGATTTTACAATGTAATTGATTTTATGCTACATTGATTTTATGGGGGGGCTAGATGGCACAATAGATAGATGTCAGGGCAGGGGTCAGGAAGACTCACTATCCTGAGGTCTAATTTACTGTAGACACTTACTAGTTATGAGCCACTGAATCCTGTTTGCCTCAGTTTCCTTAACTATAAAATCAACTAGAGAAAGAAATAGCAAACCACTACAATATTTTTGCCAAAAAAAAAAAAACAAAAAAAAAAACAAAATCCAAATGAAGAGTCAGATAGAACTGAACAACAATTGATTTTTATAACTGAATTCACCTTGCTCAGGAAAGCAGCCTGCCCTGTGAGTCAGTTTAAATGTGTGGTTGAAAGAGAATGTGGTTATCATACATGCCATTAGCCCCTGAGACATCTGCTTGTTGTCTGTAAGCCTTTACAGCTTTACCTGGTGCCACCCCACCAAACTAGCTTTACTTGGTGCCACCCCACCAAAAGATATGTCTGTCTTTGCATTTCCTTGTGCAGTTAGGGGAAATCTGATCCTTTCCATGGGGACTTGCTGCAAGTCTCATAGTTGTGATCCACTAGCAAAGATTACAAAAGAACCATAAAACAATCAATATTCCTTAATTGTCAGAGAGGGGTTAGCCACATTTGAATTCTAACTCACTTAGTTTAGTGCCAAATGTAATGTTCCTAGCCCTACTCCCTTTTGGCATTTCAAGATGATCTGCTCCTTCCCATTGGACCTTACTGAAGTGACTAGTTTGACCCATTTTATTAATAATTATACACATCACTTTTTTAAGGTTTGATAATATTTTATATTTCCCAATTACATGTGAAAACATTTTAACATTCATTTTTAAAAATTTTGAGATCCAAATTCTCTTCTTCCTTGCCCTTTCTTCTCCCTTCCTGAGAAGGTGTAATGTGAATGTGAATTTGAAGATCTTCCCTGCCCCTTAATAAACATGGTGGGGAGGGGTGGGCGGGGCACAGAATTTGAAGACCTCCCCTGCTTTGAAAGTAAACTCTGCTCCCTAAGAGGCTGAATGTAATCACATGGAGCCTGTAATGGAGGGAATTTGTTGATGTAGGGAAGCTTCCCTGCACTGAAGATAAACTCTATCCCCTAATAGGCTAAATATAGTCACATGGAGCCTGTGGTGGGAGGAGTTTGCTGAAGGCAAGCAGGGCTCACAGGAAGCTGGTAGTCAGAGCTAGCCAGATGGTGGGGGAGAGAGGATGCTCAGGCAAGGAGATAGAGAGGTTTGTGAGTAAATATTGATCTTGTTTTGGTTTGTGGGAAGGCTAAAGGATGCTGTGGCTCTCAGTGTTATTATGGCTTCTGAATATCTTTGGTACTATGATGGAATCAGCTTACTGGTTTTGGGATTGGGTTTTCTGGTGTCTAAATAAATGCTTCAGTTTTATCCTCTATCTGGAGAGTTTGGTATATTTTGCAACCAAACATGCAATACTTATAGTCACAGTCTTCATTGTGATTGTGGGTGCTGTAAATATTGCAATGGCGCTACAGATGGTAAACAATTTGATATAGGTTATACATGTCAAATCATGCAAAACATATTTACATATTAGTTATGGTGTGAAAGAAGACACAGGCCAAAATGACAACAACAGCAATGAAACCAAACAAACCCATGAATAAAATAAAATAGTATGCTTTGGTTTGCTTTTTATCTTGGATATGGATAGTATTTTTCACCATAAATCCCTTGGAATTGTCTTGTATCACTGTACTGCTAAGAACAGCTAAGTAATTCACAGTTGATCATTGTGCAATGTTGCTGTTACTATTAATGTGCTCCTGGTTCTGCTCACCTCACTTTGCATCAGTTTGCGTAAGTCTTTGAGGTTTTTCCGAAATTGATCACTTGTTTCTTATTCCATCATAATCACATGCCAAAACTTGTTTAGCCTTTGCCCATCTCCTTGTCCTTCTAGGATATAAAATGTCTATCTGTTGAGGGCCAGTTTCTGACTTGGTCCATACATGGGAAGAGCCTGGTCCAGGATTTCTCCCAAGCCAGCTCCCCGTGAAGGTTATATTATGTCTTAAGATTGGCTCACCCTCTCTTCCTGACTTGCAGGAGTTTAGGACATGATAACCAAGCAGTGACCCAGACACAGATGCATGCAAAGGAACAAGGACATCAAAATATACAGATATACATAAATGAACAAAGACATTAAACATTCTCTCGTGGGAATCTAAGAGATACTTGCTTTACATTCACTATATAAACCCTGCACTCTTATCAATAAATGGGAACTGCTATGACAGAACCTGCCTGGCTCACATCCAATCATTCCACACTCTTCAGTTTGGCCTGTGCTCATTTTGATGCAGGCATCATCTATCCACCTATCAGCAAATCCTATTGCTGCAAATATTTCTTTTCAGGGTTAACTATGAACAATTAACTTTTAATCTGAATTTAATTGGTTTTGTTTGTATAAAAACTTTTCAATTTTATGCAGCCAAAATTGTCTGTTTGTGTTTTATACCTTGTCTGATCATAAATTCTTCCTCTATCCATGGAAATAAAAAGTATTTTCTTCCTTGCTTCTCTAATCTGCTTATGATGAGACCTTTTTATGTGTAGGTCACATATCCATTGTGATACATGGTATGAGATGTTATTTGGCCCCTAATTTCCAGCAGAATCCTTTCAAATTTTCCCACCAATTTTTGTTAAACATTTTTTCCTTACTCCAGTAGTTTGGGTCTTTGAATTTAACGAATGCTGTGCTACTATATTATTTTTCATTTCTATGCCATGTCCCCAGTTTATTCCACTGATTGACCTTCTATTTTTTTTTAGCCAGTATCAAATGTTTTCGATGATTATTGCTTTGTAATATAGTTTTAAATCTGGTACTGCTAGGCTCCATTTTTACCCCCTTTTCCCCATTATTTTCCTATAGAATCTTGACCTTTTGGTCATTCAAATGAATTTTACAAATTTTTTTCTAGTTTTTTAAAGTAATCCTTTGGCAATTCAATTGGTATGACCTTGAATAAGTTAATTTAGATAATACTGTTATTCTTACTCTGTTGGCACAACTCAACTACGAACAATTAATGTTTCCAATTTTTAGGGCTATCCTTATTTCTGTAGTGTTTTGTAGTGTCAACAGGCAATCACAGCTTCATGAGACTTATGTGAAAATTAGGTTTATTACAGGAGAAATGAACATGCATGTGGAACCCAAAGAGCAAAAATTTCACAATCTATCCAGAAGTTTGCATAATTATAACAGTATGACAAAGGGAGGAGGTACCAGAAATCTCCTCCTAAAAAGGTGTGATGTGGTAGAGGGAAAGGTACAGTAAAGGTGTGAAAAGGACAAAATCCTTCCCTAGGGAGAAGGTGCAAGGTGATGGCAAAAGCAGCATTCTTTTCCCTTGGGAACTGCTAGACCAGGAAGATATGATGGTCTGTTTATCTGCAAGGGTCCCAGTTGCACAAGCAGTTTCTCAGCCTAGTGTAGACTAACTGACAAGTGTTTTGACTCCGAAGGAGACCCAGGGAGTACATTTTGGGATGCAAACAATAAATTGTCAGCTATGGGGGAAGATGGTGGGTTCATCCTTGATATATTCAGAACCTCCTAAATATTTTGGATTCAATGATTCTGGAAAATATGGCAACTCAAAAAAACAAGTTCAGAGACCCCTTAGTAGTAGTTATATTTTTGAAGAAAAATATATTACTGTATTAAACACCTCAGACATAAGGTTACCATGAACATTTGAAAAATATATTATTATTCTAAATCAAGCATTTCTAGATTAAAGAAATGGTGAAACTGACATTATTCCTCACCACTTCATGTTGGCTATCTTTCTAGAGTCTAGACAAATTAGGGCAATCCTCAACAATGAAATAGGAATCCTGAACTAGGAAAAAGTCACGAGATGACAAAACTACAGACTATAGTTTTGGGTTACCATACTACTTCATCTTATGGTCTGTGATAAGAGAATTTTTTCCTTTAAATGAGCAGTCATCTAACATGCTAGAATCCACAAAATCAATCTCGAGGCTAGTTTTCTGTTCTACCTGGCTAGATTCCTAATTTTACCTCACATAGATCTTCCTTTTCTGCCACTGTTATTTGATGTGTAAATCATTATCTTTCTGCTTATCTAGCCAAAACCAGAAGTAATCAAAGGTACCTCCTCTCTCTGATTAATACCTAGTGCCTTGAGGAGAATGAGGAAAAGGAGACTGCCTTAGATGGGTCACTGGCCCAATCATTTCTGGTGGAATGGGGAAGGCAATGATTTTAAGCACACAAGAGCTGTCATCCCTTTGTTGTTGTTGTTGCTGGTGCTTTTTAACTATCCCTATTGGGACTTTAGGCTTTGTTTTTGACCTTCTGCACATTTTCCTAAAGAGAAAACCTCTGGAAAGAATTTTAGACAAAAGGAAATACTATTTCTGGATGTTTTCTGATGAACTAAAAGTGAGGTTTTTAATGTACTTCCACTTATTTAACTACTCTGCTTTTTAGTATGTATACTGCTGCTTTATACATTGTATAGTTATAAATGGAACTTGTCTTTCTAGATCTTCCTGCTGTGTTGTGTTGTTTACATGTACAAAAGCATGTGTGTGAGTGTGTGTTTGTATTTACTTGTACACACTTTATAGTTTAAAAAAACCACTGTATATCCATTGTTTTCTGTTAAGGCATCATAATAGGGATATACAGCACTTCTTAAACCGTGGGTTGGGACCAATTTGGCAACAGTAAAAGGTTTCTGAACTTGCAAGGACCACAAACTTAATGAATCCAAGGTGTTTCTGGCAGAGCTTGACGGTGTTACATCTCACAACTTCACTGCAGCCTTGGTTCTGAACACAAAGCATGCATTTTGCACTACAGGTGCCCTCAGGCCACACAACTCCAAAGACTGCTGCTAAAATGAGTTGGAAGTAGAAAAAGTTTAAGAAGCCCTGAATAGAGGGTAGAGTACAAGAATAGAGTACAACAATAGAGTACAAGACTCAAAATCAAGAAGACTTGAGTTCTAAAACTGCCTTATATATTTATCAGTTATTCCACTTTGGGCAAGTCAGGTAACCTTTGAACCTCAATTTCTTCATATGTAAAATTATGACAATAGCATCTATCTCACAGAGTGATTATAAGGATCAAATGACATAAAATATTGCAGATCCTTAAATCTTATATAAATGTTAGCTATAGGCTAGATCTATAATATTTTGAGTATCATTTGGTCTTCAAAAAAATCCAGGTTGGATATTATTTTCATTTTAAAAATGAGGATACAGGTTAAGTGTTGCTGAGTTCACACAGCTAGTCAAAAATCAGCTTTTCTAACTCCTAATCCAGTGTTCTTTAGATTTTCTCTGCCTTTAAAAAACAATCAAATTGCTCAAACTAATGAGCTGACAATTACAAACTGTTGATTTTCTTCCCTACTATGTAGCTGAATTTGTAGTTTTGAAGTCTCAAATTCATAAAGATTAACCAAAAATCCACAAATTACTCTGGAGAGATCTGTAAAAGTCATTTAAGAAAATTCAAGTTACACAGGTGTGTTTTATGAATCTCACTCACTTCTTAATCCAAATATTTGCAAGAGGTGGACTGCTGTATGGAATGAGCAACAGTATTTACAATGCCCTGCATTTCTTGGGAAATAATCACTGATAAGGCAATAGGTCTAAAATTATAGATATGCAAGGACTTGGAAGTGACGTCAGAAAATCATTTTCTAATTCATTATCAGTTTCTGAGTATTGTTCATGCTGGGAAGGCGGAAGGTAAAGGAAATTCCCGTTCTTGTACAGATCAGATGAGAAAGACTGAGATCCTGGTGATTGCTAATAAAGGCCCTAGAAGAGATAGCTTCTTTACTTGTGTGATTTACTATCTAAATTCAATAAGAATAAGTTCTAAGATTTTAAAAGATGTTTTAATGATTTTTTGAACATCACAATCTGTTCAGATTGATGTGGAAATATCCTGTGGATTCTCTGATAGGTACTGCTGCCAAACATACTTATCAACACCTGGAGGGAGACAGTTTAAGAAACACTCTTTATTATATACACTCAGAACACAGTCTCAAGGTTTCTAAAAATGGCCACCAAACACAAAATGAATTTCCTAAGGTTTATATAGTTTCCAGTTATGTCAGAGAAAAAAGAATAGGCCAAAGAGAAAGGTACGGATGTATATCCTGTAAGTATTTTAAGTGTTGTGGGACAAATATCTTCTCTTTGAGTTAATGTGGTAGGTTAACTGCTGCCAGATATATATTTACCACAATGCTGAAATTATGGAGGCAGAAACTTACCTTTTATTATTATGCTCAAGCCTAGGCCTCAGAGAAAAACTGAACTATGATTCTAGCAAGGTTTCTTATAAGAAAATTAGGTCAGAGTGACAGAGAAATAATGCATTTACATATTGCAATCTTGTGCATTCTGCTTAGGTCATAAAAGTTAAAGAGAAGATAAACACATAATCCTTTACTTCCTTCAATGTCGTAAAAGTTCAAGGAAGTTCGTTGAACAGAATTATAATTTCATACCTCCCCTATGGAAACAAACAAATATAAGGAAAGTCTCCCCTGGTTATGTGATTTTCTTTACAAATAAAATGGCCATGCTGGAGCCAAATAGAAAAGAAATGAAAACACTCCTACCACAAGAAAAAAAGTATTCCCCACCCTCAACAAACGACAAAAAAAAAATTAAGGGAGGGGGCAGGTAATGTTTGCAACATTCCTCTCCCATAGGCCCCAACCTTTAGAATTTAAGACTTAAGAGAAAGTCATCAACAAGTGCACCTACTATGTGCCAGGCACTATGCCCTGCTCTCAATTAGTTGTGTCTAATGGGGTGATACAACATGCCAACAGCAATTAACAAGCATGAAATGTGTAGGATAAATTGGAGATTATCCCAGAGCATCACTAAGGAGCAGCTAGGTGGAGCAAGAAGTCCCTCCGTTCAAATATGACTTCATAAATATATATATATATATATATATACATATATATGTATACATACATATGTATATATACACACACTAGGTGTGTGATCCTGAGCAAGTCACTTAATATTTATCTGCCTTAGTTTTCTCATTGGTAAGATGGAAATAGCACCTACCTCCCAAGGATGTTGTGAGAATCAAAAGAATATCTAAATAAATAGCACATAGTAGGCGTGTATTTTACTTTAAGGGACGGAAAACTTGGACAAGTCACTCTTCCATCTGCTGATCTGTTTCCGCCCCTTCAAAAGAAGGGCCAGATGATCCTTTCCTTCCCTAAACTGAGGCTCCAGTACTGTCCTGGGTTCGTGGGTGCTAGTCGGAACCACAGGACCAGGGTCTTCGTGATCCCGCGCCCAACAACCATAGCAACCCTTAAGCCAATCGGAGCGACAACTGCTATGTTGCGCAGGCGCAATTTAAGGTGTTTCAGCCCACTAGGTCTCCGGGGCCTAGGGACGCATACATACCATTATCCGATTAAGACCAATGAGAGACGAAAAAAGTGACAGCGGACTGATAGGAAGGGAAGGAGGGGGATTGCAACTGAATGTAGAGCCGGTCACTGGTCACATGACGCAAGCTCGGTGTGCCATGTGATCTCTGCAGTCGACTGTTTCCGAGGCTCCTTCTTCTGCTGTAGCTGAGGAGACCAGAGTGATCGGCGGCGCAGAGGGAACTGTCAAACTACAAGCCTCGAGTTCCTTCCACCCCCGTCGGCCCTCTAGCTCCAGGAGCAAGGCGAAAAAAACAGAGGCGGGACGGGGGCGGGGTGCGAGGTGGGGGACAGAGAGAGGGGAGGAGAGCGCCGGAGCAGCCAATGAGCTGTGAGCGCGGCGGGGACGGAGCCGCCCAAGCCGCTCCGCCCCGCCCCTCGCCCTGCCCGGGCCGCGTCCTGGCTGCGAGCTGAGCGGAGCAGGGTGAGTGTGTTTGGCCTGCCAGAGCCCCTTGCGCGACCTCGGGACCCTGCAGTCCAAGGGGACAGGGGGCGGGGCCGGTCACTTCAATTTAATCTGACAGGAGGGGTGGGGGGAGCGAAGGGTGCAGAGTGGGACTTTGACTTTACTAGGAAGCTCTGAGAGGAAAGGGAGGCGCGGGGCTTTAGCTGTACTTCACAGTTGACTCTAGGTGGAAACCCCCGTAACCTGATTGGCTTATTTTTTTATTTATTTATTTTTGGTTTGCTTTTGATTTCATCATTGCAAGGTGCTTCCAGTGTGGAGTTTCCTTCCGCCCTGTGAGTCTTCGAGTGCAATGCCACAAGACACGGAGAGGTTTAGTGAGCTGTACATCAGCACAGTCAATATTTGCCAGAGGCACAACCTGAACCCAGCTCTCCCTGACTCCAAGGTCATCTAGCACAATGACAGTGCCTCTCCGTGTTGATGTCACGTGTTGTCGACATATAACATTCAAAGCCATCTTTAGGATATTATATAAATGTCAGTTATTAGCTACTAAAGGATAACAAGTATATGTGGACTATGAGTTCTTTAAAATGTAGGTTACACCGAAGGCATCTATGGTTGGATGGGATATTTGGGTAAGAAAGGTTGACTTTCCATATTAGATGAGGCAGAGCCGGCTCCCAGTGAGAAATTTTGAACAAAATGGTATGAAGCTAGTTCTGGAATAGAACAGGGGACAAAGAAGATTATTGCAAAGTGCAGTTCAAATATCCACTCCTAACATTTTTTCAGAATGCTTCAAAGTAGTCATGAAGTTTCTTACCAGAAAAAGTGATTTGCATTTGAGCATTTTTTCTTCTGGTGTTTTGAGTGATTTTTCTTGGGTATTTATTTGCCCAGTCTCCATTGTTAGATGGTAAGATCCTTTTAGACAGTTTCTACACTCGATAGGCTCTGGAGACTAAAACCTGGTTATCTTGGTAATGAGAGCCACCAACTTTCATGTCATTTTTGAGTGATCTGGAGATAAAACCCTGTTCTTCCCCCCACCCCACCCCCATCATTTCTGGGTTAAATGAACAAATGAATGAATGAATAAGCCTTTATTAATCGTCTACTCTGTGCCAAGAATCATGCTTGATACTGGGGACACAAATGTGAAAGCTCTATGATCACTAGCCTAAAAGAACTTAGATTCTTTTGAGGCTTTACAAGGAAAGGAGTTTTAGCCTGGGCAGTCACAGAGGTTATAAGAGGAGGCATAAGAAAAGTCAGTAGTCACTCCCTTTTTAGGAAGAGTGGCAGCACGAAAAAAAGTCACTAAAAGGCATTAAGCTGGAAGGTGGTACAGAAGAAGAGGGGCAGGGAATATGATATACCTGGATGGGATTAAAACACGATTTGGGGATGCCAAAATTGGATGGAATAACTCCCTTTAATATAGCCAGATAATACTACACTGTAATTAATGGGGATCCTTCCACTAGGCAAATTTAAGAATAAAATAGTCACCCACCTGTCTGACTGGTTTAGGTACAGTTCTGTTTATAAGCAGAGGAGTAAACTAGTTAGATAACCCTTCTAAATCTATGATTCTTCTTTGTTGCAAGGATGTCCTTATGACAGTGATACAGGATCTTGTTTTTTCAACAATTCTTAAACATTCCCAATTGTGTGAAAGGGTGTTAAAATTTTATTTTTAAATTTCAAAGTCAAATTATTTTAAATTCATTTCTTTAACTTTGAAATATGTCATAAAGCACCTTGAAAAGGAAAGGAAAGAACTGCACAGCTAGAATGTGTTACAACTTTCAAGAGTTTGGAATTAGTGCTTTAAGTTTGTTTTTCTCACAGTTTTTAATTAGAAGTGAATGGGTGAATAGGTTTCGCAGTACTGATTGTGTGTGTGTGTGTGTGTGTGTGTGTGTGTGTGTGTGAGAGAGAGAGAGAGAGAGAGAGAGAGAGAGAGAGACAGAGAGGCAGAGAGAGAGAGAGAGAGAGAGTAACATTTTTTGAAATATACAGAAGAGAACAGAAGGGAGTTCCATAGGAAGTGGGAACAAGCAGGACAGATTCAAAAGTAATGTGTTGAATTTACTACATACATTTTTAAGGGGGAAAAAAAGCCAGTGGTGTGAAAAGCAAGTGGACATTCATAATTACATAGAGAATTTTCTTTTGTGTTATGCTGTATATGGAAATGCTTTTTGTGTTTAAAAATGTTTTATTTTTAAAAAATGAATTATAGCTTTAAGTATCACAGATTCTTGAGTTGAGAAACATTGCTCTTGATTTTAATTAACTGATGACTGGCTTTAGTTTTTGAAATGTGGTTTTCCCCCTCCCTTTCATAATTTAGGGGCTAGTAAAATGGATGACATATGCAATAATTATTATGTAATGCTATTAAATCAGTTAGCGTGGACATAGAATTACCATAATTACATTATGATGAGCTAAACTCTTTCCAGGACCGGATGTTAAACTTATTTGAAACTCTGCAACCTAGCTGTTGCTTTGGGATATAACTTTCAGTTTTTATTGCTTTTTCTATTTTATTCCTAGAAGAATGTGACTATATTATTCTAAGCAGTTAAATAAGATATTATATAAGTGAAAAAAGATTTCCACAGTAGAATGAGATAAACATGAAACATCAAAACAAGTTCAGCTTGATTTCGGAAAATTATGTTGCTGAGCATGTGTGTATGTGTGTGTGTAAAACTTTGCTATATATCTGAACTTAATTATATATTTGTGGGCGATACAATTTCTGTATTTTAAGTCTTTAAGAAATGTGAAACTTTCTTAAAAGTAGGCTGCATTTCTTTGCAACATTTCCCTACCCTTCTTATGAATTATATTTGTTTTTTTTTTATCAGTTAATAAATACATTAAGCACCTACCAAAAATCAAACAGTCTTTGACCAAAGGGAGCTTACCTGGTGGGTATGGGGATGTGAATACAAATTTATATGTAGTCATTTAAAGTGGGTAGGGAAGGCAGACATTAACAATAATAATAATAATAGCTAGCATGTATAGTGCTTTAAGTTTTGCTAGCATTTGACAAATAACTCTTTTATTACTCACAGGAACCCTGGAAGGTAGGTAATATTATTTCTAAGTGGTGGAGATGAGAAGTGAATACATTCCAGGGTTGGGGCAAAGAAACAGAGATAGGAGATGAATAGTTTGTGTGAGGAACATAAAGAAGGCCATGTTGACTGGACTAACCATTTTGTGAAGCCCAGTAGTATATAATAAGCCTGAAAGGTATAGAGGAGCCTATTTGTAAAAAGACCTTAAATGCCAAACAGATCAGTTTTAAATTTTATCCTAGATGCAGGAGAATTCTCGAACTTATTGAGCAAAGCTTTATGAACATAGTCTGACCTATGCTTTAAGAAACATCACTTCATTAGTTGTGTGAAGGGTGGGGATTAGAAAAGTGAGAAATTTATGGCAGGGACACCAATTAGAAGGACCTGAACAAAGGTAGTTGGTTATATGAGTGTCCAGGAGGGGAAAGGCATAAGAAATGTTGTGAAGGTGGAAGCCTCAGTTATTGAAGAACTGGTTTTCAATGCTTGTAGTCCTTCACAGGATATCAAATTTCCCTGGTGGAATTGTTTATGTATGTGTGAGCATATTCCCAATTTGAAAGAATTAAATATGGAAATACTGTAAAATGACCAAAAAGGACTTCATAATATATTTTCATATCCACCTGGAACTCAGGTACCAGCTCCACAAATGTTAGAACTAATTTTATTAGAGTAACTTGAAATCAAACATCTGTCTACAATGCTCAAAACACACTAACATCTGCAATTCTTTAATGAACAACCATAAGTAAAAAATTCTTGAGCTTGTAAAATCAAATACACACATAACAGTAGCATCCTCATTCCAAGGAAATCTACTACATCAAACCAAGAACTTTTCATTAATTTAGTTTAAAGGCATTTATGGATCTGTACATATACCTAAGTGTCTCAGTTTCATTGTTAGAGAAACCAGGGTTATTCAGCCACTTTTATTTGCCTTTTACTACTGACTCATGACCTATGTGGTTTCTCCGTGTTTAAGTGTCCATCCTTTACTCTAGCAAGCAGTGTGAAAGGATCTGTAGTTTTCTCTTTTTATTTGCTCCAATCACCCAGACAAAGTGCTTCTGGCAAAACATCTAAGTGTTAAATTTATCTTTCTTTTCTGGGAGGTTTTCCCTTCAGTTGTCCTCCCAACTTTATTCCCATTAAGTAAATACCCTGCTTAGACAAATGCTAGTGGTTAAAAATATTTAAGAAAAAGTAAACATTTCAAACAAAGCTGGGTAAACAGATTTTCCTGTGCCCAGAAAAAAGGCGAGGAGAGAAAGGAGATACAGGATTATGGCCTTAGGGTATGTAGAGCAGAGTTGTTTCAGCAACACAGCTTCTGTCCTGATGTACTTTGTGCCAACTGGCCCAAGCAACCTCAGGCTGGATGTCACCTTTGTCTGTTTTTGCCGCTCTAGCTCCATGCATATTCAGTATATTTCAGAATCTGGGTCCTCTTCAAAAGGCTGTTTTCTGGACTCAGTGAATTGGCTTTTAGATGTTACCCTGAGGTATATCCTGTCTTCTTCCTGAAGAGTTGTTTCCTTTCTGACGCAGTGAAAGGTCTATTTCCCATTTCAAAGGGATCACCTGGTGTAGCTGCATCATTTATATTTAGTCTATCACTTCAATGTTAGTACTTTTTAAAAAATGTATAAGTTCTTGACTTTTTTCCCCCTTCTGTAAATTCTTTGCTGTCCCTAGTATCAATCAGAGTCTGAGTCAGTGTATCACTAAACCTGAATCTGTGGAGAGTCCAGGACAGCTTATCTTCCACTCAGGAAAGATACTACTTCTGGGGTTACTTCCCCCCACCCCGCTCATTTTGACCAATGATGGATTACAGTACTCCAAGTCTTCTTCATTTAAAATGTCTGCTTCTGAGCCATTCTCTGGTTCACACAGTCTTTGAAAAACTGGCTGTGGAGAAGTTTTCTATTAATTCTGTGTCACAAGAACACCAAATTTCTTAGTAAAACTTTTCTTGTTGAGGATTCTAGATAGTGAACTCAGGTATCATGCTGCCATTTATTTCAGTCAGTACTCTTGTGAGCTGAAATTGGAGTTAGGTGATGAGCTTTTTTCAGCTTCATTCTAGGCTGAGAATAAGACTGTGTATAAAAATCTCCAGTCTTTCCATGCTCAAGGTCACAGAAACACAAGTCAAGAAGAAGACATAGTTCTTAACCAAACACCAGTAGGTATGATGCAAATCCTGTGGTGTCATTCCTGGTTGAGAACCACTGAGCTTGAAGGAGATAAAGAATAAAGGAGAAAAAAGTATATCTCCCAGTAAGCAGAATTCTGTAACAATGAAATGCTTTAGCACTTTAAAAGCAATAAAAGAATGACTGCTCAAATAGCTTTTCTCAAAGATTTTGGTCTCAAGATCCTTTAAAATTCAAACTCTTATTGAGGAACCCCCATAGTGATTTTTGGGGTTATATCTATTGATACTTACCATTTTAGAAATTAAAATATTTTGGTATTATTATGAAATAGTTTTGATCTTGTAGACTCCCCAAAAGTTTCTCAGTGATCCCTAGGGGTCCCTGTACCACATTTTGAAGACTGAGGTGCTAAATGGTGGAAAAGCTAAGTATATTTTGTTTTGCCCTATAATTGTTAAGACTGTTGAAATCTTTGAGTTTTCAAGTAAAGGGTGTCACTTGGCTGGTATGTTGAAGATGGGGTATATGAGTGTTCAGAGAAAACTAGTACCTCTAGTGGAAGGGCCACTCATCCCCTTTTGGTGTCCACCCAACTCCTGGCACCCAGCTCTTACCTGTGACTCTAAGAAGCTGTAGTAGGTATAGCAGCCATACCCTGGTAAACCATTTAGGCAAACAGGCTAAATCAGGGTAAGGGTAACCAGTGGACCTCAAACCTGTCAGTGAGCTGGGGGGTTGACTACCTTAGGCATGTGGAGACTTCCCCTGGCAGAATGAGTGGATGAGAACAGTTTGTTCCAATGGTCATGAAGGCAGCTGAAGGAAGCACTGTGGAGTACTTAGAGCTTAGTTAGACATTGAAGATGCCAAGGTCATTCATAGCATCCTGAGCCATTTGCAGTCATCTCATCTTGTCTTTTGTATTGCCACTAGACTTTGATGACTATGGAAGAGACATTGAGGCCCAAGACTTTGGGCAACTCTGCTTCACTTGAATCCAATTTCTGCTCATGTCAAAAGATATCACCCATATCATTTTTAACATTTTTTGCCTAGATTATGGATTGATTCTTTGATTGATTCTTTTTTGCTTGTGCTAAATTTGACAATTAACTCCAAGAAAACAGAGGTTCTCCACCAGCCAGCATCACACCATCCATGGAACTATTGGTTACAACAATTGGAGAAATTTTGGATGCTATGGATAAGTTCACTTATCTTGGTAGTATACTTTTCAGGGATGTACACACAGATGATGAAGTTGATGCACACATTGCCACCGTTAGCTCAGTGTTTGGGAGGCTCTGAAATAAAGAGGGAGAGAAGAGGTATTAGGCTGCCTATCAAACTAAAGATCTACAGAGCCATTGTGCTGACCTCATCATTGTATGCCTGTGAAACCCGGACAGTATATCAGCACCATGCCAGGAAAGTGAATCACTTCCATTTGAATTGTCTTAGGAAGATTCTGAAGATCAGGTATAAGCTGAACTGCTAGGCATTTAAACTCTATGCATAACTTCAATGGGCTGGCTGTATTGGTCAAATGCCAAACATACATTTGTCCAAAAAACTGTTTTATAGAGCACTCACACAAGGCAAGCACTCACATGCAGGTCAAAAGAAACTATCCAAGGACACTTTCAAGGTCTCTCTGAAGAACTTTGGAATTGATGGTGAGATATAAGAAACAATGGCACAGGACCACCCAGCATGCTGTGCTTGCATCAAAGAAAGCATTGTGCTAAGCAAAACAGTATTGTAGTACTCAAAAGAAACATGAGGCATGCAGATTTAGAGACCTTACTCCAGATGTTCATATGAACTACTTGTGCCTGACCTTTGGCAGAGCCTTCTGAGTTCATATTGGTCTGATCGGGTTGAGAATGACACACTGTACCTTGACCCTGACATGGTGATATTGTTTTGGTCCTCTTCAAGCATGAAGAGGGAATTATTTTCAGGTATATGTAAGATAGACTAGGTGGTCACTGAGGTTCCTTTCAATCATAATTCTTGGGTTCTCTGCTATTGTTGTTCAATAATATCAAATTCATATAGAAAGTAAGGATCTCTGTGGGCTACACAGTGACTTAGAAAACCGTATACTAACATGTGTTCTTTTGTATTTGTATTTATTTTGTTAAATATTTGATACCTCTGCTATATATAGTTCATACTGAACCTAGTATTATCAATAAAATTTGGGTTAAAAAAAGGTAAATAAGAAAATTTGAAACTCAAGGGATTCTGGAACTGAATCTTGTAAACTAAAAGTAAATAAATCAATTTTTAAAAAAAGGTAAATAAGATCATAAGATAATTCTGTACTTATTATTGTTAATATCATTGGCAAATTATCTGATTTATTCCCTTGACTACATCTAATGAAGCACATGTATATAATTTGCCTAATTCACTTTGTCATATAGATCTGTATTTAATGAAACAATAAATACACTGGTAGATGCTATTAAGAAGGAAAAATTTTGCCTGAAAAGTTTGTAGATCTCTACAAAAATCTTTGACATTTTTCCTAAAGAATGCTAAGGTCACATCAGTCTATATCATGCAAATCCTATGTAAAAACCAAATTGGCTGTCCACAGTAGAAAATAAAAACCCATTTATGTAACAGGTAAAATAATAGGTATACATACCCTTCTTTCCAATTTCTTTATTTTTATTGAGAGTATCATCATCCTTCCAGTCAACCAGGTTTGCAGCCTCAGAGTCACCCTTGACTCTTCTCTCTCCTTCATCCTCATAGCCAATCATTTTCTAAGCACTGTCTCTTCCACACCTTCATAGCATTTCTCACTTCCATTCCATTCTCTCTGTATACACAGTAATTGCGCTAGTATATTTCTTTGTCACCTCTTGTCTAAATTATTGCAACAGCCTTCCATTTGATTTCTCTGCTTTGAATTTCTCCTGTTTCTATGCAGATACAAAATATAATTTTAAATGGAACACAGCTCTGATGGTTCTATTTTGTTTCCAGGATAAAATTTTAAATCCTCAATCTGGTATTTAAAAGCCCCATACCTTTCCAGTCACAATTGGAGTAAAATAAGACAAACAAAAGACCTAGGGCAGGTTTTGTTTTGTTTTTATTGGTTGTGAGAGGAAAGAAAAGGAGGAAAACAGGAAAACACTATTACTTCAATCAGTTTTAAAATCCACTATTTGGCAGAATGTCTTTTATATATGCCCCCTTTTCTACTCTGACATCGCAACCAGTCTGGTGCAGGCCCTTATCACCTCACACTCAGTCTGTTGCCTTTTGGTTGATTTCCCTGCCTTGAGTTTTTCTCCACTGCAGTCCATTCTCCATTTAACTGTCAAAGTGATTTTCCTAAAAGAAAGTGATTTCCCAAAAATAAGAACAAGGCAGTTCTACTTTCTCTCCATTCAGTTGTGTGTTTATGATGCCATCCATCATGAGCAGTAGTCCTTTCCTTTTTTTTTTGATCCCTTTTTCTCAATATCACTAAAAAAATCCTGAATTCACTCTTTTTGTTGTTGTTGTTTTTAGCTTTCTTTGTCAACCATTGCTCATTCTGAACTGTAGGGCTCTTGATAGCATTTTTCCAGGACTTTAATACACTTTGTATTCACTGCATGTTACTTGCCTTTCTCTCTGTTTACTATATGTGATTTTTAAAAGTCCAAATTACTCTGTGAGTTCACTGTATATTTATATTGATCTCTTTATATAACTGCTTTTCTTCCTTATTAGAATTTTCTGTTTGTGTTTTCAGAATTTCATTTATAAAAATTTGTATTCTCTCGTGGGCTGATTTCATCTATAAAATTTTTAGGCCATGTAATCCTGCCTATCCTTTTCTAAATTGTCTGAAACTGGTTCTCCACCAAACTAAAGTGCACATCAGACTGGCTGGCTTTCTCCTACTCAAATTCTAAGATGGAATGAACACTATTTCCCTAAGGTTTCTCTCATTTAGTCTTAATTAGTGGGAAAATCAGATCTAACATAGAAGTTCCACCTTCAGAAGATGAAATTATCATTAAGGCAAGTCAGGAATTCCATTAGCATTTTAATTCAACAAGCATTAATAAAGCATCAATTAAATAGAAGGATAGACAAAAATGAAACAATTCCTTCCTTCAAGAAGCTTACCCTTTGTGGGTTAGAGAGCAACACGTACATATACACCTAAATAAATAAACTCCTCTTTTTACTCCTCAGACTATCAGTCTGCTTACCCTCTTGTAGCCACAACACAATATTCACAGCACCAGCAGTGACTATGGATATGCCAGCATAAATTTGAATCTCAAAATGTAACACATTCTCCATATAAAAGACAGAAGCAGAACATTTATTCTGACACCAGAAAGCTGAATCCCAATACCAGAAAACCAAATCTATCATAGCAACAAAGTTAATACGCTATAACACAGCAGGGAGCCACACCATCCTTTAGCCTTCATTCACAGTCAGTGCTGTCTCCTTGCCCCCATCCTCTCTCTCCCACCACAATAACTGCTCTGACTCACAGCTTCCCCTCAGCTCTGCTCCACTCCTCCCACCACAGGCTCCATGTGATTACATTCGGCCTATTAAGGGACAGGGAAGATCTTCAAATTCCCATTGCACCCTCCAAGGACTAAAAACCACTAAACTCATTGTTGCTAACTATTCACTTTTTATTTCAAGGGATCAGCTTGGAACTTCATGACTTGATGGGGTTTGATGAAACTTTGCTTGTTAAAAACACTTTATATGCTTTTTCTAATTAGGTTTTCTACCTCAGCTCCGTTAAGTTAGGAGCTCAGCAGTACAGTCACTGGGTTTTGGGGGTTTTTTTTTGGGGGGGGGGTTGGGTTTTGGGGGGATTTGGTTTTTTTTGGAGGGGGAAGGCAGGACAATTGGAGTTAAGTGCCTTGCCCAAGGTCATACAGCTAGTAAGTGTTAAGTGTCTGAGGCGGGATTTGAACTCAGGTCTTCCTGCCCCAGTGCAGTCAGTGGGAGGCACATTTTTCAGCTTGAGGAAACTGAAGTTTGTAGAGAGTAAATGATTTCCCCAAGGTCACATAATTATTAAGTGACAGAACTGGGACTTAAACCCAGGTCATCTTATTCCACATCCAGCACTCTTACTCAGTCTTATGTCTGGGTTAATATAATCATTCCAGTCAACAAATGGGTCCTAACAGAAATAATTAGATGGTTTAAAGATAGTTCAGTCACAAAGGACAATCCATTGGCATTTATTCTAGATTCTAGCTAGATATCAACCTTATATAATAAATTTAATTGTCTGACATTTTGTCTCCCTGCTATAATATTACCTTTTTGATAGAGATGCACAAAAAGTAACAACTTAGCAAACATACCTGTTCTTTGTATAGGATCATCTAAGACAAGCATGGAAAAATTGTTGACCTTTTATTTTTAACAGATAGGCCTTTAACTTCTTTCAAACTGTTTTGTGTTCCATTCATATGTTTTTCTAAGAACTCTTTTTGCTAAGAATATCACTAAAGGCACATATCACAAGGCTAAGAATAGCACAAATGCAGCTGGGTGGCACAGTAGAGCATACACTTACTTATTGTTGTGACCCTGCGCAAGTCACTTAACCCTATTTGCCTCAGTTTTCTTATCTGTAAAAAAAAAAGAAAATGAGCTAGAGAAGGAAACTAGTACCTTTGCCAAGAAAACCCCAAATGAGGTTACAAAGAGTCAGACACAACTGAAATGCCTCACAACAACATTACTAACTTAGACGTCTACTCTGTCATCCTTGCTAGTTTTAAAATACCATAATACCTTAAATCTTCTTTTTCAGTTTTCGTCTAACAACTTCTGTATTCCTGATCATAGGTGACAATTCTGGGCCTATAGTTGGATTACTCAGTTTTTTTTTCCCGTGTTTGTTTTTATATTTAAACTTTGTTTATGATCCAAAGCTAAAACCTATACTTGGATTTTGATTACTTATATATATATATATATATATATATATATATATATACACACACACACACACACACACAGATATATACACACACATATGTGTAGATATGTATAGATATATCTCTTATATGCTACCTAACATAGGATCATATATCTAGAACTGGAATGAATATTAGAAACTGTCAAGTCCAACTCCCTCATATTGTGGAGGAAACTAAAGCTAAGAGAGAAGATAAGTGAATTTTCCAGGGTCATACAACTGGTAATTGAGGCAAGATTCAAACTTGGGCCTTCCTAACTCCAAGTCTAGCATTTTCTCCACTATATCATCTAACAGCTTCAGTCTAGCATGGAAGCTTCATCAGATTTCAGAAGAAGCTAAAGATAATAAAAAGCAAAATTGTTTTCCAATATACTATTTGATATGAGTTTTAAATTTATTTCAGGTATAGTTAGCTTCCCACTATCAAAATTAAGCTTTTATGAACTCCATTGGACTAATATTAAGAACAGCTAACAGAAGAATTTGTTGGCATGCCTTAGTAAGAGATGGGGGTCACTTGTTTTTAGTGAAAATATTTATCTTGGGAAGTAAAGAGGTTTTCTAAATGGGGGCCAAAATATAGATTCTCTATATTCACTTTGGGTGCCTTGTTTTTGTTTTTGAACAACACTTGTGTGTATGGATCATAATGCTGCATTGGGCAGCACATTTGAATGTGAAAATTCATAGAAAAATCAATTAAAAGAACATTTATTTATGTGATAGATTATAAAAACAGAGCTGTTATTAAAGAAGTTAGTTGTATGTGATTAAGCACTTTATGACAATACTTTTATGCTCTTTAAAAATGAATTTTACTATATTTAGTTATTTATTATGGTGTGGTCATGGCTCTGGGTTCTCAAAAGGTAGTAAAGCAGAGCTTTGAGGACTGAAAGATACCACGAACCTAGAAAAGCTGAATACTGACCTGTTTACAAACTGTATCAGTCATTGGCAGACCAGTCCAACTTTGTTCAAACAGGCTCATTATCAAGTTGGGTAGATAGTAATTAATTTTGTGATCATGGCAACTTGTGAAGATTGTATACTAAATGGTATATTGCATTAAGATATGTTAGCAGAGGGAGAAGATATATTGATGAAATCATAATTCCTTGAAGTACTGAAATGATATAATTGTATGTAGGGCATTTCATTGAATAAGCTCTTAAAATAATGTTGCTTAGAAATTTTGTGAATTAAAGGCAAAAAAAAAATAATTTCTTTCCCTGGTAGGAATTTGGAATGTTTTCTACTAGTGTTTCTAAGTCGTTTCCAGGATTACACATTTGAAAAATTGGAAATATGTACTTTTTATTATATGTATGATGAATCTGAAAACAATTTGTATCATCATTATTGACCATAAAACTTTTTTGTCTTTATGTCTGATGAGTGACAGGTTTGCTGACTAAGGATATAATTGAAGAGTGGTTCTCAGTTTGATTGAGTGGAATGGTGCATGTTTATTCAACCCACCCTGGGAGAAAATATGCCCAGAAGTTGAAGCATCTTAGAGGATTCTAGAAGAATTCAAAAGTAGTTAAACAAATTTTGGAAGAATCCAGACTGAGATATTTCAGGTCTAGAGGGAAAAGAGTCAGTTGATATTCCCAAATGTAAATCCCTTCTGTTGATGTTGATACTCTTATCAGTCAATTTGGAGCACTGTCAGGTTGTTTTTACTCTGTAGCCTTGAGGGAAAGAGGAAGTAAGAGGATAAGAAGAGTGGACCACAAAGACAGTAGGTTTTTCTGTATTTGTTTTGTTGTTGTTTGGTTTTTTTGGAGGGGGGAAAGACAGGGCAATTGGGGTTAAGTGACTTGCCCAAGGTCAGATGGCTAGTAAGTGTTAAGTGTCTGAGGCCTGATTTGAGCTCAGGTCCTCCTGATTGCAGGGCCAGTGCTCTATTCACTGTGCCATCTAGCTGCACCTCTGTATTTGTGAAAAGGAATTTAGAGAATAGAGTCTTACATATATGTTGCTGTTTGCATAATAAAATAGCTTTTTCTTTTTTCAGCGTCTTTCCCTTTTAGGTAGGTAAATAGTTTAGGCTAGTTTAGATCTCTGTCCCAGAGAATGTTGACTGTTTAATTTTAATTATCTCTCTGTGTCTCTCTATCTCTGTCTCTGTCTGTCTCTGTCTCTCTCTGTCTCTGTCTGTTTGTCTCTCTCTCTCTCTTTCTCTCTCTCATTTTCCCCTTAGAGTGATCATATTGCTTTCCCTTGTTTATTTGCTACTTTGGTTTGAAACAGACGAACAGAATTATTTCCAAATTAACAAATTCAAGAGATGCTATCAGTGAGGGAGCTAGTTTCTGAGTTAGGAAAATCTAGTGTGGAAATTGGAAACATTATATTGTTTGATGTTATAGTTACAGATTGATGTTATAATTATCATAATAGGACTCCAGTATGAAGTCCCTCAGGCTCAGTTGTCTTAATGTTCATAGAAGCATACAGGCAAAGACAGACAGTTTGTACCATCCCATTGTTAACTCTGTCAGGAAGATAAAACATGTGGCTTTTGGTTGGGTGATACTTTTAACCAGCTGCAGCAGTCTGAGCTAGTGTTCTCTTTGGCTTTGAAAGTATTAGATGGTTAAGTTAGATCCTCTTCTGTTTATAGTTATATAAGGACACTGCCTACTTGAGCTTCCTCTGAGACTAGTGTCAACAACAAGTAGCCTCAAGAACTTCTTCACCACATCTGGGTCTGATTAGGAATTCTCCCTCCCACATCTAGCACTGATTACCTGTTCTCAACCAAGCCCATTCTTAGGGTTGTAATTTCATCACATGAACCCCAGCTCTGAGCGTGATTCCTCGCCTCTATGTCTTTCTCTCTGTCCAGCTGACAGAGTTTCTTGCATTCCTGGGAATGAACTTGTCTTTATATTGCCATGTAGTGTGTATATGCTTTTCTTTGCTCACTTGCTGTGTTATATAATAATAATAAAGCATTTGATTGCATTAGCTTCCTAAGTGCCAATTTTCTAGAAATTTCTGAACCTAGATCTTTGCTTTAGCCCTAGTGACTAGGCCAAATAAAGCATCTAGGGTTCAAGGTCTGCCTCTGACTCATACTGACTTGAGATTTGGGGCAGGTCCTATCACTAGCTGCTCAGTGCCCCAAGCAACTACTTATTACTTTGTATGGAAGACTTTAATTTGTAGAGCAGTAATGGATTGCATTAGTAGAGGGGGTTACCCCTTTCAATGAGTTTATATAAATAAAAGCAAACTCAAATTATAATGTGACCTTTCAAGGCAGAATTTTCATGAAAGCTGGCTGCTTAGCTGCACATTCTTTTGTTCTCTGTGGATTCAAAAGATCAGAAATCAACAGCTATAGATTCTGTACCTGAATTCAGAATTTCAACATTATTGAAGGGTTTTTTTTTGAAAATTTGTTGTAGTTATAGCTATCGTAGTAGAATGCTAGACTCTTAATCACAAGATCTGGGTTTCTAGTACATTCTAGATAATGATAATAGATTACACGTCTTTGGATTTGAGTTTGCTTGTTGTTTTTTTCCCCTAAAAAATAAGGGCATTCTAGATTAGATTATAAGGGCCCCTACAGCTATAAAATCCAGTGGTTTGGTGAATACGATAATTACTTAATACACTGAACTGTTATCTCACATGAATAGGAAATGGTGTAATAAAGGATTACTAGGCTTATAGTCAGGAAGTCTTGAGTTCAGATCCAGCTGTGGGTAAGTAACTTGACTTATATCTACTTCAGTTTCCTCACCTGTAAAATAAGAATAATAATAGCACCTGCCTCTCAGGCAGGTCTGATGTTCTCAGAATTTACTTAAAATTATGAACTCACTGCAAAAAACCCCATAGTTTTCCTCTTATTACTTATAATATGGCATTTGCATAGTATTTTACCATTTTCAGAGTACTCTGTATACTCCTCTTATTTGCTTTTCTTAATAGCCTTGTACTGTATTATTTTTGTAATAATAGTATTATGGTCATTTTACTTAAATCTCAGCTAAATTCCTCTTTCCAATCATACTAGCGCAATTGTAGGTAAAACAGTGTGCTCTTGGACATTCATCTATCTACACATTCCCTTCTCTCTCCTTATCTCCTATATTTCACATGCAGCTTAAAGTTGCAATCTCAGTGCTCTACATTGTCTACTCCTCACACGCAGCTTTCTTGATTTTAGACTTAGACCTTCTCTTCTTTCTCTATAATCTCTCTTTTAGTAACTTTATCAGCTTGCATAGTTTTAATTATCATATATAAACTAGTGACTCCTTATTCTGTATATATCCAACCCTAGCTTTCCTGAGCTCCATCCCCAAAACACCAGTTGCCTATTATACATTTCAAATGGCATGCCCTGTAGAGTTCTCAAATTCAGTATATCCAAAGAATTTATCTTTCCTCTTCAAGCACTACCTTCTTCTAAACTTAGCAGTTTCTGTTGAGATGTCCCACCTCTACCTCTTGGAATCCCTCATTCCTTTAAGACCCAGCTCAAGCACTACTTTCTACATGAAGCTTTTCCTGATGTCCTAATCCCTTGATCTCCTAATGTCCACCCAAAATTGTTGTGTATCTATTTTATAAGTACTTATGTATGTTTATGGATTCTTCCTCTTTAGATTATAAACTCCTCTTATATTCACTTATATCTTTGTAACTACATTTGTAATCTAGGATAGAGTAGGTGCTTAATAAATAAATACTTGCAGAACAGGTAATGCTTTAGCCCATTCCTTACTATCAACATACCAAAAATATGGTATAAATTTAGCTAATATTTCTAAGTAATGCTAATAACCTTTATAGAAAAACTATAAGCTTCTAGTAAGATACTAAAGGCTTAGTGTTTATGAGTATACTTAACAATGGAAAAGTAACTAGTCTCAATTTCATGGGTCATCTGACAGCCCCTAAAAAAGAATCGTGAAAACAAATATTACTGTGGAAAATAGCTTCTTCTAATTGTTTTCTCTTTTCCTTAATAACAGAATGGAGAAAAAGAAAATCTTGGTGAGATCCAAAGTGGCTGCTTCAAACCTTCTGAGTGCCTTGCATTCACTCTATCAGTTTGGTCATTTCTGTGATGTAACTGTTCATACGGTACATCTTGGAATCCAAGAAGAGTTTTTGGTACACAAAGCAGTCTTGGCTGCTTCAAGCAACTACTTTAAAGGCCTTTTTCTAAGTGATGAGATGTCAGACATTAAGAGGTGTACTGTTGTTTTAGATGACATTTACACAGAGGAATTCACATCCTTTCTGGAATTTATCTATACTGCAAAAATTGAGATTGAACCAGAGAAATTGCATCGAATGAGAGAGGTAGCAGAGAAGCTTGAATGTAAAGACCTGCTTGACATCTGTGAGGAAATGAAGACAGAAAGTAAAATGGATGGCTTGGATTTAAGTCTCCATTTGAAAACTCAGGTATGTGAAAATGGTGGGGCTTCATGGGTCTGTGATCAACATGTTCATCAGACCAAACTGAGTGATTCTCCACCAGTTGTAGTGACTCCTGTGAAGAGAAAACTCTGGGATATGCAGAAACACAGAACATTATTAACAGGCAGTTCAGATCAAGCTTGCAAGCTTGATGTGAAAACTGGAATAGCCAAGATAGTGAAACAGAACAGAATAAAACCCACTGAGAACTATACCACAAACGTAATCAATTCAGAAGGGAAAAAAAGCCACTCTTCTTTGTGTGAATTGGAGACCAAAGAAACTTGTCTAGTCATCAGGAGTGTATTATCTGAGCAAGATGAGGATGAGAATTCTCGTATTTCCCAACCTCTGAGCTCAAATGAATGCAGCAACACAGTGGAGGATTTGCCTCAGGTGTCTACAGAAGCCTATGAGTGTGAAAAATGTGAACAATCTTTCCCTTTCATCAAATCATATCAGTCACACATGGAGACTGAACATGGGGTTAATGTTGTCATCAAGTACAGCTGTAATGTGTGTGACCAGCTTTTTTCCAATCGCCAGAACCTGCGGCAACACCGACTCACAGTTCATAATGATGAGCGGCGCTTTCCTTGCACATTTTGTGACAAGAAGTTTAAACGTCAAAAGGATATAAAGTGTCACATACGGAGAGTGCACGAAAAGAAAAGGAATCCTCAGGCTTGTCCCTACTGTGACAAGGTCATCAGCTCCAAGTGTGGCCTGACTGTTCACATTAGAACCCACACAGGAGAGAAACCTTATAAATGTGGCTGTTGCCCTGCAAGTTTTGCCCAGAGGTCTGCTTACAATACTCATGTAAGGTACATTTTGTGTATGTATGTCTGGACACAGTTGCTGGCAAGTGGGCACAAGATTATTTTGTGATCTTTATTTTCAATTTATTGCATTATTTGGCTTGATCATGAGAGATTTGGGATGGGTAAGATAATGAAAGATTAAAATATCAGACATACTTTTTTAAGAGTTAGGGGGAAAACTTATATCTGTCTTTGTTGTACATTCATTGTGATAGTAGAAAAATCTTTTAAGTAAAGTATGTTTAATCATAGGAGATTAAAAATAATAAATTTTATCTTAGGCCCTGCACATTGAAATTAAGTATTGATAGAGAATTCTTCAATCAATGTTGTTCCTTTTTAAATATGTAGTCAAAATTCATAGAACCACAGAAAGGACCTCAGAGGCCAGTAGTTCCACCCAGTAAGAGAAGAATACTTTCTATAGCATACTCAATAAGTGGTCATCTGATATTTTTCTTGAACTAAAATGATGGACAAGCCACTGCTTCCCCCTGCTTTTGGATAACTTTTATTGTTAGAAGGACTGAAATTGCCTCTTTGTAACTGCTACTCATTGTTTCAAGTTCTTTAGGGTTTAAGGAAAACAATTCTAATCCTATTTTCAACTGAAAGCACTTCAGGAACTTGATGATTGTGACCATGTCCTGGCTAAGCCTTGATTTCTCACCATACATCCTCAGTTCCTTTTGCTAATCTTCAGATCTCATGAACTCTAAGTCCTTTTCCTCTCTCACCTGCCCTCGTGTGTTTTTAAACTTACTTAACATCTATTAGTTGAACATAGTACTGGAGATGTAATCTAACCAGAGCAAAGTACAGTAGACATATCACCCCTAGACTTGGACACTAGGCCTTTTTTAAATGTAGGTTGTCATACATGTCACATTCTTAATTCATATTGAGTTTTAATCCATAAAATCCTTCAGATCTTTTCGAACAAACTAAATACACCTCTCTGATTTTTTCAATCCAAATGTTAGACTTTACAAGGACAGAAGAAGGGCTTGGCATGGTCCATGGGGTCATGAAGAGTTGGATGTGACTGAATGACTGAATAACAACAAGAAGTTAGATTTTACCCATATTCATCTTATCAGATTTGATCCAGTGTTCTTTAGCCTTTTCAAATCTTTTTGAATCCTGATTTATCTAGGGTATTAGCTTTCCTTACTGACTTTTTGTCATCTATAGATCTGAAAGACATTCTATCTGTGTCTTTAAGTTACTCATAAAAACATGTTAAACAGTACAGAACCAAGCACATGTCCTTTGGGCACTCCACTTGAAACCACAATCCAAATTGAATTGAACAGTTTAATAATTACTCTTTGGAAATGGTAATTGAATTAATTCTGAATCCACCTAACTATAACATTCTCCATTTATTCCACACGGAGGTGAAAGAGGCTTTATCAAATGCATGTTAAAATCTAGGTGGACTATCTATAGCACTCTCATGATCAAAAGGAAACAAGATAATCTGGCATGGTTTAGAATTTTATCAAGAATCAAAGTCAAGCTTCACTGGCCTGTGTTTTGTAGACTTTAACTGTTTTGAAAATTGGGAAAATAGTACACTTCTCTAATTCTCTTAATACCTTTCTTGTTCTCAATGATCTTTTAAAGATCACTGGCAATGGCTCAGAAATCCCATTTGCCAACACTTTCAGTACAGCAAGGTGGCATAATGGATAGAAATAAATAGCAAAAAATATAGATTGTAGTTCAGATTTTTGCCCTTTTCTTTCCACCCCTCTTCTTGTAGGTAATAAGCTTCTCTTCCTTTTCATAGTAGCAGGGTGGTAGCACAGTAGATAGAGTCCTGAGCTTGAAGTCAGGAAGACCTGAATTCAGATGAAACCTCAGACACTTACTACCTCTATGACCTTTAGCAAGTCCCTTAGCCTCTGTCTGTCTCAGTTTCTTCATCTATAAAATTCGTATTATAATAATAGCACCTACCTCAGTTCAATAGCACCTACCTCCTAGAACTGTTGGGAGAATAAAATAATATTTGTAAAGTATTTTGAAAACCTTAAAATGCTATATAAATGCTAGATGTTGTTGTTGATATTGTTGTTGCTACTAGAAGATATAGTTTATCTATCTACCTCCTAATATATATAGGTTCGTATTCTTCTCTGCCTGTTCATAGTCTTTACGTTCATACTTAACATCTTCCTTTTTATTGATGGAACACTTGCTTTTTACTTAATAACCTTCATAATAGAGAGGCTTCCCCAAGTCCCTTTACTTTCACTTCTAAGAGGGAGTCTAGGTTGCACTTTTAGTTTAGATAGCAGTCCTTGACTTTGGCAGACTCACAAAAATTTAGAGTTGGAAAGGATTTCAGAAGCCATATAGTTCAAATCATACTCAAATGTGATTCCTTTTATAACATTTATGACATATGGTTATCCATTCTCTACTTGAAGAACTCTAGTAAGGGAAGGGAATTCATCACTTCCCTAGGCCTCCCATTTCACCTTGGGAGAGTTCTAATTATAAGGAAGTCTTTTCTTGACCTCAAGTCTAACTTGCATCTTCCTGGTTCTGCCCTCGGAGACTAATTAGAACAGTCTGACCCTTGTTCTACATGATAACCCTTCAACAGATACTTGAATACAAACATCATCTCCCCCTGCATCTTCCCCTCCCCCAAGACTAAACATCTTTAGTTCCCTCATCCTACTTCCTTCATATGACATAGATTCAAGGTCTTTTACTATCTTCATTACCCTTCTCTGGCCACTCTAACTTAACACATTACCCTTCTTAAACTGTGGCATTAAGAAGTGAACATAATATTCTATATGTCTGACTAGAGTAAAGTTAAAGGGTCTGTCACTTCTTTATTAGAATGATTTAATGCAGCCTAGAATTACATTAGCTCTGTTGGCTGCCACATCACACTTGGAGTAGGTGCTATCATATCCCCATTTTACAGTTGAAAAAACAGATATTTTAAGTAACTTGCCCAAGATCATACAGCTGTGAAGTGAGGTAAATGCAGGTCTTCCTGACTCCAGATCCAACACTGGCTGCCACTAAATGTAAAGACAGAATTTAAATAGTCCCTGCCCTCAAAGAGCTTACATTCCCAAGGAAATGCAATATGTGTGTAAGGAATGAAATACAAAACCAGTAACAGTGATAGGAAGAAGAAAAGCGAAGTCTTAGGGTAGAAGGTGGCACCACAATTGTTCTTTGAAGGAAGCTAGGAATTTTAAGAATTGAAGATGAGGAGGAAGTACATTTCAGACTTGGGCAAGCACTTGTGCAGAAGTATGGAGGTAGGAGACAGAAATGTTGTCTAGAAGGAACAACTCATAGGTCAGTTGGAAATGGAGAGTATGTGAAATAAGCTTAGAAAGAATGGGAATTAGATTGTGGAAGGCTTTAAATGCCAGACTTTAAAAGTTTGTATTTTATCCTAGAATCAGAGTATTTTATCCTAGAATCAGTTGGGATCTACAGAAGACTTTTTTTTTAGTAGAGAAGGTAACACTTTTATATCTCTTTTTTGAGGAATCTCGATTTGATGGCTACATGGAAGATTAAGGTAAAGTAGATGAAACAAAAAAAAATTTCAGATTGCATTATTTGTAATGGTAAAATAGTTTCTGGAATATAAATATGAAGACATTTAAATAGGTACCTCCAGTAGCTCTAATAAAAAGTCTCCCCCTCCCCCCCCCGACACCCTCCCCACAAGGGTTTTCCAAATATAGCTCTGTTATTGAATGACTTAAAGGACTGCTATTATGTCAGTTTATTTCTCCTCTGTGGTTCAATGTATGCTTGCTTAAGAGTTGGGAAATTGGAGGGCAGCTAGGGCTAGTGAATAGAGCACCAGCCCTGGAGTCAGGAGGACTTCAGTTCAAATTCAACCTCACACACTTAACACAAAAAACTAGCCTGTGACCTTGGGCAAGTCATTTAACCCCAATTGCCCTTCTTTCCGCCTCCAAAAAAGGGGGAAAAAAGAGTTGGGAAATTGAGGAATGACCTTGAACTATTTATTTATCTACCTTCTAAACTGGACCTCTCCCTATCCACTGACTACCCAACAGTTAGCATAGTTCCACTTTATTTTTGTTCTTATTCCGTCCCCACCCAGAGTTATCTGCTTCCTCAATTCCTACCAACTTTAATACTTCCTCACCAGTATCTCAGTTCAGATCAGTACTCCACATATTGTTCTGGAATTCCTGGTCCCTAATTAACAAACTTACTTTCATCTTAAACTTCTTCCTTTTTCACTCCCTCCATCTTCTGGAATTGACCAAGACCTGGCTCACTCTTTAAGACATTGCATCCCTCTACCCTTGCCACTACTGGTTACACTTTATCTCATATTTTCCAACTCACTGGTTATATAGTGGTGGAGTGGGAAATACCTATTGCTTCCCATTACTGCTTCTAGACTCTCTACCAACATCACTCAGAAACCTTTTCTTTTCTGAAGTTCACCATCAAAATGTATAACTAATTCAATCTCCTCCATCTCCCTTCCCCAACCCACCTCCATTCTCCTTCCTTCCTTAATGAATTTATGACCTGGTTCACAGTATCTCTCTTCACTCCAACTCCGGTTCTCATACGAAGGAACTTAAGCATACATATCTAGTGCTCCCTTAAAACCTTAACTTTACATTTCCAAAATCAGTTCAATTCCTATGACTTTCTCCTAAACATTACCTCAAATAATCATACTCTTGATCTCACTATCACTTACCCATAGTATTACTCATTCATTATTCTCTAGGTTTTCATGACACTGCTCTCTCCTGGTTTTCCTCTCACCTGTCCGACCTCTCTTCAGTCTCCTTTGCTGAATTTTCATTCATGTCATGCCCCCTAATCATGTGTAGCTCCCAACTTCTGTCCTGTCCTATTCTTTTTCATTTATACTATTTCATTTGGTGACTTCATCAGCTCTCATGGATTCAATTTCATCTTTATGCTGATGATATCCACATTTCCATCCCAGTTTCTCTCTACGGTTCCAGTCCCAATTGGAGCTGTTCTATAGGCATATTAATCATAACATGTCTAAAACAGAATAGATTATCACTCCAAAGCCCCCTCTTCCTGACTCTCTCCCAAGGGAAAAAAAATCTAGCAAAACCTATTCATACATTGAAAATATCTGACATTATAGAAAATGTTCCACACCTATGGATACCCCATCTCTACGAAGATTTATAGGAGGAAGGTATAATTTCATAGCTCTTCTTTGGAGCCAAATTCAATCTTTATACTTTTACAAGATCATGTTTTGATTGTCTTGTGGTTGTTCTTTCCATATGCGTCGTTTCAGTGGTTGTGAACAATCTTCCCTCAACATTAGGGTTTCACGTCATGGTTTTGGTTATCCATGGATTGGCTATCTATAATTAAATAGGAATTTTTGGAGATTTGTGGCATACTGGGGAAAATCACAGACAACATGAATATGTAAAGAAAACTAAAGAAAATTTAGGAAGTAATAAATTCATGAATACTCTATTTTAATCTGTTTTGTCATTTACTTCTATGAGTATACATAGTTAAATTTATTATAAACAGTTACATTTTGTTAAAAGTTTCAGTGCACTAAAGAATCATGAGCTATACACTTTCTTTGGGAATGCCACCTCCTTGTTCTGTGTATTACAAAAAGTGCTGTTATAAATACTTTGGTATGCAGCCCTATTTTTGTCAGTGACCTTGGAGTACATGCTTAACAGTGAAATCACTGGGTCAAAGGGTATAGATATTTTAACCACTTAATTTGCATAATTTCTCATTGCTTTCCAGAATTATTATCTCAGTTGACAACTCCATGAAGATGAGTCTTTCTGATTACAAACCCAGTCTTCTATCCACTGTGCCACCTAGCTGTACAAGATCATTAGGATTTGAACCCAGTTTGTCTGATCCTAAATACAGCACTCTTTCTGCTATATGGTTATCTAAAATCACATAGCTAATTAGTGGCAGAGGCAGTGTTTTAGAATCCATGTCACCAGAATTCTAGTCCATACTTTCACTACACCATATTATTTTCTGAATCCAATAAAAGATTTCTGGAAAGGAATTATTGCCATATTTGTCCAATGCCATACTTCTCCATTATTATGGAGAAATGGAGCATCTTAAGACATGAGATACTCCCTTTAAGTTGGGGGGGGGGAATCATATTAGCTTTGTAGGGGTCTATGCAAGGTTAGAATCAAAAACACTTTGAACTTTTACACTGTCTTTGACTTCACACGATGTTCTTTTAAATATAAGTTCTTACCTACGTTGCATTTTTTTTCCCTACAGAAAAATACATGAATCAAAACAAGATAGAAAAACTATGCCAGTATACTGGATGGTTGTTCCACCTACTAGCAGATCAGAGACAACAGAGTATGAAATAGATTTCACTAAAGAAACATGGGAACAGTCCTCAGATAATAGTTTGCCGATGGGAACCAGTAGCAAAGACATCCTCAGCTACAAACAAGATGCTGGCAACTCATCTAATGCAGTTGAATCTAGTAATGAAGCAGAAGAAAAGGAAAATGAAGAAAATGGTCACAAAGAAACTGAAGTGAGTAGAGCAGGAGAGGAGGATGAAAAATCAAGTGTTAAAGGAGAAGAGGAAGGAGATTATGATGCTGGTTTTTCAGAAGTAGAAATGAATGATAGCAAAGATAATGAAGTCTGCACAGATGATGACTTTTCAAATGAAAAAGATGCAGAAGATAATGAATCTGATGAAGAGTTTAAGATAAAGAAAGTAAATAATATGACAGTAATGAAGAAATCAACTTATGTTATAACTTGTGATAAGTGTGATCAACAGTTTGTATCCCGGAAAAAATATGTGGAGCACTGCAAAGATGTACATCAGTCTCTTCCTGGGAAGGTCTATCAGTGTGATATCTGTAGCAAGTCCTTTGCTAGTTATAACAGCTGTAAAGAACATCGAGCTTGTGTGCATACAGAAGAGAGGCAGTTTGCCTGCACTCTCTGTAATGCTACTTTCAAACGAAAGCGAGATGTAAGAACTCATTACATGCGGAAACATGAAGGAAGAGTAAAACGACCACTTTGTTCTGTGTGTGGAAAAATTTTGAGTTCTAGAACAGCACTGGTATTCCATATGAGAACTCATACAGGGGAGAAACCTTATGAATGTGGTGTCTGCCTTGCTAAATTTGCTCAACCATCCCAACTTAAAATTCACACAAGGTTAGCTTTTGCAAGCCCCTTTTGACTCTCTTTAGTCATATATTCTTGTCCTCATTTTTTTCATGATTATCTTTCTTGAGTTAACTTTTAATATCAGGATAATTAGTGCTGATGAATTATAAATAATTCACTTTTAATTGTTTGCAAAATGTAATTTTTAAAGTTCTTTATTTTGTTAAGATGGGAAATTTAATAAATGAACTCTTTTTAACCCCAGAGTTAGAACTGAATTCTCTAAAGCATGCAATTTTAAATTGTTGTCATAATCTTCTTAAGTATTCCACTTTATAATATAATCCTGAAAAGTTATGTTTAAAGGGATAATTTTAGGGATGTTTTACATCCAATATCTGTTTTACTACCTATGAACTTCAAAGGAACATTCTATCAAATGCAAAGATAGGAAACAATCAATGTTAAGGTTGAATTAAATGTGGTGCAGCAGATTTAATTTGCTTCTTGGTTCTAGATTAAAATCTGACACTCAGTATTATCTGTCACTAGTTTTAAATTTCCAGTCATTTAAAAAGAAATGGAGGTATAGTTTTATGAAGAAAATCATAAAAATAATTAGGATTTGAACCCAGTTTTCTGATCCTAAATTCAGCACTCTTTCTGCTATATGGTTATCTAAAATCACACAGCTAATTAGTGGCAGAATAATGTAGGTATGTTGGGATTATGATTATATTTCCTTTAACCTTTGTCCATATGTAAACATCCTTATTTTATTTTACCTTGATTTTCTTAGTCTGCAAAATCAAATGCAGGACCCCAGACTCTAAATTACTGAGGATGATAGAGGTGAACTTAATAGGATTGAGATCTGTAAGGAAACTTAGATGTCATCTAGTTCATCCCTTTCATTGTAGACATGAGGAACTAAGGCCCAGAGAGATGAAGTATGTCATCTAAGGTAGGACAAATAATGATCAGCAGAACCAGGATTTCATCTTCTAGTTTCAGTTTAGTGTACTGGCAACTATATCATGCTGCTTCCCTTAAGCGTTGGGTTTAACAGTTGAAATTTGATATACACATTGTTACATAATCATGGTGGCCTATGAATTGTTTCTCTTTTATTTGCTTTTATATTTTACTTTTTTTTTTTTGCTTTTACATTAGCATCATATCCAAATATGCAAATTCCTCCTCCTCCTACCCAGGAAGCCGTCATTTCTAAAAATGAATTAAGAAAAAAAAGAAAAAAATCAAGTCAACAAAACTAATCAATATATTATCAACAAAATTTGACATGTGACATTACACACAATAGTCATTTATATCTCCAAAGAAGGGGGGGTATAGATTATTTCTACAAATAATACATTTTGCTTAATAAAATACGTTCAAGATCAAATAATCTATAGGTTGTTTTTATGCTACTATTGAATCTGCATGCTTTTCTCTTTATTTACTGGATACAGGTCTCATACTGGAGAAAAGCCATATATTTGTGAGGACTGTGGAGCTAGCTTTGCAGATAAAGGAAAATTAAATGGCCACAAGAGAACTCATACAGGTTTGTATTTAACACTATAAGCTTGTAATATCTTCATGTATAGAATAAACCCTTAGCCTTCCCTCACTCAAATCAAAGTCAACTGCAAGTCATGTCATCATTTCCCTGATGCCATGGTCCTCTGAAAAAATGAAGGACAAACACAACAACAAACTCTTACTTGATGTTCAAAATTAACTCTATAAATTCAGGTGACTAGATTATAAATGATTTTTCCTATATATAAATATAGATTGACATACTAGAGTTTATCAAATACAAGATGTTATTTATAATTAAAACTCTTCTGAGAAGTTGACAAAACGTGTGTATAAATACAAAATTTATATACAATTTGGGGCTGGAAGTTAGTCGAGATATTTTGATTCTACTTTCTAGAACTGAATCAAAAAGTACTGAGTGCTAGTACTAGGCACTCTGGAGAACAGAAAGAAGTAAAAGACATTATTGCAGTATGCCTGTGACAACTTAAGCTTCTTGAAACCAGGAACTGTCTCAATTTTATGTTTATATACTTAGCACCTAAGCCTGGTACATTATAGGTATTTATTAAATATTTTTTGGTTGATTAATTCAGGAAGTTTATATCACAATTGGTGGAATGTGGTAATTCTTTTGAGGTGTCAATCCTTAAAGAGTTTTTAGATGAAGTTGAGAAGTGTAAAAAATTTGGAAAACTGAATAGAATCCATTCTAGATTAATCAAATATAAACTTTTTAAAAATAACTTAAAACACTTTGTAAAAGGCATAACATTTCAGCTATGCAAAAATAAAACTTTAGATGTGGGAAATCTCATTTTATAATAAAAACCAATATTTTAGTCAGAGCCTATCTGGGTGAATCAAGTCCTATCTTGTCTTCAAAAAATTTCAAAACTCCTATAATGACCTTCAAAATTCTTCCAGAAACAAAGACCTGTCTTCTTATTACTAATATTTTGGTATTGTGTAGGGGCAAGCCATGAAACAGTTGGAGGAATTCACAATGAATATCACACAGAGGGTGATAAAGAGAGGGGCATGTTGGATGTGAGCAGAGTACACCATAAAACACAAATCCTAAAGAAAAACAGGAGTAAAGAGTTTTATCAGGAAAATGTATGATAGAAAAAGAAGATAAAGTAGTCATTAGTAACAAGGATGTTGGATGACATGTGAATAACCTTGAGTGCTCCACTGAGATCCTTATACTATAAAAAGAAAGTACAGAAGGCTTCCAGAGCTCCTTGGTGAATTCCTGTGGTGAATTTTTCAGGGGACACAGTTGAAAAATGGTAACATCTGTGATACAGCCACCTCTTCAGTTTCAAATATTGATTTCAAGACTTTTAAGCCGTTAACATATGTCTCAATACTCTCTTTTTTAAGAAGTGGCCAAAAAGTATGTGCCATTTATCTCCCTTACATATTTACTGTGCTAAATACTTTATAATAACAAATAATGGCCTTGAGAAAGTACTTTATCTAATAAATGATTAGTGGTTTATAACAAACACAAGTCAACAATTTTTATTGTGAATGAAAAGGTTGTGATTATACCAAGAAGTAACAAGAATTCAATTTTAGTTTCTCAGAACATGGTAGAAGTTAATGTTTGCAGATGGCAAAATGACCAGTCAGGCAGCTAGCACTTACTAAGTACCTGTTATGTGCAAAGAACTATGCTAAGCACTGAGGATACAATGAAAACCAAAAGAAAGTCCCTGTTGTGTCGTGGAACTTACAGTCTAATAGGAGAGACGATGCAAACAGCTAGTACAAACAAGATATATAGAAGATCAATTAGATATAATCAACAGAAGGAAGGCACTAGCATTAAGAGGGATCAGGGAGGGTTTCTTGTAGAAGGTGAAATTTTTGCTGGGTCTTGAAGGAAAATGAAGTAAAGATGAGGAAGGAGAGAATTCTAGGGACAAGGGACAACCTGTGATAATTCCTTGAGATGAGAAGAAATTTGTACACAATGACAGACACAACGTATGTGTGACAACTAACTTTGATAAACTGGACTCTTCTCAGCAATGCAAGGTTATAAGACAAATCTAAAAAGACTCAAGATGGGAGGAGATGTCTATAGTCAGAGAAAGATCTAGAAAGAACAGAGTTTAAATGGAGACTGAAGCAAACTACCTGCTCTCTTTCTTTTCCATGTTTGGTTTTGTTTCCTCTTTCCCATTGTTCATTCCATCTGTTACAACCCTTCTATACAACCAGACTAATGTCCATTGTGAAAGTATTTGCAGATCCTGTACTTGATTGCATGCTACCATTGGAGGGGGGTTGGAGGGAAGGGAGAAAATTTGAAACTCAAGGGATTGTGGAACTGAATCTTGTAAACTAAAAGTAAATAAACAAATCCATTAAAAAAGAAAAAAAAAGATAATTCCTGGAGAAGGGAGATGAAATGGCTTTTGGAAGGAGCAGCAAGGCCAGTGTCACTGGATCACACACCAAATTGCACTGAGAAAGGTCTAAGAACACTGGAAAGGAGAGGGAAGGGGTAGGTTATGATGGAATTGGTGGCAAAAAGAGGAGTTTATATTTGTTCTTGGAGGTGATAGGGAAGTTTACTGGAATTTACTGAGAAGTGGGTGACATGGCAGACCTATGCCTTGGGAAGATCAATTTGACAGCTTAATAGAGGACAGACTGTGGTGGTGAGAGATATGAGATAGAGACCAACCAGTTTTAGGCAGCAGGTAAGAATGAGGTGCTAAGTGTCTACACCAGGGTGATGGATGGTAGGGTCAGATGAGAGGTCAGAGGTAGGGTCTTATGCAAGAGATGGCAATAGGACTTGGCAACAGATTGGATATGGGGAATGATAGACATAGAATAAGGATAACACCTAGATTTCTAGTTTGGGTAACTAGGAGAATGGAGGTAACCTTGATAGTAACAGGGAAGTTAAGAAGATGGAAGGAGACTGGATAAGGCATTTCTCTTCAAAGCATAGTATGTTCTTTAAAATTTAAATATAAAAAACCCCTTGAAGGAATATTTAGTATATCAATCTGAATAAAAATGACTTAGGAATGCTTAAATAAAAGTCATTAGTTATTGTCATGACTGAATAGAGAATAAGATAGAGAAACATGGACAAAATTGCAATGTGGAAATTTAACAGTGAAGGGGATACTTACAATTTAAATGCTAGAGAAATGCATGTGATATGTGAAGCCTAAAGATAATCACACTTCCAGCTCTCAAGTTATGGTGAAAGCTGCAATAACACAATTGACATAAAGACATTTGCAAATCCTTGACTTTATTTTATACTTTTAGGTGAACGGCTGTTTAAATGTGATGTCTGTGGAAAACATTTTGCTACCAATGAATACTTAAAATGCCACAAACGATGTCATATGGGAGCTAAGCCTTATAAATGTGATGTGTGTGGAAAAACATTTGGATTGAGAGCCTCGTTAGCTCAACATAGCAATGTTCACGCAGGTAAAGATATCTGTAAAGAACTGAGAAAATAAGGCCTTTTCTTTAGAAATCAATAGATTGATATTGATGAAAGTTTTGATATTCACTATAGCATTAACATTTTTCTTATATAGGGTGGCCTAAGAGGTTTTTTTTGTAGTTTTAATTTTCAGTAATTTAAAACTGTACTAAGACATCTTTCTTTAAAAAAAATAATAACTTAAAAATTGTGTGTAACTCTTGGAACACCTTGTTTACCTTCCTGAATAATAGCACACATTTTTACACATTTATGTATAATGTAAAGCACTTCAAAATTCTTCTGTTTGAACTAGTAGATTATAATCTATATTAGGGTAGGGACTGAGTCTTTAATCTAAACTTTAAAATACTTCCACTACCTAGAATGATACTTTCTACAAAGTTTGTACTTTTAAAAATTTATTATATTGAAACCGCATACTAGCTAGTACAACTCTTATTATCCCCATTTTACAGGTTAGAAAACAGAAGCTTGGAAAGGTTCAGTTAGTTGCCCTAGTTCTCAATAGGACTCACAGCCTAAATTTTCTGACTTTCGACTCCCATGACCTTTCTACCACTATACTGTACTGTTTTGATACCTTTTGTTTTTATGTCATAGTCATTTCCCTATCTACCCTCCCCCTTTCCTGAGGCTTTTCATGACCAGGAAAAATAATTAAGCAAAGACAACAAATACAAAATTTGACACTAGCATGAACCTGTAGTCCCCCACCTCTCTAATGAAAACCAGGGCATGTTTCATTTTCTGTTACAGGGACCATTCGGCAATCAATTCTTAGGAGCTTTTTCAGGTTTCACTTTCTCATATTTATCATTTCTTACTGTGTAACACTGAAATATCAGTTTGGTTAGCGATTAGCCAAATGATGAGCACCCAGTTTGTTTTCAGTTTTGTGGTTTTTTGGGCAGTACTTAATTGTTTCTTTTACATTCTAAAAATCTTGCTTTTAAAATTTTGTGTTATGGAATAACTCCACTGATTTTAACACTGGTTTCCAGAGACTCGTCCATATTTCTGTGAACAATGTGGGAAAACTTTCACTCAGCAAGGAGCTCTCAGACGCCATCAGCGCATTCACACAGGAGAAAAACCATATAAGTGTCGGGCTTGTGAGAGAACATTTACAGATATGTCAACATTGAGGAGGCATGTGTCGGTAGGTTGATTCTCCATAGTTTGAATGTATATTCGTTTGCTTGAAATTAATATGAACAACTATTAAGAATTTTGTTTACCCAAATTCATGAATTTTCTTTTATCTCAAATACTTTTGGCCCTTGTTCTTTTCTAAATATGAAGAAAGTAGTATTGGAGTAATGTGTGGTCTGGATTATTTCTCCAGTTGTGGCTAATAGAGTTGTACTCCCTTGCCAGTCATCCTTATGATGAACAGTATACATTTATGAGGTGGATGGCTGAGAGGTAGCCTTTGTCAATGGAGCAGAATAAATTTACTGCTCCACTTGACAATCATGCCTTATTAGCACACACTAAATAACTAACAGTGGTAACTGATCTCAGATTCTGGAAGAGCAGTAAATTCTGATTATATTTTTAACTGGGTTTTTAGATGATAACTATGTAAAAAATCATTTTTTTCTGTCTTCTGGTAGTACTGGTTAAAGTAGAAGATGGTATAAATCAAGTATAAAGTGCTAGTGTAGGGAAGTTAACAGAATTAGCTTACTTCTCCAACCTGTCATATAATGTTGCCAGTTGCATAACTGTTCACTTTGAGTTTCCCTGTTTGCAAAATGAAAGCATTTGAAGAAAATGAAATCCTGTCCCCTGCATATCACACAGGGATATTTTAAGAAGAAAATAGAGAATATTTGTGCAAACATTTTGGAAATGTAAGCTAATAATTATAGCTGACATTTACCTAGTATTTTATATACATTATCTCAGGGAACTTGACAATAACCATGTGAGGCAGATATTACAGGTATCATCCCTGTTTTATAGCTGAAGAATTTGATGCTTAGAAAAAGGTTCAGTGATTTGCTTGTGGTTATACAGCTAATAAGCATGAGAGATATGTAATTTAAACTGAGGCCTTCCTGAATCCATGCTGATCACCTATCCATTGTTTCATGCTGCCTCTACATAAACAAATTATTTTCCTGCTTTACAATCAATTATTTTTGATGTTTCATGTGTTTTTATTAAACATTAGGTACATTTTGCTATACAGACCTTAGTGTTTCATTGACTTGCACTTTAATGTCCTTTCCTGACAACGTTAAGCATAAAAGAAACAAATATTTTTATTAGTTGAAAGCTAATTTTGGATTGCTGATAATATAGAATGTAGAATTCTACAGATGGGTGCTAAATATTATAAGCACAGATATGTCCTAAGTCAGGGATGGGGAACCTGAGACCTTGTGGTCCTCAGTGCAGCCTTTAGACTGAGTGCAAGTTTTATAGAACAGTTCCTTTTATTAAGGGGATTTGTTCTGTAAAGTTTGGATTCAGTCAAAGGGCAGCACTTGAGGACATAGAGAGCCACATGTGGTCTCTAGGCCACAGGTTCCCCACCCCTGTCCTAAGGTTTTTGCTTAAAAGCTATGAGCTATATCATGAGGGATACTACTTACCAAATATTTTTAATAAGTAGTTTTGCCAATTTTGTAGAAGGCATTTGGCAATGTTATAACTTTGCTTATTAGGATAGGACCAGAGAGACACTCTTTAAAGTATAAGAAGGGAAGACAAATCCATCATTTGACAGATGATGAAATTGTAGCCAAGAAGAGTTAAATGTCAGAGATAGGACAAGGTCTTCTTACTTTTAGTGCAGTACATTGTAATAAAACCTAATTTAAATGATTTTTTAAAATATTCTAACTAAAAATAACCAAATCGTGAAGCTTTACTCAGACTATATTCAATACTTTTCAGAATTTAACATTGGAAGCAACTGAAATGGGCATCAGCTCATAGGAGTCAGCAGTAGTAAACAGTATTATCAACCTTCTGTTTCATAGTGTGGGCAGAATTTTAGTCAACATTATATTTAGTCAACTAATAAGTCACTGCTAATTAGGAATGTCCATTATCATGATTTAGCATACTTATGATTTCTACACACTGGCTTTTCTCAAGAGCATTTTTAACGAGTGCTCTTTTTTTTCTCCTATTTCTATTAGATCCATGATCGAAATGCACATTGGAGAAGTTTCCTGATAGATCTTACTACTAAAAAAGACCACAATTGGTCAAAAATTGAGACCTTATCAGATGTGTGTATGGGTGAGGAGCCAACACCTGAAATTTGGTCAGTTGACCAAGGTAGACTGTATAAACCAGAGAATGCAGTTGTGAAAACTGCTAATGTCATAGCCACCAGTATTACTACTAGTACCAATAACCATTCCTTGGTATATATGTAACAATAATACCTGTATTGATAAAGCAACAATCACATAATGAAACATGGTCAGGAATTTTAAAATCCTAGTTAACCTATAGATGTTTGATTCTGATGCTGTAGTAACTCATTTGTTTTTTTTAGAAGTCATATAAGACTC
>CM053585.1:123027174-123043371 GCA_028646515.1 Pseudochirops corinnae | reverse complement strand
AATGGTTTTTAGAAGCTTTCTCAGTATAAAAACATGAAATCAGTCGTGCAATGTTAGGATTTAGAGGTTTCTAGAAATTAATAAAAATGGGAAATTTTACTTTTTGTTTGACTGATACTGATGTGGCTTCACATTTTGTAAACATCTTACTTCAATCTTTAAAATAAGCAAATAGTGTGGTTTAATTATGATGTATATTAACAGACTGGCTCTTACAATGCAAACCAATATTATATAATAGAAAATTATTTGTGGATTTATAGTTTTGCATAAACTTGTCTGCAGTTTAGGAAATCACAAAGAACCACAAATGAAAATACAATTTTAGTGTCACGTTTGTATTTTACCACTTCTTTAACATAACCTGGATCATACAGCATTTAGGTTCATCTAATTTCAATAGGGAAACAAACTAAGGCTCAGAACGTTGGCAAAGGTGACAGCACTTTGAAACACATATGTAATCTACAGATAATTATGTTCTCAGTATTTGTGTCTATCATATTTGAAAGGAAGACTGCTAATGGTGTTCACTTATTTTTATGAAATCATTGTGTTTTGATTGACTACCTGTTCTAGAGCTTTAGAATGACCTTTCTCTTTTACCAAATAAGATGTTTTTCTTTAAAGCTACAAGCAAGTAGCATTGATGTTTTTCTTTAAAGCTACAAGCAAGTAGCATTCTTTGCATATAATATGCCTTTAGGACAGCGTGACAGCAGCAAATGCTTTCATTTTTTAGCTAGATCATAAACATTTCTTGAAGATTTACTGCTAACTGCACTACCACTAGAGCCAAAGGATCAGACAAATGACAGTTACTGCTTGTGTCCTGAGGAAAAACTTTAAGCAAAATGAGGTTCATCATTTTATGCAGGTAAGACTAATTCCCTGCTTAACTTTAAACAATAACTTTTCTACACTGTGAACAGAGTTATGGGAATCAGTGTTTGAAACAAATAAAACATCTAGGTCAGATGCAAAGCCATTGACAAAGTTTGTTATTGAGTCATTTCAGTCATGTCGACTCTTCATGACTTCATTTGGGATTTTCTTGGCAAAGACACTGTAGTGATTTGCAGTTTCCTTCTCCAGCTCATTTTACAGCCGAGGAAACTGCAGCAGAGTTAAGTGTCTTGCTCAGGGTCACACAGCTAGTTGTCTGAGGCCAGGTTTGAATTCAGGAAGAGTCTTCCAGATTCTATGCCTGTTACTCTACTGCGCCACCTAGCAGATCCTATTGATAAAGACATGGGGCTAATTAATACATTTTTTTTTTTTACATTTAAAAAAATTCCAGAATCATCACCACTTTAACTGCAATGGCATAACCTATAGGCACTGAAATAAGAAGTCATGTGATTAAATGGAAGCAGTATGGATTATGGTGTCTTTCTCAAAGTTGGATGGATGCATGATCTCAATCCATTGCTAGAGGTCAGGGCATTGTACCATTTTTCCCATTGCATCCCAGGAACCTAGCACAGTGTTTTGCACATACACTTGATGTTCTTCCCTTACTTCACTCTTAAGTTCTACTCCCATGGCCCCAGAGGCCTTTTAGCATTTTCTGTTTACACTCCAGCAGTCCCTTATTTTGACTTATCTTTAACGATTTTGCGTTGACTTGGAATGAATGAATCTAAGATTCCCTCCATTATCGAACAGTCCTCCACACGCAGAGAGGAACCTTTAAATATCTAAGGCTGGATCTGAACCTAGGTCTTCCAGAAGCCAACCAGTACTCTCTTCACTTTCCGAAGATGCCACACACTTACACTGTGAGTGCTGAATAAATGTTGGATTAGGACAGGTATTAAAAAGGACGTGGTACCTGTGACGTTTGTAGGACATTCAGGAAGGTTTTCATCTACTCTGGAGACTGAGCGCCCGTATAGGAGTTTTGGGTATTGGCAGAGGCAGGTTTGGTGGCATGGAGATTCTGGGTGCAGTGAGCGGAACTAACAATATCTTGGAAGCCCAGACTTTCCGTTTAGTCCTGGATTGTCATTCAGTGACTGGTGGCCCTGCCTGGCGCTGCAGGAATGAGGAATGATGCTTGAAGACACTTAGTAAGATCCTGTGTTTGGGCACGGGAGAGCTACGCGAAGCAGAGACGTGGTGCTGCGCCCGCCCCGGAATCCAGGTTTGAGTCCCGGGTGATGGGAGCTGGCTGTGTGGCTGTGGGAAAGGAATCCCCTCGTGCTTCCTCAGGTAAAGGTGCCCTGCACCTGCCTCTAGGGCTGGCGGGAGGGAGCTGTAACGGGGAGCGCCCGTGGTCGAGGAGCAGCTGCTTGCAGTTCACCCTGAGAGCCACTCGAGGCAGCAAGGGACAACCAAAGCTAGCAGCTCGGAGGGGGAGGGGGAAAACCATGACGTAATCATGAAGCGCACGTCCGCCACGTGACCCTAGCGTGGTCGTGCCATATGACTCAAGATGGCGTTCTCGAAGTCGATCTGGTAGTTGCTGTGGGCGGGTGCCGTAGGAAAGGAACTGTGAAAGCGCGTCCCCCAACCCCCTCTTCCCAGAGGGGAGCGGGGAGAGGCAGGGGCAACGGCCGGTGAGGGAGAGGCGCGTGCTGTGGAGCGGGGGGAGGGAGCGCCCCGGCAGCCAATGAGCTGCGAGCAGAAGGGAGCCGAGCTGCCCGGGTGGCCACCTCCCCTTCTTCCCCTCCCCATATCCCTCCTCCCCGGACCTCGTCCAGGCGGATGTTCGGCGCCGGATGAGTGTCCCGGTCCCGGCTTCTAGAGCTGTGTCCCGGCCGGTTCCGAGCTCCTCCGTCCCCGCAGCCGCGGCTGCCCTCTGGTCCTCCTTGACCCGACTGTGTCGTGGGGGCGCCCCCGTGGACCCAGGGGAAGGAGAACGGGGCTTGGGGGCTCCTGAGCCCGGTAGCCGGCTAGGGAAGCCGCCGGGCGGGGGCGGGAGGGGCCCTGGTAAGGACGCGTGGCCCCGAGTGTGGAGAAATTACCTGGGATTGGGGCTGTGTCCTCCCCTCGCCCTGCGCAGTTGCTGTCCCTCTCCCTGCCGGCCTGCGCTGGTCAGCTCCTGGGGCCCGTCCTTGGGCTTCAGGGGGTCTGGGATCCGAGTCCGACGCCCGGCCCTCTTCAGTAGTGCAGGTGCAAAACCTGTCCCTAGGTAAGGGAGCAGAACCAGACGATCTGCAGTCTTCAAACTTTATGAAAGCAAGGATCTTTTTCCCATGGGCTTCTAAGCCAAGGTGACAGGGCAGATCTCGAAGCCAGGAGGCAGGTACATGTGGGATGGATTTAGTATTCTTTTCAAAGTTCTAATGACCCTTTGAAAAATCCTGAAGTCAGGTGGCCCAGCCAAGCCAACTATGAGAATTTCATGCCATTTGTTGTGTTTTCGTTAGGTAAACCAGGTTTTCGTACTTAACATCAACAAATAACATATCTACTGTGGGCAAGGTGATATAAAGACAGCCAAGTTGAGGTCCCAGCCCTCAAAGAATTTACAATCTTAGGGGGAGGGAGGATAGAATATTTAAATATATGTGTGTGTATATATATATATATATATATATATATATATATACACATATACACACATATATATGTATGTAGAAATATACAGAGCAATATACTATTTTAAGCTAAGTGGCTTGAGTGAGGGAATATTCGTTCTTGAACAGTCAGGGAATACCTCCTTGAAGGTGTGAGATTTGAACTGGAATTGAAGGGATACTAACACAGAGAACTGGAAAAGAATTAGGGGAACATTCTAAAAAGAGGAATGTTGTATTGTATTAGGGGAAATAGAACACCTTGGGTGGAAGTTTCTATTAGGGAAGTAATAGAAGATAAATGTTGACATCTTATTTGTTAATTGCTAAATTATCAATGCCAGGTTAAGGATTTTAATTTTATTTATTAGTGTTACGAAATCAGTGAAGATTGTTTTAGGAAGATTAATCCGACTTTGAAAAAGAGGTGAGAGACTGTTGCAGTAGTCCAGGATTGAGGATGAGGGCATAGAACAGAGTTGTAGGTAACTAGGAAAATGATTTCTTTAATAACCTGAAGGGGGAGATTAGTTTGGGGAGAGGGGATATTTTCTTCAGGGTATTTGAATAGTAGTGCCTAGCAAGCAGATAGAAATATGTAACTGGAATTCAGATTTGGTATCAGTGATAGAAATGTAGCCAAAGCATTTATTAAGCCTTATTATTAAGTGGGGGTTGCCAGTCCTTCAAGAAGTTTACCTTATAATAGGGAAAAACAGCACATAATTAGATGATAGAAAGCAGGGAGACAGATGCAGGAGTTTGGGCATACTCTAATGATGGCCAGGGGAGTGAAGGCCTAGATCAAGATAAAGCAGAAGCCTCACTTCTCAGACCTCAGCATAGTTCCAGGTATGGGGATGAAGTTTTCATTGGTTTTGAAGCCCATGTGAATCATCCACACTTAGTTGATAATTGAAATCCTTCAGATGAGCTTTCAGAGAGAATTAGAGGGGGCTATTAACTAGGCTTTGAGTTATGCCTACATTTAAGGGTGCAGGAGGAGGAAGGACCCTTGAACTTTTTATATCCTCTATAAAATTAAAACAGTACTCTAAAAAAATTAAGTCAATAATTGATCCTAATTTTTTTTTCCTTTTAAAGCTGTTTTCAGAAAGAAAGATGGAAAGTGGTGCAGTTCTGTTACAGTCCAAATCATCGCCAATTAATCTTTTGAATGAAATGCATCAATTACGTCTTCTTGGTCACTTGTGTGATGTGACTGTGAGCGTGGAATATCAAGGTGTACGAGAAGAATTTGTGGCTCATAAAGCTGTACTGGCAGCCACAAGCAAGTTTTTTAAGGAGATGTTCCTTAATGAGACGACTATGGATGGAACAAGGACAAATGTATATTTAAATGAAGTACAGGTTGTTGACTTTGCTTCTTTTCTTGAGTTTGTCTATACTGCAAAAGTCCAGGTCGAAGAAGACCGTGTGCAGAGAATGTTGGAAATGGCTGAAAAACTGAAGTGTTTAGACTTATCAGAAACTTGTTTTCAGTTAAAGAAACAGATGTTAGAATCAGTACTTTTAGAGCTTCAAAACTTTTCAGAGTCTCAGGAGCCAGGAGAGAATAATAACTCTCAAGCAAATGATGTTCTACTTGATTCTAAGTCAACTATAATGGTCGAAGTCCCTAATGCTGATAGCCTTTCAGATTCTTCAGATTTCCCTGTAGAAAGAAATAGCAATGGTTTAATATCACAGACACCACTGAGAAAGTCAAAGGACAAAGTAGATAAGAAAAAAGAAGTTATGAAACCTACCTATCCTAAAATTAGAAGAGCTAGTGGAAGGCTGGCTGGTAGGAAGGTATTTGTTGAAATCCCTAAGAAGAAGTACACAAGGAGACTCAGAGAACAGCAAAAAAATGCTGCCGATGATATTGGGGAGAACAAATCTCCAGAAGACCAAAGCATACTTGATGTGGAGGTGGTGATAGAGCCAGTGACAAAAAATGTGGAGCCAAAGAATGAGGAATGTGATGCCACCTTTGAGTTAGAAGAAGCTTTGAAAAAAGCCGAGGAGGAAAATGATAAGAAAAAGAGCAACTTTAAGTGCACCACCTGTGAAAAAGAGTTTCTCTATGAGAAAAGTTTCCTGAAACATATCAAACATAACCACGGCATTGCTGCAGAAATAATTTATCGCTGTGATACCTGCAGCCAAACATTTGCAAACCGATGTAATTTGAAGAGCCATCAACGCCATGTTCATAGCAGTGAGCGCCATTTTCCCTGTGAACTCTGTGGAAAAAAATTCAAAAGGAAGAAAGATGTTAAAAGACATATTCTTCAGGTTCATGAAGGTGGTGGGGAGCGTCATCAGTGCCAGCAGTGTGGCAAGGGCTTGAGCTCCAAAACAGCTCTGAGGCTTCATGAACGAACTCATACAGGGGACAAACCATATGGGTGCACTGAGTGTGAAGCTAAGTTTTCTCAGCCTTCTGCACTGAAAACACACATGAGGTATGAATAGTCTTCACTGTACTTGTGGAAAAGGGTTTAGGGGTGAGAACTCAGACAATACTTTGTGACATCAGAAGGAAGAATCCTTATGAAGTGCAATATTTTTTATTTCCACATAGTGTTTTTATGCTTGAATAAAGCAAGGCTAAACTATGACTTTGGCCAGAGTGTTTTCCCTGTTTGAATTAAGGTCCTTTAGAGGCTGAAAGAATGGTTAATTTGTGTTGTTTTTTTTTTTTAATTTGAGAGTCTGTGTAAGGTATACCTTTTCTTTGCTTAGGAATTGCAGGAAGTAATTGTCATTTCCACAAGCTTAATGTAAAGCAGAATTTCTTAATCTAGGATCCATGATTTTTTTTAAAAATATTTTGATAAAAATTCCGGTGTAATTGGTTTCCTTAGTAATCTTGTATTTTTTATTTTATGCATTTAAAAACATTATTCTGAGAAAGGGGCCCATTGACTTAATCAAACTGTCAAAATGGTTCATGACACAATGTTAAGAACTCTTCATATAACTGGTTAAATTTATACCATCTTCTCCCATCTGACCTGGTAAACTTTTATCATGTTGAATGAGAAAGAGAGAGAGACTACAGGCTATAAGAGAGGGCATGTATAGTTCTCAGAGCACTTGGCCATAACCCTGCACTACATAACTAGAAGATGCATAGTGTCTTAAAGGGCTGTTCTCCCAATATGTTTTCTAAGGGGGAGTAGGAACTTATTCTTGTTCTATTAATTATTAACTGGAATGGAAGATTAGAGAGAGACTGCATTGGATCTCCTCAGCCACTAGGAGGCCCCAGTCAGAGTATCTGATAACTAGTCTACGTCTGCATTAATTCCACCTTTGAGTTTTAAAATACTGTTAACTCAGGGCCTGGCACTTAGGAAGCAATTAATAAAGACTTATTGCTTGCTTAATTATGCAAGCTCTAGAACTAGGAGAGAGAATGGGATAGATTTATATTTATTTTTCCAATAGAATCTATTTGACCTTGGCTTAAAGATTTAATAAATTTGTTTTTGTTATTTTTTATTTTTATATTATTTTTATATATAATATATTTTATTATTTATTATTATTTATAAATAAAATTCTTTATTAAATGTAAATTATTAAAATTAAATTATTAAATTTAATTTAATAAATTTCCAGAACGGCCTCTTTAAACATTTTTTTATGATCCAGAATTTTTCTAATTCCTCATATCCAAAGGTAAGTCAGTGACAAACAAAACCTTTGTAATTACCCTGTCTCCATGAATCTACCTCCGAGGCAGAGAAAATTGGCTTTTAAAGTCGATAGTATGGGGAATACTATTAAATCAGCCTTTTGAGGTGGGGAGAGTGGCAAGAGGCAGAAGTGTGCTAGTCAGAATCTCAATTCATACATATTTGCTTTCTAATATTAGGTTTACATATCCTTTTAAGGTCATTTTCCTATTTTTGATTGGTGCTATAGCATATAAAAAGGTTGATAATACCATAAATTTCTTAAAAGTTGGAAAATATGTGACAGTTTATCAAAAAATGATTCCTTAGAAAATGAATACAATCTTAATTTTTTTTGAGAATTAGAAATCTTGTGGCAGTTAAAAAATGGTCCCTTAGAAATTTATTGTTGATTATGCTACATGGGAATGTTTAAGGAGTATAACTTGAGATAGTAGCAGTTGTTTTCCAATTTATTAAAGTTTATTAAAACTTTACTAAACTAGAAATATATGAATATGTAGTCTCTTTACAGATGTCTTTTAAGATGAATCAACATATAAATGAAAATTCATGCAGTAATGTTCATAAAATTATCAGATAGTCATTTTAGTATGAGATTTTGTTTTGTGAAGATGATAGCTCCATTTACTCTGAACTTTTCATTAGTCTACTAAAGATGGCTTTGATCAAGATTAATTTATTTTGAGAAGATTGGAATGGGGGGCATTTTATTTGGAGACAGGCATGAAATTTGAAGTAAAAAGCATTCTGAACTGTTCTGGAATATTGTAATTTCAGAATTCATACTGGTGAAAAACCTTTTGTCTGTGATGAATGTGGTGCAAGATTCACTCAAAACCACATGCTGATATATCATAAAAGGTGTCATACAGGTAAGTGTTTATGCTCTCGTCATACGTGTGAGAGAAAAAGGTACAGAAACACTGAATGCTAGGATTGAAAAGAAATTTAGAAATGTCTAGAACATCCTTTAGATTTACAGATGGTGAAACAGGGCCAAAATAATTAAATGAATTGCCTAAAATTATACAGATTAGAACCAAGATTCAAACCGAGGTCTTCTGATTTCACAAGTTCTTTCCATCATGCTATAGCTGCCCCACCTTATGGAGAATGAGTTTATGTCTTGCTGATTTAACACTATAGTTCAGAGTAATTCAGAACCTTTTCCAGACAATTTAATATATAAAAAATAGATAATTTAATTAAGAAACTTAAAAAATTACTCCAGTGAGAGTCTGTGAAATTGTTCATTTCCCTGCTTGTAAAATTATCTCTCTAAGTCGTATATAAACCCAGGTAAAAATGAAATTAAAAGAAAGATAGCTGAGATGTCTCAACATAATATTCAGAGTTTGTAAAAACAAGTTACTTGATTTTTCTACATGGTAATTTCACAGTAAGATTCACTAATTAGTGTCAAAAGTTCAGTTAGACACAGCTTAGAGATAGGGATACAGGGCATAAAGGAAGGAAAAGGTAGGTGGATAACATTGTTTTCTCAAATTTAAATGCCAAGTTTACATGTACTGTGCATGTTCAGATTTAATTTCTGTTTTAATGAGAGTTAAAACTTTGAAAAACAGTCCTCCTTTGTAATTAAATGATTTATTTTTAGTTTTCTGCAATCACTTCCATAAGTTTTAAATTTTCTGCCCCTCTTCCCTCCCCCCCAAGATGGCTTACACTCTGATATGGGCTCTACACATGAATTCCTATTAAATACTTTTTCACATTAATCATGTTGCATAGAAGAACTATAATGAATGGGAAAAACCATGAGAAAGACAAAATAAATAAAACAAAAAAGAAAATAGCTTCGTTCTGCATTAAGACTCCATATTTCATTCTCTGGATATGACTGGCATTTTCCATCGTGTACTTTGGAATTGTTTTAGGTCCTTGCATTGCTGAGAAGGTCTAAGTCTATCAGAGTCAGTCATCACACACTGTGGATGTTACTATGTACAATGTTCTCCTGGTTCTGCTCCCTTCACTCAGCATCAGTTCATATAAGTCTTTCCAGGTTTCTCTGAAGTCTGCCTGTTCATCACTTCTTATAGCACAGTAGTATTCCATTACATTCCTATACCACAACTTGTTTAGCCATTTTCTGATTGATGGGCATCTCCTGGATTTCCAGTTCTTGGCCACCACAGAAAGAGCTGCTATAAATATTTTTGTGCAAACAGGTCTTCCTCCCACTTGTATGATTTCTTTAGGATACAGCCCTAGAAGTGGTATTGCTGTGTCAAAGGGTGCGCACATATTCATAGCCCATTGGGCATAGTTTCAAATTGTTCACCAAAATGGTTGGATCATCTCACAGCTCCAATAATGAATTAGTGTTCTAACATTCCCACATTCTTTCCAACATTTATCATTTTTCTGTTTTGCCATATTAGCCAATCTGATAGGTGTGATGTACCTCAGGGTTGTTTTGATTTGCATCTCTCTAATCATTAGTGATTTACAGCATTTTTTCATATGACTATAGCTAACTTTAATTTCTTCCTCTGAAAACTGAAACAGGCCTCCTTTAATAGACATGTTTGGTGTTTGTTTTGGAATTTCATTTGCTTTATGATATATATCTCAGTTTCCTTGGCAATAAAAATGATTTGAGCTGAAGGATAAACTCCTTGTTCTAAGTATTTTTTTTATGCATAGCTTACTTTACTTTGGAATTATGTAATAAATTCAGCATGTTTGCCTATGCTTTCTTCTAGTGTTCCTTCTGTTCCCAATAAATTCCCAAATATTTTATGTATTCTGAAGTTATTTCTGATGGAATTTTTCTGTCTTTTCCAGCTAGGTTTTGTTGGTGATATATTCAGATTCTTATGTTTTAAAAACGTGTCTTTTTTTTTTTTTTGAGGGATGTGTGGAGGCAGCCCTGTTTTTAGCTCCTCACTCCCTGCGTCCCATCCCTACCCACGAAATTGAGGAATAAAAGAAAAATTCTTTCTCCCTTCTTCCCTAGCTCTACTCTTTCCTTCCTCCTTTCCTCCCTTTTAAAATTTATTACACTTTCATTAACATATAAATCAATAGAAGTATCTTAAAGAAACTGAAATAACGTAACATATGTAACATAATAACATAACGTAACATATAGCAATAAACATAATAGCTAGCATTTGTATAGTGTATTGAGGTTTGCAAAGTGCTTTACATATATCATTTGATCCTCACACTAACCCTGTGAGATAAGTGCAAATAGATCCTCCTTTTTATAGATGAGGAAACAGAGCTTAAGTGGCTCAGTTAGTCACACCAGTAGCAAGTTTCTGCTTTTTTTTTTTTTGCTTTTTCTTTTTGGAGGGCAATTGGGGTTAAAGGACTTGCCCAAAGTCACACAGCTAGTGTGTCAAGTGTCTGAGGTCCTCCTGACTCCAGGGCCAGTGCTCTATTCACTGTGCCACCTAGCCACCCCCAATAGCAAGTTTCTGAAAGAGAATTTGAATTCCGGGTTTTCTGACTCCATGTCTATTCATTGTACCATGTAACTCCCTCATAACAATATGTGGGTTGGGCTTTTTTTGTTGTTAATTCTGAAGGTTTCTTAAAATATGGTGTCTTTGACACTGCTACTTATAATTCTTTTAGAACCACTCTTTTTTCCTTAATTTGCCTTTCCCCTTTACAAAACCTTCCAATTGAGAAAGGGGGGAAAACCCTCAATAGATACTTGCAAAACAAATCTCCACATTTTCCATGTCTGAAAATTTATGCTTTTCATATTTTAAGTTCAGAACCTTTCTGGCAAGAGAAGGGTAGTGTGTTTCTTCTTCATCATTTTGGACTTATGGTTTACCATTGTGCTAATTAGAATTCTAAAAAAGTCTAGCAACCTCCCACCCCTTCTTTCTTGAAGGAATCCTTGATTAATCTATGGGACTTGCCTGCATCCTAAGACAATTGATAGTGGATGAGGGATAGCAGAATCCCTAGCTCCTAGAAAGGAGATAGGACCTGGTTAATTGTACAGGGAAGGATGGACAATATATCTCATAGCTAGCTTATCTTTTTAAAGATAACATCAAATGTCTTGGTATTTTCCTAGGAGCTGTAAGTATGGTAAATAGTAGTTTTTCCCATTAATTATAACTTTAAACTAATTTGGAAGGAAACTAAACTCTTGCAACTGAGAAATGTTCATTGTTTGAGGCCACTTTGATGGTTAGAGATAGTAGACTAGACTCTGGTGTCCACCTGCATCCCTCAAGCATAGCAGATTTCTTTGAAGCAAGAATAAAACAGTGATTAGCAGAAGTGAATTTCAAAACTTAACTCATTACAGATCAGCTGAATTTCAGAACTAAGTTCAAAGACAAAGAACCATGACTTACTCAGTTACAGGACAAAATCAGTCAACTGTAAATAGGATTAACTAATCAATTTAATTTCTTAAGTAATTTTCCTTTTTTGTCATCTTTGCCAGTCTGATGGGTGTGAAATGGAACCTTAGGGTTGTTTTAATTCCCATTTCCCTAATTAGTAGTGATTTGGAACATTTTTTCCATTGTGGCTATTGATTTTTTGGATTACTTCCTTTGAAAACTCCTTATTCTTATCCTTTGATCACTTATCAGTTGGAGAATGGCTTTTGTTTTTATAAATTTGAATCAGTTCCTTATATATCTTGGATATAATACCTTTAACAAAGCAATTAGCTGCAAAAAATAGTTTCTCACTTATTTATGTAATTTAATATAATAAAATAAATTTTATCTAATCTAAAAATGCCTATTTTATCTTCTTTGAGTCTTCTTACATTTGTTTGGTTTTGAATTTTTCTTCTGTCCATAGTTGTGAGAAGCATTTTCTTCCTTGCTCCTTTAATTTGCTTCAGGTTTCATCTTTTATGCCTAAGTTTCATGTATATGTTTAAAGCTTATCTTTATTTATGGTATGAGATGTTCTATGCCTAACCTCTTTGAAGTTGCCTTCCAAGTTTCCATACATCTTTGTCAAATAGTGAGTCCTTACCCTCAGTATTTGGGATCTTTGGGTTTATCAAACATGGGATTACAATTTTTGCATGCTTCTGCATAATGTATATTGAATTTTGTTCTATTGAGAGACCTTTTATTAAACCATTGCCAGATACTTTTGATGATTACTGATTTGTAGTATAATTTGAGATTTGGTACTATAGGCTTCCTTCTCACTTTTTTATTATTTCTCTTGAGATTTTTTACATTTTTTTTTCTTCACATGAATTTTGTTGTTATTTTCCCCAAGTCAAGTAATCCTCTTGTAGTTTGAGCAACATAGCAAAATGAGTAATTTTGGAAATAATTTATCTTTATTATATTATCATGGCCTATCCACCAGAATTAATAATACATTTCCAGTTATTTTCGTCTGTCTTCATTTATGTAAAAGGTAGTTTGTAGTTGAATTTATCAATATAGAAGAGTGTGTCTTGGTAAATACCAAATATTTTGTATATTCTAAAGTTAATTGTGATGGAATTTTTCTGTCTTTTTCTAGCTAGATTTTGTAGAAGTATACAGAAATGAAGACTTTTTTGTGAATTTATTTTATGTCTTTCAACTTTGTTGAAATAATTATTTAATTTACTTTTTGAGTTTACAAATTTTGGGGGTTCTTAAGATAGAACATATAATATCATTTGCAAAAAGTGACAGGTTTTTTTCCTATGCTTTTGCTGATTTCTTTTTCTTCTTGTATTACTATAGCTAGTTTTTCTAGATCTATATGAAATAATAATAGTCATAATGGACAAAAGGATGAATACTTAATCATTCACCAGAATGTCTGTAGCACCAATGCAATATTTACAGTGCCCTTGATCACTATAAATATACCTGCAGGGAGCTCAATTGCAAAATATAACAGACTCTCCAAATAGAGGACAGAAGCAAAGCAAAACATTTATTCACATACCAGAAAACCAAATTCTAAAACCAATAAGCTGATTCCATCTTGGTAGCAAAGAAGTTAATAAGCCATAACAGCACAGAGAACCATACTATCTTTTAGCCTTCCCATAAACCAACACTCAAAAGCCTAGCTGCCTCCCTGGGTGCGTCCCCTTTCTCCCACCAGACTAGCTGTTCTGACTCCCAGCATCCTGTGGGCTCTGCTCTACCCTTCAGCAAACTCCTCCCACCACAGACTCCATGCGATGACATTCAGCTTATTAGAGGTCAGAGTTTATTTTCAGAGTAGAGAAGGTCTTCAGATTTCCTTAGGCTTATTGAGGGGCAGGGAAGATCTTCAAATTCCCATTACTGTTACAATGCACTGAGAAGAAAATAAATATTTTAATGCAATATTTATGTGGAATAGTGTTGCTTTCATGAGTACACACAGTGCAGGATGACTAAAGTGAGCGTTATCTTGGACATTCCTCTCCCCTTTTTTTTTTTGTTCTCCCTCCTTCCCCCCCCCTTTTTTTTTAAAGAATTGTTGTTCACATATGCTTTGCAGCAATCTTCCTTTTCACAAATCTATTTTTATGTTTCTCAGAAAGATCCATGGACATTCTTGATTGGTAACAATCAAGCAACTCATTATATCAGAAGTTTGTAATTTTTAAAATTAATTTTTTTTTATGTTTTAAGTTCTGAACTATTTCCCTTCCTCCCTACCCCATGTTAGAAAAGGCCACTATTTGACACACATTTGAGAAAGTGTGTCTCTGTCTCCATTCTTACTCTGAAGGTGGATAGCATTCCTTCGTAGGTTCTTTGTAGTTGAATTGCTTTATTGTTTCTGTATTTCCTTCCCTGCTTTTTTCCTCGCTGTTTATCCTTTTCTTCTTCTCTTTTTGCCCTCAGATGTCTAATTTACTTCTGAACATCGCCTCCCTAATCTGCACCACTTCTAATAATGTCTTCCTTATTCTCTCCTGTTACCCTTTTGTTTCTTATTCTGCGCATTCTTCTAAGAGTCTCCCCCTTATTCTGTCCCCTCGACTTCCTATTTCTTGATAAATTAAGAAGACTTTTATATCCTTCTTAGATGTATGTTCTAATTCCTCTGAAAACCAGTTCTAATAAAAATAAGGTTCTAGCACTGCCGGCCCCATACTATAACATTTCTTCCATTGTTCCATTTTACCTCCTCCTAGCAATTTTTTTTTTAGGATGATCCCATCATACTCAACTCAACCCTAAGCCTTCTGTCTACTTATACTCTTTCAGACTACCCTAGTAATGATAACATTCTTAAGAATTACAGATACTGTTTTACCATATAAGATGTAAATAGTTTGACCTTATTAAATACCTTATAGTCATTATAAATTATAAAACATTACAAATAATGCTTACCTTCTTATGTTTCTTCTGATTCTTGTAGGTCAGATTTTCTGTTTAGTTCTGGTCTTTTCCTCAAGAATATCTGAAAATCTTTTAATTCATTAAATGCCCATTTTTCTCCTTGAAGAATTACACTAAGCTTTGCTGGGTAAATTATTCTTGGTTGCAGACCCAGCTCTATTGCTCTTTGAAATATCACATTCCATGCCCTTAAGTATTTTAATGTAGAAACTGCTAAATCTTGTTATACTGACTCTTGCACCACAGTATTTAAAATTGTTTTTCGTTGTTTGTAGTATTTTCTTCTTTACCAGGGAGCTTTGAAATGTAGCTATAATGTTCCTGTGAGTTTTCATTTTGGAATTTTCACTTTCAGGTGGTGATTAATGATAAGTGATTAGAAATTCTTCAATTTCTATTTTACCCTCTAGTTCTAAAACATCAGGGCAGCTTTCCTTAATAATTTTTTGAAGTAGTGTCTAGACTCTTTTTGTCATAACTTTCAAGTAGTCCAACAATCTTTTATTGTCCCTCCTCAGTCTTTTTTCCAGGTCATTTGTTTTTCAAAAGAGGTATTTCATGTTCTCTTCTATTTTTTCATTTTTTAAAATTTTGTTTTATTATTTCTTGGTATCTTGTGAAGTCATTAGCTTCCCCTTGCCCTGTTTTAAGTTTTAAAGTTATTTTCAATGGTAAGTTTTTGGATCTTTCTATTTGGTTGACTTAATTTTCTTTCATTACTCTTATTTTTTCACCTCTTTTTACTTAACCTCTTACTTAATTTTAAAAATTCTTTTTAAGCTTTTCCAAGAATGCTTTTTGTGCTTATGACCATTTTACATTTTTCTTTGTAGCTTTAGAACTAGCTGTTTTGACTTCTCTCTTATGAGTTTGAACCCTGATCATTGTTATCATAGCTATCTATGGTTGGGCTCTTTCTCGCTTTTGCTTATTCATTTTTTTTTAGTGGCTTATTTCTTGGCTCTTAACTTTGTGTTAGAATCAGGCTCTAATCTCAAGGTGTTTTTTCATGATGTTTTCTGAGCTCTCTCTGTGTACCTGACCTCAGGTATTCCTCTTTAGCTGTGACCTGGGCCCCCAGCAATACTGTCACCACAAATTCTTTTACTTCCTACAGTCCCTTCAGGGGCTGCAAGCTTCAGCTCACACCTCTGCCCTAGAAATATGGTCTCTGCTCTCTTGAGAGTGATCAGACAGCAGAGCCCTCACCTCTCTGCAACCCTACTCACCAATGTGTGCTCCATACCCACAGCCATAGCCTGGGACCACATCTGATGAATATACCATGCCCTGAAACCACTGTTGGCATTTCTTCATTCTTTTCCCAGTCAAACACCTGACCCCCATGTTGTCTATGAGGCATGAAGCTGAGGCTGCCACTCACACAATTGCACCCCCTTCCCCTCCTTGTTGTTTGTTGATTAGAGATATCTGCCCAGAGGTATGCACACTTCATTCTGGCCAGACCACCACCCCAGGAGGTCAGGTCTTTCCTAACTTCCTCCCAGGTTGTCTTAGGCTGGACAATTGTTCAACCTCAACTTTTGATTATTTCTGCCACTCTGCTCTAAAGTTCACTTTGAGGCATTATTTTAAATTATTTGTAGGGAAATTTGGGAAAGCCAGCTAATTTCTTGCCTTATT
>CM053585.1:122981195-123026674 GCA_028646515.1 Pseudochirops corinnae | reverse complement strand
GTTTTTGTGTAAATCTGTTTCATATTTCATTTAGGGGAAAGACCTTTTATGTGTGAAACATGTGGCAAAAGTTTTGCTTCTAAGGAGTATTTGAAACATCATAACCGGATTCACACAGGATCCAAACCCTTTAAATGTGAAGTTTGCTTCAGGACATTTGCACAGAGGAATTCACTTTACCAGCATATTAAAGTCCATACAGGTATGACTTGAACTATGTAGAGAAGGGGATTGTTTTGTAAGAAAAGTAGGTGTCCTTAGTTTACAAATAGGTTATATCCCAAAATGTGCATGTAATTTTTTTTTTGTACCTTGAACCGTGTGTGTGTGTGTGTGTGTGTGTGTGTGTGTGTGTGTATGTGTGTGTATGTATAAACCTACCATGTATGATCACTTTGGGAGTGGGGGTGGAGGATTACATTTAGAATTTGGGGCTGCAAGCACACTTCTTGCCTTTCCCCTTCAGTAGGGACAGACATTCCTTTAGCCTGTTCTAGACACAGTCCAACGCTCAGTCTAAGGTTGTGGGAGGGCAAGGAATGGTAAGTCCTCAAAGATTCTCCTTTCCCTTTTGCTACAGTGGTGCTACTCCTCCTGCACTGGTTTCTTTTGGTACTATCACTAGAGCTTGGATAAGCATTTGTTTAACCTGGGCAGAGTTGGAAAATGATGTCTCTTGGGTTTTACTGCCCCATCAAAGGTTTTGATCCTTTACAGTTGCAAAAGCAATTTGATTTATTACAAAATAAGTAACTGCATGAAGAGTGGAATTTTCTTGGGATGGTGGTGGGAAATTAGATCCTAAACAACATTATTATCACTAGAGAAAAGGGGAAGGAGGAAGAGAGTTCTTCTGGCCATAGCAACGCTTGTCAATCATACTGAATGTTTATAAATCAGTTTTATGTAAGTCCTCAGCCGGTGGAACGGGCTGTCCAATTTGTAATCTGGGGAAAACCTATATTATTTCAGTGGGAATATTGGTCATGGTGTTGGTTCAGACCAGTAATTTCATCAGTGTGAAGAACTCCCATTGTGAAAGCTCCCTCTACCTATTATAGATCAGTAACTCATTGAAAACTAAAAGTCTTCAAGTGTTGCTTGGGGGTACTGAGAGATTATGGTTGTGATCAGACTCACACAGCTAATATTATGTCTCAGAGACAGGACTTTAACCTATGTTTACCTGATTCCAAAGTTGGCTCTCTGTTCACTAAGGACAAATGCTATTTTTACATTTAATATTTCCTGTCTTCTGATTGTGATGACTTGAAATGGAAGAATCAATCAGAGTAGCAATTAATTCAGTCTGGAAATAGGAAATTAGACTTCTCTTTTTCTAGGCATCATGATTAGAGACTTTGTACTCTTATGTGTTCAAGGTTTTTAACAAGTATCAAAATGTGTGGGATTTTTTTGAGTAGGCATAGGCATATGGACAGGAAAATGTTAAAGTTATGATTTGTGTTCAAGTTATATATTTCTATATAATCTGTCTATCTGCCTATCTTTCCATCCATCTGTCTAGAATTTGGACCTGTGATTTTACCAGGCAACACTCTGATGAGTAACTTCCTCTACCAGTGCAGGTTGACACAAAATCCCAGGGCATTGCCTAACTCTCTGAGAGGTTTAGTGACTTCCTCAGAATCACACAACCAGTACGGGTGAGAGGAGTGGCATTTAAATTTTTAAATTAAATTGAAAAGACTATCAAAAAACTGGGTTTCTTTGCTGTATGTGTGAACATCCATGGTATAGCGGAGAGCTGGCCTTAGACCCTATAAAACAATCCTCTCTTTATTCATTCACTTCTGCAATCCCATAGCATCTTTTCATTCTGTTCATCTACCTTCACCATATTGTGTTTGCTATAGGTTTAGAAGATATTTCCATTTTGGAAATTAAATGCAAACTTCTCCCTTCTCCCTTTTCCCCCACTTTGAACTGGATTGCAGGTTTTCTGAGGTCTAGCTTGAACTAACAACTTTCTGACCAAGATTACTTGGACCTCAGAACTTGAGGCTTTTGTGACTCAGGAGGCAAATGCAAATAGATCTCTCACTTGCCCTTTCTCTCTCCTAATAGTGCCCTAGAGAACATTGTAGTTTGAAAATAGACCTTTAAGAGTGTGCTTAGTAAATTGTGTCTGTATTTGACCGTAGGGACCTCAACAATAAATAGGTTTTTTTTTTTTTTCAGGTGAACGTCCATATTGTTGTGACCAATGTGGTAAGCAGTTCACACAGCTTAATGCCTTGCAACGTCATCATCGAATCCACACAGGAGAGAAGCCATTCATGTGCAATGCATGTGGACGGACATTCACAGACAAGTCCACTCTGCGACGGCACACTTCAGTAAGGAGGAATATATGATTTACATGTTCTCTTTAACCTTTTCCCTTCCTCTCTCAAATGTATTTTTTCAATTCAGTGAGCCAGTGCATTGTAACTATAAAGTCATATAATTTTGTGAAAGTTCTTTTAACTACTAGACAGTCTTTTTCAGTTCTCTTATTTCTTTAAGGAGAAGAATAATAGTGGTATGATAACTTCAAGGCCAAGAATTAGTCCAGTATATGCTACATCCCTGAAATGAAAGCTCCTTGAAAGAAAAAATATGTATATATACTTAGAAACAATTACATAAAAACACATTAAAATATTGGCCTATTTGAGCTCTTGTTTTTCTAAAAGCATGTAAATGAGCTACTACACTGAAATGTAGGGAAATTTAGAATAGTATACATTACAAATTGAGTCACACTCATACTTTCACTATGAGAAATACTTAAAATACTGAAACATTTAAAACAAAAACAACTTACTTTAAAGAGTTTTTAAGTTGCTTAAATATATTTAATGCAGTTTCATGGAATATATAACAACTGTTAGATTCTTCTGTAAACATAGGGTAACCTTACCTGCCAGTAGTACTCTTACCAAAGGAATGTAAATTTTGGTCACTGAAACCTTGCAAGATGTCTTGAGGTTTACAGCTAGATATCTTTCTTCAGGACCATGCCTTAAATTCAAATCACTCTGGCTCTTATTGATTGGCCAACAGCAGGTCCCAGGCCAAGTCCTGCTTGGTCATTGTTTGGACATGATTGTCTCAGAGTAAATGTAAATAGCAATTGTTATTGTTTTGGCTGGAAATCTTGAGGGTCTTCCTCTTCCAGATTGATTTTTTTTTTTTTAACTAGGTGAAAAAGACCATTCTCTGCCTCATTTCTTACCTAACCTTAATCACTGATTGGGTGTTGCCTTGGTCAGAATGAGACTTGTTAAATACCTTACCTTAAAAAGACCAAGGTCTCCCACTGCATTCAGGGTCATCTCCAGTCATCATGATCTATATCTTGCCACTGGACCCAGATGGTTCTGAAGGAGAAAGTTAGGCTGATAACTTTGCACAGCCCTCCCTCACTTAAAACCAATTCACTTGCATGTCAGGGCATCACCTCCCTGATGTCATGATCCTCTTTGAGAACAAAGGATAAACAACATTCCTCTGTATTTCCCATTTATATTTCAAACAAGAGCCTTAGCAGCTAGCATAAAATGACATTTTGAGGTTTTTTAAATTCTGTCACCTTCTACTCTATTTTGATCAAAATTCTACTTCAAGAACATTCTGTTAAGATTAAACGTAACAGTTATTTCTCATCAAGCCAGGGGATGCTAGTGTCAAGAGCTTTTGGAAAGAAGTATCTTCCCAGTTCTTCTCCCTCACTGATAACCCCTACATGTGATAGTAATGAAATAAACAGATGGTATTCTCTTCCTCTCTTCCCCTTTCTCCCCCCTCCAAATCCCTTCTGCAATCCCATGTCATCCTTTCATTCTGTTCATCTGTTTTCACTATGTTGTGTTGGCTATAGAAGATACTTCCATTCTAGGGAGTAGTGCAAACTTCTTCCTTCTCTCTTCTCCCCACGTTGAACTGGAATGTAGTCTAAAGTCTACCCATAACTAACAACTTTCCAACCAAGTCTACACGTAAATAACAACTTAGACTCTAGAACTTTCAAGGAGGCCAACACAAATATGTTATTCTCTCTTGCCCTTTGTCCCTCATATCCCCTCTGCCTCTCTCTATCACTTCTTTGTGTGCTCTGTGACATTGGATTTCATTTCCCTACCTATGCAGCTTCTAGCAACAGCTTTGAGACCATTTTATTGTTAATGTATTTTTGCTTAATAGGAAGATCTTTCCTATCCATTAATAGGCCCATGGAACCTGATTAAGTCACATGAGTTTGAGTCACATGAGTCTTTGGTGGGAGGAGCTTCCTGAATGGTTAGAGCAGAGTCCGGAAGAAGTTGGTGAAAGCAGTTAGAGCTGAGAGAGAGGAATCAGACAATGAGCTGTGAGTGTTGTTTGTGGGAAGTCCCTGGCAGGGGGAAGGCTTGGGGTTGGAGGTACCCTCTACATTGTTAATGTGTATAGATTTCTTTGGTATGAATGGATTTGGCACTCTAATGATGAGATTTGACTTTCTGGTGTTTGAATAAATGTTTTGTTTCTGTCTTCCATGTGGAGAGTCTGTTATAGTTTGTGATTCAGAATTATTCAGGCATATTCACAGCCGCTGCTGTGGATATCATGTTGGCACTACATTTGGCCACAAGGATGGGATAGCAAAATATCAGACCTCTATTTGGAGGCAAAAGGACTTTAGAAAAAGAAATGGATATCCCAGGATGGGAGGATATACCTTATTCCTCGGCATGGTGAGAGAATGGGCTAAAAGTACAGGACTCTGAAAACTGAGAACTAAGGCTACCAAAGGGAGAACCCAGAGATTTAGAAAGATGTTTGCAAGGAAAATACCAATGGAACCAGGGAAAGAACTGGCAGGGGTGTGTAGGAGAGGCTGCGCCTTGATAACAAGTTGTCACCTTATGTGTAAAAGCAGAGAGAAGTTGCTGGAAGAGAATGTTCAGATGGAAAAGGAGTTAGCTGATTTGCATGAGAAACTTTTTATGCTGTAGCATTCGAATTTCCCTTTAAAAGACCAAGGTAGTTAGGTAGCAGAAGAGAGGGCTATTGTGGGTTTGGCTCAGAAAAAGAAGAAAAAAATTAACAAGGGAAAAGTGCTTGCAGCCTTCATACAGGCTGGGCCTTACTGGGGCCTAAACACCTAAGAGGATGACACATGGGAAGAAAATGAAGCAAAGTTAGATGAAGAGGCATTTACAAATGTAGACATTTGCCCCGTGTTAAGAAGAAAGCAGGAGAACCAGGGAGGCCATATGGTGTTTAGGGGAATAATTGAGGATTTTACTCAGCAGGTCATTGGTTTATTTAGTTGATTCACACAAAGGATGGGAGAATCCTTTGTATCTTGAATAGTGAGAATCAGTGATGAAGAACTGGAGTAGAGATAGATAACATAGATTGTTTTAAATTTATAGATACTAATCAGAATCCTTTCGTATAGCAAGCTTTTAGGGATTACCATTTGCAAGGAGGTAACAATTGAACAAATCTGTTAGCTTTAGCAGCCGAGAGATGCAATAAAATGTGTCCCACTGATTCTGTGTGACCTAGTGGAGATAGACCCTGGTATTCACTTAGGGACTGTTTTGAGAAAATTAAAGGAGAAGATAATGAAGACAGCTATAATGATGGCAGAGGCCCTGGTACCCCCTTAGCAGTTTCTCATAGAAATATCATAGTGAAGATGGCTCCTCCTGCTTTTAAGCACCCAATTCTGACTCTACTAATTGGGAAGATAGGACACTCTCTTTCAGAGGTGCTGGATGTCACATTTAGGGGAAAAGATAAATTTCCTGGCAAGAAAAGAGTAAATAGCCAGCGGATTCAGAGTCAGAATAGATTGACAAGAAAAGAATTATTTACTGTTCTGTTGAGAGCAGGAGTAGATTTTGGAAGAGTAGGTGGCATTCCAACTAATGAACTATATAAAATGTACCAAGAAAAGGGCCTTAATATTAAACTGAGTAGGGAGGTAAGAACTGCTGCTGCAGATTCTCCTGAAACATTGTATTCAGGTTCATCACACCTGTAGGGAGAATAGGAAATTGGCCAGGTCTCAGCTCAGATTAAAGAAAGTGTATCTCTAGCTAGAATGATGACCTAAAAACTTCAAATTAGAAAACTGTAGACAACAAATAAGGCTGTGATAGTGAGTTCATGAACTTCAGAAGCATGGCTGACCCTGTATCTGCTCTGCTTTTGGTTACTATCTCTTTCTTTATTTTTTGCTTTTTGTCTTTTCACCTTGTTTGTTAGATTTGTTTTCTGCAGGTTTAATACCTTCCACCTGTAGATGCCTGATGTATTAAGCTGGATGTCACCCCCTGTCCACAACTGTGATGTGTCACCCCTGGACCTAGCATTAACCAAGCTCCAGATGCCAGCTAAAGAACTGACCCCTTGAATGGGACTTCTCGGAGCAGGCACAGCTCTTCATCCAATTTCAGCATGAAGTAGCTATGGAAGAAGAGACCTTCGCCCCTTACCCCAAGATTTTGGGCCCCATTTGTTTGAGGGGGGAATGATGGGATGCTTGTGCTCCAGCCCCACCCTAAGATTGTTTTATGTGCTAATTTTGTGTTATCCCTGTTATATTGTTGGAAAGTTCTGTTGACACCAGTTACACCTAAACTCCCTTTAACCTATGTAATGGATACGAAAGATCTTGAGGTTGAATGTATTGTATTAATAATGTATTTTTGCTTAATTTCAAGATCTTTCCTATCCATTAATAGGCCTTGTGACCTGCTTAAGTCACATGGAAGCCTAAGTCACATGAGTTTGAATCACATGAATCTATGGTGAGAGGAACTTGCTGAACCTGTGGAGCAAAGCCCAGAGGAAGTTGATGAGAACAGTTAGAACTGAGGGAGAGAAAGGAAGCAGGCAGCGAGCTATGAGTGTTGTTTGTAGGAAATCCCTAACAGGGAAGGCTTGGGTTTCACAGTGCTGTCTACATTGTTATTATGTATAGATTTCTTTGGTGCTATGATGGATTTGTCTTTCTAGTGTTTGAACTAAATGTGTTGGTTCTGTCTTCCATTTAGAAAGTGTTATATTTTGCAATTCAGAATTATGCAGGCATATTTATAGCCATTGTAGGTGCTGTGAATAGCACGTTGTCCCTACAACCATCTGTAAGTGGAAAAGGAACTAAAACTTCTTTGGATAGCAGTATTCCAGAGGTTTCTTCCCATCATCCATCCCTAATTTTTTTCTTCTAGTTTCAGGAACATAATAACAGGAAAGAGATTTTGTGATCCTTGGGATGAGATCCCTATTGATTAAGGGCTTGGGTCTGAGATCTAATTCATCACTGGGTGTGTGCAAGCAGGAGTTAACTATCTTCTCCATTTTGCCTCAGAAGCAACAGGATGAAGTTCCTCTAGTGTGTGTTTAAAATTATGAGGAAAAAGCCTGCTGCTGCTGCTGCTGCTGCTGCTACTGCTCCTGGGGAAGAGTAAAGCTTAAGTTTCATCTCTGACATTAACAGCTTTATTACGGGCTTTACTCAAGATTTTTTATCAGTCAAATTTTCAGGGCTGGAGGGGAGGGAGGGAGTGTTACCTATATTTGGACCAATACAGTAGTTTTCTTTATACAGTACATTAAGCAAAGCATAATACGTGATAATACATGACTTTTTTTTTAAATTAAAGTTTATTGTTTTCAAATAAGCATTTTTTTCTTTCCCTCTTACATCCCTACTAGGGAAAAAAAAGAAAACAAAACCTCAAACAAAACAAATTCCCACATTGGCCAGGTCCAAAAAGTATGTATCATTCTGAACATTTAGTCTCTTACCTCTCTGTCAGGAGGTTGGTAACATTCTTCATCGCTGGCCTACTTAAAACTTTTTAATAAAGATGGTAATGATCTTAATAGGTTGGTATAAATCTTTAAGTTTATGCTTACAGTTCTTGGCTTGTGTTTTTAGAGTAATTTCATTTATACTCTCCCTACTCCCCTACCCCACTTTTTTCTTAGGACAGATGAAGTTTGGATAATTGGTTTCATCTCAGTTCTTATGTGACCTGAAAGTAGTTTAGATTTGCCCTAACAAGTTAACTGTTTTCTTTTTAAGGATCCCTGAGCATTTATCAGTTATAGTAGTACTAAGTCTGATTTTGTAAAGATAAAAACTGAAGTGTATAAAACCCCAGTTTCAGAAGAAAATACACTACTGCTTTGAAAGGATAGACCCATAAAGAAATATCAAATTCAAGAGATTTTATTTGTATTATTCCTTGAATTATTTAATGATGATGTTTGTTTTCTTTGTAGATACATGATAAGAATACACCGTGGAAATCTTTCCTCGTTATTGTAGAAGGTTCACCCAAGAATGAAGACAGCCATAAAACTGAACAAATGGATGAGGACTATCCATCACCCAAAATATCAGAAAAGCTGCTCTCATTTGCAGAAAATAGCCACTTTCAAAACTTGACTGCAGTTCAAGGAGCTCTGACTGCTTTACATGAAAACAGTCCTTCTACAGATCTAGACTGTAAATCAGATGATCCTGTAGTCCCCCAGGAGGCCCTCATAGCTACCACATTAAGTGATCTTACAGTACTTCATGCACAGACAGACTCAATTCAGCCATCGCTTCATGCTTTGTCAAACATAGAATAATTGATTCAAGTTGTTTGCTGAGAAAATCCAACATAGGAGATACTTTGAATACACATTGCCTATGCTCAAAACCATGCGAATAGCAGACATAGAATTTCCAGTGGGCACACAAAGAAAAGATGGGCTTTTATGAGTGACATCCCCAGATTTTCCTGAAATCCCTGGTACTTGCACATCTTTATCAAAACATTTTTTAAAATCTCACTTTCCGGACCCCAATCTGCATGATCTCAAATATACTTTCCTCAGCAGTTATTCTTCTTCTTTGAATAGATGTGTTGTATTTATTCTAAGGCTTGATTATTCTGATTTTTTACAAAAGTTCAGATAAGCTCTTTTGAACCTAGTTTTTACACATTATCAATTCAGTTCATTTCCTGTGAATAGGTCCTCCACAATCTTCTCATTGTCTCAATCCATCCTAACCTTCTGTGTGGATGTATTTTTGTGATAATCTTAGGGTATTTTTCCGGTTGAGTTGATTCCTTGATGAAATAATGTTGGGACCATATTTTGCCAAGTGTCTTTCCTGATAAATCAAGCCAAGATAATTGGAGCTTTGGGATCATTACAGTGCAACCTTTTTTCATATTGAAAACATTGTTGAGCTCATTTTTTAAATATTGCATAGGCACAAAAAAGGACCAATTAATAATAAACTCAATAATACTCTCTTCACTGGCTCTACAAATAACAGTAATTTTTAAAATTCCAAGTGTAATTGTTACCAAAGAATCCAGCAATAGAGCAGCTTTTTTTCACAAGGTGCTTAAAAATTATGCAAGAACTTGAGAATTTTTTAAGGACGATGCAACTTTATTCCTCTGGCAAAATGTAGTGATTGTGGGATTGTTTGGAATTCACTGTTGTGGCTTTCACTTAGGTAAATTTTCCTGACTTTTGATTTGTTTCCACTTGTTGATGGAGGCATAATTATCCAGACTTTATTATTTAAGATCACAATTTTTTATGACAAGCACCTAATACTATAGTTACAAATATACATTTCCTTGAGGTGTTCCAAATGGCCACAACTCAAAATTTTAATACTAGGTTGTATTTTAATAATTAAAAGGTTGTAGTAGGTATTTAATATTGTATAATCATTTCATTGCACTTCAAAGATGCTCCTGTTTTTCTCTTTGAAGTATTCTTTGAGAAGCCTCTTTTGTTGCACTTGCTGCTGGGCTCCTTAACAAAACAAAGATGTGCTTTGCCAAGTTTGAGCTCTACGGTACTAATACAAGTGTTCCAATTTTTGAATTGGCTATATTTTGGTGAAGTACTTTGGTTTGGATATGGTCCTGGGAATAAATCTATTTGTGTCCAGAATTTTACAGAACCACAAAATATTTTAGCCCATCACTTGTGTTTAAGTTTTATTTTGCTGAATTTTCTATGAACAAAAATTGTGTGAGGTAGCTGTATTTTCTTTGGTTTTCATGAAACCACTGGAAAGTGCTTTAACCATGTAGGTGTCTCTGGAGAAAGTGTTTTACTGTTTTTGCAGTAATTTGACCATTTTCTATGTTAAGTCACACATTTAAGCTATTTTTAGTAAAATATTTGGTAACTTAAAAGAGTTTCACTACCACAGCTACAGTTTCAAAAACTGCATTCTAGATCTGTATCCAGAGTAAAAATTTGCAGGCTGTTTTTCTTCCCTCAGGTTCAGCTTTTTTTTTTTTAATTTCTTGGAAAGAGGGAAAAACACTAATTTTTTTTTTCTTGAAAAACCAGTCACTCAGAAGGAATTTGGATATTAGATTTTTATTTAATGATAGCTTGGTGGTCTTAAATTTTTGTAACTTTTCAAGGAACAATAAAATTTTACCTGTTCAATCTTTTGATGAATGGATGTTTACTTTAAGTTTACTATGCTGTAGCTATTAAGTTCTTTATATCCACTACTTAATGAAATCTAGACTCAGATAATACTTGAGTAGTTACTGTGACTAAAGCACAATCAACTATCTTTAATTGTGTAAACAAATTTTGAAAGCAAGGGTCTATAACCTATTTTGTGGTATATTGTTAAAATTAAAATACTTTTAAAATGTATTAAAATGTCAAGTGTTTTTTATAACTGAATTCCTTAATTGTAAATTTTTAATCCTGTGTAGAGACAACATGGAGAAATTTTTTTGAAACAGAATTAATTTGTACATCTTAACTCTGTTATGTAAAAGTTAAATATACAGCAGTGTCTTCAATGCAACATTAAAGTTAGAACATTTTATCGTGATAGTACATCTCTAATATTGAGTCCTATAGAAATCTTGCTGATTATAACCATCATAAATATGGAAAATGCCAGATTTGTAGAATAACACCTTCACCCTATTAAAGGATATCATTTTTAACTGAAATTGGTGGGAATTGTATAGAAAAAGCAGGGAGAGTTATTGCATCTGCTTATGTTGTAATTTAACATTCGAATAATGAGTTTTCTACTCTGGAGATAGAATTAAGAGAAGTGAGGAATCTTTAGTATCCTATGGACATCTCAAACTTGGGATTTCCAAAACAGGTGTCATCACTTTCCATCTCCAACACGAGTGCCCTTTTTCATCAGGGTACAACTTGCCCAAGTCAAAACCTTGGTATAATTGTTGGATGTAATGAACGAGAAAAGGACAATTGTCAGTTCCCCTTAACTTTCACATCTCTTGCATTAAAACACCCCCTTTTTATACTACCATTACTCATCTGGACTATGATCATTTTGATTTTGTTTCCCCATTCTAGCATTGTTTTCTTCTAGTCTTTCCCTTCATGAATCCATCTTAATACAACAGCCACAATCTCCCAGCACAGGGGGAAAAAAGCCTTTCAGTGACTTAGTACCTCTCAGAGAAAATATTTGCACCTTAAGGTCCTGTAGAAACTGCCTTCAGTCTAACTTCAAGCCTCATTTCATATTATTCAACATACGTTCTATTCAAATGACTTTCATGCATTCTCTCAAGCTAACCCCCTTACCTGGAATATACTCCCTCTTCAACTCCACCTTTCAGATTTCCTAGAAAGGTACCACCACCATCTCTGCTCAGTCTATTCCCTGTAGCTGGTTGTGTTGTCTTTCCCCAAATTCTTGGAACACCTTGAATCTCTTTTGCTACCTTATATTATTCATATATTCATATTCATGAATGTGCCATTTATTACCCCCCCACTTACCCCTCATGCCTACAGAATGGAAGCTCCAGATTTTGTAATTGTAGATGCTTAATAAGCATTTACTAGTTTCTCCTGTACCACCAATTATTTGAAATGTTTCCAAAATATCCTCCTGTGTTGATTTCCTTTTTTTCCTTTTTTTTTTTTTTGTTTTTTGGAGGGAAGGCAGGGCAATTGGAGTTAAATGACTTGCCCAAGGTCACATGGCTAGTAAGTGTCTGAGGCTGGATTTGAACTCAGGTCCTCCTGACTCCAGGACCAGTGCTCTATTCACTGAACCACCTAGCCACCCCTCCTGTGTTGATTTTAAAGGATTTTGATTGTGAATTTTAGGAAAGAGAGCTTAAATACTAAGTACTTTTTAGCACCTTTAAAGAGAACAAGATTTCAAGGAGCCAACCAACAGCGGCCATGCTAACTTTAGGAAGGCCTTAGAGACTATGATATGACTATGAAGAAATTGGGGATGTTTAGTCCACAGATCAGAAGATAGGAATAGTAAGTAAGGGCATTATATTCAAGTATTTGCAAAACACTTTCATTGAAATAACTTTAGATAAATTAGAATTATCTGGGCTGCCTTGAGAAAGGTAGTAGGTGTGCCCCTCAGTTTTCCAAGCAAAGGCTGTTGAGCATGTTGCTTGTTCAAGCATGGTTTGGACCAAATGGCCAGGGGTAGCTCTTCCAGCTGGAGCAGCTAGGTGGCACAGTGCATAGATTGCTGGGCCTCAAGTCAGAAAGACCAGAGTTCAATTTGGACACCTAGTCCTAATTACCTCAAATTTCCTCACCTGTAAAATAAATTGGAAATGACAAACCAGTATCTTAGCCAAGAAAATTCCAAAGGGTCACAAAGCGTTGGATACAGTTAAACAACAAAATCTTTCCAACTGAGATCATGAAAATGTACATCAGCTCTTTCAGGTTTCCAAACGATACCTTTATACCAAATTCCCATATGGGAAGGGGGGAAAGGGAATAAACAGTTACTAAGTGCCCACTATAAAGTTGGGCACTATGCTAAACACCTTACAAATATCTCATTTGATGCAACCACCCTGGGAAGTAGGTTCTATGTTATTATAATTGAAACAGAGAGGCAGAGGTTAAGTGCTTTGCCTGGGTCACATAGCTACATTTGAACTCAGGACTTTCTGATTCCAGTCCCACTACTTTATCCACTGTGCCATTTAGCTGTCACGGAATGACTAAAAGCATTTTGTTACATACTCTTTAATATTGCCTTATTAAATTTTGTTTGAATTAATACTAGGACTAGGCACATCAATTGATGCAATGGTGAGGGCACTTGAAAACAACTTAGGTATTTCTATTTTATACTTTATGAATACTTTTCTGTATTTGTTATTAACATTCTTTAGCATTCTAAAGACTTCAGATAAAACATGTGCATAGTACCTATGAGGGCCAGACATCATATTATACCTATGATTAAACGCTTCAGACTTTTGTTGTACAGTTATTTTTATTGGGTCACATCTTTTCCACTTGGAGCATCAGAAGAATTTGTCAAATGTTGATAGAACCTTGTAAAAATGTATTTACAAAGTAAAATAAAATTTTATTTTTGCATGTAGTTTCTACCAATTTTACTTTTATGATCTTTCAAAATTTCAGAATTTATACTTTGGTTGTCATAATAATATAGTTTTGCTTACATTCTTACTGATAAAATATCCAAGACATTCTCTACTGAACAAATTTTAGACCCAATAAGAAATATACCATCCACCCCATCTAATGGTAAACTTGTAGATAGTGAATTCAGATGTAGTAAATGTTGCAGCTTCAATGTGTGAGGCAGAGAAAACCTATTCCTCATCTGCTTCCAGAATGAAATCCATCTGAGAAGGTACTTTTTAAAATGACAATCTGAAAAGTAACGAGCAGTTTGGTTCTTGGGACCAAAGTTCACAACAAAAGAGATAAATACGCATAATGTGTCTGAAAGGTAAAGATGGTTTTTGGCAATGGGCTGAAGCTTCTCAAGCAGTGCAAGAACACTTACAACAGCTAAATATTACAATTCAGTCTGGCCTTACTACATACTCTACTATCTGTGTTATCAAGAAAAGTCCCATTTCTTCCCCAAAATTTTTAGGCAAACAAATGTTTAGGAACATTAAGAAATGCATAGATAACTGAGGGCCACGATGTAACAGGCAATGCTCTAACTGGCCCATTATATTAGATGAATCAGAAAAAAACATTAATCTAATTGTTGCCCATGATATTATCCATGGAAGAAACCTATCCTTAAAAACCAATGTGGAATAATTCGGGAGGGCAGGGATGGGTTGCCATCTTTTGCCATACTTTGTTCAACAATATTATGTCATGTAATCCATTCCTAGATATGAAGTACTTTCACTTTGACCTGAAAACTGAAAGGAAGCAAAATCTGAGGATGAATTTTGTCTAGTATTCTGAGGAATCCTTTCGCTGAAAACTGTCAGAAGACATTCATTCCTGAAATACATACAATGGTTTATTCAAAGTATGTCAAACAAGCCAGATATATTTGGCCTAAAATTTTGGTAGACAGTACACACTGAAAACAAATATTAGAAAGCAATACCAGTTAGTGATAACATTTTGTGACTGTTGTAGTACCCTAAATGTCCACAAGTATCTAGAAGGAATAAGGTACCTCCATAACTACCTGGCTTACATTATAGTTTTCAAAAAAGTCAGACTATCTCCTGCATTAATAGGCCATTACAGATCTCTGGTGGAAGAGGTCTGAAGGAAATGAAAATCCATTTTCAAATCTGAGAACTTGGATGCCTAAATGAATTTTTTATTTTTATTATTTTGGGGGGTACTCAAAACCAATCCACAGTACTTGAGTTTACTTCATAGCCCTCCTGTGGTCATGAAAAAAGGACACAACAGTAAAGACAAATGTCACTTTGGATATGTATTAGGTCTAGTTGTGGGACATCAGATGTGACTACAGTATCTCTAAAGGTTTCTCATTTGTAAAATGATAATATTTGCACTATGTACCTCAGTTTTGTGGAGAAAGTGCTTTGTAAGCCCTAAAGCCCTATAAAAGCATGAGTCATAAACCATAAAACACTACACAAATTATTAACAAGTATTGCTTCTCTCCCTAATTTAAGCTAAAATCATTTGCTCAGAAGTTGATAATTTCAGGGTTACTTGAAAAAATCATGTTCATAATCTAAGTATAAAACAGAGTATACTCTTAAAACCTCAGTGAAACTTGGATGTGGCACATTTATTTTGAAGAAGGAAGGAAAATGACTGATGCTCTTAGGCTAAATGAGCAAAATAATAGTAAACTGAAACTAATCTAGAAGTTAAAAGGCAGCATAGTTGAGCTCATGGTATAGAAAACAAGAAATTAGAGTTATCCCAAAATAAAATGATCTGTGAAGATTTCACATATTAGATGTGTGAAACTACAAATGATAAATTGGAAAAAAGCAGGGAGGAACTCCTACACTTTTTTTTTTTCTTTTTGCTGGGGGGAAGGCAGGGCAATTGCAGTTAAGTGACTTGCACAAGGTCACACAAATAGAATGTGTTAAGTGTCTGAGGCTGGATTTGGACTCAGGTCCTCCTGACTCCAGGGCTGGTGCTCTACTTACTGTGCCACCTAGCCACCCCACTCCTGTACTTTCGAAACTTTTCTAAAAACAGTTTTTGTTTCTTATAATTTTCTAAATAGGAAAATTTTTAGGAAGATTCTAGAGATATGTCTCTGTAAACCCTCAGTTAACCAGAAATTTCACTATGTTAAATCACCACGGAAGGTTCAGTAACTTACCTACCAATAAGAGGCAACTTAGCACCTTAACTTACAATTTCAGGTTTTCAACTTAATAGGTAGATTGTGTTTGATAAGAAAGCCCTCTCTCTCTTGTAAACAACAGTTAGCAAGAATTACTAATCATAACATTAATCATAATTTTTACTTTATTACTATACAAGTTCACACAAAACATACACAATCTGTTCCTGCTAAGGTAGAGTTGTTATTAAATGGTTTTCATGATAAGTTTGCTGACCTAGAAAGTGATAAGAGGAATATCAGCAGCTTTATTCTCTGTACTTTACATGATATGAAAATCGCTGTTATCATAATTTATAACAGGCTAATTACATCGTAGTTGACATGCTAGACTGCCAAATCTACAAAAATCACAATTTTTTACATTTAGACAAATATGTGCACAATAGCAGAGAAAACACACTGTTAAACACCACAAAAGCTAGTGCATATAGTTGACTATACTATTAGAGATCATTTATGCATATCACAATTGTGCAAAAATACTGCTTTCATATCATTGGATAAATAAAAAAAAGTAACCACAAAAAAGGAAATCAAGAGACAAGTTGTAAAAACATTTACACAAAAAGCAACACTTTTCTGTAAGAAATTTTACCTGTGACTGTCATCTCTGACCATGAATAACCAAGTGTAAGCTTTCTCAAATAACTTGGTTGATCCATGGAAAAATATTTACCATAAATGAGTCAAACTTTGCTAAAATACAAAAACTTTAACATAATCCCATAATTATAACTATTGTTTGTAAAGAAAGTCTTGTGAATATTGAAAACCCAACTCCTTAGCTTGTTGAAAGAAATATGGCACTATTCCATTATATTGGGATGGCAATTCAATGCAATTAAGTTTATATTCACTCTATTCTAGTTTGGGGTTTTGTTTATTTTGGATGAATCTTATATATACATATCTTTATGCTCTGACTAGATTGTTCCATCAATAAGAACTGCTATTTTCCTATGCTTCTGGGACACAAATAGCTATTAGTTCTTAACAAGCCTTGATATTGTGTTGGAACAACATTTGTTGCATCACAGATTGTAATAGTAACAACTTAACATACCAGAATCCTTAAAACAAAGTGTCATGTCACTTATTAATCTGTGGTGAACTGACAATGTCAGGTGTTGATAAAGGTGAATAAACAGAGTTCACTTAAAAAAAGTCAATGATTAAAATTATTTTTAACATATCTTGTGGAACAGAATCTTGGAGAAAATGCATATATTAGCAAGCAAGGGGAATGGAAGCACAATCCCTTCAATAAAATTCTCTAAGGAGAAGAGAGTCGGCTACACTGGCAAAAGAATAACAGCTTTCCAATTCTGGTAAATTTCTGGTAAGTACCATACTATCAGATCATCACATAAAAGTGTTCATGTATATTGTATGAGGTTTAAAAGTATATTTTTCTGCACAACTAAGTCCAACAAGAAGCTGACTTTGTTCTTTGGTTATCTTGCCAGTATAACCCAATGAGGTTTGAGGAAAAATAACTTTTTTTAAAGTTACTCCAAAGGAAAATGACAGTTGCTTCTTGAAATACTGTGTTGTGCTCCATTTCAATTTCTAATGTATATTACACTCTTCTAAAAATATAATTTCTGGTTTCATAGCACAAGTGAGTAAAAGTCTACCTTCCTCAGACCTCACAAGGCATTTTGTTTCACAACTCCAGTGTACTTATCATGTAATGCTGAATATTATACTTAAATCTGTCAAAACCTCAGCATCTACTACAGTGTTCTGCCCACAGAGAAAAGGGCTTAGTAAATGTTGATTTGAGATTTAATTGATAATTATATTTTGCAGAATTTTAGAACTGGAAGATTCCTTCAAAGTTCATTGGTCAGCCCAGAGAAGTTGTGATTGCCTTCCTATCCCATTAACCTCTTTCAATATCTATATTATCTGCCTAGATTACTACAACAGCCGCCTAACAGGTATCTCTGACTCTAGTCTCTTTATCTTCCACTTCTACAGGCCCCTGCTAAACAAATACTAAAGTATAACTACTTTCAGCATTATTCATTCCTAAGTTCAAAAACTTTTCATAGCTCCTCACTACCTACTGAGTACAGTACAAATGTCTCTGCCTGATATTTAAGGCGCTCTACAGGCTAGTCTGACCTCAGTCTACCTCTTCGACCTTCTCTCTCCTTATCCTCTTACATGTGATTCACAATCTGACCAAAATGGACTATTAATCACTTCTTGAACATGATTTGCTTTGCCTTATCCATTGCCCATTATATCCCCTTTACTTCTTCCTTTTTTCCATCATCATCAGCCAACATCATATGCATCCTTCAATTTCCAGCTCAAAAACCACATTCTCCAAGCATTCTTTTTTTTTTTAAAGCCCAAGAGAATCTTCCCAATCTCTGAACTTTGAATCACTCTCAGGTCACTATAACATTTTTCCTTATATTGAATGTAAACACAAACGAGTCTTATCTCCCCCAATAGATTTTTATCTACCTTGAGGGAAAAGGCAGAGTCCTACAGAACAGTGCCTACCACAATGTATTGCACAAAGAAGGTGTTCCATAATCATTTCTTGGATGAATGAGCCAAAGCAAAACCCAAGCCTCTTTTTCACCTTCCAGTCTAGTGCCTTTTTTAACACCGTGAATTTCCTAGCACTACTTCACCAAAACAGAATTCTCTCTTAATAGCAAAAAAGGTACAATAAAATAGAGCAAATCAGCACACCACTCCACCACACTCTCTCCTTTAATTATAGCTAAAGGTGTCAAGAACAATTGAGTATTTCTCACTAACCTAATAAGTAATTACAGGGACAAAACCAATTGTCATTCTTTACATTTATCACAATCAATAAATACATTTGCAAAGTGAAGCAAGCATATGAAGTCAGCGTATAAATTTAGTGAGAAGTGTTTCTTTCCAAAACTAGGAATGGTATAAAATACCAAATTCTCACAATAACCTGTAAATAAATCTCTTGATGCCTCTGAGCATGTGATTTCAACAATCATTACATAGATATTTCAAAATGATATTTTATAGTTTTCTAAAAACTAAAAAAGAACTAACTGCCAAGTAATATTTGAAAAACTGCCAAATCTGGGTTTATTTTTCTCACTTTCTCATCTCCAGTGTATTTTGGAAAACGTAATCTACTGGACTTCCTGGCTATGGATTCCTTGTGATACAAACCCAGTTATAGGTGGGGACTAAAGGTTTATACAAATCAGAATGAATAAGCCCAGAAATGGTATACAACTGCGTAAAGCTAAAATCATGGCAAAATTAACCAACTTTGTTCTTTACTTAATTAACCATGTGGCTAGAAAATTAGCAAGAAAAAATATACAAAGTAAAAACACTCAGTATTGCTATGTGTAGAAGAGTCACCTGTTCACCACCAAGATTTGTAAACAATTCCATTTGTTCTTACATCTCCAAATAATGTCCATTTTTTTTTCCTGAGGTTAACACACTACTCTACAATACACCTTTATTTCAATCCAAGGAAATTATTCTGTTAACTTTAAAGAAAACAAACAGCAATTATAAAGATATCTTTTAAAATGGGAATGTCCACAAAACAACATACCATACATTCAAATTCCACATTATCATTAGTACTTGTGATTGCTCCATTGTCACCCAAAACATTTATGTTTCCCAAGTTACGGGAAAACTCTTTACATTTAGTCTTAGTATCCAAAAAAATATCAACATGGCCATTTCAGCCTGAGAAATATTAACAGCAGCACAGTGATAGGCTAAGAAACATTACTATATCTAGATACAGAATCTGTTTAGTAACCTAACAACTAAGAGAATTTTTGTATATGAACACTGAAAATATAGATAATCCAAAATAGCTTCAAACATTAAAACATATAATTCTTAATAGTCCCCTAGTAAATCTGACTTCCTAACCAAAAGAATAAGCATGTGAAAAAAAAGAGCAAAACCAAAATCACTAATTAAACCAAATGAATTGCATATAACTCATTGCCAACAATCCTAAAAGCCTACCTTTCCCTGCCGTACCACAAGTGTATACAAAAGAGCACATCTAAACAGACTTAAGAGGTATTGGTCAGAAAAATATATTTCCTGATCAAACCATTTTTTTTGGTGATTCTGAAGATGGAAGTAATTTCTACCATAAATCAAAAATGAGAAAAAATTTCTAATGAAAAAACCATTTCATATAGAATACACATATATTTTATGTGTACATATAGTGAGGAAAATGGAAACCTTACGATACTATCTATACATAGTAATCTGAACAACAAATAACAGCTAGGAGTGTGAGATTTTTTCTGTGTCTAAACAGACATGTTTAGAGGTTAGTGGAACATTTCAATTACTGCCACATGGTAACTAAGGTGTACTAACTTTGTTTTTTTATTACTTGAAAAACGTTCTAACACTTCAAACTGGAAAAAAAGGCAAAAAAATATACTGTAACAAAAATACGTTTAACAATATTATAGTTGCATGGGCATAAATTAATAATAATTGTTACTTAAATAGTAACTAAAAGTTTGCAAAATAATTCATACACATCATCTCATTTAAGTCCTCACAACAACAGTATGTGAGGCAGGTACCACAAGTAGTATCCCCATTTTACAGGTAAGGAAACAAGCTCAAAGATATTATTAAGTGACCTGCCCAGAGTCACATACCTAAAAGGTGTCTGGGTCTGAACTTAAATTTTTCTGACTTTTAAATTTAACATTCTAGCCACGATACCAAGGTCTCTAAAAATCTTTGCATGGACCAACTTCATGTTCTGTTCCTCATGAGTTTTTCAGTAATATATACATATATGTGTATGTGATGATTATTGAATTTGATTTTAATATCCTGGCATAAAAAAACAAAAACAAACTGTTAGCTGTCCCTATACTCATGATAAGTAATACCAATAATCCCAGATCACTACATAACCTTTTTGTATGTCTATAAACAGGGTATAAAAGCAAAGGAGCTAATCACTAGCACCAATAGGATAGTTGTGTAATAACGCAAAAAAAACCCTAAATTTGTTTCTAACAAAACAAAAAGATAAACTCATTCCCAACAACTGCCCATTACATACACATGTTTAAAGCTAGTATAGATTAAAATGCTAATATGTGTATTCCATATGCATAAAGCATATATTTACATTACTAAATTGGTGCTAAAGCCTAAGGCACCATACAGAAACATCAAGCAAAAGTAAAACCTGGGTTCTTCAAACACTGAAAAAGAATGAAAAATGTATTATTTCATGAAGTATTTTTTTTCTAGAGATCTTAGAAATCTGACACATATATATTATTTCCAAAGCACATACAAACAACATTAGAGGACCCTTATTTATCCATTTCATCATAACATAGACACAGGGATCTTAAACAATATGCAGTCATCTGGTTTATATGCAACAAAAATGAAGCCATTATGGGAAATGGGGTATCCCGTAATGGTCACTGGCCATTAACATATATATAAACAGGAGTTAGGCTGCATGCCACAGAGATTATAGGCAATTCACTTCAGGTCGCCATCCACTTCTCCATCCCCTTGAATTGACTTTTTGATACGAAGTAACATAGTAGTAAGCCACTGATCCAAGCGAGATATTGAGTCAAATTCTTTCACCTAGTTTATGGGAGGTAAAGAAAAAAATTAGATTGATACAAATAAAAATGAAGACATAGGATATACATTCTATAAAGCATTTTAATACATAGTGTACTTAATCCATCCATTTGGAGAAGTATCCACAAAGAGAGAAGAAGACTGGAAGGGAGGGAAAGGGAGAGGGAAAGGGAAAAGGAAAGGGAGAGGGAGAGGGAAAGGGAAAGGGAAAGGGAAAGGGAAAGGGAAAGGGAAAGGGAAAAGGAAAGGGAAAGGGAAAGAGAAAAGGAAAAGAAAGGGAAAGAGAAACGAACAAGTGGGGACCCATAAATATCGCTACGAGATGTCAGTGATCTATTTGCCCCTCTCTATAGGTGTTTCTGTGCAACAGCTACACATGCCCACTCAGGATTCCTTTTTATGATATGTGCAATCAAGGAAGAATATGCCCTGGTAGGGAATGAAGAATATGCCCTGGTAGGGAATGAGACTGAAGAATGTGATATTGCAATTTTTCTTACTATTATTTCATTAAATGCCCCTGCTTCTAACTAATTGTATTCTTTAAGTAGAGAAAAACAAACATATTAGTGGGGGTTCAAGAACTGTTTTGGAGGACCCAGATGTACTTTAGACCTGGGGTTAACTATTCGAGGGGTCTTGCATGTATGGGGGGATACTACATATTTTTATTCTAATTATACTTATTTTGTTTATGCAAAAGGGTTTTAGTTTATATAATCAATTTTGCCTTTTGTTTTCCATCTTCTGATTGGTTATGAATTCTCCTCTTAGACATAGTTATGAAAGGAACCTCCTTCCATTCTTCTTTAATTTTGTAATGTAACTATTTTCTTACTCATTTGGAACTTACTTTGATATATGGTATAACTTGCTGGTCTAAAGCTATTTTATGCCAAACTACTTTCCAGTTTTCCCAGTAGTTCTCATCAAAAAAGAAAGTCCTTTTCCTATTAGTTTCTAATAAATTAGGTTTACTGAACATTAAAATACTGTGTTCAACTGTTTCCAGATTTTTCTTATCTAGTCTCTTCCACTAACCTACTGTTCTATTTTTTGACCAGCACCATATAGTTCTGATGACTATTGCTTTACAATATAGTTTGAGATTTAGTAATGTTAGATCCCCTTCATTGCTAGTTTTTAAAAAAATGATTTTTTACCTTTGGTTCCTCCAAATGAGTTTAACTATTATTTTGTCTAGACCCATTAAGTAACATTTGGTATAGTCTGTTATACCACTAAAGCTATAAATTAATTTAGCATAACTTTTATTATAATGAAATGATTCAACCATAAAAAATTACTATCTCTACAATGACTTAAATCTTCCCTTATTTTAGTAGAGTATTTTTCATTTGATTTTATATGGCATAAGTTTGTCTTCATAAATTAACTCCTACATACGCTATACATTTTGTAGCTATTTTGAATGTGATTTTTCTATTTCATTTCTTCCTTTTAAAAATGAATAGTATACAGGAATATTGATGATTTTGTGCCAGCTTTCCTTTTGAAGAAGGTATTCATGATAAACAGATGTAAGGAACCCCAAGTAATATCTTCCAACTTAATTTTCATTGTCCTCCCTTCTGTCCATCTTTGCATTGAAGATATCCAGAGTTAAAGAATATGTGGATTTAATCTGGACGGTTTTATCAAGCTCTCCATGAAATTTCTCTATATCCTCATCCTCTCCAGTAGATGGTATATAAGCTGTAATTATCATCATGGTGGGTTTTTTTTTGTTTGGTTGTTGGGTTTTTTTTTTTTTTGCTCCTCATTATAAGCACTTCAATGAGAGAAGAACAAATGTCAAATGAAATGTTTTCTGGTCCTTTTAGAAACATAATAAAACCAATGCTACCAATTTCTTTATTTGACTTGTTAAGAATTATGAGACATTCTTCTATTTATCTGCAACTTCCTTATATCTCTTGATTTCATTTATAGCAAGAATGTCAGTACTGACATGATTCAATTCCTTTGGCAGTACATTTACTTGCTAGTTACTGGGTACGAATCATAATTTAGAGTAGCAATATTCATGTTAATATTTATAAACATACTAAAAACTGTATTTTTCTTAGAATACTTTGCCACTCTGCCCCTATTACTGCAGAAACAAAAAGGGGTTGAAAAAAGATTAATTTAAGTACAATTAAAAAAAAAAACTTCATGGGTCAAAGAATTCATCACCTAAAAGTTACCCTATGGGAAGCTAGGTGGCGCAGTGAATAGAGCACTGGCCCTGGAGTCAGGAGGACCTGAGTTCAAATGTGGACTCAGACACTTAACATAAAAACTGGCCATATAATGTTGGGCAAGTCACTTAAGCCCAATTGCCCTGCCTTCCCCCCTCCAAAAAGCAAAACAAAACAAAAAAACATGGTGTGGTAGCAATGAAAAAACAAACAAAATAATAACGAATAAAATTAAAAATAAATAAATAAAATAAGAAATAAAAATTTAAAAAGAAAAGTTACCCTAGTTGTGAAGAGTCTTTCCCTTCTAAGTTAGGCTTTCTCAAAAGACAGACCTAGTCTGTAACTAAGATTGTATTTTAAGCCTTTCAAGCTTGGTAAAATTTTGGTAAAACCAGATTGTTACACTCTGTTGGCATCACCCTAAAGAACTACAGGTTACTTCCGTGCCATAAATATAATAATTATGGAACCTAACTGGATATTTCTACTGATATCACATTTGGCACATATAATACAAATAAACTCTGAAAATGCTGTTTGGGAAAACATGGGCACATTTATAACATGAAAACATGAAAAAATATTGCAAGTCAAATCTTCAAAAACTCTATTACAGTTATGTAAGTATAAAAAGCTATGTGTCACTTACTGCTTCAGTATAAGCCTCACTGTTCTGTTCCTCATGAGCTTCTAGCAGTTTCTGACAATACAAAAATATGGATAAAAAGATTGTTATCCCAGAGTAGAAAAGCAGGAGATCTGGGTTCTAGGTTGATGCCTGCCCAATAACCTCGGGCAACCTTTCTGGGGCTCATTCTTTCATCTATGAAATGAAAGGACAATACGAAATAATCTTAGAGGCTGCTTCTTGGAGATTCTACATATGCCAACATTCTCTGTATAGCAGCCTTAAACTCCTGTCTTTGTGATCAAATAATAAAGATACAGCTTTGTTTCTTGAATTGGAGCATTTAAATTACTTAATGTTGCTTGTCATTTCTGAAATACTCTCAGAAAGTGTCAACATCTCCATAAATTTGAAAACAGTTATTCAGTAAATCTGCAAAAACAACATTTGGGTCAACATTTGACGATAATCTTGTTTCCAATATTTTCATTTTCTAATGTCCTTGAAGTTTTTGCTTCACTACATTATGGCCAGCAAAAAGGACTATGAAAGTAGCACCGTACCAGGTTTCAAATAGCCCAGTGAATTCCACACTCTATAGGTTAGAGCCATCTGACACTAAATGATCGATGTTATGTGCTATCTCAAAGAGACAATGTATATTTTCTAAAGTGTGCATCATGTACATACACATCTTGGAGGTTATTTACTTGGCAAGGATGTACTACAGTTAAGAGAATTCTAAACTCAGATGCAAATAAAACCTGAGTTTAAATCTCAGGCTCAACAATTAAAACTATGTAATTCTGGGCAAATCACTTAATCTCCTTGAGCCTGATATCTCATCTGTAAAATAATAATACATACTAAGGATCTAGAATCATCTACAATGATTATAGGATTGTTTTGCAGATCAAATGAAATAAAGCGGTTTGAATGTCTTAATGTGACATATGCAGTCAGCTAGTGTTAGTATTGCTAACAGTACCAATTTTACTTACTTTTAATAATTTGCATTCCCTTGAATCAGTAAATGCTGGAAACATTTCTTCATATTTTTCAAGAGCAAGCTAAAATAGAAAGACCATTTCATGCTTCAGTAAAGAAAATGGAAATTTTTTTAGGAATTTTAATACCATTAATAACATTTTCCACTCTTTACATAAACATTTAAGAAATATCACAAAACTTAACACTTAACAGATAGGACCTTATTTGTTTGTCTTTTATAATATGACCCTTGGAAAAAATGAAACAATATAAAAATGAGAAGTCCTGCAAGAAGGATGAAATGTGAGCTAATATAAAGTTAACTTGAAAGTTTTCAAGCTAAATCATTTTTGTTCTCTTTTCTCAGACATACAAAACTGAGGGAGGACTGCCTTGCTGCAACATTTTGTCCTTCTCTACTCTTTTGGCTTTGACCATGAAAATAGAAAACATAAAAAGAAAACAGTACAGCAGTCATGGCAAACTCATATAGAAACAGAAACCTGTGGGCTTCATGTTGACTTAGAAAACCACAAATCAACACCACTGATGTTATATTGTATTATTACTTTGCTATATTGTTAAGTCTTTCCCAATTACTTTTTAATCTGGTTCTTGTTCCATTTGAGAGTATACCTCTGTGGTACAGGATCAAAATGAACTTAGGGTGGTATTTGAATTTAGAAGACAGAGATACTTCTCATGTAGCTTATTTACTTTTGCTTCTCAAATCTGAGCTGGTACAAACTTGTCTAAAATTGTCCCTCTGATAGTCTGTTCTCAACCAATTCCTTTTAGTTCTTATTGAGTCCCCTCCTCAACTTTCCCCCAATTTTCATTCTTTACTAAATTCAAACATTATGATTAAGTAGTTATGGATCCTGATCAGGATTCACAAGGTAGGGATCTATTCTTGTTCTCTATCAAAGTTCTGGTTTAGACATAATAAAACCTTGCTTTATTTTTTAAGTCAAGACTAAAATGGAATAACTTATGAAATTCAATTTTAGTAGCTTTTTATTTGTAATTTGTTAGCAGGCATAGAAAATTGTCTACACTAATAACAACAATGATATCAGAAAAGTTAAGGGTAGAAAAATGTTCCTTTAAAACTACCAACCTTAGCATTCAATTCATCAACTATGAAGTGACAAAGGGCTGCTTTAAAGAAGTAATCTTTTGCACTGTACTTCAATAAAGGATTGTCCATAGTGTTTGCACCAACCTAGTAACAGAAATTATTGGGTTAATAATGTTAATACTACCATAATCCATGCAAGCGAAAAAAAAATGTGTCTATGTTTTACATTAACAGATATACAATATTCATAGGACGATAGCTCTACAGCAGGAAGGGACTTCAGAAGCCTAATTCATTTCACAGATGAGGAAACTGAGACCCATAAAGATTAAGTGACTTGTCCAAAGTCACACAGGTCCTCTTACTCTAGAGACAATGGCCTATTAAGTTTTGAAAACTTTCCAGCCAGGTAATCTTTGCTCCCCAGTCTAGTATGAAGAAATATTACTAGACATAGAGACCATTATCATCGATTTATAGCAAATTACACATGTAATTACAGAAAATAATCAATGAAACTCCATTTAATTCAATAAGCATTCTCTAAATGTAAGAACCTACCATTAATTTTAAAATGATCCAGAAACGCTTATAGCATAAAGTGATGCCTATAAATGGACCAACCTGTTCATAGATTTCAATTGCTTTCTGGTACTGTTCTAGTTGAGCAGCATATGCTGCCACCTTCAGAAGACATTTGTTGGCTGAACTGAAAACCAAGAATCATCAAGTTAAAAACAGATAACATTCCAAAAAGAAAAAGGTATAAGCTGAAGTGATTTTTCCTACAAAAATGTTTTATTTCAACTTATAAAACTGACAAAAACATCTGTCAATTTTGGCACATGCATAAAAAACAGATTCCTAATTTTTAAAAGAAACCTTACCTGTTTGATTCTTCTCCTTTGTAATAGTCAGCTGATTGCTCATAATGTGCAATAGCCTAAAAGCAAAACAAATAAACTTTCCTCTTAAAAATCAATGTTTAATCATGACATTTTCATTTAACATACTACTTCCCCCTAGTTTACTTTTCAATAACTTTAAGATTTCTTCAATATCAAACCTCTTCTGGCATTATCTTGCAATACCATCAGTGAAGTAATATATTCTGGTCCCATTAAAAAAACAAAGTACATATTATCATGTTAATACTACATTTTCCAGAAAAGAATGCACATTTTTTTAACATTTTTAAGAAAATACTATATTGCTGCTTTTTGCTTTGACACCACTATTATTTCTTTTTTTTAACATTTCTTTTTTAATTTTTAAAAATTTTTTCTTTTTATTTGATTTGTTTATTTACTTTTAGTTTACAAGATTCAGTTCCATAATCTCTTGAGTTTCAAATTTTCTTCCCTCCCTCTCCCCACCCCCCCATGGCAGCATGCAATCAAGTATTGGATCTACAAATATTTTCAAAGTGGACATTAGTCTGGTTGTATAGAAGGGTTGTAACCAATGGAGTGAACAATGGGAAAAAAGAAAGAGAACCAAACATGGAAAAGAACGATAGCATGTAGATTGCTTCAGTCTCCATTTAAACTCTGGTCTTTCTAGATCTTTTTCTGAATGTAGATATGTGCTTCCATCCTGAGACTTGTAGAGTTGTCTTATAACTATGCGTTGCTGAGAAGAGTCCAGTTTATCAAAGTAGGTTGTCACACATACATGTGTCTGTGATTGTGTACAAATTTTTCCTGGTTCTGCTCCACTATTATTTAATGAATATTCCCTCACCATCCCCACAAACAATCCTTTTATCAAAAAAAAAAAAGTTACACAAAAGAAATACAGAATATATATGCAAAATTCCCTACTGAGATGCTAAAGTGTTTCATCATAGGCCTCTGGAACTAGGAATAATCATTACATTTCATCTGAATTTAAGGGTTGTTTTCAATCACAACACTATGGTTATTGCGAACATTATTCTTTTAGTTCTGCTTTCTTCATATGCATCAGTTCAAACAAGTACTTCCAGCTTGTGTTACAGCCAAGTTTAGTACGTAGAAATGGCCTGCTGGTCTCCCAGATACTTAAGAAACCACATAATATGAAGTACTGAAGAAAAGGACTTGAGTGGATAACTTCTGTACTGAACATATATATATGTATACGTGTGTGTGTGAATGCGTGAGCATGTTGTAAGAGTGAGTGTGTGTGTGTGTGTGTGTGCGTGTGTGTGTAGAACATGCTTTCGAATCTAAAGACCAACTCAGGAGATTCCTTCTTAAATGAAAGGATCTTTCCATTTTATTTCCTACATTTGGTGGTAAATATCTCTTCAAAAGACTGATTTTTATGTTAAAATTTTATCCAAGATAGGTAATGAAAAAGGAAACTTCTGCAAAACACTTAGATTTTAGTTTTATTGTATTTAAGGCTGATTGAGGCCTTGGAAAAACTAATGATAGAAATGCTGCAAATTCTTTGGTAGCCATTAATTTTCTGGGTAAATAGGTAAAAAAAATATGTAATCTAGGTAGGGAGTAGGGTGTGGAAAGGAAAGAGTAGCAAAGATTAGGCTTTTTATACAATGAAGTTCAATCCTTGATGTGTCACTGGTATTTCATCAATTTTCCTCATTTCCCAAGAGTTTTGGGGGACTAATTAGAAGAAAAAAAATTTTTACCTGTTGTCTATACTCATTATATTTTAGAATCTTTGAGTACTGTAACTAGTTGAGGGAGTGAAGGGGAGATGAAAGAATGGAGAAGGAGGTAGGGAGAAGGGTCTGCTTACCCCCATCACTAACTTGAAAGATTTATTGAACTTGTTTCCCCCCCACATAAATAGTCATTTACTCTTATGACCTTGATTAAAGTCAGAGAAACTTTCCAGATTCCAAGGGTCCACTCCTGCATAGAACATGGTCATGAGCTCATAAGGGCCATATGGGAAAATAAAGAACAAAGGTTCCATATGGTCTATTTTTGTAAATAGTGTATGTTTATATTTTCTTTAAATATTTGATGGAATTTTCTTATACATGCATCTGGATTTGGGGGGGAAGAATGGTAAATTTACTCATGGCTTACTCAGTTTCTTTTTACATTGTTTATAGATTCCGTTTCCTCTTTTGTTAACCTGGGTATTATATATTTTTGTAAAATGCATGCATATAGTTTACATTTTTAATTTTCTTGCCAGATAACTGGATATAATATTTTCTGGCAAGTTTTTATTTCTCCATTCTTTGTGAATATCTTCTTTTATTTTTTATTTGCTATTTTCCCTTACTTTTAAAATATTATAAACTAATTCATTGCTTATTTTAATGATCTTTTTAAAAAATCTCTTTTCATTTGCATCTTATACCAAAGGAAAAATTAATGAGACACTTTAAAAGCATTTCTTTTTTTTAAAAATTCTCTTTTAACAATAAAAACTGTTGACTTTTGGGGCACCTGGGTGGTACAGTGAATACAGCACTGGCCCTGAAGTCAGGAGGACCTGACTTCCAATCCGGCCTCAGACACTTGACACATTGAATAGCTGTGTGATTTTGGGCAAGTCATTTAACCCCAACTGCTTTCCAAAATGCAAAAAAAACCCAAAAAACAAAAAAAATTGACTTTTGCAAGTTTTGCAATAAGCCAGAAGTGAAGCATAAGTATATATTCTCATATATAATAATTCATATTTTGCACATTAAAGCAAAATATAGGAGTTAGATTAGATGATCTCAATTGTCTCAGCCATAACAGTTTAAGATTTTGCTATCATATAAGTAAAAGTTTCCGAGAACACACCTGGATATGGGATTGTAAGAAAAGGCTGACTTTCTAATGTATAGTACTACCCTTTAGTCAATTGTTTGCAATTTATAATTTAAAAATTTATTGAAAATTTTAAGTATTTCTCATAAATATAACTTTATAAATTAGTGACTAAACATTTGATATCTTATTGGTTTTAAATACTACATACGGCCTAGAATTATAAGTAACAAATACATAGAAAATTACATAAAATATCTATTATTCTAAAATCTAAATCAAAGCAATAAACTTATAAAGTTCATAAATAATATTAGCAAATAAATAAGCAAAAACTTAGTTTGATGATCCTACTCTATACCACTAAAGATGTCCCAAATTTTCAAGATACAAAATAAATTGATTAATGTAATCCTAGAAGTCCTATTAATTTGTATAAAGTACTATTTCATATAATATTACATTTGAGCATTCCAAAGTCCACAGAAAAAAAGTTTTATTGGAAAAAACTTGGATCTGGAATCAGAAGACCTAGGCTTGAGTCCCAGCTCTTGCACCAACTTCCTTTTGTCTAAGGCAAAGCTCCCAACCTCTCTGAAGTGCATTTTCCCATATGCAGAAAGGCTGCAATATAATTACTCTACCTACCTGACAGATTTGCAATGAGAATTAAATGATATTATAGATATAAAGATAGAGGTGGTACAGCATAGAGAATAGAAAGTCAAACTTGAAGACAATTAAGATCTAGGTTCAAGTCTCAGCTATGACACATGTGGTGACAGTGGGCAAATCATTTATCCCCTCAGTATCTATAACTTTCAGATGCTGAGAAGGTGCCTCACTGCTGTGGTAGAAGATGTTTCTTCACCAGGCAAAGTTCCCTAAGTCAAAAGAATCACAGGTCCAGGACCTATTCCTATATATAAAGCTGTTTGTAAGCTATATATTGTTCTCATTATCCTCATTATTGTTATGTTCTTGTGAGTTGAAGCTGGAAGAGGAGGGATCTGTACCTCACTATCTGTAAAATGAGGGAGATACTTAGTTGATATCTAAGATCCCTTTCTAGTTCTAAGTACTGTAATCCTTACAAATGAAAATGGTCATAATGATAGCTGTTTGGAATTTTAAGACCCCAAAGCACTTGGGATAAAGACAAACAGGAAGTCATCAAATCCAACTTATAGCCAATTTCTATTAAATAGAACAATGTTATAGTGAAGTTTCACTGTGGTTGCAGAATTTACAAAATTGTTAAGTACACAAAAACACTCAGCCCCTTCCTAGCTTTCCCAGGTTTAAACCTTCCTCACTGAAAGATACTCTATGATGCAATGACATTCTTGATCACAATCAGTCTCTTGACTTTGCATTTCACTTGCTGGTGTCCATGCCTGGAATTTTTTCTCTCTTCTCCTCTGGTTTCCCTGGCTTTTTTTCAAGACCAGATAGAATCTCACCTTCTACAAAAGTCTTTCCCAATCTTCCTTAATGCTAGTAGCATCCCTCTATTGATAATCTCCATTTGATCTTGTATATATCTTGTTTGCACGTGGTTGTTTGTATGTTGCCTTTCCCATTAGACTGGGAGCTCCGTAAGCACAATAGTGACAGTCTTTTGTCTTTCTTTGCATCCCTGGTGCTTAGCAAGTGCCTGGTATGTTGTAGGCACTTAATAAATGCTTGTTGACTGACTGACCTTTGATAAATGCAAGTCCAAATTTCTAGCCAAGTATTCTGGTTATACACACTTAAGGTCTAGGCCTCACAATATGGGAGGAACAAGGAGGCAAAGAAGTACCAATGTGCTAAGGAGCATCTTGAGCTGGACTCTTTTGTGTTTGCCTAGACCTAAACATAGGACTCTTGTATCTACTATGATATCTCTTCCTTAATTCTCTTCTCTGCCCCATAATCTATCTTATTTTCTTTTTTTCTTGACAAAGAGCTGCCAGTGAAAGTAGATGGAGGAGATGGGTTGTCATGTGTGAAAAACAGCAAGAATACCAGAGTAGCTGGATGTAGAGTACATGAAGAAGAGTGAAGTGTAAGAAGAAAGGCAGAAAAAGGCCACATCACAAAAAGACTTAAAACCCAAACAGAAGATTTTATACTTGATCCTTGAGGCAATAGGGAGCCACTGCAGCTTACTGAACAGTGGGGTGACATAGTCAGACCTGTGTTTAGGAAGATCAATTTGACAGCTGAATGTAGGATGACCCAGAGAGGGGTGGAATTTGAGACAAGGAGACCAACCTGCAAACTATTGTAATAGTCCAGGCAGGGAAGTGGTGATGAAGACCTGCATCAGAGTGGAGACAGTGTCAGAGGAGAGAAAGAGGCATATATGAAAGATGTCATGAAGGTAAAACCAATAAGAGTTAGAAACAGACTGAATATAGAAGATGAGAATGACGAGTTTGGGATGACACCTAGGTTGTGAGGCTGGATGACAGGGTACCCTGGGCAGTATTAGGGAAGTTAGAATATAGAAGGGTTTTAATGAAAGATAATGAATTCAATTTTGGTCAGGTTGAGTTTAAAATGACTAGAGGACATAGAGTTTGAGAATTCAATAGGCAGGTAGATATATGAGACTGGCATCCAGAAGAGGGGTTAGGGAAGAATAAATGGATTTGAGAATCATCAACACAGAGATGAAAATGAAATTCAGAGGAGCTAATGGGATCAACAAGTAAAACAGTGCAGAGGGAGAAGAGAATAGGGCCCAGGACAGAACCCTGTGAGATATGTACAGTTAGCAAATGTGACCTAAAAATACAGCAAAGAAGACAGAGAAAAAAATGGTCAGATGGGTAGGAGAAGCAAGTATTTAAGGAACAATACAAGCAAAGTAGTTATCTACCTAGATCAAGACATGTGGGAAGATGAGTCACACTGTTTAATAAATGAATATATTTAATGTTGAAAGACTTCAACTTTCAAGGTACAGAAGTATCTTATAACAAGTAAATTTGGTTAGCTAGATTCTGGTTCTGGTGAACCAGAACACAATTTTCAAAACTTGCTTAGGGCATGCAAATATTTGGTTCTTGTGTCAGTGGCTCATCATCAGTACAGTCTTTGTGTTAGTTCTACTGTGATCCTATGATCCACTTCTAAGAATGGACCTCTTGCCTTATTTTTAAAAAGTGAGTCCCTATCTTGTACTCAAGTTTCAAAATTACATCACTGTCTGATGTTCCAGTACCTGAGTCCAGTACTCCAGTTCCTCTGAGATATGAATTTTTCTAGTAGCTGCTGTACCTCTACATGAGCTAATGCCAACTGCTTCTCTAGAGCTCTGAATAAATGCTCCTGATCCCATGATCCTTTTTCCTATCTGGGATATCAGTCTTTTGCCTACTACTATATTGTCCTGATGCTACTTGTTTATGTTGCTTCCTCCTGACTCCATTCCATGACCCTACAGATATGATTTCTAGGATCTTGCCCATTCTGTGGCAGTCTATGCCACTGTTGACAGTGAATATTCAAGATCAACAGTTCTACCATCACTCTTAATTTACTCTTCTATTAAGGTAGTCAAAAACTGAATTAGCTTTTCTGAAGACATTGGCAAATGTTGATTCATATTGAGCTAGTAATCAATTAAAGCCTCTAGATATTTTTTCACACAAAAAACTGTCAAATGTGTTACAAATCTCTTATAACTGATTATTCAAAATCCAAGTGTAGGACTTCACATTTATCCTTATAAAATGTTACCTTGTGAATTTTGACATATATTTCCAGTGCAGTGATCTTTTTTAATCCCATCATTCAATGTATGAGCTCTCTTCAAGCTTTGTGTCACCCACAAATTTGATAAACATGCCTCCTATATATTTCCCAAAATTATTGGTAAAGATGTAGAACAGAATGTTATCAAAGGTAGAACACTGTGACATACCACTGGAGTTCTGACTCTAGCCTAGCAATGATTTGTAACCAGCATTGCTTAACTATAGTATCATTTAGGTAGCACCTCCCTAACATGTACACAAAAAAATAAGGATAGATTTTGTCAAATGTCTTTCTGACACTGAGATTAACTATACGGTATCTGTGACAGTCACTTGATCTACTTATGCAGAAATTCTAAGGAAGTTAGAATTAAATTAGTTTAACATAACTGGTGTTTAGCGAATTCAAGATATCACCTAATGATAAAGACTTCAAGAATGCTCACAAAACACATTTAATAATCTATTCTAGAATTTTGCTTATTTTTAGTTTCTGCAATCTACTGTTTCTTTCATATCAAACTCGGAAACAATGTCTACCCACTTCTAGTGTTCTGGCAACTTTCCCTTTCACTATGATTTCTCAAAGAGAATTATTTTTTATGCAGTCTTCAAATTCTTATACATGAAAATGTTTAAACATGAAATATGAATCATCTAGACCTGAAGAATAGAAAAAAAATTTCAACAGCTAAGAATTCCCTACATATTTCAATTTCCTCTTCACCAAATTGCTTCTATAACCTTCCAGTATGAAGATCATGTTGTTTAATAGTGAAGACAGAAGTAAAATGAAGTGATTTTCTCTTTGATTAGCTCTGAAGGTTATGAGTCCCAATACTGGTCTCATATTCAAATGACTACCTAGGTTAAAACAGATTTTTCAAGGAGAGCTGGAATGGAGCTCACAACCTAGCTATCCCTAAAAGTACCACCTGCTGGCTCCCACACACTGCTTTCCCATGTTTATAGAACCTTTGATGAAACAGTTAACCCCAGATCTGAATACGCGATCATCAAGTACCTCCTGGGAACATGGTTTTGTATTATCTCCTTGAAGAAAGACTGATGGAAGTCAATAGGATAAAGTTCTTTCCTCCTGTAGTTTTCTATCAAAAACAGATACTTTGATAATAAAGTCATCTACATTCAGGATTCTTTTGCAACATTTTCATTTTCATTAATAAAATGAGCTGCAAGAGATTATTGGCAGACTACAGGATTAAATTCAACAAATTATCATTTAGATGATTTCACATTAAAAGATAAAGAGACATTTCTAGCAGTGATCAGTGAAAGACCTAAAGAAGAACAAATAATTAGTTGCCACCAAAATAAATGTAAATCTACTTTAGGAATGGTGATTTCCTTTAGTAAAAATTTAACTGGCTAGTACAATGTTCTCTTGAAAAAAGATCTACCATTCTTTAGATCAAAATTTTGCAAGAAAAGCTATTGCAAACTTACCTTTTCAATATCTACCAGCTCAGTTTCATATATCTCAGCAATAGTAATGTGATGCTTGGCTGCAATTGTAAATCTTCCCTGGGAACAAAACAAATAAAAGCAGAGGTTCATTTACTCTATTAATTTGTTTTCTACCAAATCAGTATGCGAAAAAGTGAAAAAAAGAATAATACTCCAAGACATTTCATTGATTCTACCCCACAGATGCTCAAGCAATGCAATTTCTTACCATATCTGTGTAAATATCGATGGCTGCATTTAAGCAGTTGATAGCCTCTGAAGCGTAGGCATTTAAGAAAAACAATGAGAAATTCATTCAGTCAGATAAGGTTAAAGTGAAATTTTCTTCATGGCGCTTATAAGAATATTGATTAGGTATAATTTGGGGATGGAAGGTGAACAGGGAAGTTAGTAAATCATGTAAAAGTCCACTTGTAATAATAGCTTGGCTTTGTTCCCAGCCGCTACAAATTAGGGAATTACAGCTTGTGCTGGCAATATTTGGCTTATTTACTTATAACCTTTAAATGAGGACTCCATCCAGATGAAAGACTGCATCACAAAGAAAACAAAAGCATGGGTTCATTAATATTAACTTGGGTTAGTTATAATTTAAAACCATAAGCAGAATAGAAAGAAAGGCTGTCCTCTTCTGGTTTCATATGAGTCATAACTAGAAGACATAGCATCATGCCTGCCACTGAGATATAAGAAAGCTTAGTGCTACAAGATCTATTCTTCTTGCAGCTCAATTCAAAAAGATTTTGATGAAATTCCTTAGGCAAGTCAAGCCAACATTTTCTAGCATGCTCAATAAACAGCATGACTATTATTCTATTAAACTTATATACATAAATAAACTATGGAAATTAGCTTGAAAATACAGCAATAAAGGTTATCAAAAACTCTACCATCCAATAAGAGTAAAAAGTTAATTCCATTCCAATTTATTTTTGTAATCTAAAAGTGAATATTTCTGGGTGAAACACTAGAAAATTTCCCAAACTAATTTGGTAATGACTTTTTTTTACTTCAAGTGTATTGATGGGATGCATAAATGCTAGTCTAGAGAGCATCCTGGGAGACATTCCATACAAGAGGAAAAAGTGCAATCAGAGAACTTTTGGAGGAAAATGGAGGAAATTAAGCATATATGAAATTTTTAAAATTTCACAGGTAACAGGTATCTTTGATTACATAGTGCATGCACTGTATAGGTATTCATATATTTATACATGTATAGGTAAACATATGCATCATGGGTATGTTATTAAAACTTTTGGGAAACCTTGTACATATTCCTTCTTATTTAATATTTTAGATGGTGAAACTATGGCTAACATTAAAAATATTATCATTAAATCTCCAGTTACATCATGTGGAAAACAGTTTAGAAAGCAATGCTCTAGAGAAGCAGAGAAATAACATCCATTAAAAGCACTACAAAAACTTTAAAGCAATTTATAAAGGAAAGTTACTAGTACTATTACTTATTAAGAGGACAATTGAGAATAACAGTAATTAATACTTTTATTTGCCAAGTGAATTTATGTAAAGACATTAGTAACTTTAACAAAAGTCTTTCTTATTTTAGAAGCATATTCACTTAAAAAAAATTTCACCATGTACACTAAACAGAAAAACCAAAATATCCTGAAAAATCCTTTTCAAAACTGATATATAACTATGTGTACCATACATTCTTTCAAGTCTCTACCCTGCCACTTCACAACCTTATTCTATAACTGGGAGGATTTCTATAAGAGTTACAAATGAATCTCAAAATATATTTCAATCTTATATAAAATGTAATCCTTTAGAAGAGAGGGTAATTTTACAATGGAGTTAAAGCCCCCCCAAAAGCTACCTATATACTCAAAATGACAGACTAAAGCCTCTATAAAAAAAGAGTAAGAGCAACATGTATACAATTAATATCACCAATAAATATGGATAGCTGCAGCAACTATGTTCACAACTACACAGTCAAAATTATTTACTCTTTATCTATATACTACTTTCAAATACTTGTACAAGTAATAAGGGTCCTCCAAATTCAAACTATGAAAAACAACTCAAACATTCTAAATTAGGTTATAGTAGTTCCTTTTTGTTAAAACGATCAAAATAAAATATTCTAGTAGGCTATGAAAGACTTTGTTAATGTTCTACCTAAAATTCTGAAAATATTTAAACATTTATAGAATTAAGCAGATATTGCTGGGTACCAAGTATTATGGATCTTACCTTGTGGATCTGCCTTTTTGTATGCATTTCCAGCATCCACAAAACTTGTAGCAGAATCATGCTTGCTCTGTAGCTGCATATGCAACTTGGCAGCCTGACAAAAAGCATTTCCTGCAGCTAGAAAAGAAAAAAAAAGTTGTATTTCTCTAGGTCTACTATGTCCAGAGGTCTAGAGTTGTATCAAAGTATAACCTTCAGCAGCCTGATCTGTTTTTTTTTAAATCAGGATTTCACTGAAACACAGTATTTCAAGTCAGAAACAAATAGATTCAAGAATAAATATACCCTGCCAAAATTACTTGATTCCCCATACAAAAGAAAGTTAAAAGAAAGCAAAAATAATGTTTTAGTGGGTAGTTAGTGCTATAGGACCACCGCTAGCTGCAGCAGAAGCTTATGTTCTCATGGTTAGGAATGTATAGAAATGACTAGAAAGAGAAAATCAGGATTTCTTCATGTCTCAGGAGGTGATATTCTGCGGCGGGGTAGAGAACCTGAGACCTTGAGGCCGCATGTTACCCTCTAGTGAGGCCCTTTGACTGAATCCAAACTTCACAGATGAAATGCCCTTAATAAAAAGATTTATTCTATAAAACATGGACTCAGTCAAAATGTCACACTTGAGGACCTGAGAAGGGCACATGTGGCCTCAAGGCCGCAGGTTCCCCACCCCTGTTCTGGGGCGTAAAAGAAATCACGGGGTAGGGGAATTGGACCAGAAGGCAAGTGAAACGGGTCTCAGAAAAACAGTTTACCAACACTGATTACAAATAACTTCACATAGCTGTTGTGAGGATCAAGCAACAAAATGGAATATAATGCATGCAAAGTGCATTATTACTTTAAAATACCATAAAAATATTAATTATTATGTTATGGTATAAATAGCACTGAATCTGGATTCAGATATCATGGGTTTGAATCCTTGATGGGCCATTTACTTAATACCTGTACAAACATAGGCAAGTAACCTTCTCTGTTCTCATATTCATTGTCTATAAAAGGAAGGAGTTGTCTGGAAATTAAAAAGTGGGGTAGAGGAGATAGGGAGACTTCCAAGGTTTCTTCCAGTTCTATAATATTATGATTACTATAAGACCTAATGACACTCCTATAAAACATATTTATTGTTTGGCACCATGCAATACAAAGGTATACTTGCATGAATTTTTACAGTTTTGAAGGCCCTGTCCCTTTAAGTAAATAACAAACTTCATTAAAAAAAAAAAGCTAGTACCCAATATAGCTCAACTCCCTTGAATTTAACTTATTTGAAAAAAAATAATGTAGTATTAGAGAGCCCAAGCACCAGTGAGGATATAAAAGTAGTACAGTATATTTATAATTCCTGTCCTAAAGAGGTATTTTTAGAAGAATTTATGATGATAGCAGATGTGTTGGGACTCAATACATGAAACTACTCAAGAAGAAAACAAGGAAGGACATGTTTATGTGCCCCAATATGTAACAGAAATACCACACAGATGCTATGAGACAACAGAAAGGAGATTTAGTACATGAAGAAATTGCTAGGAAAGACTTCAGAGAAAAGGTGGGATTTGAGATTGGTTTGGGAGGATGAGTAAGATTTATACATGCAAGAAGAGTTAAGAAAGATACTCTTTCTAAAGGAGGCAGAAAATACCATAAAGTTTTTCAAATTGAAAAAAACTGAAAGTCAAAGAACAATGAAAAGAGTACCTGGTTGTATATGTCTGAATTATATGGGAATGTAAAGGAAGATATCTGCTTCTTTCAAGAGAGTTGTATTTTAAAACTTATATTTCTTTACATAATTATTTAATACTTGGCCACCCAATACTTGGTCACCTAAAATAGGCTCTCTCATGAAGGATAACAAGGAAAACACTCAAATAAAAGAATGTACACAATTAAAAGCACTAATGACAAACACCTACAGAATGTTCTCAAACTATGAGTAATATGTTCAATTATAGATGTTTGAATACAACCCAACATCTGGGATTTTTCCATCTTCCTCTGTTTCTCCAAAAACCAATAATAAACTGAATCTAAATTCTGCATATTTGCCTTTTTACTTTAAGAAAATATTTACTAAATTTTGTTTATTATTTGTCATCATTGCTAAATAATGCCAAGGGAAATCTATGCAAAATTCTGAAGAGTCAAGGGCATATGTGGAACTCACAGTTAATCAAATTATCTTGTTTCTTTAAATATAAATAAACATAGGCTTTAAAATAACTGAATTTTATTTTCACTCAACATGATATGATCTTTTCAGGTTCCTGATGCATTAATATTATGAAATGAGCAATGCATAATACATAGTACATTTATTATCTCAAAATGTCTACCTCTTCTTGGAGACAATAGTCCAAAAAAAGCATCAGAAGTTAGTTACATAAGCAAACACTACAATCACCAAAATATGTAATGTAGGTCTAATGTTAATAATTTAAGTTAAATAATTTTTAAGTTTCAAATTTAGAAAATAAAATTAGTTTTGTGGACAAATAAAATTAAATAACTTGCTTTCACATAAATCCATATGGTTTGACAGTATAGGAAAACAAGGTACATAGAATATGTGAACTGAATCTAAACACTGTCCTAAATCCAAAATATAGTATGATATGATTTAGGGTAAACTATGTTTAAAAAAAAGTCACAATAATATCTTGCTCAAAAATAGTAACCATTTTGATTCTACTTTAAAAAAAAATGCCAACACCTACCTCTCCTTAATATGAAGACATTAAAACCTGCTACCGGAGAGAAAAATTAGGGCTCCTTACCACAATTTCCCTCTAAAACTAGTTTAGAAAAATAGTCATTTACTTAGAAAGAATAACTCATTTTTTTAGCAAAGGAAATTAAAATTGATTTGATAAACTTTACTATCTTTGAGACTCTATCAATAAAGGATTGGTTTAAGAAAAAAATGAGGGCTGATGTTCATAATTAGTCAACTTTATCGCTATTATAATTCCCAAAGAAATACCTGTCCTAATGGGAATTGATAGTGATCAGAGACCATTGCCATGCAGTTCACATAAAGTAATTAGACATTCTTTTAATTGGTAACATAAATGTTTAAATTTCTTACAAGTATTTCAAAATACTTTTTAAAATTATCTGTGTTCTTGTCCTTTTCTGACACAATATGAAGGCAATTATGATGATGGTTATTCTTTTTTAATCTCAACTTAATTTTTACTATTATAATCATCAGTTGTTAACATTTACTGAATGCCCACTGTATTCAATGGTTTAGAGAAAATAAAGTAGGTGCAGTTTCCAGGTCTTAAAATAATAAACTAGGTTATTTTTTGCTTATGTTTATCACTTCACTAGGACAGGTCTTTGACTGTCATACTTGTGTATGACAATGAGGGATTTAGGTGGCCATAGTCCTTTCCTCTACACAGAACTTAAGACAGTGTATCATTTCTTGCTTTGAAAATATTGATCTACTGTCTTTAAAAACAAGAAGACCATACATACCACTCCAATTTTTGGCCATCTTGAACATGTTTGCAGCTCTTGTATACATCTCACAAGCCTCTTCTATTCTTGTATTTCCTCTAAGTAAATTAAATAAACAAAAAAGACAAAGTCACTTTTGCCATTGCAATTAAAATTGACATTCTTACATGGGTAATTCTTTCCTGAACTTTCCTTCCTCCCCACTCTGTCCCTAACATATTTTCCATTTTGGGAAAGACTGAGTAGTAGAAGATGAACAGGAACGGATGGGATGGCATTACATTATCTTTTCTTTTTTTTTCCTAAACTACCTTTTTTTTCCAAATGACGCTAATTCTGCTGAGGACACCACTGACCATCCAGTCTCTTGAGTTCACAGTATTACCCTTGACTCCTCATTCAATTGAAAAGCCTGTCCTTCAATAATTATCTCCGTACAAAGATAACTCCTAGATCTACATAACCATCCCTAATCTCTCCCTGATCTCTAGTCCAACATCACTAATTACGTATGAGACGTTCTAAATACTATGTCCCATAAACATCTCAAACTTAACATTTCCAAAACAGAACTCATTACCTTTTTTCCCCAAACTCACTCCTCTTTTGAACTTTCCTATTTCCATTAAGAGTACCACCATTCTTCTAGTCATCCAGGTTAATAACCTTGGCATTATAACCTTCACTCCTCATTTTCCCTCACCTCACATATATGAGCAGGTGCCAAATTTTGTCATTTTTAACAAGACAATATTTCTCCCATTTATCCATTCCTCCCTACTTATACTAGTTAAGACCATTATTACCTCTCAAATTGTTGCAATAGCTTCCTTATTAGTCTCCCTGACTCTCCCTTTCTAATGCATTCTACACAAAACTGTCAAAATTATTTTCCTAAAATGTAGGGTGTTTTTTTTTAAAGCATGTCACTTCCCTACTCAAACACCATTACTATTAACTCTTGGATCAAATATTTTTTCATCTTTATCTCATTGTCTAATTTCTATTTTAATATCATTTTATAGTATATGTAATTATTAGTACAGTAGTATAATTGAATAATTTATAAATGAACAAATACTCCCTATATTGGGAGGGCAAATTAAAAATTTTTTAATCTTATGGGGTAATCAAACTATGACAAGATTATTGGATAACCAATCCACTGAGTTACTAAAAAAGTTACATGTTTAGAACAACAGACAGACAATGAGGTGGGTCTATAATTGAACAGGAAGAAGAGTGTGGGCTGGATATCATTTGGGAAATTATATAGTATTTTTAATGATTCCAAGTTGCTCCTAGGTACACAAAAGACATCTTACTCAAACGTAAAAATTCTAAGACTGATGTTGTATTGCTTCAAATCTCAGGATGTCACAGTCTTTGAAAAATCAAAGTTTTAAATGATCCAGTGACAAAAGAGAGATTTATAGTAGGTGCATATAGATTATAACATATGTTCAATGATGACTTATATATGCAAAGTTGTATAAAATGTGTATATATATGCATATGTATGTGTGCATATATATTTGTATGTGTGTACATATATATGTATGTATACATACACATACACACACACACATCTCAATCACTGGGGAAGTTATAATCAGAGAAACAGATAAGCCAGAAGCTACAAAAATGGTTTAGAAAAAGAAATAAAACAACTTAAAAATTAGGAATGGAATTAGGTCAGAAATCAGAGATTTTGGTATAGAATTGAAAACTATAATAACAGCAGAGTATAGATGACAGTGTATCTAGAGAAGCAGTGACCCTGCGAAAGAAAGTAACAGATTGGGAATGCAAAAATATGGAACCAGAAGAAAAATTAGTAACAAAAAAACAAAAAAGAAATATTAAAAGAATGCATTAATCCTACACAAGCCAAAATGACTGACCTTGAGGAAAGAATGCACAGAGTTTGCTGAAGGAATATAGGTCTCCCAGAAGAACAAAACAAATTTTAAAAATCTGAAAATAATACTGCAGGAATTAAACAGAATGTATGCAAAACTTTTGAATAAAGATAACAAAGGCCTGATGTATCAAATCCATAAATCATCACCAGAAAAGAAATCCAAGTTATACCGTAGCTAAAATTCCCAATTTCAATAAAAAATAAAATTTGTAAGCAGCCCAGAAAAATATGAATGAACTACAACTCAAATAACATGGCTATGGGTTAATGTCATGCAGCCATGAAATTGAAGAAGAGAATGGAATAATAGTATAATCCAAAACAAAAACAAAAACTAAAGGAAGCTTAACCACAACCCAAATTAACATATCCTACAAAAATAAGCCTAATAATTAATGAAAATGAAATTCAAAAAGGCAACCTTTGAGATACCCCCCTCACCTCATCAACAAAAGAGATGAAGAGAATATCTGACTTAAAAAATACCTCAAAACAGACTAAAAAAATGGAAAGTAAACACAATTATCAAGAAAATACAAATGGAATTAATTCCTTCATGCTTTTAGCAAGTCAAGACATCACTCTCATGATGTCATTGATCCTCTTTGAGAACAAAGAACCACCACCACCACCAAAGTTATTGTTACCAAAAATAACAATAACAACAAGGCAGCTAGAAGGCACAGTGGGTAGAGTGCTAGGCTTGGAGTAGAAGACTCATCTTCCTGAGTTCAAATCTGGCCTCAGACACTTACCAACCATGGGGTCCTGAGCAAGTTACTTGATGCTGTTTACCCTCAGTTTCCTCATCTATAAAACGAGCTGAAGAAGAAAGCGGCAAACCATTCCAGTATCTTTGCCAAGAAAACCCTAGACTCATACATGACTGAAAAGGATTGAACAAACGAACAAACAAAAAGAACTTGCGTAAAAGAATAATAAAAAATCATCATCAATGAAGAAAAGGGTTTCAGAGACTAAATATTTAAGGGGAAATTTAAAGAATCTAAAGAAGTGAAGAAGTGAATTAATAGATTAAATCCCATGACATCCTATGAGTGAATCAATATTTTTTTTGTATGAAGGAAAATAAAGTGGGAAGTCAGATGAATATGGAGAGAAAAAATAAGAAACAAAGTAGAGCTAGAGACATATGCCCAAATTCATAAGGGAGAGTAAAGAGAAAAAAATTGGACATCTAAAGGTTTACCCTAAGGAGAATATTGTTAGGCTCACTCAACTATGACTGCTATGATTCATTTCATAATCTTTCATTTCAATTACTATGAACCTTATGAATTATATAAGGATATGTTTGCTGTAGCTTCAAGTGTCATCCTTCCTCTGGAAATATAAATGAATTGATATTGCTTGTTAGCTAATAATAACAAGAACGATTTTTTCCCCCATACTAGGATCTGTGGTAGGAGTAGCATCTGTACTATGCCATATTGTACTAGAAATTCTAGCAATGGCAGTAAGAGAAGAAAAAGAAATTGAAGAAATCAAAATGGGCAATCAGGTAATACAATTATCTATTTTTGCAGATGATATGAAGGTATACTAGGAAGATTCCAGATATTCAACTAAAAAGCTAGCTGAAATAGTAATTTTTAGCAAAATAGCAGGATATAAAATAAACCAACATAAGGCACCAGCATTTCTATATATTACCAAAGAAGCCCTGCAAGAAGAGATAGTAAGAGATATATAGTTCATTTAAAATAGCCGTAGAGACAGCACAAAATACTTGGGAGGATAACTGCCAACTAACAGGCATCTTTGTTCCACTCCTGATCTTATTATAGCTTATCTCTATCACAGATAATGCTTGCTGATGGTTTTAGGTAGATATTTCTTATCGTTTTTAAAGAAAACTCCACTTATACCTATGCATTCAAGTGTTTGTAATAGGAATGAGTGTCGTATTTTGTCAAAAACTTTTTATATATCTATTGATATAATCATGTGCTTTCTGTAACTTTTGTTATTGATTAATTTTGTTAATAGTTTTTCTTATACTGAACCAGCCTGCATTTCTGGGGTGTGTGTGTGTGTGCGCGTGTGTGTGTGGTCATAACATATAATCTTTGTGATATAACTAGCTAGTATTTTATTTAGGATTTTTACAACAATATTCATTAGTGAAATAGGTCTGTAATTTTCTTTCTCCATTTTTGCTCTTCCTGGTTTAGTTATCAGCACCATATTTGTTCCATAAAAGGAGATTTGTAGGACTCCTTCTTTATCTATTACTCCAAATAATTTATTCAATATTGGAATTAGTTGATCTTTAACTCTTTGGTAGAATTCACTTGTAAATCCATCTGGTTCTGTTGTATTTTTCTTAGGAAGCTCATTTGTGACTTGTTCAATTTCTTTTTCTAAAATTGACTTGGTTAGATATTCTATTTCCTCTTCTGTTAATCTAAAAAGCTTATGTTTTTGTCATTAAATGACATAATTTAAACAATTTATAATTGTTAAATTTACTGGCATATAATTGGCAAAATAACTCCTAATTGCTATAATTTTATAATTTTATCTTCCTTATACCATTTTAATTTTTAATATTAGTTATTTAGCTTTCTTCTTGCTTTTAAAAATCATATTAACCAATGGTTTACTATTTTTTTTATAAAATCAAATCCTAGTTTTATTTATTAATTCAGTGGTTTTC
>CM053585.1:122945916-122980695 GCA_028646515.1 Pseudochirops corinnae | reverse complement strand
TTTATAAAATCAAATCCTAGTTTTATTTATTAATTCAGTGGTTTTCTTAACATTCAAAAAAATAGTCTAGACCCTATGCTTTCCAGGTCAGTTATTTTTCTAATGAGATATTTCACATTCTATACTATTTTTCATTCTTTTGATTTTGTTTTTTGTTTATATCTTATGAAGTTGTTAGTTTCTCCTTGCCCAATTCTAAGTTTTAAGGAATTGGGTTTTCTTTTCCTTTTGGTAAGTTTTTGTTTCTCTTTTTCCAATTGGTTGACTTTCTTTTCATAATTTTCTTGCTTTTCATGCATTACTCATTTCTTTTCACAATTTTTCCTCAACCTCTCTTATTTGCTTTTAAAGTCTTTTTAAAGCTCTTCCAGGAACTTTTTGGTTTGTAACCATTTTACATTTTTCTTTCAAGTTTTAAAGGAAGCTATTTTACCTTCTCAGTTGGAAACTTGATCATCTCTATCACCATAGTAACTATGGGTTCTTTTTCTGTTTGTTTGTTTTTTTTAACTCATTTTTAAAAAACCGGCCATTTCTCGGCTATTGCTGTTAACTTTACGAGTGGGGTTCTGATCCCAGGATGTAGGGGATAATGTTTCAGGTTTATCAAGATGTTGTTTTCTGAGCTCTCTCTGGGGGCTTTTGACCTCTTGGTTCTTCCACCATTCTATAATCCAACATCAGGTGTGGTCATTGCTTCTCTCATTCACACCTTGGTCTCTTAAGTTCAAGTACTCTCCATCCCAAGCCATGACCAGGGCCATTTCCACAATAAACATTCTTGTTCCCTGAGGTTCCTCTGACAGCTTTAAGCATAAGTTGGCCCCTCTGCCCTGGAAACAAAAGCAGGGACTCTGCTTTCCTGCCTGTGACCACAACTAGTAGGGATCTTATCCTTCTGCACCTATACTCACCAGTATGTGCTCACTCTTTCTTGTTAGCAACCACAGACTGGGACTACAGTGTCTGGGCCTTTAGTCCCATACCAGTGGAGGCTCCTTTAATCTTTCTCTGAGCAGTTGCTGAAGCCCAAAACCATCTGTGAGGTAAAAGCTCCATAAGCTAAGGCTACCACCTCCACAGCTGCCCCCACAGTTTGTTGTTTGTTGACTGGGCCCGCCGGAGGTATCTGAACTTCAGTCAGGAAGATCATCAAGATCTTTCCTAACAGCCTTCTAAGTTGTCTTAGGCTGAATTACTGTTTTACCCCAACTTTTAATTATTTCTGCTGCTCTAAAATTTACTTTAAGGTATTATTTTAAGTTACTTATAGGGAAATTTGGGAGACCCAGGTAGCTTACCTCCTTAATTGACCATCCTCCCACAATTCTCTCTGTCCTGACTTTACTGCAATCACTTTATTAAACATTATCTGACATTGCATTCATAAGACCTTGACACATTCTTTAATTCTTCATCATGAAATAATACTTTCAGCAACTGGGGCATCTCTGATGAATACTCCATTTTCCCAAGACTAGTCTTGATTAATCAATGGGATTTAAATCAGGTGAACTCTTAGACCATTAAAGCATTTTGATCTCTACTACTTGCACACATTTCTTAAACTTTCATATTACATAGCAATACGGCAATGCCATGTTTAAGTATTCATTTGTGAATATAATTCCAGAACAATTTTGCTTCTCAGTATATCAACATATTAATGAGTGTTCAATATTCCCTGATGAGAGCAAGACTAGCAGACCTACTAGAAGTGAAAATCCCCCAAAGATTTTTTTTGGGGGGAGGGATGTTTTACAGTCTAAAAAATATGTCCAAATCTTAAAGGATTACTTGGAAATAGTTTTGGTATATTTTCAACGAGAAAGTGAGTTTTTGTCAAGCAAAGATTATCTATTTTCAGTCTTTCAATATTCCAGTCTTTGTACTATCTTGACAACTGCAAGAATATTTTTATTCCTAGCTGTGGTCAGCAGCTTTTTTTTTTTTTTTTTAACTATCCTCCTTCTTTTAACTTCAAAAAGCCTATGTAGAGGAATGATAACAATCTCTCCAGCTCCTTGGTTCTTTTGAAGGACTCTTACAGTTTTCTGAGGGATTAATTTGGATATTCTGCAGCAATAGTTTGTTCTTGGTGTTTTTGTTTTCAACTTCACTTTCATTTGATTTTTGGTGTGACGGAATCTATTTCATCATAGGTATGAATGATTGTTGAAATGCCTGACTGTCCCACATCATTTGTACCCTGAAATATCTCTAATAGTCATTGAAGTGTGCTCTTTGAGAACTATATTTTTTGCACTTTCCTTGGAACAATGTCCATTCTTAAAAACTCAAAATTAAAAGTGCTACAAAAGAGACTAATTAAATGTGTGCATGACACAAAATTCTGCATTCTGATGACAAAGAACTAACTAAAGATGGAGAAAGCAGCTTAATTTGGTTTTTATTATTAAAATCAATATTCTGAGATGCCTATTGATGGCAGAAGTATGCATGTATGAATCAAAATGAAAAAAGTATCAAAAGTATTGCTTGTTCCAAGTAATTCACACAGCCCCATAATTTGTAAATAAATCTTTTTAAATCTTTTCTTACAAGTACACTTTTTTAAATTGAATTTGATAATCTACAAGTATTTCCTTGTGTTCAATACTGATTTTGAATCACTCTACTGGTCTGAGTCTTGTTTATTCCTTCCCCTAAGGGAATCAGATAACATTCAAATCTAAAATCCCAAGGAAAAAGCAATTTCAGCAAAAAATATTTATTGTTTCAACTGAGAAAATCAGTGGAGCACAACCTCTTGGCAACAAGTCAAAGAATTAAGAAATGTATACCATCCTGAAGATATAATTTCAATAATAATTATTTACTTACTTGTATATGTTGCTTTAATTAACCTCTTGCTATTTTTTAAATTTACATTCCTAACCCCAACCAATGAAAATTTTTGTCCCCACAATTAATAACTTAATGGAAATATGACCATCTGTCCCCAAAGGGTATTGTTATGGTACCTTGGATTATAGGGAACACTTTCTCATTTCTCTCCACCAATTACAGATGAAGGAACAGATAATACCTTGATTCCTTACAATCACCGCTTTAAAGCCACTCAAAAGCAAAGGACTTTCCCAAAGGTGTCAGAAATGGTCTAAGAATTCACCTGATTTAAATCCCATTGAATAATCAAGACTAATGTCGGGAAGATGGAGTATTCATCAGAGATGCTCCAGTTGATGAAAGTATTATTTCATGATGACTTTTCTCATACAAAAGGTGAAAGCTAAGAAGGCATATTTGGATCTAATTGACTATTACTTCGATCTAGATAAAAAAACACTTGGAGGATCATAGCATCTTTGCTACCTCCATCTGGCTATAAAGAATAGCTAATTTGGACATTCAAATTTTATGAATGGGTTTTCTCCTTTCCCCTTTCCCACTGGGAATGCAGATTTAAAACATAATCCCTCTTTGGAGAGACTTTTACCACTAAATATAGGCATTCAAATAAGTAGAAAAAACTGATCAAGCCCATTTTAATGCAGAATTCACAGAAATTTTTGTCATTCAAATTGTCATAGGAAGTGGTCTTAAGAAGGGCATAGAGAAGGAACAGTGCATACTATTTTCACTTTTTTTGTTTTGCTTTCTCTTTCTCATGGTTTTTCCCTTTTGTTCTGATTTTTCTTTCACAATATGACTAATGTGGAAATATGTTTAACATGATTGCACATGTTATAACCTATATCAGACTGCTTGCTGTCTCAGGGAGGCGGGAGGGAAAGAAAAAATGTGGAACTCAGAATCTTACAAAAAAGAATGTGAAAACTATCTTTACATGTAATTGGAAAAAAAGATACTATTAAGTAGTAAAAAAGTAAAAATTAAATAAAAATTTAAAAAGGATGTCTGGCTTGTTGTCCAAAGAAGTTTAGCCCACTATCTTTTCACCTTACAGGTAGACTCAAACAATGGTCACAGGTGGGAACAAAGGGGTTTTTTGCTAGCCCTTCTTTCCCAGCTTCTAATTATATTGTTGCCCATGCCTATGGCTATGTAACCAATTATGTTGTCACCTCTCTTCTCCTGTTCTTTGGTCTGTGCTCCCAAAAACCTATAAAAGGGAAACTTCCCCTTTTGCTCAAAATCATTATCTTTGGCTAGAAAGGAAGGCACCCATTGACTCCCCCCCCTTTATTAAGAGGTACAGAGCCCTATTAATGAACTCTACTGGGAAAAATGTGCTTTGGTTTACCTATTTGTTAAATTTCACTTGTGATGCAACCAATTTGAAAGACTGCTCTAAATCAATAGTAAGAGAAATACAATTTTGAGATTTCAACATATACCTTGCAAATTGACAGAGATAATAAAAGGTGGAAGGTCTATGGAAAGACAAGCACAGTTGGTAGACCTATAAAAATTAGTTCAACTATTCTAAACAGCAATTTAGAATTATGTTTAAAAGTGACTAAAATGTGATTTTTGACCCAGAGAGGCTACTTCTAAATATATACCCTAAGAAAATCAAATAGATAAATAAGGATCCCATATACAAGAAAATGCTCAACAGGTTTTTTTGTGGTAGTAAAGTATTAGAAGGAGAATGGATGTACATCAACTGAGAAATGTCTAAACAAAATGTGGTACATGAATATAATGAAAGATTAATACATTTCATGAAATTATCATAAAGAATTCAGAAAAGTATAGAAATTTACATGAATTGATGCAGAGTGAAGCAGAACCAAGAAAATAATATACATAAAATTACAATATAAATGGAAAGCACGAAAATATATAACTGAATTTATTATGATTACACTAATCAAGTTTGGCCCTGGAGAGGTGTTAAGAACACTATAGAAGCAGAGGGCTATAATTACAGAGAAGAAGCTAGATGGCTCAGTGATAGAGAACTTGGCCTGAAGTCAGTAAGATCTAAATTCAGATCCTGCCTCACACACTTCATTACTTATGTGACCCTGGAGAAGTCATTTAACTTCTATTTACCTTAATCCACTGGAGAAGAAAATAGAAATCACTCCAGTATCCCTGCCGAGAAAACCCTATGGAGAATATAGTCCACTCACTGGGTTACAAAGATTTGGACAGGACTAAACAACATCAGTTACAGAATATACTCTCAACCAAAGCTAATGTATTGGTTGGTTTGACTGAACTGCTTTTTCCCTCTTATTCATGGAAATAAATGTGATGTAAAAAAGCAATTAAAATAAATACATGCCACCACCACCAAAAACAACCAAAAAAACCCCACCCAAAATATTTACAACTCTTATTCTTTTTCTTCCATCACAATGTACACCTTTAAAAAAAAAGTTGTTTTTTTTAACCTAGAGGAAGCTTCATGATAGTGAAAAAGAATGATAGAACTGAATTATTTCCCTCCCAAAAATATAGTAAAACATGAATGTCTTTCAATAATAATACTACATAAAATTTATACAGTACTTTAAGATTTGAAAAACACATTACAAATAATAATTCATTTGATCTTCACAATAATTCTGTGAGATAAGTGCCATTGTTATTCTCATTTTGTGGATGAAGAAACAATGGTTGAGAAAGATTAATCGTGTACCTGGAACCATATAATTACTGGTTAGGAAAGGATCTGAATGAAGTCTTGACTAGTCTAGCATCTTATACCAAAAGTCTTTTTGAACTTGCCTAAGAAACAAGATCTAGTGCCATGTGCCAGGGATCTTCAGGGTTACTGGTTGTGGTCTGCCAGACCCTGCTCCTGGGTCCCCCATCTTTGAACCTTCACCAGCAACTGAGTCTGGTAGGTATACCCCTTCTCAATTTATGTTGATGCCTGAACCCAGTGACATGATGTCTCTACCATGTCTAACTGTTTCTGCCCCATGAGAATGACTCAGTTCTGGAACATACTTCTACTTGCTGGCAGACCAAGTGTCTATAATTTTCCAAAGTCCTGTATGTGACCTTAGAGAAGTCACTTGACCTCTCTGTGCCTCAGTTTCAATAGTAAAATGAGAGTGCTGGACTAAATTTTAACATGCCTTCTAGCTCTAAAGCTATGATCATGTTAAATTTCCCTAAGAAGGATTTTCATTTAAACCAAACACTGGTATAGCAAGTTTTAACAAAAACAAAGCATGAAGTAAAAGTCCTGCACTAAAGACAAACCTTAATTATATTCCAATTCTCAAAACTACCTTAACATTTCTAAGTTTGTTACTATATGAAAATCAAAAAGTGAAAACTCAAAAGTATATTTTGGAACAGATCTTAGGAATTCACTTTCAATAAGTTCATTCTGTATTATAGGTAATTTAACTTAGTCTTTGTGTCTGGAGTATGTGTGTCATTTGTTATATTTCTGATTCCCAAATGAGCCCCCAAAAATTCCTTTACAAAAGATTTATTAAAAATACATTTTCTTTTCTTGAAATTGTGACTATAAAGAAACAATCTTGTAGCTGGAGGTATAAAGAATTTGGCAGAATTATTAAAATAAAATTCTAGATTACAGAGCAGTTCTTTTGACACTGAGTGTCCCTATAAATTTATATGTTATATCAGGTTTATGGGTCTGCAGTTTTGCAGTATTATTAAAAAAAAAACAACTGGCATTTATGTAGAGCTTTAAGATTTTCAAGGTGGTTTATATACATTTCCTCATTTGAGCCTTACAACAACCTTGCAAGATAAGTATTACAGATAATATTATTGCCCATCTTACAAATAAGAAAACTGAGGCTCAGAATAGTTAAGTAACTATCCCTATGACCAAGATCTAGCACGTATCAGGAAAAAGATTTGAACCCAGGTTTTCCTGACTTTAAATCCAGTACCATTTCTACTACTAGACTCTGAACCTCTTGGGGTCAAGCAATGTCTCTTAGTTAACTTTGTGAAAAAAAAAACAACAACAACAAAACCCAGAACACTTAGCTTGAGCACGTTGATACAGTGGAAAAGACAATGTCATTAGAGTCAAAAGACTTGCATTTGAACCCTGCCTCTAGTTGTGGGACTTTGGGCAAGTCATCTTACCTCCTGGGATCTCAGTTCCTCATTAAAAAAAAACAAAACAAAACATTTTATTCCTCCCCCCAATTACATATAAAAACAATTTTTTTTAACATTTTAAAAAAGGTTTTTGAGTTCTAAATTCTACAGCTCTCTTTCTTCTTCCCCTGTCCCCTCCCTGAGACAATAAGCAATTTGATATAGGTTATTTGCAATCATGTAAAATATTTCCACGTTAGTCATTTTGTACAAGAAGACTTGAATAAAAGAAAAAGAATGAAAGAAAGAAAGTGAAAATAGCATGCTTCAGTCTGTATTCAAACAATACTAGCTCTTTCTCAGGAAGAGAACAGTATGCTTCATCATTTGTCTTTGGCATTTTCTTGGATCACTGTATTGCCAAAAATAGCTAAGTCATTCACAACTCTTCATAGAACCTTGTGGTTGTTACTGTATATAACGTTCTCCTGGTCCTATTCACTTCACTTTGCATCAATTCATGTAAGTTTTTCCAGGTTTCTCTGAAATCATCCTTCTTGTCATTTCTTATAGCACAATAATATTCCTTTACTATCATATACCATAGCTTATTTAGCCATTCCCCAACTGATGGGCATCCCCGAGATTTACAATTCTTAGGCACCACAAAAAGAGCTGCTATAAATATTTTTGTACAAATAGGTCCTTTCTCTTTTTTTGATGTCAATGGATCAAAGGGTATACATAGTTTCATAGCCCTTTGGGCATAGTTCCAAATTGTTCTCCAGAATGGTTGGATTAGCTCACAACTCCACCAACAATGCAATAATGTCCCAGTTATCCCACATCCCTTCCATCATCCATCATTTTCTTTTTTTGTCATAATAGACAATCTGATAGGTATGAGGTAGTACCTCAGAGCTGCTTTAATTTGCATTTCTCTAATAGTAGTTTATAACTTTTTTTTTCATATGACTATAACTTTGCTTTCTTTGTCTGAAAATTTGCAGTCTTATTTTGAGGAAAAGAAAGCCTCAACCACAATGAAGACTGTGTTGGCAAGTCTCATAAAAAAGCCAAAACTGAAAATAGAAAATATACTAGATTCTAAGAGGTTAATGCAAACTCTTTCTTCTTGCTGCATTATGACTGATCTATATATATTCGTACTATTTGCAGGAATCAGTGTGAGTGATTCACATAAATTCAAATAGTTTTGATAACATCTGTAAGCAGATTAGTCATTCCTTTCTTGAATTCAATATGTCTCCAAATATTGGAAAGGTCATAATATCCCCAAAATATGGCATATTAATTTTATATGAATATATAATAGATATTTGCCAGAAAGGTGACAACAAATGAAGCAGAACCCAAACTGCCATTAAAGTCATAGGATATTTAAATATCTAAACAGAAGCTAAAAATGTTATAAAAATAACACTGATTGTGCTGAACTAGAAAAGAAGGAAAATTACAGGTAGAGAAATAATGAATGTAGTGGGTAAAAAACACTGAAGTCAGTCAAATCTTGGTTAAAGTCCCAGCCCCCCTACTTCTTGCCTGTGTTTCCTTGGGTAAGTCATTTAACTTGTCTGGAATAATTTTGCTCCTGTTCCAAAATAAAGTAAGATAATTCAATTTAAAATCAAAAAGTCTGAGGAATATAAAGAGTCTACACTAATTACACACTAACGATCAGCATGTGAGAAAAAAATAAGAATGGACATAAAATTCTAGCAGTCTTAAAGGGAATGATTTTAAATGTTATGATATCTACTATATTTTAAATGAATGTAATTATAAATTAAAGTCATGTCATATTAAATTTCTAATAAAACATTTAATAGATAAATTAAAATCAAGAGGCTAGATTATGATCTTTAAGGTTCTGTCCAGTTTGATAAATTCTAGTATCCTACAACTTGTTGGAAACGGAAATAAATAAAAAGATTTTCAAAATACCTTTTTCAAATTTAATTCACTTTTTAAGTTTAGAAGGACAAAGATAAAATTTGGTGTATATAAAATGTTTGCAAAACAATGCTTTATTTATAAATCTTACAAGTCTTACTGTGAAATGAAACAAGCTGTTAAAGGCTAAGCCAACAGAAGTCAAGCTGCAAGAGGGAAGACCTTGACTCACCTAACTGAAAAGGAACTCATTTCTGACAACTCAGAATTGTAAAGAATGCTAATAGTGAAGAAAACTAATACTTTACCATAACAATCAAGTAATGAAATTAATTAGCTATTTCACCTTCCTTTGCCAAAAACTAATTGTGATGCTCATGGGTAAAGGAACTGATCAGCAAGAGATCTTACAGTGTGGGAAAAGAAAAAGGGAGGTTGAGTAGCCTGATAGTCTGAAAAAAAAAATCTAAAGCTCAAGTGTTCATCCAGAAAGACCTGCTCCAGAATTTACCAAAACAAGTTCTGTACTAGATTACTATTCATTTCCTGTCTAGACAGCAACACAGATTTGGGGATATTTTGAAGGTACTCTCTCAGATATTCCATAACAGTGAATTTATAATTTTATGGCATATGGAAGATATTAAAAACTTAATTCACAATTCCTTATTCTGAGAGATGTATTGCTAATGATAGAAGGGGATAAGAGAGATATAACATATATACACATAATTTAGTAATACAGATAATTTGAGGAGATAAAAAGAACTAACCACTTCAGGAGAGGGGAAAGGTATATGTCAGGGAAGACTTGAGGAGATATAACTGAGCTGAGCCTTGAAGAACAGAAAAGAAGGACTTCTGTGAGGCAAGATGGCAAAGTAAGCAGTAAATTGCTATAGTTCTCCTATATTCAAACAACCAAAAAACCAGAAAATAGCACCCCAGAACAAATCCTGGAATAGCAGAGCCAGGGAAAAGACAGTGGAGCAGTCTTACAGCCTGGAGACTTGAAGGATCTTCAAGAAAGGTCCATCTTCATACCCAGGAATAAAGGAGAGTTACCCCCACTGGGAAGGAGGTGGGCAGGGAGGAAAGGAGACCAAGTTAGATCAGAGGAAGGACTTTCTAAGTACTTGTGGATCCCTTGGTTTTCAGTCCAATAGAAAAGAGGAGAACCAGGACAGACAAGACTCTCCAAGGACATGTGTTTATCCAATAGGTGGGGAAGTTTGATCTTAACAATCGCTACAGAGAAGTCAGGCAAAAGTCAATAAAGGGCTAGGGTAAGGATGGGCAACTTTTTCATGTCATTAATTTAGCTGTAATCAAATAATACTGCATTTAACAAACTTCAATTAAATATACTTAAAAATATTTTTTAAGGCATTCTTCTCCTCAATGGCTTTTTGGGCCTCTTTTACCATGTGAGTTAGTCTATTTCTTAAGGTGTTATTTTCTTCAGTATTTTTTGGGTCTCCTTTAGCAGGATGTTGACTTGTTTTTCATGATTTTCTTGTGTCATTCTCATTTCTTTTCCCAATTTTTCCTCCACTTGATTTGCACAATCTTTCTTGAGCTCCTCCATGGCCTATAACCAGTTAATATTTTTCTTGGAAGCTTTTGATGCAGGAGTTTTGACTTCATTGTCTTCTTCTGGTTCCATGTTTTGATCCTTTTTGTCCCCAAAAAAGGATTCTATGGTTTGATTGTGTTTCCTCTGCTTGCTCATCTTGCTAGCCAATTACTTGACTTTTGAGCCCCTTGCCACAATAGAACTCTGCTTCCAGAGTGGAGACAGCTTTGTCCCAAATCACTGGGGTTTTTGCAAATCTTGTCAGTGGTCTGAGGAGGGTGCCCTTTCTACAGCTACCACAAGCTCTGTCACACTGGTGTTTCTCACCCCAGGACCACTGCCCAAGAGAGTGGCCCAAATCCAAGCAGGTCAAAGCAAGTGTGATTACCCTCTGAATGGTTGCTTAGTCCCCCTATAATCTGCAGGCCAGGAGCTCCGGAGGCAGCCATGCAGCATCAGCTACAACCATGCCTCCGCCACCTGTCACCCCAGGAGCAGGGGCCAGACCACACTCTTCCATCATCTAGTTCTAAAAGAGTTCCCCACTGACTTTTTACTTTTTCTTTGGCATTTATGGGTTGAGAAGTCTGGAATGCCACAGCTGCTGGTGATTCACTTTCCTGAAGTCTATTTCAGCCAGTCTGGGACACAGGTCAGGTCCACCCAAGGTCTGGGACCATGTGACTCACACAGGACTGCCACTGGCTCCCAGCTCAGAACAATACACCCGTTCTGTAGGCCTGCCAGGCTGCCTTCAGTGGGAGATTTGTTTCTCTCTGTCACTCTGTAGGTTCTGTAGCTCTAAAATTTGTTAAGAGTCATGTTTTACAGGGATTGGAGGTGGCTGGAGTAGGAGCTCAGCCAAATTCCTGCTTTAACTCCACCATCTTGGCTCCGCCCTTAAAAATATTTTTTTAGAAAAGAAAAGAAAGGTCCATCTCAATCAGGTAAAAGGGGAGCACATTCCAGGACAGGAAGCATTCCTGGGATAGGAAGGATCCCAGCAAGCCCCACTTCAGCAAACCAGTGGGATATCCTGACTCCCAGTCTTGTGGAGCTGATAAACACAAATACTAGGATCCCTGAATGCCTTAGTATAGCCAGGGCAATAGGCATATTCCAGCCCCAAGAACCACCATGTGCTTGGGCACAGCCCCAGATGGGCAGGCATCCTCCAGCTGTCAGACCTCAGCATTGCCCCAGAAAGCATCCTACAGTAGCTGGACCTCTAAGTGCTTCAATGCAGCCCAGAGAAGATCAATATCTTCCAGTGGCCAGACTTTCACATGCTTCAGCATAGTTCCAAGAAAACACAGAAAAATCCCATTTGGCGTCAGAAAGTGCCAGATACCACCACCAGAACCCCAGTTCAGGACCAGATAAGCTGTCAGGCCCCCTGTAGCCTCCAGCAGCACCAGTCTCTGCCCACCCCTCCCCACATCCTCAACCACCACCAGACACAAGGGTCCCCTATGGGAGTCTCAGGGAAACATCAATGTAGCACCAGGTAAACAATCAGGGCTTACAGCCACTGACATAAGAAGCCTGAGACTACCCTAGGAACAGAGATCAAATTTAAAAGAAAAGAAAAAGGTCAGAAAAAATTTTAAAAGAAAGGAAAAAGGCAACAACAACAAAAAGAATCTGACCATAGAAAGTGCTTGCGGTGACAGGCAAGTCCAAGACACAAACTCAAGAGGACAACAATGTCAAAATACCTACGGGCAAAACCCCAAATTAAAACAGAGAGTCATCTCTATCGCAGAAAGAACTCATGGAAGAGCTCAAAAAGCAACTTGAAAATCATATAAAAGAAGTAGAGAAAAATGGAAAAGAAATTAGAGTGATGCAAGAGAATTATGAAAAAAGACTCAACAGGTTGGAAAACTGTTTAAAAAGTAGAGTTAGCAAACTGGAAAAGGAGACACAAAAATCCACTGAAGAAAACAACTCCTTAAAGAGTAAAATTGACCAAAAGGAAAAGAAAGTACAAAAGCTAATTGAGGGAAAAAAAACACCTTAACAATTAGAATTGGGCAAGTGGAAGCTAATGACTCTATGAGACAACGTGAATCAATCAAATTCAAAATAATGAAGAAATGAAAGAAAATATAAAATACCTCATGGAAAAAACAACTGACCTGGAAAATAGATCCAGGAGAGACAATATCAGAATCATTGGACTACCTGAAAGCCATAATCAAAAGAGCTCTAATCTGTTGACATTAATTCTTCTTTCTTGTGAAAAATATTGTGGGATAAGAAAAGGTAAATAAGGACATTTCAGGAAAACCTGGAAAGACTTGTACAAAGTGATGCAAAATGAAATGAGCAGAATCAAGAAAACACTGGTCACAATAAGCAATAGCATGATGATCAATAATGAATTACTTGAATCAAAAGGAGGAGCTACACAGCATCTTTCAAGAAATTATTGAGGAAAACTTCCTTGATGTCCTGGAACCAGAGGGCAAAACAGAATCCACTGATCACCTCAGGAAAGAGGTCCTAAAATAAAACCCCAAGGAGCATTATTGCCAAATTTCAGGAACTATCAGGTCAAGGAAAAAAATACTATAAATGGCCAGAAAGAAACAAGTCAGATATTGGAGAGTTACAATCAGGATCACACATCTGCAATGTTAAAGGACTGGAGGTCATAGACCATGATATTATGGAGAGCAAAAGCACTAGGACTATCACCAAAAATCATTTACGTGGCAAAAATTAAACCTAATACATCAAGGGGAAAATGATCATTCAAAAACATAAAAGGACTTTAAGCCTTCATAAGGAGAAAAAAAGAACTAAACCAAAATTTGACCTCCAATATCAAGACCCAAGAGGAGAATAAACAGGTAAAAAGGGAAAAGAAAACATAAGGGATTCAATATAAACTGTTTATATTCCTACACAGGAAGATGATAGAATTATTTCACTAACAGTACAGATATTAGGAATATAGACAGACAGAGGGTACAGGTATAAGGTATATTTGAGGGAGTGATATAAAAAAAGGGATGAGAAAGAGGAGTACAATGGGTACAGAAGGAAGGGAGAGGTGGAATGGGGTGTTATCTCACATAAGAGATGAGAAAGATCTATTACAATGGAGGGGAAGCTCAGAGCATTATTCACACTACACATTGCACCAGACTGTTTTTTATATACAGTTTTATTAGTACTTTTTAATATTTTCTACATTTCCCACCTTCCTTCATAACATAAGAAGAAAAAAAACAGTGGTTATGCAAAACTAACCAAAATAACAAAAATCTTGTTATAAGTATAGTGTTTCACACCCTAGAGTCCTGCTTGTTGTTTGTAATTTTGCAACATCGACTTCTGATTTTTCTTTTGTGGTTTTTCTTTCCATTTACATTGTTATAGTCATTATGTATATTGTTTTCTTGGCTCTGTTTACTTCATTCTGTATCTTATAGAGTTCTTATAGCTCTTACTATGTTTCTTTGTATTCATCAAACCCATCATTTCTTATAGTACAGTAATATTCCATTATACTCTGTATAGGGCAAAGTTGAGGGCCAGCTCTGAGAAGACCCCCAAAGGGATGCAGATCCAGGCCAAGGTCTCCCTTGAGCTTGTTCCCATCCCCTTGGGCTCACTATTTCTCAGGATGTTGGCTCACCTCCCCCCGCTCATCATCCTTCAGTGCTAGGGAGGCTCGGAACATTCTGGCTGTCCCTGAAACATTGGCTGCTTGAACAATATAGATAAAGTAGTAACACATGAGACAAGAGAGTAAGGAAATGTCCCACAGGAATGGCCTCCTAAAGGTTGCAAGTTAGGCACCTCATGTAACAAACTACATGAAGTTTCCCATGAGAAAGTATGATGTAAGTGCTTTAGCTATAGTATATAAACCTTTACCCTCAGATGCTTCATTGAGACTTACTTAGCATGCATGCAATAAATATATGAATGCTTTCAATCTCCACCTGGCCCATGACTCTTCATTCACTCTCTCATGCTTCAGTTGGTACTACGAGGTGCAGGCATCAACACTTAGGTACCATAACTGGTTTGTTCCTTACCCAATCAGTTGACATCTACTGTATTTGCAATTCTGTGTTGAAACAAACAAACAAAAAAGCAAACCCCAGAATTTGGTTTTGATCATTTTACTGTTGTTCCTACTTCTTAGTAAACATTGCGTACCTTGTTTTCTTAGAAAGGTTTTTCTTTAGTTCATATACATCTTCCCATGCTTTTCTATATTCATTATATCTGCATAATGTACTGTAATATCCCATTAATTCATGTATCACAAGTTGCTTAGCAATTCCCCATCTATGGGCACCTACTTTGGTTCAAGTTCTGTTCTGTCATAAATATTTTGGCATATACATAGGCCTGTATTTTTTATCATTGACCTTGGAGTATAAATACCTAGCAATGGAATTCTGGGTCAACAGGTTCAGTTCCTATCCATAACACTTGCTGTCTTATTACAGATTTATTAAGGTTCAGGATACCAAAGTTCAGAACAAGGAAACACAAAACATACATCAAGACAGAAAAAGTCAAGCCAGCTTTTTTGAGGGGATATACAATAAGGAAGGACAGTCAAGGAGCTTATAAATAGATCAGGTCTACTGTGGGTATCACAATGGAGTCCTGGATGGAACTTACACCAAAACCAGGAAAGACTAGTGGGTTTTTATAGAGTTATTATCTCAATCAAGCAGGACCTGGCATTGGGGGAAGGGAATAAGGAACCTGGACCTGGAGGCTGGTACTGAATCATGCTAGTTGGGGGAGTAAAAAGAAAGAAGACTCTTGGGTAATTGGCACCCTAGTTAGTTAATACTCAAACTTTACACTGGTCCAGGAAGGGCTTTTGTTCTTATATGTCTCTATCAGTGGACTATATATCCTGATCCTTTTTGTAGATACTTGATACAAAGACTTTTTCCCCCCAATGACTAAGTCCCTTTTTATCTTAGTTGAATTAATTATATGGGTGCAAAAGCGTTTCAATTTTATATAATCAAAATTATCTATTTTATCTTTTGTAACCTCTTTTACTTTTTATTTGGTTAAGAATTCACTCCTTTCCATAATTGTGAAAGGTACCTGGTCTGGTTCTCTTATAATTTTTTTTCTTTAATGGTATGACCTTTAACATTCAGGTCATATTTCTACTTTAATTTATTATGACATGTTGTAAGATATTGATCTTATCGTGAGTGAAATTCAACAAAGGAAGCCTGAGGTATGTATCCTCAAAGTAAGATAACAGTTTATTAATAGGGCACAGATCCTGTTAATAATATGGGTCTAATGACTGCCTCAGTGAGCCAAAAACACCACTAGTTCAAGATGAAGTTCCTTTTTATAAGCATAAAACAAAGAACAGAACAGGGAAGGTGAGGAAATAAGTTATGGCTGGTTACAAGGTTAATAGCATCATAGTGGGGTGGAGAAAGAGGAACAACATGATTGGTTAGAGTTGAAACATGCGGGATAATATAATTGGTTGGAAGTTGGAAATGAGGAGCTAGCAACAACCCCTTCCTTTCCTCCTGTGATTAAGAAAAGTTCATTATCTGAGTGTACCTACAAGGTTAGAGATAGTGGGTCAGATTTCTTTGGGTGGCAAAACAGATATCCTTGAAGGATAGCTTGGTAGTGTAAAGATGCTGCACCAGAATTCCTAGTCTCTACCTGCATCTGCATCCCTCAAGGATAGTAGATTTTGCTGAGGCAAGATCAAAGCAATGATTAGAAGAGAAATGAATTTCTAAATTTAACTGAATACAGGCCAGCTGAATTTCTGCCCTAAGTTCAGAGACAAAGAACCATGACTTGGGCAGTTATAGGATAAAATCAATTAGCTGTAAATAGGATTAATAAAAAATGATACAAAATCAATTGAATCTTCTAAGTCTAAATCTAATATCTGCAAGACTGCTTTCCAATTTTCTCAGTAACTCTTGTTAAATAGGGAGTTCTAACATAGGAACTGCCTTATCTTTATCTTCGCATTTCCAATGCTTAGCACAATCCTAGGCAAGGACAGTACTAATAAATTCTTTTTTTGAATGAATAAATTAATTAGAAAACTGGATACATCTCTTCCTTTGACATTTGCATATCTAAAGAATAAACATGAGGACCCAAGATGGCGGAATAGAAGCACAAACTTGGTGTGAGCTCCCACTTCAATCACTTCCAATACATGTAAAAAAAAAATGACTCTAAACAAACTTTAGAGCCACAGAACCCACAAAGAGACAAAGAGAAACAAAGCTACTGCTAAAAGAAGCCTGGCAGGCTGACAGGAAGGATCTATCATCGCACCAGGCTGGGAGCCAAACACAGCCCCACATGAGCCCCACAGTGGCCCCGACCAGAGGCGGGCCCGAAGCAGACTTCAGGAGAGAGAATCACCAGCAGCTGTGGTGGTTTCTAGAATTCTCAACCTATAAATACCAAAAAGAAAGTAAAAGGTCAGTGTGGAACTCTTTGGGAATAGGGGGACCAAGAGCACGGTCTGGCCCCTGACCCCAGGGTGAGAAGCAGCAGAGATGCTGCCTGGCTACCTCAGGAGCTCCTGGCTTACGGATTGCAGAGGGACCAAGCAACCATTCAGGAGGTAATCACTTTTATTTTAACTTGCTTGGATCTGGATCATGGTCTTGAGTGGTGGTCTTGGGGTGTGTGACCAGTGTGCCAGAACTTGTGGTGTCTATAGAGAGGGCACCCAACTAATAGCTCCAGCAACTGCAAAAACCCCAGTGATTTGGGACAAAGCTCTCTCCATTCAGGAAGCAGAGTTCTACCGTGGTAAAGAGCTCAAAAGTCAAGTATTTAACTGGCAAGATTAACAAGCCCAGAAAATGTAATCAAACCATATATTCCTTTTTTGGGGACAAAAAGGATCAAGGCATGGAGCAGGAGGAAGATAATGAAATCAGAACTCCTGCATCAAAAGCCTCCAAGAAAAATATGAACTGGTTACTGTAACCAGTAAGCTAGGGAGGAGTTCAAGAAGGATTTTGAAAATCAAGTAAGAGAAGTGGAAGAAAAATTGGGAAGAGAAATGAGAATAAGGCAAGAAAATCAGGAAAAGTGAGTCAACAGCCTGCTAAAGGAGACCCCAAAATTCACTGAAGAAAATAACACCTTAAAAATAGACTAACTCAAACGGCAAAAGAGGCTCAAAAGGCCAGTGAGGAGAAGAATGCCTTAAAAAGTCAAATTTGCCAAATGGAAAAGGAATTTCAAATAGTCACTGAAGAGAATAACTCCTTCAAAATTAGACTGGAGCAATTGGAAGATAATGACTTTATGAGAAATCAAGATACTATAAAACAGATTCAAACAAATGAAAAAATAGAAGGCAATGTGAAATATCTCATTGTGAGAAACACTGACCTAGAAAATAGTTCCAGAAGAGATAATTTAAAAATTATTGGACTACCTGAAAGCCATGATCAAAAAAAAGAGCCTAGACACCATTTTGCAAGAAATCATCAAGCAAAATTGCCCTGATATTCTAGAAACAGAGGGCAAAATAAAAATTGAAAGAATTCACTGATCACATCTTGAAAAAGATCCCAAAAAGAAAACTCTTAGGAATATTATAGCCAAATTCCAGACTTCCCAGGTCAATGAGAAAATACTGCAAGCAGTCAAGAAGAAACAATTTAAGTACTGTGGAAACACAATCAGGATAACACAAGACCTAGCAGCTTCTACATTAGGGACTGAAGGGCTTAGAATATGATATTCCTGAGGTCAAAGGAGCTAGGGTTAAAACCAAGAATCACCTACACAGCAAAACTGAGTATAATGCTACAGGGGAAAATATGGTCATTCAATGAAATAGGGGACTTTCAAGCATTCTTGACGAAAAAACCAGAGCTGAACAGAAAATTTGACTTTCAAATACAAGAAGGAAGAGAAGCATGAGAAGGCAAACAGGAAAAAGAAATCATAAGGAACTTATTAAAGTTGAACTATTTACATTCCTACATGGAAAAATGATCATTGTAATTCATAAGACTTTTCTCAGTATGAGGATAGTTGAAGGGAATATATATTTATATACTTATACATATATATGTATAGGAGGGTGTATGTGTATATAAATGCGTATGAGTGTCGACATATGTATGTTCATGTATACAGAGACAGAGGGCACAGGATCAGTTGAATATGAAGGGATGACATCTAAAAAATAAAATTAAGAGGTGATAGAGGAATTTGTTGGGAGAAGGAGAAAGGGAAAGATATATTAGGGTAAATTATCTCATATAAAAGAGGCAAGAGAAAACTGTTATAATAGAGGGGCAGAGGAGGAAGGTGAAAGGAAATGGGACAACCTAATTGTCATTGAATTTGGCTTAAAGGGAGAATAACATACACACTCAACTGGATATCTTAACCTACAGGAAAATAAGGGGGTATGGGAGAAGAAGAGGGATGATAGAAGGGAGAACAGACTGGGGGAGAAGGTAGTTAGAAGCAAACATTTTTGAAAAGGGATAGGGTCAAAGGAGAAAATAGAATAAGTGGGGGGTGTGAGATAGGATGGAGGGAAATATAGTTAGTCTTTCACAATATAACTACTATGGAAATGATTTGAGTTACTACTCTTGTACAACCTATATTGAATTGCTTATCTTTCCAGTCAGGGCAGGTGAGGAGGGAAGAAGGGAAAAAAATGTGGAATTCAAAGTTTTAAAAACAAATGTTTCAAAAGGAATTGTTTTTACATGCAACTGGAAAATAAGATACACAGGCACTGGGGTATAGAAATCCATCTTACCCTACTAGGAAGTTAGGGGGTTGATGGGGGAGGATATAAGAGAGAATAGATTGGGGGAAGGGGCATCCAGTAGGCTTGCTATTCTGGGGTGGGGGCTAGGGGAAAGACAGGGAGAAAAAAACTGCAACTCAAAATCTTGTGGAAATGGATGTTGAAAACTAAAAATAAATAAACAAATTTTAAAAAAAGAATAAACATAAAGCAGACTGAGTAGAGAGTTGGCCTGAGTTAAGATGTCCTGCATTCAAATACCACCTCTGACACTAGCTATGGGACTATAAGAAAATCACTGAATCTCTCTCAATGTCCTCAATCTACTCTCCAAAGCTATTAGTCTAAGGAGGTGTTAATTTACCTTAGTAGAGTAAATTCCTTACAGGGACCTGCACAAATGAAATGGAAAGAAGGAAGGAAAGATGCAAGGGAAGAAGGAAGGATGAAAGGAAGGATAGAAGGAAGGAAGGAAGAAAGGAAGGAATAAAGGAAGGAAGAAAGGAAGGAAGGAAGGGAATAAAAGAAAAATTAATAATATATTAGTTATTTGTGACCATTTGGAATACTCTTCCAACATTTTAATCATCTAGATCTTTACCCATCTGAATCTCTTGATTTAAAAAAAAAAACCCAAACCCTAAATTCCTTAGCATTTCTGGATCTAGTTTTCTCATTCCTAGCTCTAAAATTTTATGTCTTATGTAAATATTTCTTCGGTCCTAGAAAATGAAAATGCCTTGCCAAACAGATACAAAAAATGTTTATTAATCTTTTTGTAGAAAGAAAAAAGGCCAGCTGGCTCAAGTTTTTAGGTGAAGGACTTTTGGGAGGGAGCCACGCCTGTGCTTTCTTCAATGTAGAGAATTCCCTCCAGTACTACAATTTGGTGACTAGTTTGTGACTTACACTTTGTTGTTTGCCTGGGCCACTAAAAAATTACAACTCGCTCATGGTCAGATACCTAGTGCACTTCAGTTCCAAAAGTTGAGTCTTGGGTGTATTCCTGACTGCAATGCAAGCCTTCTATTCACCATGTTATGCTATCTCTCTGGTCAATACAATTTTCTTCCAACTAGTTTCAATATTTGAAATATAACAGATGGTCACAAAGAGCTAATAAATTACAAATTAATAGTTTACTGTTGAGATTCAAATTTATTGCTTATTTATTCCTATGTTGAAACTGTTAGATTTGTTGGTTTTCAAGGCTTAGAGAGGCTAATGAAACAGCACAAGGATACATTTAACTATCAAAAACATTATTATTCCATTGTAATTTTTTTTGGAGGGGCAATTGGAGTTAAGTGACTTGCCCAAGATCACACAGCTAGTAAGTGTTAAGTGTCTGAGGTCACATTTGAACTCAGGTCCTCCTGACTCCAGGGCCCATGCTCTATTTACTGTGCCACTTAGCCACCCCCATTGTAATTTTTTAAAGAGAAACTTACTTGCAGTGTACTGTGTTTGTATAAAGTGCAGTTGTGGTATCTTAGCAATGCAACAGAATAGGTATGGAGAAAAATCTAGATGGCTCAAAATCCACTACAATGAAGAGAACCTGCATATAAGCCAAACTTGGCGACTTTAAAAGGGAATTTTAAAAACACATTCTAAAGTTACCTATAATAATCTAAATGCACTTTAAATGTACTTCACATACACACACACATACACACACACACACACCCTATATGTATATGTAGTATAATTATGATATAGTCATGAAGTGTAATTTATTGTAAAAATTCCATAATTAAATATGTAACTCTTTACACAGGAAGTCAGTCTGAGGAATCACTACCATAACAGCAATGATTTAATATAAATACGATCCAGCAAGTATTTTTCATGCAAGGTGTAAGGAGCTGGGAATAAAATACAATGACAAGATGAAGAACTATCCTACCCTCCAGTAGGTTATATTCTTCTGGTATAGTACATGTAATGTACTGTATATGTCAATATATTCTTGATTATTTTTTTTTGGAGGAGGGGAAGGCAAGGCAATTGGGGTTAAGCAACTTGCCCAAGGTCACGCTCTAGTAAATGTCGAGTATCTGAGGCCAGATTGGAACTCCAGTCCTCCTGACTTCAGGACTGATGCTCTATTCACTGCACCACCTAGCTGCCCCTATTCTTGATTATTTGAAAAGGAAGATAGCAATAATATATACATAGAAGGTTGCAGGAGCTGAACCTTCAAGTTAAAAACAGATTCTATGAGACAGAACAAGGAAGGATTCCATTTCTGCCATGAATGACAGTCTGTGGAAAGGCACAGAAGCTGGAAATAAGAATGCCAAGTTTGGGGAACAGTAATTAAAACAGTTGTGTTATAATAGAGTATGTGGTCTTCATTTACCTCATCTGTAAAATAGCTACCTTATTTACCTGAAGGGACTCTTGGGATTTCTTTCAACTCAGATACATGATCCTAATGTTTGTTGACAGAGTGAATTTTAGAAAGATTGATGGTTGGTTTGTTTTGTTTTTCCCTTCATGAGGTTTATGGTCTTCTAAAGAGGTGAATTAAGTAGAGTCAATAGAATATGATTAAAAGAAAAAATGTTAACCTATTCTTTCCTTAAAACAAAAGGAATCACTTTATTTTGGGAAAGATAATATTGAGAAAGATATGGATAAAAACATATTTAGGGGGAAAAAAGGATCTCCAAAAGTTCTTTTATGACTATGTTTTATATATTGCTCGAAAGTTAGCCTAGTTCTTTTGGGGAAAAAAAATGTATATAAGAAAAAAATATTTAAAAAAAAACTTAACATTGAACACTTTCCTCAAAGGTTATCCTTTTGACTTTAAAAAGAGAGAGATAAAAATTTAAATGATTCCTCCTGTATATGGTGATATATGAAATTGAAAATGATTTTTGTATTTCTTTTGAAAAAAATTTTATTACATTAAATAAAGTTAATCTGGGGGGTCTGAAAAATAGGCTAACAGCACATCATAAAAGAATAATTATAGATAACGAGGTACTCTATAGTTATAAAGTATTTGTTTATATATTATATCATGTAAATCTCAGAAGGCCTATTTGGTAGATAATCAAAGTACTATCTTCATTTTATAGATGAGGAAAAATGCTTTAAAGTTCTTCTAGGTCTACACTGCTTCTATTACACTATGCTGCTTTTCAAGTATGCTATTAGTGCTTGCTAAAATATCAATATTTAAAAGAAAATCCTATAAGATAGTCAGTAGAATTTCAAATTCTGTGTCAAAAGTAATAAAGAATATTTAACATTAACTAAAGAGAAAAAAATGACAGTAAATGATAAATCCACTACCAAAGGATAAACTCCCAGAAGCAAAAGCAGAGTCTAAGTCAATTTGGTTTCTTCCAAACTCACACTTTCCTAGAATGACCAATTCAAGAAAACAAAAAGTTGGCTCAACAAAAAGTGAACCTGTTACACATATTTTTCTTTCTGAAGGTTCCAAACTAAAACTGCAGAAAGAAAAGAAAACTGTATAACAATAGAGTGCTATAAAATATACCTTTGCAAGAAGCAAATTTTGAAAAGGATGTGCTGGAATTAAAAGATACTGAGGTCTTCCCTTCTTGATTAAAATGAGGTGAGTTTTCACTTTTAATAGGAGTGAGGAAATGTCACCATTTTTCCATTTTAAACAGCTGAATCATTCAAATGCAGTTGAATTCAGGAAGAAGCAAATATTGCTGTTCTTCTAGCTCTTCTTTACGAAGTGTGCTGGTGCCAAATTAAATTTCATACCAGAAGCTACTGAAAATGTATTAAGTGACTAGCTGAATTTCTGATACTGGTTTTAAATATTTACTATTAAAGAGATAAATTACTTTTGGCTATAGAACAGATCTTTGACAAAAGAAATGAACCAATTTAAGGAATTTATTCATTCATCAAAATTGAGTGCCTTCAAACGGCTCTGTTATGCAGTACTGACTTAGCAAATAGGCACTAAGCAAATGACTAAAATCAGGGAGGGTTCTTACAGGGCCCGAAGTCTGCTAGCAGAAATAGAAAAACCCAGAAGGAGAATTTACCCATTCCTCCTGCATAAATCTCTAGTGATAATATGGCCACAAGCCAAAGGATTAACAATAGCTAAATCGCTGCATCGCATTCATACTGGATTATATTATTAAAAACTCCTACCATTCATTCTCCTCAGACATTGGAAGACAGTTTTAATCTGGGTTCCCAAATGACTATTTAAAGACTTCTTTAATTCAAAACAAAAGTCAAAATTGTCCTCAAATTAACATACACCCGGGAGCTTGCAATGAACCGAGAAACAAACTCAGACATAGGTAGGTGTTCAGCAGTTAACATATGGCAGGTGGGGAAATGACAATCTGTTGCTGTATGCACCTGTGTGTTGGGGAGGGAGGGGGAAGGGTGTGAGTCCTTCAGTACCGTGGCTAGGGCCCCTTAACTCCGCTCCCTAAATAGTAAATGCTAGAATTCGCAGTAGGTTGGGCGGATGGATGGATGGGAGGGTGGATGGATGGCTTAGTAGATGGGAAGAGGGATGAGGGGGTGGACGAGTTATTTGTCCTTATCCATCCTACAGAGGTGAGTAACCTGGAGGCCCAAGGATTCCTCTCGGGGAATCTGTTAGCCTCCCGCGGGGCCTGCAGCTTCCTCTCCGAGGGAGATCGAGGAGCTGTGGGAGGCAGGAAGCCTCCCCATCCCCACGGCCCAGCCTCCAGCTCAGTCCCGTGGGGAGGTGGAGGCTGGGGTGCGTGCTATCCCTCCGGCCCCCCAATGCGGGGCTCCAGGCCCACTCCGAGGCCCCGGGGGACACCGGAGAGAGAGGGGGAGGACGGTGGCGGAGTCCCCCCGGAGGAGCGCGGTGGGGGATGGGGGAGAAGGGAGCTACCCCGCAGGGCTGGCGCTCACCCAAACAACCCTCTCAAGAACGAGTGGGAGGACTTCACGCGCTTCTCGGCCTCCGCCATCAGCTGGACCGCCTCCCGTTCCTTGCCCGCGTTGTCCATGTCTGCCGCCTTTACACTCCTCAGATTGGGGTAGAGAACAACGGAGTAACGGCGGCGGAGCCCGACGACTTAACCTAACGGAACTCCCAGCTGCTGCCAGGGGAACGCACCTCTAGAGTTTCTCCACAGCGGAGGGGCGGGGGGTGTGAAAGGAGGCGAAGCACTGGCATGGATCACAAAGCATGTCGGGATTTGTAGTCCATCCTTCACGCTTTGGTTTCAGAATCCGAAGAGGCGAAAACTACATTTCCCAGAAGAGAGTCGGACCGTTGCAGTGTGCGGACTCGCTCCCTTCTGCCCCCTGGTGTGTGTTCAACCTGTAAGCTAGAGATGCTGCATTTGGGGGGTGTGACCCAACGTAGGAGGAATTGGGAGATAAAGAGTCGATCCAGGCTGGGAAGCATAAGGGGACACATTATGATTAGCGATTTAGTCCGTTCACTAAACCTTTATTAAGGGGCCACTTTGATAGGGAGCCCTGTATTAAGGCACCGGACAAAATAATAAATTTTAAGTGAGGCGGACACCCTTAAGAAGCTTGAAGTCTGAAGTGGGGAAACAAGACACATACGCAGATAATAGGACGCAATGATTCGTCGTTGAGTCCCCAAACTCCAGGCTTTATTTTCTCTTCATAGTCTCTGGAATATGTTCCTAAGACTTCCACGAAATTGGGGGATTCTATTAGTTATTGTCATCGACAAGTCATTAATCACAGGTTGGGGGTGGGAATGGCTGCAAGGTGCAGAAGAGAAAGTCCTGCAGTCAGGAGACGGGAGGTGTCAAATCCTCAGTCTGACACTAGCTTGGCGACCCTGTGCAGCTCAGCATTGACAGCACTGAGACAGAAGTGGCACTTGACTCACTGGGGTGATCTCAGTTAGCCTCTCTAGGCCTCAGTTTCCTCACATGTAAAAAGCGAAACAATTGAACTGAATGGCACCTAAAGTCCCTTCTAGCTCAAGATGTATAATCTGGTTTCCATATCTGCAAAATAGAGATCCTGCTTCTGACTCCTGATTCTATACAGGCTTTCTTCCACCATGTCACAGCAGCCTTTTCATCTTGGAAGTTCACCCCCATCCCACCTGAACCCCTGCTTTCAGTTCCCAACAGGAACTGTCTCTTTTTTTTTTGCTTATTTATATTCCCAGCATTTAACACAGAGCTTGGCATAGAATAAGAGCTTAATAAATGCTTGTTGACTTCATCTGACTTGACTTGATACCTACATTACAGGGTCCTTGTGAGGAAATCACTTTATAAATCTTAATGCACTATATAAATGTGACTATATAAGATGTCCCACAAGTCTTAGTGCTGTTTTATGCTAAAAGGCTTAAAACTGCACTAATACTTTCAGAACGCTATATATGTAAACTACAAATACACATATTCTCTGATTCAACATCACTCACACACACATATGTTGTGTGTATATATTATAATTTTACCAGGACATTTCTTCATTTGGCAATGCCTAGGCCCCAACTAGAAACCTCTCTGTTTACTGCCCAATCCCTTAACCGATTATTTAAATGTTGATTAGAGAAACAATATTCATATGTCTGCCCCTGGGTTTCCGCCTCAGTGTGTTGCCACAGACTTTTCTATTATGTTGGATCAGGTAGAAGAGGAAGACCAGCCCAAGGTAATCTAGCATTTCTCCTACTATATCTCTATTTAACAGTTGCTTATCAACATTAGTGCAGTCATCATTGTACATGTTAAACAATTACAACCACTATCAGCTGCTGGATTGATGCTAAATGAGAGCTTAGTCAATGTGACTGGTTAAAAGAAGAGAGAGTAGTCTCCTGAACACACATTGTTAGTGTGTTCCATTGGTATAAAATTCCTGCATGCAACCTTAGGGTCAAAATATCTAATGAATGTCAATGCAATGGAGAGGCAATGGGTAGCCTATCTGGAATCTCAACATGGTAGCAAATAAATTAAAAGTGTATCTGATTTCTATTCTCACCATCTCTTCCAAGAAGCATTTGATATCCACCCACCCTTCAAAAGAAAATAAATAAATGACTAAAAAGTCATTTAAATGGCTATTTCTTAAGAGTGATATGATTTGATGGAATATGGGGAATGAATTCCTAAGATCTCTAACCTTATTTTTACCTCCCTCAATCTTACTTTCCATACTTCTTCAATTTTTTGTTTTCTCTTACTTATACATGTAAATAAATTATTACTTAATAAATCTAGTCTTTTTATGGATTATTTTATGTTTCATTTACAAAGCTGCTGTCCATATACTATACTGTATCCTTCATCAAGTAGATATATCTCTTGTGGTACTTCAGCTTTGAACTTTCTGCCAGGGGAAATCTGATTTGTCTGAGTGAGGTATCCCAAAGTCTGTTGTTTCTCATTTCAGGACATTTCCAGGCCCATTTTACAGGGAGTTATTTTTGAATGATACTTAAGGACTATTTCCACTTGGCAATGTTAAAGTCCAGTTAGTGAAGCAAATATGTAAATCAATGTCAAAAGAGAATTTGCAACAACTATTAATATTTCTGAAATACTGGCACATATACTCAGCTCTACAGATTATGAAAATAAGACTTTCCTTTAGAATTTGATATGAGTGGCCAAACTTCTTGAAATAATTTGATCAGGAAGGTAACAGGTAGAACTTAGCTGAATTGTTGTTGACTTATTGAACTTTCAGTTTACTAAATGCGTTAATATATATTGTTTCATATGATCTGCACAGTAGCACTGCGAGCTATGTTATGTGTGAATATCTCCATTTTTCAAGTGAAAAACCTAAGATTCAGGAAAGTGAAGTGATTTGTGAGGAGGAAGACTAAGGATTATAGCAGGATGGATGGCAAGAGTCCAAGCTATCCATGGTGTAATAAAAAATGCAAATTAAAAAATTCTGAGGTTATATTATCCTTCCTTTCTTACCTTTCCAGTTGTCTTACCTCATTCTCCCCCCTGTCTACCCCCCCCCACACACACACCAGTACTCTTTGTTTCAGTGACCCTAGCCTCCTGACCATGAACAAGACACTCCATCTCTCAGCTTTGGGCATTTCCTCTGGCTGTCCACAAAATCTAGAATGTTCTCCCTCCTCATTTCTGCCTCCTAACTTCCCTGGATTCCTTCAAGTCCCAATCAAAATTTAATTTTCTACAACAGACCTGCACAACTTAGCAGCAGGTAGGGGCCAAAATTTAAAAGGCTAAACTTCTTCAGGCCACAGATAGGTTTTTAGCAGCTCACTTTCCAAGTAAAGGTATAATTAATGATTAAATTATTTTGCAAATAAACCATATTTTAAAAAATAGAAATTTCAATTAATGTCAATGAATTATGTTTATTACTTAAGATTTTTATTTATCATAAAATCACATTAATGTTTTTAAAAATTACTTTGCTGGGTGATACAAGTTTTAATACATTTTTCACATTTTCTTGCTTGTTTACATTTAGTAACAACCAAAAACATGGTGAGAAGATACTACTCTTGCTCCTCTCATATTAGAGACAGATTGATAATGGTTGTTTGCCATGGTTCATATGACAAACAGGAGAGAGTGTGCAGTGGCAACCCACTTGCCAAATTACATGATGGGCACAATACTGACTAGTGGAAGGCAGGTTAGGCAGGGCACCAACAAAGTGCTTGTTATGTCTTTACTTTCTTTTATGTCCTCTACATTTTTTGCAAGCTGCCCAAAATCCTTTAGCAGCCTGGGGGTCTTATGTTGTACAGGCCTGTTCTTGAGGAAGCCTTTCCTAATCTCTCTTAATTTCAGTGACTTCTCTCTTTTCATTATTTTTCCATTTATTATATATAGCTATACGTATCTATAATCTCTACCTTATTCATATATATTTGTTTGCTTGTTATCTCTTCCATTAGATTTTGAATTCCTTGAAGGCAAGGGGCCTAGCAAGATGTCTGGTACATAGTGGACACTAAATAAATGTATATTGACTGATTGAATATTAAGCACAGTGCCTGGCACAGAGTAGGCACTTAATTGTTTATTGACTGAATTTTATCATATCCTGTAGATTGGCAAAAAAGTCATGAAAAGAGAACTAATACATCATAGGTAGAGCTAGAAACTGGTCCATCCATTCTAGATAACAACTTATAATTAAGCAAGAAAATTGACTAAACCATTCAAATCTTCTGACCCAGTAATCCTATTACTGGAATATGCCTTCCAAGGAAATCAAAATGCCAAAACAAAAGTCTAATATGGACCAAGTTATTAATAGTATTTTTGATTGTAAGGAACTGAAAAGGAAGTTGGCATCCATCAACTGGGGAATGACTAAATAAACTGTGGTGCATTAATGTAATGAAATATTGTTGTTCAGGAAAAAGTGGGAACTTAGAGAAACGTGGAAAAACATATGGACTGATGTAGAGTGAAATAAGTTGAATCATGAAAACAATATACATAATGACTACAACAATGAAAATAATAAAAACAATAAAAATTAATTTGAACCTTGAATAACTGAAAGAGGATAATTATTCTGGAGAATAGATAATGGAATATATTCCTCTTTTCAGAGAAGAGATGGGATAATTTCAGCACAATATTGTGTGTTTTATCAGACACAGTCATTGTACAGGGGGTCTTTTTGCTTGGTGTGGGAGGAAATTTCCAGAAAGCACTGTGATATAAAAATTAAAGGCATCAATAAAACTTATTTTTAAAAAATGTTACGGAGAAATCAGAATGGTATTTTGCCAGATCAGTCTAGAACTTTTAGGAACAGAAACAGAGCCCCATACTCAGATGATAAAACTATATATATGTTTCCTTATAGTGTATAAACTGATCTGAGGATAAAGAACCTATTAAGAGGCTCTTGATATCCTCTTTCTTGTACCCCACCACATAGACAGCACCATCAAGCCAGTGTCTATAGTCCAAAAGAGGGATATTTTGTGGGGTATCTCACCACACCAACCTTTCTTCAGGTCTTCAATGAACCAGTGATGCCATCCTCTGTGAGTATTTCCTATATCCATGCCAGTCACAACCTATCCATGTCTTCTCATCCTTTCCAGTTCTTGACTGTAGACTCCCATAAGTTTACTTAGTCTACTAGAAGTCTTCGTCCATTTCTTAGCATTTTTAGGTATGAATATAACACCTGTCTGTTTATTTTTCCCTTACTTATATTATGTGACCAGCATCCTTTATCCATTTATTGGAGAATATCTTTTAAAAAAAGACAATAACATTTCATTTAGTAAGATGAGCCTCATACTTATCAGGTCTAAAACCTGGGAATTTATGTTGACCAAGGAAGAAAGACATCTTCCTTCAATCTCATTTGTTCTTCATAAAATTCTGGGAGGTATTGCTATTGTACCCATTTTGTAGTTGAGAAAACTGAGGCAAATAGAGGTTAAGTGACTTGCCCAGGGTCATAGAACTAGTAAGTGTCTAAGGTAGGATATAATAATAACAATCATTATGATTATTATTAACATTTATATAGTCCTTACTATGTGCCAGGCACTGTGCAAAGTGCTTTACAGTTATTATCCCATTTGACCCTCACAATAACCCTTCTATTATTATCCCCATTTTACAAATGAGGAAACTGAGGCAAGCAAAAGTTAAGTGACTTGTCCAGGGTCACAGAGCTAGTGTTACATTTGAACTAACTCTAGATACAGTGTTCTATCCATTGTACCATCAACTACTTCAAAAACAGTTTAGCAAAGCCAGCTATCACATGGGACATTTCCTGGGAAGCACCAGCTTTGAGAATTGCTTTGTGAATAACTCCAAGTTCAAGACTTCCTGATTTTGAGAGTTTGGAAACTGAATCTTCTAGAGAGTTATGATTTCTTGGTACACCCTGTGCCCTGGAGAAGGAAGAAGACAGCACACATGGATCCTATACAGTCTCTTAATTGGGGAACAAAGTCAGTGAGTTACATGGACAGAAATCTGATGAGAAGGAGTAAACTCTTTTATTTACTTTTAAATAAAACCTGAAGGCTTTTCAAATTGAAAGGACTCATGAATCAGTATAGTATAATGAAAAGACTCTAAAGAATCTTTAGGCCCCCAGGGTCTAAAGACCCAGGTTCCATATTGTCAATGTATGATTTCTATCATGACAGTAGTCATGCACCTCAGTTTTGACATGTGTAAAATGTGGATGACTTCTTGAATCAGGTTATATAGATTTTTTGTAAAGGCAAAATGATAGTTGTGAGAGTCTTTCAACATGTAACCACCCCAAGCAAATACTAGGTTTTATAATAAATTTTCTTATGTACTCAAATAGACCAAGATTTCAGTCTGTTTAACCCCTAGAAACCTAGAAAACCTAGAAATATAGAAAAAGGGTGTGTTTGAGGGAAATTCCAAAGCAGAACTTTATTTATTTTATTATTCAGTGTCACTGATGCTGGACAACTCTCTTGAGCCAGAAAAGGGCACCTCATCTCAAGGTCAGCCAAGCTGTTCTCTTGCAGCAGCCAGGATGTGAAATCACAGGATGATTACATTGGCATTCTCTTCTGCAGTCTGGCCTATGTCTGGGAGACTACCCAAAGGGGAAATAGGCTGATAGATTGTTGATTGCAGTTTCCTAGGGAAGGATAGATTGAAGAATACCATACATTGAAACCTTGCAGCAAGGTAGTTTTAAATAGATTTAATTTCTTTCAAGATAAATCTAGATCAGCAGAAAGTTTAGAGCCATTTGATTTAAGGAAAAACAAGATATGATTAGCACAAAAGGCAAGGAGGACTAAAGGAAACAGTGGTCTAAATTGGTTTAAAATAGGAGTATTTCCCCCTCAGTGGCAAAAGTTCAATATCTAATATTAAGCTCTGCACTTAGTAAATACTTAATATAGGTTTGTTGAATGAATGAATGAATGAATTTTAGTACTATTTGAGGCAGGGCCATCATCATTAAAGCAGACTAGTACAGTACAAGGAGAGCTAGACTTGGGGTCAGAAACCTTGTGTTTGAATTTTGCCTCAACTACATTTTAAATGCATTACTTTTGGAAAGTTTTAGGATCATAGGTTTAAATCTAAAAGGGATCTCAGAGCTTATCTAATTCAACCTATCTTATTTTACAGATAAGGAAACTGAGTCCCCTTTTAGCCATTAGAGCATCATTTTCTTATCCATAAAATGGGGAGGACACTTGTATTACCTACTTCCTAGGGCTGTTGTGAGCACATTTCCCAAAACCTAAAGTGTTATATAGATATAATCTCTGATGCAAAATATGGTATCACGACTTTCCTCATTGGTGCAAACTGATTAGAATGCTCCAAAAATGCTCCAAACATGCATGAGTATTGGAGTTTGCAAGGGCTTGGGAAAAAAGAGATCCTGGTCTTTTCTGGCTTCCAACTTCAAAAGAGAAGACATAGGTTTCCAAATTCTCTTTAAAGAGAGATTCTTAAAGGAAAAGAAAGAGTAGGAAGAAGCCAACATGTAAAGGAGCCAGCACCTGGATTATGTCCCTGTCTTCAGCTTACTATACTAAAAAATTCAGGGAATTTCTCCCTGGGGACCCTTCTCCCTCCCTCTGTGTGTGTATGTGTGTGTGTGTGTCTCCCCCTACCCCTATTCCCTAACATTGTATTATGTGGGTAAGATCTTCTTAGAGTGAGTCAGCATTCCCTACTGATTAGAAGTCCAGCTTGGGATTTCAGAAGGCCCTGTGTTTAAGTCCTAACTCGAACCAGGGGCAAGTTACACACACACACACACACACACACACACACACACACACACACACACGCACAATTTATGTTCAGAAATTTGGCTGCTGTACTAAGTTCACATGAGCATATATGTATGAAATGTACACACGCATTATCTGTTGCCAAGGCCTATCAGTTTCACCTTTGCAGGATCTTTTGAATATACACCTCTTTCTTCTTTGATTCTGCTACCATCCTCATGCAGACTCTCAACTCCTGATGCTTGGACTATTGCTCTACAGGCTAAAAATCTCTTCACACTTCTGTTCATCCTACATTCAGTCACCAAAGTGATTTTTCTAAACTGCCGGTCTAATCATGTCACACCCATGCTTTAAAAACTTCCTATAACTTACAGGATCAAATACAAACTTTTCTGTTTGGTGTTCAGAGCCCCACACCCCTACCTTTCCAGTCTTCTTACATCTTATATATCTCCATCCCTCAATGTACTCTTGGATCCAGTGTCATTGGCCTTTTTGGTATTCCATGAATAAGACATCCATCTCTTAGCTCTGGGCATTTTGTCTGGCTGTGCCCCATGCCTGTAACGCTCTCCCTTCTCATCTCTGCCTCCTGACTTCCCTGTTTTTTTTTCGGGTCCTAACTAAAATCTCATCTTCTAAGGAAAGTCTTTTCTAAATGCTCTTAATTATATTGTCTTCCCTCTACTCATTGTTTCCTATTTATTTGCTATATAGTCTGTGCAACTTTGTTTGCTTGTTGTCTTCTCCATTACATTGTGAGGTCCTTGAGGGCAGAGACTGTCTTTTGCCTATCTTTATATCCCTAGAATTTAACACAGTGCTTGACACATAGCATGCATTTCTTAAATGCTTATTGATTTCCTGACTTAGTGAATGTTAGTTATGATTATTATTGTACCCCTGGTATTTTTCGCACCAGCTGGAGAATCTATCTCCTTCACCACTTTTTCTTCGTACGCTGCCTTCCCGAATCACTCCACAGTAGCCAAGGAGTTCCAATATAGGATCCATATTTGTCATTCTCTAGGGCCATGTGAAGATATATACCCCTCACTCCCTCCCTGCCAAATTCTAATCACAAAATATATTCCCTATAATTTAGAAGTGAAGAATGGAAGCACTTTAAAACAATATTCTGATCATTTAATCAACAAGCATTTATATTAAACTCCTGTTTTACCATGTTCCACATGGGTTTCAGGAATATGAAAACAAAAATGAAACAGTCTCTGTCCTCAAGGAACTTGCATTCTATCGGGTATTTTGACTATGAAATTGTGAAATACAATCCCTTCACCATATGAAGACTCCTGACCTTAATTAAGTCTATTTAGTTTGTTAGGAAGAAAGTCTACATGTTGAATGGGAGGGGGAAATTCTTCTTTTTAATGTTATAAAATGACCTTTCAGAAAGTATACATTATTTAATTGGACAAAAGTATGGGGGAAAGGGTTTTATTTTCCTCCAAAAATAGTGTAATATGAAAGCAGGATTTAGCTATCCCCAGGACTGAAATTACAGTTAATAAAGGGTTGCTAAGTATGAAGAATCAAATGCAAAATAATCAGTGGTGTTTTTCCTGAGCGAATGAATGAGTCATCCTTGATGCCAAGAGCCTAAGCACATCTGGAATGTCAATGCTAATGTGATATGACATAGGAAGTTTTCTGATTATGAAACAGTGCTCTGAGGGTGAAATATTTGTTCTCTTTTCTGATTTAATTGCATCTATTTTTTTTTCTACTTTGGCACTTTCCAGGAAAATTTAAATGTATAATAGAAATTAAACATTAATCCTGCATCTCTGTAGGATTGAGAAATCTGAAACATAGACATAGAATTTTAAATTGAGGGCAGAGAGCAAGGGAATAGGAAGATGGCAGAGAGTTTTCAGATCTGCTATTTTGAGGGAGAAAGACCCTCAGAAGATAGGTGACAGGAAAAACTCTTTTGTGGAAATAAAGATCCCATTGGGAAGTATCATTCAAGGCTAACTCTTCTTGATGGTTCAGATTGTCCTTTATTAAAAAAAATCATTTCTAGCTTAGTAGTTTTGTCTCAACAGAACTGGGACTCAATTCAAAATAACTCTCCATATTGCACATCAGGATTGCATATAAGCAGCTATTCATAATCCCATACTTTAATGTCAAATATGTTGATATTAAAATAAAAAAATCATAATGAAATGTGACTGTATTATGTTTCTAGAATGCCAAATAAGATTTGCTCCCAATTATTCTTTTGTATACATATAAGGAAAATATGAAAATGGAGACAAAAATGAGAACATGATATAAAATAGAATAAAAATATAGAAAATAGAATAAGAAAATATGAGGGGAAATTGGTTAAGAAAAGAAAATCAACCAGGAAACCAGAAGTCAGTCACCAAACATTTATTTAGCATTTACTATGTTCAAAGAATTGGACTAAGTGCTATAGATAAAAATAAAGGCAAAAAGATGGTCTCTGCCCTCAAGGAGCTCATATTCTAACAGAGAAGAAAACAAACAACTCTATACATGCAAGATTTATCAGAATAAATGAAAGATAATCTCAGAAGGGCACATATCAGTGGCCAGAGTTGGGGTAGGAAAAATGGGACCAGGAAAATCTTCTTTCAGAAGGTAAGATGTGGGTCTTGAAGGAAACCAGTAGGAGCAGGCAGAAATGAGGAGGGGGAGAGTTCTAGTCATGGGGGACAATCAGTGAAAAGGCCAAAAATCATGTGTGAGGAACCACCAAAAAGGCCAGTGTAGCTGGATCATAGTGTATATAGAGGG
>CM053585.1:122913979-122945416 GCA_028646515.1 Pseudochirops corinnae | reverse complement strand
ACAGGCACTGTGGTTGGGAGGTCCATCCTGCCCTACCAAAAAGTCAGAGGCGTGAGGGGGGGAAGACATAGGAGAGAATAGATTGGGGGTGGGTGGATACACTGGGATGGCTGTTTTGGGGCGGTGGGTAGGGGAAAGATGGAGAGAAAATTTGTAACTCAAAATTTCATGGAAATGAATGATGTAAACTAAAATTAAAAAAATAAAATAAAATAAAATAAAATGAACTAGAGAAAAAAAAGAAACTGATATGATGACGAGGATTCATGACTCTGCTGGTACTTCTGTCTTTGCTGTGTTGGTCTTCCTTTTAGATGAAGGAGATGGGAGATTGCCACAATCTTGTCAGTTTTTAAATTGTCTAGGAATTGTCTACCAAGAAAATCAGAAATGGAGTCCATGATGGGTTTACTGGCTAGCTTGTCCAGCATCACTGCCCCAAGGAATGATGGAGTATTCTATTTCCTCTTCTGTTATTCTAGACAATTTGCATGTATTTTAAATAAATTCTTCCATTTTACTTAGATTGTCAGACTTATTGACAAATAGTTGAGCAAAATAACTTCTAGTAAGTTGTTTAATTTCCTCTGTATTCGTGGCTAATTCACCCTTTTTATGTTTGATACTAGTAATTTGTTTTTCTCCTTTTTAAAATGTCAAATTAACTAATGATTATTTATTTTATCTTTTTTTCCCATAAAACCAGTTTTTAGTTTTAATTGTTAGCTCAATTGTGTTCTTTCAATTTTATTCTTGCCTTCAATATTCAAGATTTTCTATTTGATGTTTAATTGGGCATTTTTTATTTGTTCTTTTTCTAGGTTTTTTTTTTAATGGCATGACAAATTCATTAATGTGATCTTTCTCTATTTTGTTGCTGTAAGCCTTTAGAGATATAAATTTTCACTTAAGGACTGTTTTGGCTAAATCCCATAAATTTTGGTATACCATGCCATTGTTGTCATTTACTGTAATAAAATTATTGATTGCTTCTGTGATTTGTTCTTTGGCCCATTAATTCTTTAGAATTAGATTATTTAGTTTCCAATTAATTTTAAATTTGTGTTTCAGACCATAATGCGATAATGATCTGAAAAGGTTGCATTTAATATTTCTGCTTTTCTGCATTTGTTTGTGAGGTTTTTGGTGACCTAATATGTGGTCAGTTTTTGTGAAGGTGCCAGGTATAGTTGAGAAAAGGGTATATTCCTTTCTATTTCCATTCAGTTTTCTCCAGAGGTCTATCACATATAACTTTTCTAAAAATATTATCTTTTAACATCTTTGTTATTTATTTTATGGTTAGATCTATCTAGTTCTGAGAAGGGGAGCTTGAGGTTCCCCAACTAGTATAGTTTTACTCTCTATTTCATCACTTAAATAATTTATCTTTTTCTTTAAGAATTTGGATGCTAGGCCATTTGGTGTATATATGTTTAGTATTGATATTACTTTATTGTCTAAGGTATCTTTTAGCAAAATATAGTTTCTCTGCTTATCTTTTTTAATTAGGCTTATTTTTTTTTTATTTTGCTTTGTCTGAGATCATGATTGCCAACCCTGTCCTTTTTTAACCTCAGGTGAAGCATAATAATATCTGGTCCAGCTCCTTAGTTTTACTCTGTGTGTGTCTCTCCATTTCAAATGTGTTTCTCGTAACAACATATTGTTAGATTCTGGTTTCTAATCCATTCTGCTATCTACTTCCATTTTTAGGGATGAGCTCATCCCATTCACATTCACATTTATGATTACTAGCTGTACATTTCCTTCTGTCCCATTGTTTTCTGCTTATCCTTCTCATTCTTTTTTTCCTGTTCCTCCTCTAAAATCTGTTTTGCTCCTGACCACAGCCTTCTTTTATCTGCCCTCCCTTTTGTCATCCCTTCTCCTTTCATTTATCTCCTTCTCCTCTTTCTTCTCTGTTGAGTAAGTTAGATTTCTATTACCAGTTGAGTATGTATGTGTCATACATATACATATACATACATATGTGTACGTATTATATATACATACATATAATATACATATACAAATATATATTCTCTCTTTGAACCAATTTAGATGTGAGTAAGGCTCAAGCCTTGTTTCCACAAACCCCCCACCCCTATTTTCTCCTCCACTGCAAAAGTTCTTTCTTGCACAACTCTTTATTTGAAATAATTTTTTTCCCATTCTTCCTCTCCCTTTTACCTTCTCTCAGGGCATTCCTCTTTCACACCTATTCATTTAAAAAAAAATATCATTCCAACATAATCAGCTTTCTATGTATGTCTTTCTATGAAGATTCCTTCTAACTACCCTAACAATGAGTTCTTTGAAGATACATGTATCATCTTAAGTATATGAAAAGCTAAACAGTTTAACCTTTTTCAGTCGCTTATGCTTTCTCTTTTGTATTTACCTTTTTATACTTCTCTTAAGGCTTATATTATAAATACAATTTTTTTGTATTTGAAAAAATACAATTTTTTCGGCTTCGGTCTTTTTTTGCATTGCTATTTTTAGAGCTAGATCTGGGGGTTTGGAAGTTTTCAGTGCTTCTAAGGTGGTATAATTTCAGGAGAGGTGTGGTCACTACTTTCTTGGTCTACACTGTGGTCCTTACTCAGGAATGGCCCCTGATTCCTTTGGATTGCAATTTATTCTGCTCCTCAGGGTCTCTTATCCCTAGAGACTAATATTGCCCCTTAGGATTTCCACTCCTTCTTGACCAAAAATGCTTCTCTCTGCCCTTGAACTATGATCCAAGAATGGGCATAGGCAATGGAGTTGCCACAGAATCTGGTTCTCTCTCCAGTGCTATCCCCAGGGTACTCTATAACCTCTTTTTGACAATTTGCCAGGTGCCCTTAAAGACTCTGGCTTGAGAGCTCCCAAGGCTGTTCCTGTTGCTTTTCTAAACACCACTTAGTCCCACCACTATGTGGGCTCTTGATTAACTCTCCTCCCAACCCCTCCACCACCACACATCTCTTTTTCTGAACTCCTGTGCTGTCTTAGGCTGGAAGAATGTCTCACTCTGACCTTCTGTTGATTCTGCCACTCCAGAGTTTGAGTTGAAGTGATATCGTAAAGTTGTTTGGAGGAGAATATTGGGAGAATCTTGTTGAGTCATTTTTTTCAGTCATGTCCAACTCTTTGTGACCCCTTTGAGAATTTTGTTGGCAAAGATACTAGAGTAATTTTCCATTTCCTTTCCAGCTCATTTGACAAATAAGGGAACTGAGGTAAACAGGGTTAAATGACTTTCCCAGGGTCACATGAATAGTCAGTGTCTGGGGCTTGATTTGAATTTAGGAATAGGATTCTTCCTGATTCCAGGCCCAGTACTTTATCCACTGTGCCACCTGGGATAGTTCAGATGAATGCTTTCTCTATTCTACCATCTCAACTCTGTCCTCAAAACTCAAGAATCACGATTCTAGGAAGCACAGTTTACTCATAGCTTGCCACACATAGCAAATTTATTTCTACTTCTGGGCCTTTACTCATGCTGATACCCTTTGCCTGAAATATGACCTCCTATCCCCATATCTCTTTTTCCTTCTTTTTCCTTTGTCCCTTTGTAGCCTTTGAAGTCTTTACATAGTCTAGTTTCACCCTACCTATTCAACTTTATTTTGCATTCTTCCTTTTTATAAATCCTCTAATCTAATGTAATAGGGAACTGGTGAGCTGGACTGCTTGACTTCCAGGAAGGTATAATGATGTGTAATGGAAGGCAGATTTAGGAAGGGTTCAGTGGTAATAGTTTTATTCCTCTTGTCCTTTCAGTGTTTTGCTCTTTGGAGATTCCTGTAGTTGTATGCTGCAGTAATTTCTGGAAGAGAACTAAACCAGAACAGCTTTGTTGTTATAAAAGGCTATTAAATAAAGTTCTATTCATAACCTGTTTTCTGTTCTTGAACACAAGAATCTGTTCCTGCAGATCACTCAGGGAAGGTGCCTGGTTGCCAAAATGCAGTTCAATCACACCATCCTGGTGCAAATACTCTGGAGAACAGAAATACACAAACTTTTCATTTCTGGAAAAGACAAGTTAATCTATATAGGCATAACTGTGTTTAGCTTGACCAAGCCAGGTCAAATGGATGGATTGACCCAAAGCATGTAGAAGCATTCTTGAACATATTGCATCCAAGTTCACATTCAATTTCATACACTTGGAAACTGCGTAGATCATTCAAGTACTCATCAGCTTAAGAGCTGCTTGAGTCTTGCCAAAGGGATGCTTTCTTTAGGGTGCACTGCTTCTTACAAAATTCGACATGCTTCAGATTTGTGAACTAGTGAGAGTTTGAGTGGAGGACAAATGCAGAAAATGATGGTCTTTGGTAGAAGGAACTGATGGAACCTTGCTTTTGTACTTCAGACTTTCTATTCTGGGACGGCTTTCTCAGAGCCATTTGTCTTTTACTTGTGGGTAAACGACCTTGAATCATGAAAGGAATAACTAGACTGTATTCTGGTTCCATTCAAGGGTACAGACTGGCCATGGGATCCTTAGGTTAACTGGAAAATTCAGGCTCTAGATGAGCTCAAAATTAAAGCAGCTCTATAAAACCTGGTATGGTATTTTCAGTCTGTAGCAACACCCTTCAATAAATTTTAACAGCATATTTCAGATTTACCCAGTCATTTTGTGGTTGCATAGTTAGAGAGCATCTTGCAAGTACTCACATAACTAGAGAGCATCTTGATCTCATCCATGAAATTGGCAGTGCATATTCATCAGGTCTGTTCAGTCCTCAAAGGATTCTGAGAATACTGTCTCTATATAAAATTATACAATTGTGTATTTGGCTGAGAAGAACCTGAATTTTTCAGCTATATTATATCTCCTTTTACATAGTAAAGATGGGACCCCTAGGGAACTTCTACTTCTGAATGTGTGCTATGGCCTAGCAATGTCCAGATGGTACTCAGATTCCTATGAATCTTTTAATGCAAACTTTTAATGGTGAATCAATCAAGGGTTCTACACCTTCTCACCCATCATTATATATATATTTTCTAAATGCTCACTTCCAGAGGAATTTGGTGGCCTGCACTGCTTTTGAAGAATTGCAAATAATTCTCACCACCAAAGAGAGCTGCTACAAATATTTTAGAACATATAGGTTCTTTTCCTTTTTCACTAATTACCTTTGGAAATAGACTTAATAGTGATTCAGCAGAAGTGCTAGTGTTCCTTGATAATTTTTCTTCTTTTGCCTTATGACTTGCACTCATACACATCTTAGTACCTCTTTTAATTATAGATTCCCATTTTCTAGACTCCCTCAATTTTTGCTCTACAGAATTCCACCCCATTCTTACCTTGTGGGCTCCACAAATACAGACAATTTGACTGTTGTCCCAATTGGACCCAATGTACTGGATTTTGCTGTACTCTCATTACTGACTCTGTATATATCATTCAAGTATCTATTTTTTTACATGTTGTCTCCCCTGTTAGAATGTAATTTTCTGGAAGATAGGCATTGCTTTAACCTTTCTTTTCATTGTCTGCATTTAGCAGTGTGCCTGCAAAGTAATAAGTGCCTAATAACTGACTTGTTGACTGACTTGGCCGGCCAACTGATATCCCTAGTATAGCCAAGAGCCCAGGGATCTGCTTAAATGAAGACAGGAACATTGTCTCTAGAGCCTTGATGCAAGGGATTGCAAGTACTCCCATGGTACCTAGTAGGTTCTTTTTTTTTGGGAAAGCAGTATTCTAGATTAATCAGAAGTTACATAATTGTCTTGCATAGCACGATGGAGATAAATCAGGGTTCAGAACTAATAAGACAAAAAGATCAATTACATTGTCTTCATTATTTATTTTTTTTCCCTTGTGTATTGAAATATTTGAGTTTATTGATGATTAAGTTCATAATTTTCAGACAAAGAATTTTTAAAAATCATTTTATTCATTTTGAATTTAAATGCAAAAAGACAAAAAAACATCTTCAGGTACACAGGACAATACAAAAAGAGGATTCAATATGAAACCATTAATGTCAATTTCTTTAAACAATTTAAAAAAACTATGTAATAAATATTACACACCATTTTCAAAGCCACCCTGCTTTTCTGCTTTTCTGTGCTTACTTCTGAGTTGTTTGGGTTCTTTTTTTTGGTTCTCTGTTGTGCACTTTTTTCCTCCCTCCCTCTCCACCTTGCGGTAAAAAAGGCCACCATTAGACACAGATGTGTGTATATATTGTACATACATCCATACATGCATACTATAATACTTCTATCAATTTTTTCTCTGTAGGTTCTTTCATTGGTCCTTGTTATGGGAATCTGAAGATCTTCCCTGCCCCTAGGCCCTTTGTTTAAGTGGCTTAAGGGGCTCTGAGAACATTCCCTGATTTGAAAGTATACTCTGCCCCCTAATAGGCTGAATGTGGTCACATGGAGCGTGTGGTGGGAGGCTTGTTCTTCAGGAATCCCCACACCTTGTTGCTTTGTGATTGGGCAGTGGGGCAAGAGGGCTGTGACATTCTCTGATCTGGGAGAAGGCTATATATACTGCTGATGTGAGGCTTTGCTTTGGGGGCTCACTTTGGAAAGAGTTGTGTGATTTGGCCAGATGAAACTCTGGGAAGCCATTGAGCCCCCCGGCTGTGAAAAACCCAGATGTTGGTGCTTCCCTCTCTGGTAACTGAATAGGTAACTGATGTAATGGTCAGATGGTTGGAAGCCCATCTTCTGATCTCTTTCTTTGTCTGCTTGTAACTTCTGTTTGTAACTTGTGTTTGAATTCTCTGAAGTTCAGAGTGCTGACTTTACCCCCTGAACTAGGTAAATGATATATGTTTGATTGATTAAAATAAGATTGTTAACCTATTTTGAGTTGCTTTCCTTTAGAAAAGCAGATCTAAGAACCTGTGTTAGCAGCCATCCTGGGTATGCTAGGGTACTTGCTGATACAGTCCTTTGTAGTTGATTTGAGTATTTCTCAAAATAGTTGTTCATGGTTATTCTTTGAACAATTTTGCCATTATTATGTATAACTTTCTCTTGGTTCTGCTCATTGTACTCGTCATAACTTCATGCTAATCTTTCCATGTTTTTTTTAAATCAATGAGTTCATCATTTCTTACTGCACAGTATTATTCCATCACAATTATATACAACAACTTGTTTAGCCCTTCCCCAATTGATGGGCAATCCTTCAATTTCTAGTTCTTTGCCACCACAAAAATACTGCTATAAATATTTTAGAACATAATGGTTCTTTTTCTTTTTTTTCCCCCTGTTCCCTTTGGGAAACAGACCTAATAATGGTATTGCTGGGTCAAAGAGTATTCTTTGGGCATGATTCCAGATTGTTCTCTGAAATGGTTGGATCAGTTCACAGTTCTATCAACTGTGTATTAATGTCCCACATTATTGATCTTTTGATAAAAAACCCGTGCTACTGGGACTGCAAATATGTGTGGAAGCCCACTTGAGAATTGTTGCAGTTAGTTTTCAGGAAAGTACACTGGTTGTACTGGTTTAATCAAGGAACGGTAGACACTTAAAAGGAGCACAGGATCAGGAGTTGGAAGAGAAAATAGCAATCAGTTTGTTGAGGGGAAAAGAGAGAAAAAAACAACTACTCTTTGGCACAAATTAAGATAAGACCATGATTCAAGACTGTCATTGCCAAATTTTGCTATAGTGACTTTCCTCTCTGGAACTTGGGTTTGAATCACCAATCAATTAGCATTAGCCTTTACAAATTACTATCCACTTCAACCAATCTCAGTAATTTGGGGGTTTTACTTTTATTTTCTTAAAAGGAATTCACCCAGGAATTGTTTCGACTATGTGACATGGAAATAGCAGCTCTAAACTCTGACTGCTAGAGATTGCTACCCCCAGCAAAGCTGAAGTTTGGGAGGGTGGGAGCAGCTGCACTGCACAACTTTTAACCTTTCTTCCCCAGCATAGTTCCTCTTCAGAGTAGAGCCAATTATAATTGCACATTGAGGTACTCTGCTGGGGATAGTATCTCTGTCGTCAACCCTTTTTTCCCTTACAGTCTCTGGGCTGAGAGTACAGAGATACTGTATTGGACACCCCAAAACAATAAGGGGGGATGGTCTGATGCTGTTGAACATATCCATCTGAAACCAGAATTGCATCTCAGCAGATGATTATACAGCCTTCCCTTAAAAATGGGTGTATGAGGGGAGTGGAAGGAAGGGAGGGGAGAGAGAAAAGGAAAGTAAACCTCTCCCCAGAACCCTTCAGAAAGAGAGAGAAACAAAAGACAGCCCCTCCTTACCCCCATTTTGTGAATCTATATCTGTTTAAAAGCAGTCCTTTTGTCTCTCTGATGGGAATGGTATCTTAAAATCATTTAGTGTTATATTAGGTAAATGTCCAGTTTGAGAATAGAGTAGTGTACACTAACAATAGCCTTTCATAATCAAAAAGTCAAAATAAAACATTCATTAAAAAAGATGCCTTTATCTGGTTTCAGTCACAAACCATTTTCTTCTTTGACTTTTCTTAGAGGGGGCAGTTTTCAAGGTCAATAACAGTCTTTTGAAATTGGTAAGACCAATCTTGAAAGTAATAAAACAATGTGAACTACTAATAATCTGTTAATGAGAAATTACAAAATTAGATTAAAAATAAAAGTATGCTATTGTAACTTTAGGTCAAATAAAGGACTTTAGGCATACTTCATAGTGGAAAAGCTAAATATACCAAATGGTTGAGTCCTATGGGGAAAACATTGGTGGGGAATATGCCTCGTAGGTGCCCAATGGAACACTTTCTACCAAATTTACACTGAAAACAGTCTCTTCTACAACTTTTTCAACTAAACCAAGGTTTCACTAATGTTAGTTTAACATGGACCTTGTGTAAACAGAACAATGCAAAACTTTAAATAGAAGAGATGATAGACTAGCGGTGTGTATTAAAAAATTTGTAAGAAAGTCATGACTATGAAACTGGGAGCATGAGAAAAAGAATCTGAATGAAGATAAAAGGACAGAGAAATAGATTAATGCACTGTACTGAAGTAGGGAAAGCACTGAATATGAAGTAAGAGCGTCTACATTCAAATTCCATCTCTGCAACTTACTAGTTATGTGATCTTAGGCAAGACACTAGACTTTTTTTTTAGACCTTAGTTTCCTCATCTATAAAATGAGTCTTGGACAAGGTAGCCTCTAAGGTTCATTTCATCTCTAGATCTATGGTTTGCCAGAATTGCTCAGCCAGTTTTCTTCTACAAATTTAAGAGTCCTTAGAAAAGTAAGATAAGGAAGAGGTTTCAACTCTACAAATAACTGCTATAAGTCAAATTTCTGAAAGCAAAATAGTTGATAAATTCTTGACTTGCCTTTTATACAACTACATTTCTTAGAAGGGAGGAGGAGACTGAAAAAACAACTGTGCTTTACTTAATTCTAACCTACAAGAATAGTTAGTACTGAGCCTGGGGGAAAGAGTTCATGTAAACTTAATAGCTAGCATTCATAGCAGCTGAAAAAGGAAATGCTGGACAAAGTAGGTCCTACCCTAGACTTTAGGAAAAAAGATTTCAAAAAGGTCATATGATGATAGGTGTCACTCCAGGCCCACAGACACTCAAAAAGAAATGTAGCCCACAAGGATAGAAGATTTATTTTTTTTCTTTAATTTATTTAGTATTTTGTTCCCCTAATTACATGTAAAAACAATTTTTAACATTCATTTTTTAGAACTTTGAGTTCCAAATTCTCTCCTTCCTCCCTCCCCACCCCCATCCCCCATTGAGAAAGCAAGCAATTTGATACAGGTTATACATAATTTTGTCAGGCAAAACATTTCCATATTAGTCATGTTGTGAAAGAAAACATAGATCCCCTCCAAAAAAACCCTCAATAAAAATGAAGTAAAAAAAAGTATGCTCCAATCTGTATTCCGACATCATCAGTTCTTTGGAGATGGATAGCATTTTTCACCATAAGTCCTTTAGAGTTGTATTGGAACATTATATTGCTGAGAGTAGATAAGTCATTAACAACTGATCATCTTACAAAATGGTTGTTACTTTGTACATAGTACATTTCACTTGGTATCTGCTCATATAAATCTTTACAAGTTTTCCTCTGAGAGCATCTTGCTCATCATTTCTTATAGCACAAATAGTATTCCATCATAATCACATAGTACAATTTCTTCAACAAATTGGTGAGCATCCTCCTAATTTCCAACTTCCTGTCATCAGAAAAGAACTGCTACAAATAGTTCTGTTCATATAGGTCCTTTTCCCTTTTGAGATATCTTTTATTTTTTGGATACAGACCTAGTAATGGCACTGATAGGTCAAAGGGTAGACATGGTTTTCTAGTCCTTTGGCCACAGCTTCCAATTGCTCTACAGAATGGTTGAATCAGTTCACACAACCACCAACAATGCATTAATGTCTCATTTTTCCCACAGCCTCTCAAACATTTCTCATTCTCTCTGTCTTATTAACCAGTCTAATAGTATGAGGTAGTACCTCATAATTGCTTCACATTACATTCCTCCAGTAAATAGCAATTTAGAGCAACTTCTCATATGGCTATAGATATTTTTGATTACTTCATCTGAAAACTGTTCATATCTCTTGATCATTTATCAATTCAGGAATGCCTCCTATTTTTATAAGTTTGACTCAGTTCTCTATATTGAGAAATGAGGCCTTTTATCAGAGAAACTTGCTTCACAAACTTTTTCACAGTTACCGTTGCTAAATGTATTTCCCTCCATCCTATTCCCTGTCCCACACCTCCCATTTATTCTGTTCTCACTCTCTTTTCACCTTGTCCCTCCTCAACAGTATTTTCTTCTGACTACCATCTCCACCAATCTTTCCTCCCTTCTATTACCCCCCCCTTCTCTTCCCCTCTTGCCCTCCTTTCCTGTAGGAGAAGATAGATTTCTTTACCCAACTGAGTGTGTATGTTATTTCCACTTAGAGCCAATTATGATGAGAGTAAGGTTCATTTACTTCTCCCCACTTCCCCCATCTTTCCCTCCACTGTAAAAACTTTTTCTTGTCTCTTTTATGTGAGATACTTTGGCCAATTCTACCCTTTACTTTCCCTTTTTTCAGTGTATTTCTTTTTCTTACTTCTTAATTTTATTTTTTCCTCTATCTTACCCCCTTAATTTTATTTTAAAAGATATTATCCCTTCATATTCAATTCATACCTGTGCCCTCTGTCTGTATATATTTCTAACTGCCCTAATAATTAGAAAGTTTTATGAGTTGTAAGTATCATTACCCATGTAGGAATATAAACAGTTTAACCTTATTATGTCCCTTATGATTTCCCTTTCCTGTTTACCTTTTTTATGCTTCTCTTGAATCTTGTATTTGAAAGTCAAATTTTTCTATTCATCTCTGGTCTTTTCATCAAGAACTTTTGAAAGCCCTTTATTTCAACTGAATATATTCTTCACCTCTCCCACTCCTACCCTGAAGGATTATATTCAGTTTTTCTGGGTAGGTAATTTTTGGTTGTAATCTTAACTCCTTGGCTTTCTGGAATATCATAAACTAAGCCCTCCCATCCTTTAGTATAGAAGCTGCTAAATCTTAGGTTATCCTGTTTGTGGCACTACAATACTTGAATTGTCTATTTTTGACTGCTTGCGGTATTTTCTCCTTGACCTGAAAGCCCTTGAATTTGACTATAATATTCCTGGGAATTTTCATTTTGGTATCTATTTGAGGAGGTGATCGGTGAATTTTTTCAATTTTTATTTTACACTCTGGTTCTAGGATATCAGGGCAATTTTCCTTGGTAATTTTTTGAAAAAAATGATGTCTCTAGGCTTTTTATTTTTCATCATGACTTTCAGGTAATCCAGTAATTTTAAAATGATCTCTCTTGGATCTATTTTCTAGGTCATTTGTTTTTCCAATGAGATGTTTCAAACAGTCTTCTATTTTTTTTTCATTCTTTTAATTTTGTTTGATTGTTTCTTGATTTCTCATAAAGTCATTAGATTCTATTTGCTCAATTATAATTTTTTAAGGAATATTTTCTTTGGTGAACTTTTGTATCTCCTTTTCCATTTGGCCAATTGTGCTTTTTAAGGCATTCTTCTCCTCACTGACTTTTTGTACCTCTTTTAGCATTTGGACTATTTTGTTTTTTAAGGTGTAATTTTTTCATTCTCTTTATTTCTTCTTTATTTTATTCTTCTTTATTTTATTTTTGTGTGTGAGAGCTGTTGACTTTCATGATTTTCTTGCATCACTCTCATTTTTCCCCCCAATTTTTCTTTTACCTCACTTACTTGATTTTCAAAATTCTTTTTTTAGGCTCTTCCTTTATCTGAGACAAATTCATATTTTTCTTGGAGGTTTTCAATGTTGGAGCTTTGATTTTGTTACCTTCCTCTGAGTGTATGTGTTTATTTACTTTGTTACCATAGTAACTTTTTATATGTAGATTATTTTCCTGTTCTTTGTTCCTTTTTACAATCCATGTCTTGACTTTTAACCCTTCCTTAAAGTGGGGCTCTGCTTCTAGAGTAGAGAGCACACTATCTCAAACTTCAGGGGTTTTGTGCAGCTGTTTTGAGAGCTACTTCTAGGGACCTGTAAGTTTTTACTTCTTCCAAGGTGGTTTGATCTAAGGAGAGGTATTTACTATTCTCCTAATCTGTGTTCTGTTCTGAGTGACCACAAACACTCTTTTCTGCACTGGAGCTGTGATGAGGGTTCCTGTTCCACTGTGACCACAAGCTCCGGTATACTAGTGCTCCTCATGCTGGGATTGCCACCCAGGACTTTGACCCAGATCTGAGTATGGGCAGAACAGCAGAGTCCTTCCCCCCAGTGCCAGCAAAAAGGCCCCTCCAATCTCTTTCTGATTAGTTCTTCAGCTCTATTACTGTCTGTGAGCTAGAACTGGAGAAGCAGCTACTGCCACTTCTGATTCAGTGCTTCACATTGCCTGCTCCTCTTTTACTAGGACCTAGTCTGTGCTGGCACGGTCTGTACTGGACTGTGTTCCACTGTCACTAAGGTGCAACAGATTTTTTCCCACTTATCCTCTAAGTTGTCTTTTCCTGGAAAATTATTTCACCACATCCTTTTTTGGTTTCTGCTGCTACAGGAATTGTTTTATGGCATTATTTAAAGGTATTCAGAGAGGTTTGGGGGAGAGCTGAAGAGAATCACTGCTCTTTCTCCTGTATCTTGACTTTGCCATCAATAAGAGGATTTTAAAAGTTAAATTTTAACAAAACAATTTTGGATCATGCAGTAAGGAGAAAACAAAGGGAGGAATCTAAAAAAAAATTAATATGGATTCACACAGAGCCATTTGGTTTTAGTAGCTGACCTGTTCAGCACCTAATTTTCATCTATCTTCTATATCAAGGAGTACTATCTTTAAAACTGTAACAATAATAGAAATAAGAATGATTAAGAGGCATAGGGCAGCTAGGTGGTATAGTGGATAGAGTATTGAGCCCAGAGAAAGGAAGACATCTTCTTGAGTTCAGATCTGGCCTCAGATACTACCTGTGTCATCCTGGGGAATTCACTTAACCTTGGTTGCCTCAGTTTCCTCATCTATAAAATGACTTAGAGAAGGAAGTGGCAAACCACTCCAGTATACCTGTCAAGGAAACCCCAAATGGGGTCATAAAGGGTCAGATATGATTAAATATTAAGAGGATTAGGGACTGGGCCTAGGACTGAACTGATTATAGGGAACTTTCCAATGAAAACATTGTCCACAATTCAGGTCAACATCTTTTAATCTTAGAATTGGCTAGAAGTTAAGTGATTTTCCCATGGTTATATAACCCATATTTGTCATAGATAGGACTTGAGTTCATGTTTTCCCAACTCTAAGGTCAGTTCTCTCTATCCCTTATGCCAAGTTGCTTCTCATAAACTTGTTTAGCATGGAATTTAAACCTAAGACAGGTGAAAAGATTATAAGGGAGAACCTGCCCTTAAAAGAGTTCAAGTCTCTTGGCTTAGGCAAATTTCATATCAAAGTATTTAAGGAGCTTTCAGGTGTGATTATCAGACCATTCTCAATGATATGTCAACTCTGAAGAATGGGAGTAATGCTGAAAGACTTGAGACAAACAAATAGTTAAGTTTAAAAAAAAAAAAGGGGGGGGGAATCCACAGAAAGAATTGATGTAGTCTGAATGAAGATGGAAGTATATTATTTTCACCTTCTTTATTTTTCCATAGTTTTTACCTTTTGTTCTGTTTTTTCTTTCACAACATGACTAATATGGAAATGTGTTTTTATATGACTGAAGATATATATAACCTGTATCAAACTGCTTACTGTCTTAGGAAGGGGTGAGTGGAATGAGGGAAGGAAAAAAATTGGAATTCAAAATTTCATTAAAAAATGAATGCTAGGAGTGGCTAGGTGGTACAATGAATAGAGCACGGGCCTTGGAATCAGGAGGACCTGAGTTCAAATCGGGCCTCAGACACTTAACACAAAAAACTAGCGGTGTGACTTTGGGCAAGTCACTTAAACCCAATTGCCCTACCTTTCCCTCTCCAAAAAAAAGCTAAAAAAAATGAATGCTAAAATTTGTCTTTACAAGTAATTAGAAAAAAAAATACTATTTAAAAGAAAAACAGGTGAAAGTTGGATTTTAGAAACAATAGATTAATGAAGTTGATATTTTCAGGAACAAATTTGCAAATGGATTATATACTACATCATTTTGAGCACTCAGGAAGGGAAGTTATGTGTCCCTTCTGGTCTACTACCCTGTTACAAAGAATAGGTGACTTGAAGGAGCTCGCTTAGTTGGGATAGGGAGCACAAACCAAATGAGGTGCATTTATCATCCAATACCCATCTCGAAGGCAGCAATCATGTTAGGCCAAAATGGAGCTCAATTTAGGGTACTCTGCTTGATGCCCTTTGGAGAGAGGTGTAAAGTCTTCATCCTGGGAGCCCCCCTTAGCAGGGCTTCAGCACCTTTCATCTTTTTTTTTTTTTCACCTTTCACCCTTCCCAGTGAGTAAATTTCAAGGGAACTTGACGGTATGTGTTCAAGGTGAAAAAAGTTTTTTGAGTTGAGTGTCATAGGAGAAGAGTAAATCAATGGGCATTTATTCCTATGTACCAGGCACTGTAGCTATAAAACAAAAATGAACAGTCCCTATCTTCAAGGAGCTTACATTCTATAGTGGGAAATAATGTACACATACGTGTCTAAAAAATATATGTAAATTTGTAGCACTTGGCTCAAAGGGTCAGTTGTATGGGACTCTTTCCTCATTGATGGAGATTGATTATTCAATGCCCTGAACCTATATCAAGAACATGCAGAGTTGGTGAGGGCAGAAAAAGAGAGAGATGTATGGCTTTTAGCATCAAGAGAGAATATGTGCCTTGCTAACCTTTCTTCAGCATTCTGGAGGGAGAACCACTGACAAGAAGCCAATACATAAAGGAACTGGCAATTTCTATCCCCAGCATACTATACTAAAGATTTGGTGGAATTTCCCCTTGGGTGAGATGTGAAATTCTCTCTTGGTTAAGCAAAGTTATCTTGATCCCAACAAAAGAACTAATTTAGTTCATATTATCATGAAGGGTTTTGAATGCCAAACAAAGGAATTTGTATTTGATCCTTGAGTCAATAGTGAGCCACTTGAAGAGTTAGTTTAGGGTTATTCTATTGCTTCTTGCCTACTATTTCTTTTAAATAAAAATGCATCTTATCAGTATACATAGTTATGTTGCAGTTTCCCTATAGTTTCTAAAAGTAAAAACACTTATTTAAAGAAGTATTTTCTTTTTACCTTTGTATCCTTACTACTTACACAGTAACTGGCATCATAGGTATTTAACAAATGACTGTTGATTGAATGGTTTTAGACAGCAAGGAAATGGTACGTCTGGAAACTGATGCTTCTTTCCATAAGGAGTGTGTATAGAAAATAACTGAGAAGGAAAGGAAGAAAGTGTAAGTGGAGTGAGAGAAATAGTAGGTCCAAGCTCTGAGACTCTTGGAAGAAATGTGGGTTATGTAATATAGTCCAGAAGTGTCTCTAAGGGAGCTTGTATAGTCCCATAACTTCTCTTCAGTAAAAGAGTAGGGAACATCCCCTCTAAGGATAGATCTAACCTGACCCTCAGCTTGATTTCTTTTGCTAGTTCTTAATTTAAAAACAAATTTAACTTTATATTTTTATTCTCAAACCAAGTCCATTAAGTTGCATTTCACTCGAATATAACTCTCAATTGATTTGTTGAGTGTATTGGAGAGAGTTGGTGATGGGGAAGTGGGGAGGGTCAATGATTATCAACAGAAAAAGATACCTCCTATCTTTACTTTGGTAACAGAAATTAATATGGAGAAGGGAACTGTAGGTATACCTTCTCCTGAGCTTTTATGACCTTGACCACCTTCAAGAGGTTTTCACAGTTATTTGCCTGGTTCTTTTTATTCATGGTAAAATTTAGAGCCTATGGTACCTAGTTCTTTGTCTTTAAGATATCCTGGTAATTTGTCGAGATATTCTTGGCTTTCACTGCACTAGCCACTGTGGCCAGAAACAGTGCTATCTGCCAGAATTTCATAGTCCCACAGCCAAAGAAACACAGCTTGTCTCCTCTTCTAGGATTTCGCCAAAGTGGGGATATTGACAAGTAGGATAAAGTACCATGGAGGTGGATGGTTACTGCTATCCCAGTGTCTTCAGATCTCTTACCAACTTACCTGAATGCTAGTTCCAAATATAGTAAAAGAACTCTCATACTTTGGAATCATTTAAATTCCTCCGACTTCCTCTTCTTTCTTTCTCAAAACACAATCAAATCAAGGGGAAAGAAAATTCAGAATCATTTCATTTAGGGCTGAGTACCAAATCCCACCCACCTCAAAGTATTTCAAACTCAAGCAATCTACTATCTTCTCACTCCCCAGTAGTAGAGATCAATCAAACAATAAACATTTATTAAGCACCTACTATATGGCAAGTATTACACCATGTAGGAATTACAAAAATTGTCAAAGACAGTCCCTGCCCTCAAGAAACTTATCTTCTAATGGGTGAGACAACATAAAATAAATATATACAAATCAAGCTATATATTGGATAAATAGGAAATAACAAGGGAGGGCACTAGAATTAAGAGGGGTGAGAAGTACATCCTGTAAAAGACGGGTTTTAGTTGCGACTTACAGCAGGAAAGTCAGTAAAAGTGGAGTTGAGAAGGGAGAGTGTTCCAGGAAGTTTTTATATGCCTGCGCCACCAGACCCAGCCTTGGTGAAGATTTTAATCATATTTTGAGTTCTCATTAAGCCTGTAATAGGGGAAGACAAGAAAAATAAATATTGACCAGGGAAGATATTGGGATCATGGGGAAATGAAAAATGAGAGCAGATCTTCATATATGTTGATTATTGGCCAGGGTATCAGGACTGGGTTCAACCATTTCAAACCCAGAGAGAAAGAAATCTGAGTGGTCTTTTTCCTTCTTCCTCTACATCTAATTTTTCCAGACCTTATTCTTATAGAGCTATAAGTGATACTTAGAGACCTGATTATGTTGAGTAGGTAGAGAACAGAAGTAACTTTGCTAAGCACAGTACTTATTATCAGAAAACATTGGGAAAGGAGATGTTCAGCTTAAGGGAACTTTTCATAACTTTCTTTTTTTTGCCTTTTTTTTTTTTGGAGGGGGAAAGGCAGGGCACTTGGGATTAAGTGACTTGCCCAAGGTCATATGGCTAGTAAGTGTTAAGTGTCTGAAGCCGAATTTAAAATCAGGTTCTCCTGACTCCAGGGCTGGTGTTCTAGTCACTGTGCCACCTAGTCACCCCTTCATAACTCTCAGCTGAAAGAAACCCCAGAGGCTATTGAGGCTAATATCAAATATTTTACAGATGAGGAAACCAAGGTTGGGGGAAGTTAAATGACTTTTCCAAGGTCCCCTCAGTAGTTAGAATAGGATTATAGCTCTAGAGCTGGAAGGGACCTCAGAGGCCATCTAATGCAATCCCAAATATTTATGTTTGAAGAAACTAAAGCCAAAGGAGGTTAAATGATTTGCCCAAGGTCATATAGACCATATTCTTCAGAAGTGAGATTTGAACCCAAGTCCTCCAACTCCATGCCTAGTACTATTTTGACTGTCATTCTGTTTGCTGTTTGTTTACTTTAATTATTTTTCTTTCTAAAATATACTTTGATACTTGAATGCAATATATAATAGATAAATCTTTTCTGAACTATTCAAAGTCATCATTGTGAAATACATTTACAAAGTTGTTTTGTGGAAGTGGCTGTAAAAGACAATGTGAAAGAATGGATACGACTACAAAAAATACCCTAAAACTCACTTTCTTGAAAAATATCTTCAGTCTACTTGCCTTGTGGTCACTTAACATTTCCTCATAATGGTGAAGTAAAAATGCATATAGTTTTAGGAATTCCTTTTTTTTTTTTGGAGGAGGAGGAAAGGCCAGGCAATTGGGGTAAAGTGACTTGTGCAAGGTTGCCCAGCTAGTAAGTGTGTTGAGTGTCTGAGGCTGGTTTGGAATTCCTAAGAAGTGCAGCATTGTCACCTAACAGTGAAATAAATAAAGGGGAGGCTAGGTGGCTCAATGAATAGAGCACTGGCCCTGAAGTCAAGAGGACCTGAGTTCAAATTTGGCCTAAGACAGTTAGCACTTTCTAGCTGTGTGACCTTGGACAAGTCTCTTAACCCCAATTGCTATCCAAAAAAAAAGCAAAAAAAAAAAAGACATAATTGTAGGAGGCAGCTGTGGTGGGGGAGAGGGACAGTAGAGAGAACACAGGGCCTGGAATTAAGAAGAATAATCTCTCTGAGTTCAAATCCATTCTCAGATACTTACTAGCTGAGAGACCTGGAGTAAATAATTTAACTCTATTTGTTTCAGTTTCTTCATCTGTAGAATGAGCTGGAGAAGGAAATAATAAACTGCTCCAGTATCTTTGCCAAGACAACCCCAAATGGGATGAAGAAGAGTTAGAAACAATTGAACAACAAAAAAGCAGCTCCTCTCAACTGATTCTCTCCTCCTTCAGAAAAGTATTTTTTTTCTCTGTTGCTATCAATGTCCTTCTTGCCCATGCGTGACCATTTGGTAAGTTACCTCATTTCATCTAAACCTCTGTAAAGTGAAAGGTTTGTCACAGATGATCTATACGATCCTCCGAATTTCTAGATCCAACGATTTGTCAGCTGCATATCAATCAATCAACATTTATTAAGTGCCTAGTATGGGCCTGTCACCATGCTAAGCATGGGGAGGATACAAAAATTAAAATCTCTGATTTCTACGTCACTAAAACAGGGGAGGACAGTCTTTGTCAGCTGGCACCCACTCCTCCGTCTCACAAGTGTTTATTCTGTTGCTGGGATTTTAAGCCTTACTCTAAAACCTCCATATTCTTCACCACAAAAAAAGATGATACTTCTTCAAATAAGACAGTAGGCTACAATTCTGTCCAGATGCTCCTTAAAACTTACCTTTGAAAACAATTCCAGGCAAAAGTAAAATTAAAAATTGCATCATGACTGTCATGGCAAGCTTATGTATAATTTCTTGGTGATGGCTCACCTTTTCAAAAAAAAAAAATCTCTTTAGCAAAACTCTTTATCTGTTCATTACAACACTAACTCTGTTCCCTCAGGAAAAGATCTATAATTATCTAAGAAAGGACTCTCTTATCCTCAGTTAAGCCCTTGAAACTGAAATGATTTTTTTTTTCTTTTTTAGTGAAGCTGCAGTAAGATGACACAATCAGTTTGAAAGCATCTTTCCCCATTCACGTATTAACTTGTAGTCAATAAGAAGCTAAGCTCAGTGGCTCTGTATTATCAACAGAGGTGTCATGGTGCTTTAGATGAAGCATAGACTTTGATTCAGGAAGAACTGGGGTTGAATGTAACCTCACATATTTATGACCCTAGCAAGTCGCTTCGTAGCTCTCAGCCTGTGTTCTTATCTATAAAATGACAATAACAATCCTATCTATTTCATAGGGTTTTTGTAAGGCTCAAATCATATTGCCAATCTTAAAGCACTTTAATAAATAAAATCAGCTGTTATTGTTATTATCCTACATTTTCTTTCCCACTTCATCGAAGGTTTACTATTATTTTTGTTATGATGGCTGGGCTAATAAAAATGGCATATTCTATTTTGTGCTAAGAACCCACTATAGTACCTTTGGTCTGAATCATTTCCCAATCTGGCAAAAAAAAAAAAAAAAAAAGAAGAAGTTTTTCTCCTCTTCTCCTCTTTGGAAGTCAGGATTCTGTTACAATCTGCCTACCACTTTATTATTATTACTATACTACTCCTAATAGCTAGCATTTTATAGTTCTTTAAGGTCTGTACTTTATATATGAGAATATATAAAGAATTATGTATGGGTTATTCAGAGCATTAATAAAAGCCTCGAATGTCACCAGCACTGTGCTGCTAATAACCAACAGGATCATCAGGTTAGGTTGTTCTCCAATGGCAGCAGATTTCACACATAATGATTAAATGATGCTTTCCTTCTAGCCCAAATCCTCCTTTTCCCATCAGCTGGGTGTGTTTCTCTGGTGCTCCTTTCACATCCACAGTGGACAGTTATCTTCCAGAGGAGAATGGGGCCTTCAGTTTTTAACCTCCTCGCTCTCATTTTCCAGGCAGATTCATTTACCTCTTTGCTCTCATTTGGAGTCTCTGTAGACAAAGTGGAGCATTGGAAAGGCCTCTGGCTTTGCAATTCTGGTGGATAGGGGTTCACATCTTGCCTTTGCTGCTTAAGACTTGAGTAAGTCATTCCTTAACTTCTCTGAGCCATCCCTTTTTTTTTTTTTTTTTTTTTTGCTTTTTGGAGGGGGGAGGGCAGGGCAATTGGGGTTAAGTGACTTGCCCGAGGTCATATGGCTAGTAAATATTAAGTGTCTGAGTCCAGATTTAAATTCAGGTCTTCCTGACTCCAGGGCCAGTGTTCTATTCACTGTGCTACCTAGCTGCTTCCTGAGCCCCCATTTTCTTAACTGTAAAATGAGGAGCGTAAACTAGATCAGGGATTCTCAGTCTTTTTTTGTGTCATAGACCTCTTTGCCACTCCAGTAAAGTCTATGGATCTCTTCTCAGAATAAAGTTTTAAAATGCATAAAAGAAAATGCATAGGATTATAAAGGAATAATAATAATAATCATAGCTAACATTTATATAGTGTTTATTATGTGCCAGGCATTATGCTAATAATTTTATGATTATTATCTTATTTGGCCCTTACAACAACCCTGGAAGGTAGGTGGTGTTATTATCCCCATTTTGCAGATAAATAAGGTGAGGCAAACAGAGTTAGTTAAGTGACTTTCGAGGGTCATGCAGCTGGTAAGTGTCTGAGGTTGGATTTGAACCCAGGTCTTTCTGATTCCAGGCCTGGTACTCCATCTACTTGCAGCCCCAATTATACTGAAATACATCTCTCTCTCTCTCTCATCATAATATACAATATAATATACATATAATATTGAGAACCCCTGGACAAGACAACATCTAAATCCATGATGCTATGATAGACCACATTCAAAGGCATCACATACAAAGATCACCCTTGGGCTAGAACCTGGCCTCAGTGTTCATGAAGGTGACCTCAGTCTTCTGCTTACTGGTTTTCCCTTTGCTGCCTATTTTTATGAAATATTGTTGCTTTCCCCTGAACTCTAGTAATAGCACACCCTTTTCTTCTGTGACTTTTACACATACTTCTTATTAGCTATTCCCATATCCAATATTCTTAGATCATTCTTTCTAATCTGGCTACAGTTGTCTGCTTGTGCTTACATCTGGTGTTTTTATGTCCTTGTAACTGTTGCCTATTATTGAGTTACCAGAATCTTTGTGAAGTAATCTCAGCATCTCTGTCTTGGCTCTTGCCTTTCTCTGGTTACAATTAACACAGATGGGCCAAAGGCTGCATGCAGAGAGAAGGCCTCTGTGAACAGGATGGTGAGCAACTATCAGCTGCCCTAAATTCAGTCCTCCCATTCACTTGACCTTTGCAATCTGGCTTCTACTTAACTTTAAAGCTGACTGTCATACACATGACTCCCCTTTATATACTCTACATTCAAGCTTGGTCGCTGTTCACCCACCACATGAAACATTCTATCTCTGTGTCTTTGTACTCTGTCCTCATCTCTGCCTTGTAGGATTCCTATTTTTCTTCAAAAATCAACATGAGGACTCCCCACTCCCACCCCAGCTAGTAGTTCCTCCCCTTACCCAACAAAAAAATATTGTCTTTATCTTATATTTACTCGCCCAGGCAGAAGAGATATTGGGAAGGTAGGGGAAAAGGGAAAGCAACTCCCCGGACATGGTTGAAGGTGCCAAAAGGGATTACTTTAGGAGCAGTTGTGAATAGGATAGAGTTTGACAGAAAGATTACATTTGGAAATAACCATTTTCCTCCCCAGGAACACAAGGAAAGGGATAATACCCAGTCCTAAGATAACATTGAATATTGACTGACATACCCCCTATTCATGGGAATGCACTGAAAGGCAGATTCTACCTGAAAGGTAAAGTAACAGCAACACCTGGTCAGCTACTAAGGAGAAGTAATTCCAACTGTCCTAGAATACTCACTGGGTACTAGTACTCCCCCCACAACACAGCTGGGCAAAAGAAACAAAACTGTCCCTGGTACTTGATTGGACTAGGACCTCTCTTGCTTTAGCTTCCTAGTAGCCTCTGACCATATTGACCATAGCTTCTTGGCCATCTAAGGGCATCTAAAGCCATCTAAGGCCATCTTACCCATGTAGAGTGTGGGCCTTTCAGACTTGGCAGATGTTCCAGGACCACTAGAGTTCCACACCTTGTCCTGCCGACCAGATATGTTTTCATGTAGAGACAAGGTGGGTAAGGGAAGGTCTGAATCTACCTAAGCTAAGTGCTGGAGCATCCTTGTTGAATGTGCTTTTAAAAAATTCTGTATCTAAGTAAACCTCCTTTTGTTAACTATTTAATGATCTTTTAGTACCTTACTTCTTTTCAATATTGAACCTGAACTAACAAGGTAGCAACCTGAAGTAGGCCCATCCTTAACAAAGGCAGTCCTGGCTGGAAAGGACCAGCTAGAAAAGTCTGTTTCAGAGGATTCAGTAAGAAGGTAACTTGAGAGAGGGATAAGAAAAGAATGGTTTAAGCAACAGAGAAAGGTTTTTGAAGGGACCAATGTGGAAAACCTTCACCTGGAAAATGATGATAACAACAAATGTACCTCTGAAAGCCTCCAGGCTTGATTTGGTCAAAGAATCTTATGGAAAATTAAGATTGGGGTGAGTATATTAGAAATGTGGGCAGGAAGTATTTACTGGCCCATGCTGTGAACTCCATCACTATTTAATGTAGCTTTGGAAAGGAAGAGTCCTGTCCTAATGCCACTTTTGAAGGGCATTTGCTCCTTCTCTGGTCTTAGCCAAGTCAGGATAAGAAATCTCAGAAGGAATTTATGGAAGGTAGGAGTGGGGTAAGTGAAAAGGACTGCCTGAACTCCACATTCCTGAACTCTATGACCAAAGAGATGGAGAAATAGATTCTAGAGCTGAAAAAGACAGCTCTGACCACACAAATTCATGTCCCTAGAACTAGAATTGAATATTAGAATTAAGACATTGCTGTTGTACAGTTTCCAACTTTTCTTGACCCTACTTGGGGTTTTCTTGGTAGAAATTTTGGAGTGGTCTGCCATTTCCTTCTACAGCATATTTTACAGAAGAAGAAACTGAGCCAAACAGACTTAAGTGTCCAGGCTTACATAGCTAGTAGGTATCTGAGACTGGATTTGAACTCAGGTCTTCCTGACTCCAGTCATGGTGCTGTATCCACTGCCCTACTTGGCTCTCCTAAAGCACTATATAAACACTAGCAATTATGTCTAATAGGCCCAGTAGTCTAGCTTTAAGAGGAAGTGCCAGAAGTTATTGTTAAAAGGAAAATTCTGTTCAGCCTTTTGCCTTGATTCAAGAGCCAAAACTCAGGAAGAGCAAGTTCAAAATTATTATCACCAAGGCAGAAAAGCATTGCTGGAGTGGTGGATGGACCAACTAGAGATTTAAGCCAGTGTCAAGATTTTAGGAGTCATCCTGTTTTTGAGAGCGAAGAGCCAGCAAATAAGCAGCGCCCTGAGCTTGGCATAACAACAATCCTTTACACTTACCAGGATTATCTCAACCTCTGATAAAATCACATAGTTACTGCATTACTTTGACCAGCACCAGGTGTTCTTTGAGCTTGGACAAGTTTGGACAAATACCTGTGTTTTGGTCATGAAGCACTGCTGTGAATCAAACTTGTCACATTTTTGTCCTTCCTCATTTTTAGGGCTATAGCTCACTGAGCAATCATTGGTCTAAGTATTGAGATCTCCCCACACTGCCTGGTCTGTGACTCTAAATCTAGCCTTTTTTCCTTTACCACTTGAATACTCAGTTGAGAAGTAGTGAGCCAAATGGATTGTTGGTGTCATTTCTATTATTGACTCCCTTTCTGTAAAGCAGTTTTGGCACTGTGGCTCCAGATATGTGGAAGAAAGAACAAGTCTAGCTTTTGTTGCAGATAGACTCCAGAAGACTGTCCTGATTTAATCAAGGGATAATGAACACCTCAAAGGAGCATGTCTGCAACTGCAAAAGAAAAAAAAAAAAAGAAAAACAAGTTGGGGAAGGTAGGGAGAGAAAAGAAATAAGGCCCTTTGGCAGCTATTAAGAAAAGCAGGTCAGGGAAGTGGGGAATGTTGATTCATTAGTTCAATAGACCTAAGCAGAGACACTAAGCTAGGAGGAATAGTCAACATGTTGGATGACAGAATTAGGATCCAAACATATCTTGAGGGGCCATTAGAGCATTAGGATAAATCTAGTTAAATGATATTCAGATGAATGTAGAGTTCTACCCTTGGGTTCAAAAAAATCAACTTCTCAAGTATAAGATGGGGAAGCATGTTTAGCTGCCAGATTGTCTAAAAGAGTTTTGGGGGATCTAATAGACTACAAGCTCCATATGAGTCAGTCATGTGTTGCCATACTTAGCCAGCAAGGCAAATATGATCTTGGGCTGCTAAAAAGTGATAAAAAAGGGAATCATTCATCTGGGTTCTTTCCTTTTAGGCCTTAATCATCTGGGGTACTGTGTTTAGTTCTGGAATCCATTATTTTTATTTCCATGTGAGTCTTTTGTTCATTGAAACAGGTTTTAGTCAGTACCTATCTCCCCCTAGACCTTAAGTAGATGGTTTTGGAAAATTACTAGGGCTCCAAATGTTATTAACTTGGAGCCAACTTCACAATGAAGCTTTCTGAGCTAAGCTGGTCTAGTCCTTGGGACAACAGACTCTGGGCCAATAAGCAGAACTTTAACATGACCAGACCTTCCAGAGCTTGATGTCCTCTGAGATAGTCTTTGAGAGCCAAGTCATTCTTCTGCCAGGATGAGGTATTGAAGGAGGATTTAAAACTGAATCCAAATAGCAATTAAAATTCCCCTTCAAAATGAACTACCCATTTAAAAACAACCCAACTACAACAATGATCTCTTTACTAACTTGAATCATTTCCTAGATGGTTCCAATCACATACCTTTTTCTTCTTTGGATTTTTTTGAAGGGGACATTGTAAAGGATCAGTAGTAGGATTTTTGCAAATAGTGCATCAAATCTCAGCAGTAATGAGGTAATTAATATATACCTCCTGTGATCTGTAAATAGTAATTTGCAAATTAGATATTTATATAATATCACTCTCCCTAGTTTTGGATGAACACAAAATACTTGAGCATATTTTATAGTGAAATTGCAGAATTGGTAAGTTCTGTAGGAAAAGCTTCAGTAGTTCTCATGGCAGTCTAAGTACTCATTTGCTGAGAAGCCTGGAGTCAATCCATATCCTGCAAAAAAAAAAAAATGCTTTTCATTGTTATAAAAGTGTTGTGTACTGGTTGAAAGCATACTAACAATAATAGTAACAAAAATAACATTTATATAGCACTTACTACGTGTCAGGCGTTGTGATAGGCCTTTTACAATTATTATCTCGTCTTACCCTCACAAACTCCTTGGAAGGTAGGCGCTATTATTGTCCCCATTTTATAGGTGAGGAAACTGAAGTGAACAGAGGTTAAGTGCCTTGCCCAGGGTGATACAGACAGGCCAGATTTGAACTCAGGCTTTCGTGCTTCCAGGCCTGGCACTCTATCTACCACCTAGCTGCACCGGGTACTTGATCTGTATCTATTTCCTCATGGAAAATCAGGACACCTGGCACCCCACCCTTTTGATCTGCTAAGTGGAGAGAGATTCCAGTTCTCACTTCTGTAAACCATTGTTTCACTGAGACTGAAAGATGATCAAATAACTTGAATCTTTTAAGCACTTAATATGGCCTAGTTGCTGAGGTACAGGGAGACAGTCTCTGACCTCAAGAAGCTTATATTCTAATAGAAGAATACAATACATGTAGGTATGGTCAGGGTTTTGGTCTAAGCGGTTACAGGGATTATTAGTAATTTGGCTTTACTCCCAGTGAACCTCAGCAAATGGGGATGGTGGCTTGAACTTGAATTTTCCTCATCTGATTGCTATAGTTTCTATTAGCGAAAATACTGAGAAAACATTGGGGGAAAGTTATTGCTTGTTTCCAAGAAGGGGCAAAGATGGGAACTTTTGTCCTTTTCCATAGCGGGTGGACAGAATTTGGCATCAAAGGTTTGTGTTCAGATTCATGACCTGCTAATGAGCTCTTCGGTGGCCTCGGGCAAAGCATCTAACCTCCCTGTGCTGCGTTCTCTTCCTCTATGGACTGAGAGGGTAAAACTGGAGGATCTCCAAGATTCCCTTTTTAGTTCTGCATCCTGTGATTCTTTGTAAAGCTGTAACTAGCATGGGGTGACTAGGGCCTTGCCCTAAGGTTCTAACATCTGGGGTTGGGGAAAGGCAAAGGGGAGAGCAACATGATTCCTCATATAATGAATGTCACCCAAGTACCTTACCTTGAAGTCTTCCTCTGGTCTATACCACACACAGTGTAACCACTTTCAGAACATCTCTTTTAGTGTCTAATCATCATGATTCCATTCTCTGAAGGCCTATGTTCACCCCAAACCATAGATGTGTCAGGTTATATTCTTTATACACCCTTTTTCTAGTGTATCTGAATTTTCCCTCTCCCAACTTAATTTTCCCCCAGTACAAAAATTTCTAGTTATAGTTTGAATCAATGACTCCAGAACTCAGGTGGAAAAGGTTTGACAGTAGACAAAGGAAGGAGTCTGTGTGAGAGAGGAAAAAACGGGTAGGGCAAGTGAGGTGATTTGGGATCAAGAATTAGCTTTGTGAGGGGACTGCATGACAATCCAACATAGTTAGCCTGTCAGTAAAAAAGTGAGGATAGGCATACTAATGCATTGTTGGTGGAACTTGTGAATTGGTACGCCCATTTTTAGAAAGCAATTTGGAATTATTCAAATAAAGTGACTACGTTCATATCCTTTGAACTGGAGACTGAAGTATTAGGCATGTATCCCCAAGGAGATCATTGATAAAAAGAAAGGCCCCATATACACCAAAATATTTTAGCTTCACTTTTTGTGATAGCAAAGAACTAGAAACAACATAAACACCCACCAATCATAGTGGAATGACTAAATAAATTGTGGTGTATGACTGTAAATCATATTACTTTACTGGAAGAAATAACAAATATAATGACTACAGAGAAGTATGAAAATACTTATGTGAACTGATGTCAAATGAAATATAAAGGTTGGGAATCTTTCTCCCTCCCAGGGCCTGAATCTGTCCTGGGCCCTCCAATTTGGTTTCTTCTGCCTGATTTTTATTTTAGACCTTCAATTTTCCAGTTTGTTTCAAAAATAAGGAAACAAACAAACGACAACAACAACAAAAAACCCAAACCCAAACCAAATCAAATCAAACAAAAAACTGAAAGCCAAACCAAAATAAAATAAGAAAAAAAATAGATCCTGCTTCCCTAAGGGAAGTATATCAAATTGTTTCTTCCTTGTGTACAGTCATGATTTGAACCTTTCTGTGAGCCAATGGCTCTTGGCTGATGAAGATATATCCCTATCCTTTCTGTAATGGCTCTATTAATGTTATAAGGACAGTAGACTAACCTTCTCCTGGCCTGTAGTATATGGGTAACCTTGTAGATGTAATTATCTTTGTTGACATTATTGTATTCTTCCATGGCAAATCTCAGTGACTGGGGAACATAGTCCTTTGTCTCCAGGAAGGCTGACAAGGTTTCCTCAATCTTATTTTATTCTTGGCTTTGACTAGGTTGCCCTCCAGGGGCAGGGCCAGCAGGAATAGGGTTAGATGCCAGTATTTGACCATCATTCTATATTTAAGGAAAGACACAGAGAACTGGCTTCTTCTATTCATGGGAGCTGGATGTAGGATAAAGTGGTGGAGAAAGACCTGAGTTTAAATTTTGTCTTAGGCACTTACTAGCTGTGTGACCACAGGCAGGTTATGCAATCTTTCTCAGACTCAGTTTCCTCATCTGTAAAACAGAGATATTAATAGCACCTATGAATGGGAAGCCTTTAAAGTTGAGATTCTCCAAAGGCAGTATTAGAATGTAAATCAGAACCTTTGTTTAGAGTGAGCTAGAAGTAGACCAGTCTCATTTGATTGCCGGAAGGAAACGGAGACTTTTTGTTGGGGGAAGCAGAACTGGCTCGGGGTGGGGACAGGAATCCCACGAGAGTTGCTTGTCTACGTAAAGACTGTGCGCCCATACCTTTTGCATGAGCAAAAGGTGAGTGGGACAGGTGGGGGGGAAAATCTTTCTTTGTTTAAATTCTCCCCAAAACGGGACTCCGCCCCTCCTCCAATGAGAAGTCAGAGACCCTCTGACTTTACCTGCGTAGAATCCATACCCTCTCTGTCTTCCAATAGAACTTAAAAGAATGTACTTTTTATGACTTTTTATGACTCTCAGGGTTTTAAAAAAAGGGTGCCAGGAGGGGTGCTCTCTCTCTCTCACTCTCTTTTCCTTTGGACATGTGGCAGGGAGAGGTCTCTCCCCGCCCCAGGGTATGTATTTTTTTTAAAGAATAAAACTCCTGTCTGCTCGAAGTTCTCTTCTACATTCCTTTGATTTGGGTAAGTGAGGTTTCTCACCCACACACTCTAATTGGCATTTCTAACTTTTCACAACTTTGCTCCAATCAATCTACCTTTCTAGATTTATTATATTCTCAAACTTCGTGTACAATCTTCTTATATTTATTATTAATATACTTATCTATTACCGGGAGCTGCTCAGTATCTAGCACTAAGCATGGTTGGATATGTAAATAAGAATGGACAGGCCATATGGGTAGTTTGAGGAAGAACTCTGTTTATTGATTCTTAGGACAAGGTTTTTATAGAACAATGAGACAAATGAAAAGGACTCAAGTTTTCTTATCATTATCTTAGTCTGTTATATCCTGGAAGTAGCACAGAATAGATAATTAAATAAGGATTGTTATCTAGGTGACTAAAGTCTTAGGTGAAAACCTTTGATGTAGTCATCAGGTACCTCCTAATGCAGCCGCAATCATAAATATACAATCAAGAGCAGACTTCGAAGCAAAAGCTGCAGTCAGCAAAGGTATCATGTTTAGAGCTGACCTCCCAGAGGTATCTGAGTGCTGAATCAAATATTTTGGCTCTCAACAATCCATGTCTTTGTTGCTTCCCCCATACACTTCTTGAGGGTAGGAATTATCTTTTGTAGCCCCATCTCATAGTGGGTATGTGTGCTTAAAAATGCTCTTTGCTTAATATACTAATCTCTGCTATAACTTTACACTCCAGACATATTGACCTTCTTGTTTTTCCTCAGGCACGTTATGCCATCTGCCATCTCCTATTGCCCAGGCAATCTCCAGCACCTGGAAAGTACTCTTTTCCTCATCCCCACCTTTTAGTATTTTTTTTTGCTTTTTTTTTTTTTGAGGGCAGAAGGGAGGGCAATTGGGGTTAAGTGACTTGTCCGAGGTCACAGGGCTACTTTTGTGTTAAGTGTCTGAGGTCGGATTTGAACTCAGGTCCTCCTGACTCCAGGGCCAGTGCTCTATTTACTGTACCACCTTGCTGCACCCATCCTCACCTTTTAAGAAACCTTAATTGCCTCTGCCTTAAGCTCCACCTTCTCTGAAGTTTTTTCTTGAGCCATCTAACTATCTTCTTCTCTCTCCATTCCTCCTCCCCATTAGATTGTATTTATATATTTATTTTGTATTTTAACACATTCTAATATACATGTTGTCCCCCCTTAGTTGATTATGAGCCCCTTAGGAACTATTTCATTTTTGCCTTTATATCTTCATAGTAGATGTTTAATACACACTTATTTGATTGAGGGATATTTATTAATGAGCTAATTCTGCTACAAGAAATCTGTCTGACTTTCAAGGGCAAGGTTTAGGTCTCTTCATTTTCTATCCCAATAGGGATTCTTAATTTTCCAAAACAAAAGAAATACTCTAACACCTCATCCAGGCCATACTCACAGCAGGATCCTGGAGGTTCTAAAAATACTTTTTACTGCTGACCTGAACCTTCTCATGGTACTCATATAGGCAAGATATTGAGGAGTATATGCAGTTCTATAGTAGATACCTGGGGTAGTTGAAAAAGTATCAGCTTAGAGGCTGATATATTTATATTCTGGTTTTAGCTCTTTCAGCTAGCTATATTACTTTATATAAGCTACTAATAAATAAATGAGGGGGTTGGATTAAAATATCTCTAAAGGCTTTTAAAATTCTAACATTTTATGATTTTATTCAACCTTAAAAACCCCAAAGCTCATTCCAACCAAAGACCTTGAAAGAACAGCTTACTTTGCCCAAGTCTGAACAAATTACTTTGCCTGTTTCCTCTGATTCAGTTTCCTTAACAGTAAAATGGTGATAATAATATCTCCCAGGGCTGTTGTGAAGATTAAATGAGATGTTTGTAAAGAACTTAGCAGAATGCCTAGTACATAATTAAGTAATGCTTGTTTTCCTTCTTAAAATGCACCCTTCACTCCGAGAGGCTGTTATGGGAATCTGAAGATCTTCCCTGCCCCTAGGCCCTTTGCTAAAGTGGCTACATGACTCTGAGAACCTTCCCAGGTTTGAAAGTATACTCTGTTCCCTAATAGGCTGAATGTGGTCATGTGGAGCCTGTGGCGCCAGCCTTGTTTTCCAGGAATGCCCGTGCCTTGTAGCTTTGTGATTGGGCAGTGGGTCTAGAGGGCTGTGACATTCTCTAAGCCAGGAGAAGGCTATATATACGCCCTGATGTGAGGTTTTGGTTTGGGGCTCACTTTGAGAAGAGTTGTGTGATTTGGCCAGACGAGACTCTGGGCAGCCGTTGAGCCCCCCGGCTGTGAAAA
>CM053585.1:122889582-122913479 GCA_028646515.1 Pseudochirops corinnae | reverse complement strand
TAGTCACTATATAAATGCTTACTCCTTCCTTTCTTTATGTGTTTATATATATATATAACTTATTATATATAATTTAATTATATTATATATAATATATATAACATATATAACATATATATAACATTTAATTATGTAATAAAATATAAATTATATATAATAAATATATTTTAATATATAATTTATATATTAAGCACCTACTGTATTCCAGGGATTTTGCTAAGTGCCAGTGCCTGGTACATAGAATGTAATTAAATGTTTCTCAACTTTGCCTTCATGCAACCCTGCATTTTATTTGCTCTCTTTTTAAAAGAAGTGTTTTCAGGTTAATACCAATCCTGCCCAACTCACTGATCCAAGAGCCTAGCACAGTGCCTGGTACGTAGAAGGTACTTAATAACTACTTGTTGATTGATTGATCTGAGTTTTCTTGTTGCTTAAAGTTGACTTAATTTAAATAATTGTGGTCTATAACAATAATCAATTTAGCAGATACTTAGCCCTTAGTAACTTAGGGCTAAGTATGGAAGGTGTGAGCTCTGTCTCCTGCTGGGCAGGAGGGGATTGTCTGAGATAGGAGGCCAGTATGTGTATATAAGAAGACTTCTAGAGACAGAGAATCAGAATCAGGAATGTTCTTCCTGGTGGCTCCTGGTGGAGGAAACAGGATTGTGCCAGCATCTGGGAGCTGGGCCTGCTGGACTGAGAAATGGGTTGGAATCTTCTATGAGACCAGAATCTGGTGAAGGCCTCCTGGAAGGCTGAGAGGGCTGCCTGGAAGGCCTCCTGATAGGCCTCCTGGAAGGCTGAGATTTCTCCTGGGTCCTAGGGCCAGCTAAACTACTGGAGGACTTAAGAAGCATGATCGAGATAAGCCTTTGTTGGTTGGTGGCTTCGCTGATCCTTGAGTTCCCATCAACAGAAGTGGTGAAGGGTTGGAGGTGTACCAGACCCTGTGAACTTCCCTGTGTGCCAAGGACTGCCTGGAGGATTAGACAAGGACCTGGGAGCTGTCTGCCTCTGAATCCAGGTGACTGTTTGGTGGATTCAGGTAGGAGCTGGGGCCATGGAAGGGGATCCAGGGAATCTGAGAGACCACCCAGAATCAAGATGAAGAAAATGCCTCCTCTTGGATGTGTGATGAAATTGAAGACACCGAGGGGTGGAGGGTTTGTATGGTTTTCTAATGATTGTATTTAGTGACTGATTGCTGGATAAGTGGCTGATTAAGTTAATCTATAGTTGCCCCATGAGTAGAAGATTGATTATTGTCTTGTGAATTGATTGAATAATTAAGTATTGATTATTGTATTGTGAATTGATTGAATGATTAAGTCAGGAGGGTTTCCCCCTTAGGGAAACCAGATGATTGTTCTTTGTTCTAAATATTGTGGCCACCATAGTGAAAACTGTGTGGCCATTCTAATGTTAAGCAGTTATGAACACTATATTGTGATTTTCTGTGATAAGATGTAATGTTGTGAATATTATATTATGATTTGTTGTGAATGTTTGCCATGATTTGTTATGGAATAAATGGAGTGTTCATTATAATGTGAAATCCGAACCTTAAAAGCTCTTCACAGTAGTATTCTTTTGGGAATCTGCTTGTGCATGGTGTTACATGGTCACAGCTTTTTTTATCATTTGCTTCAGGTCTGTTTTGTTCACTGTGTCACAATACAATCTTCCCATATATGTCCTATTTGGGAGACAAGGTAGTTAACTGGAGAATGCATTAGTATTGAAGTCAGAGGATTTGAATTCAAATCTCACCTCCTCTACTTCTTACCTCTGTGGCATTAAACAAACCTTGTAACCAATCTGACCCTCAATCAATCAACCAATCAATTAACCAGCCAATCAATTAAAAGGAGTTTAATTTTTAAAGCCCCAGACAACCTGACTTCAACTTATTATTCCAGCCTCATTGGCTGTTGCTCCCCACACTTCATTTTAAGATCTAGTCAAGCTAGCCTTCTCTTCGTTCCTCACATATGACTCTCTATCTCCTGTGCCTTGACACTCACCGTCTCACATCTGGATTTCACACTGACCCCCACCTCTACTTCATAGAGATCCTCTCTTTCTTTGAGACACAGCTCAAGTGCCATCTTTTCCTTGAATCAATTAAATACCGGTGCCCTTCCACCAAAACTACCTGGTATTTAACAACTTTGTGTTTACTCACTTCAAATTTATGCTGCAGATGTTTATGGACTTGTTGTCTCTGCCATTAGAATGCAAGTGGGGCATTATTTCTTTCTTTCTGCTTGTATCCCCAGCATACAGCATAGAGAAATGAAGTAGGAGGCTGTTGCAGTAATGTAGGTAAGAAGTGATGAGGGCCTAAAATAAGGCAGTTGTTATGGGAGTAGAAAGATGGGGATGGAGATAAGAAATGTAATAAATGTAAAAATAACAAAATTTGATGACTGAAATGGAATATTATTGCTCATTAAGAAATGATAAGATGAACGGTTTCGAAGAAGTCTGGGAAGATCTGTATGAACAGATACAGAATCAGGAGAACAATTTCTGAAGTAACCACAATGTTAAAATAACAACAACAACAACAACAGTTTTGAAAGCTATTAGAACTCTGTTCAATACAATGACAAACCCTAGAGCCAGAAGGTTGAAGATAAAGTATGCTACCCATCTCCTAACAGAGTGGTAATGGATTCACATTGTAGAGAGAAACATAGAGTTTTGAGTATGATCAATGTGAGAATTTGCTTTGCTCAACCATGCATATTTGTTAGACTTTTTTGTTGTTGATTCTCAGAGTGGGAGGAGAGGCAAAAATAAATGTTTGTTAGTTGAAAAAAAAATAAAAATAGATTTGACAACTAATTGGATATGTGGGGTGAGAGACAGTGAAAGGCCCAAGATAATGCCAGTTATGAACTAGAGACTGGAAAGGGTGGTAATACCTGTGATAGAGCAATTTAGAAGAGAGAAGGGTTTAGGGGGCAAGAAAATGAATTCAGTTTTGTACATGTTGAGTTTAAGGTGTCCTTGGGACAGCTAGTTTGAAATATCTTGTAGGCAGTTGGTGAGACAAGAGTGAAGCTAAGGAGAGACTGAGGTTAGATATGCAGAACTAAGAGTCATCTGCATAGAGATGGTAGTTAAGCCCATGGGAGATGATGAGTTTGCCAAAAAAGAGAGTAAAGAGGAAGAATAAGAAATAGGATGGAACCTTGGAGCACAGTGATAGAAGACATGATGTGATTGATAGATAAGCAAATGAGATAGAGGACTTGTCAGATGGGTGGGAGGAGAACCAGGGAAGGAAGAAGTGTGTCATGAAAACCCTTAAAAGTTTAGAGTATGAATAGGAGAGGGTGGTTAAAAGTATCAAATGGGGGTACATTTAGAGTCAGGGTTGAGAAAAGAACATCAGATTTGGTAACCATAGACAGAACAGTTTCAGTTGAGTGATGAGGCTGGAATCTGACTTCCAGGGGTGGGAGGAATAAGTAAGAGGAGAGGAATGGAGGCAGAGTTCAGACAATTTTTTCAAGGACTTTGGCTGAGAAAGGGAAGCTTGGGGGGGCGGGGTGGGAATGGCTAAAAACTAGTGTAAAAAGAGGAGATTAGAGTAGATTAGCAGGCAGTCCCTTCAAACTTCAGATCTTTGTTTGACATCCTATGAGCCTTTGAATTTATCACATTGTTTATTCTTTATGGAGCCGTAAATTTGTAAAATTTGTTCATCCAATTTCTTTATTTCCCATAAAATACAAATACCAGGTAAAGTTCATGAATTTTATCAGTCATTTATACCTAAATGTGAATGTGTTTAAATAGTTAGGAGGAAAATAAATGAAGAAAATGTGAAAGATATATAAAGATTTCTATAACAAATTTCTTTCTCTGTCTACAATAGCAGTGCCCTTACTTTTGACCTTTTAACATTACAGTCCCTAATATACTACACAGGATCATAGTATTGTTGATTTAGAGTTCAAAAGGATCTTAGAGGTCAGCTAGTCTATCCCCTCCCCCATCATTTTATTGATGAAGAAACTGAGACCCAGGAAGTTTAAGTAACTTGCTGAAAGTGATAAAAACAATTAGTAAAAGTGGCAGGATTTGAACCCCAGACTCTGACTTCAAATCTAGTTAGCAATTTCTGTTGCATTATCGAAGTAGTAATGGTGCTAAAGGAAACAGAGATGGTAAGAATAAGTGATGTTGATGAAGCTTTGATGAAGGCAACACAATTTGGAGGGCATTGAGTAATCAGATATTGAGATATCTGAACGAGGAAAAGATTCTGAATGCTTTAAAAAATCACAGGCATTTTTACCAACACAAGTGACTAAGAAAACATCAGTACTGATGGAATCCTAATAAAGCTACTCCCAGCTCCAGTAGTCTAACTTCCTTATGGGCCCCACTGAATAGCAGGCATGCCCTGATTTGACCACACAATCTAGCTTTAACCACACCACAGGCCCCCAGAATCAATCATAAGCCTTACTGAACAGCCCGTCCAATGTCTAGTTAGCCACTGCTCTCAGACACATTATAGTCTCTGCCCCTATCTAGCCAATCCCCAACCCCCCCCCCCAAATATCCTAACTTCTTCATATATGCCTCACTATCTCACTAGAACAACAGTTGTGTCCACAAACTCTTATTTCTCACAGAAATAGCAGACATGTCCATGTAATGGGATCCCAGCCACTGCCCCCAGACCCAATCTTCATGAATTCTTTTCACAGAAACAGATCCATCTCATCTCAGACAGGACTACAATACTCAGACGATCAGAAAGCACTACTACCACCAGGATGCTGGAGCAGGAAGTGAACCCCCAAACAATAGAAGCAACTTTCCCTAAGTACACACCTGTGCAGTAATAACAAAAGCTGTCCTTTAGGTGAACTTATGACATAAAGAGGCTTATTATAATATCATTATCATACATCCAAGCCCTTCCCCCCCCCATGGGTTTTTCTGTATGCATTGTGGGTAATTGTATACAAAGTTCCACTAAGTCTGGGACCCCTTCCCATTACCTAATCCCTTAAAAAAAAAAAACACCTCCTCTCTTTTCTAATTTCTTTTTTCTGTCCTTAATTTCTATTGTGTAATCAACATCATTACACTATAAATTTGCCCATGTTGCCTTACTAAGTTGCTGGTTCCTTGTGGAACTCAGCCTGTTGGAGGTATTGTTCTAATAAATGCCTATACTTGGATTAGAGGTGGTCTGACTGAATTCTTCGAGATGGTGCTGCTACAACACACCATGAAATCGAAACAGTACTAATTTGTATGTCTAATTCCTTGTCTTTACAAAATATTAGAATAAAGTGTACACACCTTGAAGGCATACCTCGAGAAGTTATGAGAAGTGACTAGGCAGGCTTTTACAAATGTCATTCTATATCAAACCACACATTTACAATTACACAATTGACTTAAAGTTATAATGATTGTATGATACCATAATATTTACTTTTCATGACAAAAAACAAATAAATCTTACCCTATGACTGACAATTCAAGAGAGATGCTCTTCTAGTTAGGTATCTGCCCTTTATATACCAAAATCATGAGATTACTTGAAAGATATGTCAAAGACAAACAATTTTGTTCTATGATTCTTTGTTTATCCACATCAAATGAAGTATAAAAACAGTCACACTCACCAAAGGGAGTCATGTATAAATCAAAGGGGTTTGCTATTATCATGGAGAATGTTGCATATGAAGACAGGTTTTCTTGACTGTTAATCTGGACTCTCCATTATAACAAACTGCCTCTATTCTATATACAGAAGGTGCATGATAAGTGTTTGCTGAATTGAACATAAGCGATGGAATCTAAGCAAGTCTGATTATTATCCAGGGAAGTAGGATTCATTCAAATAGGTACAGTGAGCACTTGTAATTTGGGATACCTTTTCTTGTAGGAATCTCTCCTTGTCTTTGACACCTCATTCTCTATCCCTTCACAATGACCTTGGATAGAGACCAATTAATAACTCTCACTTCGAGGCATGCTTATATATGTTGAGAATAACTGAACAACTGAAAACTTTTGAAAATACTGGACTTTATTCAGGTTGCCAGGGTGGAGATAACCGGAACCTTGGCTTGAAGTGACCATTCTTTCATATTAAGATAGAGAAATAAAAAAAAAAAGCTAAGAGCAGTTTGACATACAGGCTAAAATTTAGAGAGGCAAACTTCAAAGGGTTCAGAGGAAGGATAGGTAGGATCTCAGATTAAAATTCCAAAGAAGGCTTCTTTAATCATTTTCCACTATTCAACAGAGGGTAACATGCGTTTAGAGAGTACTAGTGTTCTCAGCATTGGAGAAAAAACAATTGAATTGGCTTTTGAGAAGTGCTAGAAGGGCTTCTGATATGGTCTGCTTCCTTATCCCAGAGGGAGGAAGGGGGTACATCTAGAGTATATAAAAAAGACGGAAATATCTACTTTTTTTTTTCTTTTTTAGCAGTTAAGAGAGCCCTGGTAACTTTGGAGAGAGTATGTCCAGTTGAACAATAAGAAACCAGTTTGCAAAAGACTGAAGAGTGAGCAGAAAGGAAGTAGGGACAAAGATTGTAGATGACTTTTTTTCCCAGGAGTTTAGTTGTAAAAGGAATTTTTAGGGCTAATGGGGACCAGTTTCCTAATTTGTAAAATCTGGGAATTAGACTAGGTGATCTAAAACAGTGGTTCTCAACCTGTGGGTTATGTTCAATTTGTAACAATGAAAATACATCCTGCATATCAGATAGATTCATAACAGTAGCAAAATTATAGTTATGAAGTAGCAATGAAAATAATTTTATGGTTGGGGGTCAGCACAACATGAGGAACTGTATTAAAGGGCCCTCATTAGGAAGGTTGAGAACCACTGATCTAAAAGTTCTCTCCCAGTTTGAAATTCTCTAATTCTCCAATCCTTTTGTTATCACCCCTCAACAAACACTGTCTCAACAAAGTATGCTGAACTTTGTGATGGACACCAAGGTGGCCATTGTAGAAGGGGAAAATGTAATTCCTGCTTTCTAGGACCTTGAAACCCATATGAGAAAACAAGATTAATTCACAGGTTACAAACTGCTAGAGAACAGAACAAAATTGTATATAATCGAGTGTTAGGTTGTGCAGTTCAGGCAATTGAATGCTATGGGAGTTGGGATAAAAGTTGGGAGTGAGGATAAAAGTATCCTTGGGTAAGCCTTAAGACATAGATTTTCAGGGAACAAATAGGGAATAATAAAGAGAGCTGATGATCTCTAAATCTTTTCTAGAGCTAATATTCCAGGATGCTGGACTGAGTATGTTTATCAGGTGACTTTCCAACTTAACAGGACCAACCCTTGGCAAAACAATTGGGTAGTAGGAAAGTAGTAGGGTGAGAGGTATTAGTAGAGTAGGGATACTATGGAAGACTGGAAAGAGAAAAAAGAACCAACTTTGCTATTTTGTCTAGATCTTCTTGTTTTCTCTGCCTCCCTCTCATTCCCTTGGATATGTCATAGGCTGGCAAATCTGGGAATGAGAGTTTAAAGGGTACGATTTTATTCCCAGCCTTACTTCTAACTCTGTGTGTGGGCTTAGAGCAAGCTGTGTAACCTATCTGTGCCTTAGAAGGATAAGGATAATAATGGCTGCTCAGTATTTACCTCATAGGTTTACCACAATAACTGATAAATAACTTGTGATTATTATTATTAAATCATGATGCTTATGGGGCCTTGATGCTAATGAGGACAAGGCTGAGGGATGAGTCTGGGTAGGTGGGGTTGATCTTCATGTATAATATAAGCCTTTTGGATTGCCTCTGTTCTTTGACTGAAAAATGTAGCAAAATCTTCATATACAATGTGCTCTGCTGGTCATATACTATGTGTATTCCTCAGTACAAATCTGGAACCATTACTTGAATATACCCTATTGGGAGAGAGGCTGTCATTAACATAGTCCTATATCCACATAACATAGGTCAATGTGTGTCAATTAATAATGAATTACATTTATACAGCACTAAAAGCTTTGTAAGGTATTTTTTTTTTTTTTTGCTTTTTTGTAGGGGGAGGGCAGGACAATTGAAGTTAAGTGACTTGCCCAAGGTCACATAGCTAATAAGTGTTATGTGTCTGAGGTCCCATTTGAACTCGGGTCCTCCTGACTCTAGGTCTGGTGCTCTATTTGCCACCTAGCCACCTCTTTGTAAGGTATTTTACATTCATTTTCAACCCTACTAGGGAGGTGTTATTATTATCTCCATTTTGCATATGAGAAAACTGAGATTTTAAGTGACTTGGCTAATTGTCAAACAGCTAACAAGTACTGAGGAGAGATTCGAAAGCAGGTTTTTCTGATTCTAAGTTTGATTCTTAGCCCACTATACTCCACTGCCTCAATATTAGCACATGGATTCTCAAAATAGCCCCATCACTCAACTTTTGAAGTCTTCAGATAAAACTTGTCATATATACCTGAGGCATTATGTAGTATTTTCTCAAGTTTAGGGTAGGCCTGAGTCTTGTCTAAGAAATAGGCACAAGAGAGGAGTATAAAAAGAGAAAAGAGAAAAGAGAAGAATATAAGTAATTCAATTTGAAAGGTGGTGTTGGGAAAATAAGAGCGTAGGACAATCAGGACTTTTTAATCAATGAATCTGATTCACGAGGCAGAATTAAGGGGGATTTGGGCAGGAGCCAAAGACCTTTGGCAGCACATGGACAAAATAACTTATTTTCAAGTCAGTGAGAACAAGTCTTCAAAATAGGAAATTGGCAGCTGGAGCAAGCGCCTTCCTCATTTGATGGTATTTCAATGACCTTGAACTTAAGGTGTCAAGCTGTATGTTCCTACAGTGCTTGAGACTTAACTTGGCTGTACAAATTCATGGATGTGGCTGTAAGTAAAATGACCTACCAAAGCCTCAAGTTCCTTACTTTTCTTATATTTATTTTGGTTGCTGGGTCTAGAAGGATAGGATCACTCTCCTCCACCAGGGCCCTTCTCGTCTCTGAGCCTAGGCAAACCGAGACCAGGGTCAGTCAGTCTTAGAAGAAGACCTGGCCCAGAACAGAGGAGTCAAGCTATTTATTTATTTACATTCTAACTCTTTATGTCCCAGACCAGGGGAAATTTACTTTTTCCTTTTTTTCCTTTTGCTTATGTCTAGAGTCTTTTCAAAAGGGGGAGGGTCATAGAAAGGACTTGACTCCCAACGTAGATCAGGCATTTATTTCTTTTCCAGAAAAGAGATTAACAAGATACACAAAGTAACATTGACAGAATAATGTGATCAAACAACATTAACTTATAATTGTTGTTAAACTGTGTTTGACACTTAAACATCAGAACAGGAAAGATTTTTTTAGGATTGCAGATTAGGCATTTTATATTTGATCGTACCTCTATCCAAACCATTTCCTCTGATTCCACATCTTTTACCGAGTCACATCAATGATTAGGCTCAGCTGAACGACTTAGGAAATCAGACCTTTTCAATTCTTGAAACTGCCTCCAAGGATGGAAAAATCCATCTCAGAATCAATGTGCAGTCATCAGTATCCAAGAAAGATGCAAAACAGAAAAGACAACCAGGGGCCCAAGACTCAGGCTAAGGTCACCTAATCAAGCCACTGCTTTGGCTCCATCAGCTTATAGCTACCATTCTGTCACTCTTCGAGAAAGGCTCAGGTTGGAAATGCTACTTGTCTCCCCTTGAATTTAAAGTTAGGAAAATGCTCTGGAAGCTATTTCTCTTTTTGAAATGATGTAGCATACTGACTCCACCGATGTTAGCTAGTAGGTGGAGGGAGTCTGTGTACCATCCAGCACCTGGTGCATCATAGCAAAATGCCAAGTCTTTTTGTCATTGAATTACATGGTTTTCCAGAAATGGTCGGTGCACCAGCCTTAGTACCCCATGGGCTATGTTGCAGCCAGAACAGATGTGGGGGAAGGGGAAAAGATATTCCTGTTTATCCTCCATTATATAGACAATCTTTAATGCTCATGGATAGATGGCCCTCACAGAACTAACCCCAGAGTCTGCTACCATTAGATGAATAAGCAAAAGAAAAAAAATACTATCTTCTTGATGTTGACAGACTGTTGAAGTCTCTGGAAAAACTCGGAATAACACAGTGTACCCAGATGGTTTGGGTATTTTGGGGAAAAACAGACTAATTCAGTTGTTCCATGTTTGTTGTCCTTCACAGATGAACACAACAAATTTACTCACCTCACATGTTTAAAAGTCAGTGGTTGGGAGGTTGTTTATGTTTCCAGATTTGCAAATTAAAACTAGAAAACCAGCCACAAACTGCTCTTTATTTTCCCACATTCTTTCCTGAGAACAAGATGTGCCAGCCACATTGGAGCTCTCTAGCCTCCACAGGAAGGAGGATAGTGATGGGAAATCACTCTTCAAGAATCATTCGAGCTACAAAGAATCAGGATCAGTCTTTTGAAAAACAAAACAATGTGCCAGCTTGGGGGATGGGGTAGAGAGGAAGAGGGAACAAAAACAAAAAACTGAGCCAATAGTGGTTAAGCAATTTCATTAATCTCAGCCAAAAAAGCAAAGATAAGGAGAGGGACTTGGCTGCTGGGGAGTCCTTGGGGATTCCTGGCAGAGGTGGGGAGCCTACAGCCTTGAGGCCACAAGTGACCATCTAGATCTTCAAGTTCTGCCCTGTGACAATGCAAATTTCAGAATTTATAAAACTTGGACTCAAACAAAAGACCACACCCAAGGCCCTAGAAGGCCTCATGTGGCCTTGAGGCTGCAGGTTCCCCACCCCTGAGTCTGGAATCTAGAAGACTGTTTCAGGCTTCTTCAAGTTAGAAGAACGGTGAAAACACCAATTCAAAATCACAAGCACAATTCAAAATCACAATTACTAATCATTGTTATGAAGAAAAAAACCATTTGTTATTGACAAGAGAATACTCACAGCACTGAAAATTAGAAAAATAAAAGGTCATTATAAATTTTTTTTTGAGAAAAGGAATTTTTAACTGATGACACTAATTTTCCTTCTGCTTAAGGCTATATGGAAACTGTTGTCAGAACAAATCCGGGGAAGTCTGTTAGATGTAGGCATTTTCATCTAGCCAAAAAATCTTTTGGATATTTTTTACTTGCAGTGAGCTTAAAATCTTATCCCTGTTGAGGAAATGATAAACTCTGAACAACATTAATAGGCTGAGAAGTAGATTTGTTCTAGAATTATAGAAATTCCCAAATGAAAATGGAATATTGCAACATAACATTGTACCATACCCCATGTCATGGAAGGTTAAGAAATTTATCTAAGAGATGGAGACAAATATGCCTCAGTGGCCTGGGAATTCTTCTGATTCAAGTGTCATTAAAAATTATGAGCTATAATTAAGGCAAATATAACGAGGCAATTACATGGTAAAGTGGTGAGTGTTAGACTTGGAGGCAAGAACATTTGAATTCAAAACTTTATTCAGACACTTACCAGCCCTGTGACCCTGGGCAAATCATTTTACCTTTCACGGTCTCAGTTTCCTCATCTATAACATGGGGATAACAACAGCGCCTATTTCATAGGGTTGTTGTAAGGATCAAATTTGATTCTAAAAAAAAAATTATATAAACTCTAAAACACTATGTTGTTATTGTTTAGTCATTTCAGTTTAGCCAGGCTCTTTGTGGCCTCTTAGGGAGATCCTAAAGGTTTGCCATTCCCTTCTCCATCTCATTTTACAGATGAGGAAACTGAGGCAAACAGGATTAAGTGACTTGCCCAGGGTCACACAGCTGGTATTTGAGGCTGGATTTTACTAAAGGTCATCTTGACTTCAGGCCTGGCTCTCTATTCACGGCACCACCTAGCTACCCTCTAAAACATCATTTAAAAGCTATTATCATTATTATTATTATTATCATCATCATCATCATCATCATCATTATTATTATTATTATATTTGTTTTTAGAAAAATGGACTGTTCATCAAAGGTCCATTTAGTATCCCAGGTGATATATAACTTCATGATGAATTGAAGAATATGTGTCAAAATCTCATGAATTTATTACCAAATCATGTAAAAATAAATGACTGCAGCAAGAAGAGGGCCAATTGTACATCATATTTGTTAAAGATGTAAAAAGTTGTACAACTTATTTATGTCAATACATCTAATTATTTCTATGTATCACCACTGATTTGCCACCAGTGTAAATGATCTCTGAGCTCCAGTTTTAGCTATGAATGTATGATCCTATTCAAAGTACTCTGAACAGTAGACCATAGGAGATGATAAAGTACTTCTGCAGTAGACCATAGGAGATGATAAAGAGGTCACTGATGTTATAACTGGAAGGTACCTTTGTGATCTTATGGACCAGCACCCTCATTTTACAAATAAGGAAACCAAAGCACTGAGCAGTGAAATGATTTGCCTAGGATCATGGAGTAAATCCGTCTATGAGATAGGATTTGAACTGAGGTCTTCCTGCCTCCAGGTCTAGAGCCAGGAAGACCTGGTCTCCTGGCCTGCCTTTGACACACGCTGGTTGTGTCACTTTGCTGCTTAGTGTTCTAACAACTTTCTAAGACTCAAAATTGTAGAAGATGTGCCAACCTCCATTAGCAGAGAGAGTTTCCTTACTTGAGAATTCCCTCTGTGGATAATACCACAAGTTGAGTTCCATGAAAGAATTCTTCTATCTTCTTCACTGTTATAAGATCAGAGAAGGCCAGAGGAGGATGGGACCTCAGAGGCCATCTTATTCAGAACAAGAATCCTCTGTAGAACAAACCCAACAAAGTAGCCTTTGCTTGAAGATGTTAGGTGAAAGGGAACCCATTAGCCTCAAAAACAAAGATAAGTCTCTGGGAGAGAAAGCCTTTTCTTATTTAAAGCCTAAATATCTTTTTTTAAAACTTCCATTCATTCCTAGCTCTGGTCTCTAAGATTGAAGAGAAAGAATAATCCCTGCTGCTAGTTACAGCACCTGAGAGCAGCTTTTAGGTCTCTGTATTTCACAGATTACCTAACCCATAGCTGCCTCACCAATAATCTCTCGGCATCTATTTGGAGCCATTCTGGGTGGCTTCCACTGGATTCATGTTAGGCTATCAAAATTCTTTTTAAACTGTGATTCTTAGAACTGAACTTAGTACTCCAAACATGGACTAATCAGGGCTTTTACTTGCTATGACCTGCTCTTTTGAAAGGTCATCTCATATCTAGCATAATTTTGAGCACAAAGGCATCAAGTCCCTGACCTTCCTTTCCTAATAAAACCTTGCTCAGAAGTGAAATCAGGAATTGATCTTGATGGCATTTACCAAATGGAGTTGGAGAGTCCCTTTCAGTCTTCTGGTTTATAATTTTAGGAAGTATTTCTGAAATAGCATATCTCAGTGGCCCCCATATGGTTTTAAGAATTTGAAATGCCAATCTCCCCTTCCCCCCCTACTTTTGAAATCTCTCATGGCTAATTTGGGAATCCATGTGCTAATATTAATGAAGCACTAGAATCTCTGGCAGAGATCAAGCCTTGCAAAACACTATTTACCAATGAAACTCCTGTGTTCATATCTACTGCAAGAAAGGCTAAGGCCATTCTAGGATAGATCTGTTTATTTTGTGATTAATAAAGAATAAGGGAATTCTTTCTGAAAGTTTAACTTGGTGATCCTGAACTTAGATTTGTTGTTGTTCAGTAGCTTCAATTGTGCCTGACTCTTCATGACACTATTTGTGGTTTTCTTGGCAAAGATGCTAGAATGGTTTGCTATTTCCTTCTCCAGCTTATTTTACAGATGAGAAAACTTGAGACAGATAGGATTAAGTGATCTGCCCAGGACTGGGCTGGCTACTGTGTCTGAAGCTAGATTTGAACTTATGTAGGTGAGTTTTCCTCACTCCAGGCCAGGCACTCTGTCCCCTGGGCCACCTATCTGCCCTGAAACCCTCATTGTTTTATTCTCTTCATTAACTGGTTTTTATTGAGTGTCTGTTAAGTACAAGGTAGAGTGGGAAATAATGACTATCAGGGGTAGGAATCTGACTAGGCATGTGCCTTCTGAGCAAAGTCTCGCATATGATTCTTATCTGATGGAAAGGAAAGATAGTCTGAGCAGAATTCCATGATCTGACTGGCTGTTCTGAGAGAGCAAAGTTCCCTTTCACAATCGAGTAATTTGTAACCATGTGGTTGTGACTGTCATTCGCTCTTATTTAGTTGTGCAACTGTGTGTGTGTGTGTGTGTGTGTGTGTATGTTTGTGTGTGTGTAACAGACACACAGAGTTGGATCAATGTAGAAAAGATTTGTTTTTCTTTGATAATATCCATCTACTCCCCTAACCAGACAACCTACTGCGTAATTAGCTACATATCACATATCATTTTGATTATGGATGTTTTGTATCATGTACAGAGCAGCCTTGCTCTGACATGAAATGTCTCCTAAACATGTCATAGAATAAGCCAGATCTTGACTAAATTGCTTCATCTTCTCTCATACCCTCAATACCCACAGAGTAAGAGAAAAACAGAATTTTTTTTCAAGAAAAACAGGAAAATTACAGGCATTTTGAGGTTGACATTCCACTTATATAAAATGGGCAAGAAAAAAAAAAATATTTTTGGTGGGAGAGATGAGGAGGGAAGAGTTTAGTTCTTTTAAAATGTGTCTTCCAACTATTTCTAAACAGCACCTGAAAATTCAGATTGTCAATAGGAATATTTCCTGCTAAATTTAATTTAGGAAATTATTTCTTTTTAAAAAAATGTATTCTATTTTCCCCCAATTACATGTAAAGACAATTTTTAATATCTTTTTTTCCAAGTTTTGAGTTCCAAGGTGAAGAGAGAGCATAGCATAGAGGGCAGAGTGTTAGAGAAAGACCTGGGTTCAGATCTTGCCTTAGATAACTGTCTAGTTAAGCAATCTTTGGCAGTTACTTAACCACTCTGTGCCTCAGACAATTCTCTAGAACTAACAGCCCTAATCACTGAATAGGTATTGCCACAGTCAACATGAAAACTGAAAAGACCTTAGCTTAAAAAGGCCAAGATCTTCCAGTCATCCTGAACTACATCTGGCCACCAGACCCAGATGGTTCCAGAGGAGAAAGTGATACTTCTATTTTGCACAGTCCTCTCTCACTTAAATCCAATTGTCTTGTAAGTCATGGCATCATCTTCCTGATGCCACACATACACAAAACTACTAAGGTATAAAAGTTGTGATCTGATGTCAGGCAGTCAACTAGCATTATTACTATTTGTTAGTGCTAAACTGGGATGTAAAGAAAGGCAAAAAAAAAAAAAATCCCTGCTTTAAAGGAACTCACAGTCTAATGGAGGGAGGTCCCATGCTGGAAGTTATTTACACTCAGGCAGAGATGCTTTATATTTAAGTATTTCCAAATGCAATTATTTTGCAGATCTTGTACTGAAATCCTGAAGGTCTTGTCTTTAGACCTTCAAGCTAGCATTGTAATGTGGGTCCTTTAGTATTTTAGTAACTAAATTTCTCAAGTTAGTGTCGAGGACAAAGTTAATTTTTCTTAATTTCCATCTATATAGAATTGACATAGATACTATAAAGAGCTTTGCAAGTCTTAAAGCACTATATAAATGCTAGTTATAATGATGACAACATGTTTTCCTTTAAGAATTTTCAACTTTCTACTTTAAGTTCACTTAGGCTGAATTGAAATCAAAACTAAGTGATTCCTTTATATATATGCAAAAGAGATGGCCCAATCTTCTTTCGCTTAACAAAATACCTTCTAAGCAATCTACAAATATATTGTAATCTTTATCCCTATTTTTACAAATGAGAAGAATTTATAAGATTTATATAAGGACATTCCATATAAAATACTCAAGTACTTGGAGCATCCAGGGGCACAAAGGACTGCATTTACATTTTTATAACCTTAGTTTACATAGCAGATTTAGAGTTAGAAAAGACTTTAGAGCTCAGCTAGTCCAGTGGCCTCATTTCACATCCCTGGTGATCCCTGACCTAGACCCCAGGCTCTGGGCTGATATGAACTAAGTTCAGTCTTGGGAGCAATCTCCCTTTTCCACAAATCATTTCTTTGGCTCATTTCTTCCTCCTTCTCACTCTTTCCCTCCATCTCCCAGTTCCTTCTGGGAAATCTCAGAAGAGCTCAAGGCTAGGTCTTTAATATAAGTAAAAGGTACCCTGATATGATCCAAGCACTGGGCATACATATCAAGTATAGAATAGCCTTTTCCACTTGTTGGAGAATCCAAAAGCCAAATAGGGGCCTCATAGTAGCCCATAAATTGTTGATTTCCTTTCCCTTTCCAATCTGAATCCCACCTTTCAGCCAAGGCTCATAATAACACAAAGTGATTTATATTCTTCGTGAATTGGAAACACCCCTAGCATTAATGGAAAAGTAACTTTCTGATAATCCAGTGAGTCCAAGAGATCCCCATAGGTCATGTTGCCTTGTGGAGATCCTTACGGGTATCTAGATTTATGATACAATGCTAAGGGTTTATTCTTCACTAGGGGGAAAACAATCTTGGATTTAGTAGAGAGGTAACTCCCTTTGAATTGGACCTGTATGATTTGGATAAGTCAGGCTATTATTGGAAGACAAATTTCTGGACATTTACTTCCTAATATCTTCTGGCTCTGAGGAACCACATGTCCATCTTCTTCTCAAGAAGCTGACATTGCCAAAGAACTGCCCTTTTCCCCTTTCCTAACCTTCCTCCATTGTCTAGAAATCTAGAGTTCATGAAATTGGAGTACAGGAACTCTTGTTACTCCACCACTACTCTCACCTGCCACCACTTCTGAAGCTAAAGGGGTGGTGGTGGTTAGTGGGTTCTCTGGGAGACCAAAATCTCTTCTCACGTCTCTGATCTCTATGTATCTCTCTGAAAAGGTAGAAAGAAATGGTCTGCTCTTTGAGGAAGATAGCCTTTCATGGACCTAACGTAAAGTGGTATCTGTGACCCCCTAATACTCTGAAATCAAAGAAGTCAGCTCAACCAAGGGCCAGTGTCCCAGTGAGTGTGCCCTAGTGTTTTCAATGCCCAAATTCAAACTTCGACAGATGGATGCAAAGTCCCAGACAAAGGCTCACCTCTCTATAACCTCCATAACCCAACAGATCAGGGTACTCCTCTGATCATTCTCTCACATAAGGAAACTGAGGCTCAGAAAGGGTAAATGAATTGTCCAAAGTCAAGAATTTGAATCTAGATGCTATGTATGGCTTCAGAGCTAGTTGTTCCTGTCATTGCAACACATTGCCTATAGTTCAGGAAAAAACAACAACAAAACTCCTATAGCTTTTTAACTGTTTATAAGAAGGTGGAAATAATGCTTTTTATAAGAATTTTAATTCCCCTCTTCTGGCTAACTTCCTCAACATGAGAAAAAGTGAGTCAGAAGGTAGAAAAAACAGAAAGGGGAAATGAAATTCAAAATGGTAAATTTGATTACTCAGATATAACTTGAAAAACAAAACCCTATAGGGATTTTGAAACTTATTATTAAAGGTCAGTTTTACATTAGCAGGATAGAATTTATTCAACAAGAATTTACTGAGTATCTTTTATGTGCAAGACACTGTTGGAGGGAATAAGGTAGAGGCCTTGCCCTCATGGAGGTTAGAACTTAGTGAGGCAATAAGATATAACGTGGTAAGCAGATTAATAGATGGAATAAACATTTATTTAGCGCCTACTATGTAAACTAAGCACAGTGTTAGAGTGCTTTAAAAATATTATTTGATTATTACCTAAAAGAGATATTAACAACTGGCTATTGGAATTCTGAGAGAGTTCTGAGAATTGTAAGAGATAAAAAGGGCAAAATGCCATGAAATTTTCAGAAGTCTTTGTAAAACAGAAAATGAAATACCAGAAATAGGAACTGCTAGAACAGTGATTACTTAGGAAATGAGCCTTGCCTGACAAAGTTCCATATAACAAAACCTATATTCACTAAATTTTGCTTTCCTTCATTTTCTTTTATCACTTAAAAAATATTTGAAACTAAATCCAGAAAACATTCAATTTCTTGTTGTTCCTTTGATTCAGTTGTGTCCAATTTTTTTTTTCTTGGCAAAGATACTGGAATGGTTTGCCATTTCCTTCTCCAGATCAGTTTTTGGATGATGAAACTGGGGCAAACAGGGTTAAATGACCTGCCCAGGGTCACACAGCTAGAAAATGTCTGAGGCCAGATTTGAACCCAATAAGGTGAGTCTCCCTGACTTCAGACTCTGCACTCTATGCACTGTACCACCTACCTTGCCTCAAACTTTGTTTATCTCACTACTATGCTGATAGTTTCTTTTATTTAACACTTATATGCTTCTCATGAATTAAGTTCCTTACATTTTGATAGCTTATAGGCAGTGTCTGTCACCATCACCAGCACAGAGATCAGATGGAAGAGGCATTCTCTATAGATGCTTTTAGATGTTGGTTTTTGGGTGCTATGGTATTGATTGCACCAACCACTGAAATATTAAAGAGTCTGTTAAGCAAGATTCACTATCCCTGAGAAGAGTTTGGTTCAGTTATCCACGCAGGGAAAACCAAGTGGATAAAGAATGTCCATTTTCAAGACTGTGCTGTGCAGTTGGGTGGAAAGTCCAGAGGTCAGGTGCATAAGTACAGATATTAATACAGATAGGCCATAAGTATGGATAGTGAGTTGGGTGCAAAAATAGAATCAAAGACAAGGGTAAGCTAAATTTGGAGCAGGTTTTGACACTTAAGTAGTGAAAAATTGTGTAAGGGAAGTATTAATAGGATGCCATTAAAATGAAATCATAAGTAGGAATTTTTATACCTTGAGCAAGCACTGCAAATTGAGTCTGGGGCAAGAGTCACGAAAGAAATCCTTATATTGGGGAGGCAGGGTGGATACCATGACTGGGTAGACAGATACCATAAGATGGCTAATGGAGTGGCAGAAGAATATAGCTTCCAATTTAAAATAACTGTTGTGGTGGTAGTGGTGGGGTGGTTTGCCCACCCAAAAACTGTTGTAGTTTCATGATGTGTTGTGGTGAAACCACCTCAAAGAATTCAGAGTCAGACCACCTCTAATCCAAGTATAGGCATTTATTGAGACTGATGTCTCTCATGAAGCAGGCTAAATTCCAAGAAGAATCAGCCACTTCAGAGAAAGCAAGATGGATTTTCATAGTGTAAAGATGCTGATTACACAATTAATATTTACATAGAATATAGGAATATGATTAATGTTAAAAAAGCAGGAGGAGTTTGTTAAGGGCTTAGGTAATGGAGGAGGGGTCCTATCTATGGTTGGGAGGTTAAACATTCTGGTTGTACTGCCCTCTAATTGGCTAGCTATTGTGGTCCTGTTTGGTCAAGATAGATAGATATTGTGGTTCTGTCTTGGGCTAAATGGATGATGTGATTGTGGTTGAGTTCAAGAACACACCTGTTTCTGTGGGAATGGGTCTGGGGACAGTGACTAGGCAGAGGCAGTGGGTGGGTTCCCATCACATAGATACACCTTCTGTTTCTATGGGAACTAAGAGTTCATGGACACACCTGTTGTTATAGTGAGCAGTGAGGCATATATGAAAAAGTCAGGACATTGGCAGGGGGGCTAGATAGGTACAAGTGGGCCTGCTGTTCAGTGGGGCCAGGCCTGTAATAAAGTTAGAATGTTGGGGCTGAGGGAAGCTTTATTAGGATTCCAACATAATTACTTTTGATAATTCAGGGCTGAGGTAATTTGTTTTTTACACAGCACACAAGAAGTCTGGGGATGTAGAGCTGGCATCCCTCTTTCTTGTGGGGTGAGCTATGGGGAGGGGGGGTAGAGTGTAGTCTATAAGTAGACCCTTGAGGAGAAGACTAAAAGAGGGTTTGAAGTCATACCCCTCTCCAACCAAAGCAAAATGAAACTAAACCTTTAAAGAATCATGTTAGGATTGGTTAGAACCTTGGGGATCACTCTATCCAAGTCCTTGATTTCAAAGAAGAGAACTTTGATATTGTATAGAGAAGTGACTTGCCCAAGGTTACAGAGGAAGGTTCATTCAACTTTTATTAAAACTGAGGATGAACTGAGGTATAGTCAAAGAGAACCCAAATGCCAAAGACTCACAGAATTTAACAGGACCTTGAGGATCACTTAAAGCCGTCAGATTCACAGAGGAGAAAACTGAGGTCTATGCTATAAGTTGGGACTAGAACCAAATTCTCCTCACTCTTGATCAGTGCTCTTTCAGCGAGGTAGTAGAAATTTGGCCTCTCTTTGGGACACAAGGTTATAAGAAGCTACGCCAAATCAGCATTTCTTGATATTATACTACAGTTCAAGGATCTAGGGAGGGAAGACTTCCTTTTGGTCCTTTTAGGAATGCTTTGGCCCAACATCTATCTGTCCCCACTCCTTGTTGAGAGAGTTTAAGTATTTTGGAAAGGCAAAGTTTTTAGAGGAAAAAAAAGTGCACATTTCCTTGAGCCATGGAGGTGACAGAAGCTTTCCCAGGAAGACATGGCCCTCTAGAAGGAACTAAATTGATTTATGCCACCTGATGGGGCCTATCCCCAGAAGCTGGGAAGGGAGAATTCCTGCATGTGAAGAGATAGTAGGCCCAGGGAAGCATTTACTCTTCCTCAGTGCAGGAAAAATTCTAAGCGGCCTAGGATACTTAAACTCTTTCTCCTTTCAGCTTAAAGGTGGCTCACCATACTTTCAATCTATTCCACTTTCTTAAACCCCAGTTTCATAGGTTTATTAAAATTTGAGAAACAGGAGAATATAAAATCATGGAGGCAGAGTTGTTTATTGGAAGACAAGGATCCCAAAGGTCAGAGATACCATCTCCCTTCTCTTCCCTTGTTCTGATCCAAGAGTCTCAGTAGTTTTCCCAAGTTGACAGTGGGAAGGAGGAGCTGGAAAAGGAAAGGGTCTTTCCTATTCTAAAATTAGTCTTCAGACTTCTCCCTTTCCTCTGGGTATTAGGACAATTTTTATTTATACTTAGTAAATAGACTTTCTGGGTGACAGGACAAGTTTATTGGGTCAGGGCTGGCCTCTCTTCCAACCTTTATGCTAGGTCAAAGCTTGGGATTCACTGATCCTGGCTTCTACCTGAGGAAGTGAATGAGTAATCATGCTATTATCATGCCAGAAAATTACTCCACCTTTGCAATCTGATCACCAGTCCTAATTGCCACAACTCCAATTCCAGATCCAGGGCTTCCCCTACCACCAGACCTATCTCTGGCCCTTTTCCTTAGAGGAAAATGATAACTTGTCAGATGTGGATTTTTTAAATCTCTTACCCTGGAATAATTTCCTTCATTTTCTCAATTTTACACGCTGGAGCAAAGTTCTGGTTGTCCTGTCCTATTTACAATTCTTCATTAGAGTTCTGCATAGTTAGAACAAAAAGATAGGCTTGTTATATAGCCAATGTGAGAGACAACCCCTGTACTCTATTGGTATCTATGCAAGGTCCAGAGAAAGTAATGCTGGATAAACCACAAATGGTGGATATTCTAGAATCCATGGGCAAGAATCATAAAGAATTTCAAGAGGATAGATTGGTCATGGTCTGCCTTGTTGGAGGGAGTACCCACATTACTGAGATTACAGACTCAATGAAGTATGGATTCCAAAACATTTGGAATGCATTTGGAATTCCAAAACAATTTAGCATTCAATGAATAAATTTGAAATGATGGTTTGAACAAATAATATTTAAAATGTTTATCTGCTAAATAAGCCTTCAGAAAATGTCCTACCCCAAGGCCTCATATTGGCATGGGTTTTGAAGGCTGCCACCATAAGGAACAAGTACTTGCAGGTCCTACCAAGACTATGTCCTCACTTTTTGGTGTGCATCTCTCTTCATAGCTCTTTATCATTCATTTACTCTCACTGTTAGTCCTCCAAGGCTAACTGAAGCAAAAAAGATTAGTTCCCTACCACAAAGTTCACAAGCACTGACAGCACACACACACACACACACACACACACACACACACACAAACACACACCCCACACCTGTAGAAGTATGAAACTTTTAGCTGCTCTTTCATGTGACAGTATCCATTTCCTGGCATGTCGCAGATCTCTGCTCCTTCTCTAAATATCCCCATAACTTCAGATTTAGCTTATGGGATGAATATCTGTATACACATTCTTTTTTTCCTGGACTAGGGAACTCCCTGAATTCATGACTGACTATTACTGCAAGTTATCACCGAGAGGCAGGATCCAACTCAACATTGGTCAAAATATAAATCAGTAGATGCACATAATTCCACACTCCTTCTCTTCCTCTTCTTCTTCCTCCTCCTCCCCTCTTTCATCCTCTTCCTCTTCTTTTTCCTCCTTCTCCTCCTTTTATAGATAAAATGATTTTAAATTATTGCCACAGGAAAAGTACCAAAACGTTTTCTTTAATAAATTTTTCACATAAGTATATGCATATAAACAGAATTCCAGGACTACTTTTGGTATTTGTATCCCCACTGTCTACTCCAATGCCTAGTAACCAGTTGGCACTAAATAAATGCTTGTTTATTGATTGATCCAATTTCTGAACAAAAAAAAGAATCTTGATACAGTAATACAAGAAATAATTAAAGAAAATTGTCCTGAAGCATTAGAATAAGAGAGGAAAGTAGAAAAAGAAAAAATCCTTCTATCACCACCTGAAAGAGATTGCACTAGGAAAAGCCACAGAAAAATCATAATCAAATTCTGAAACCTCCAGCTCAAGGATAAAATATTACAAGCAACAAGAAAAAAATTTAAATATGGAGGTGCAACAACCACAATCACGCAAGACCTAGCAGCAGAGATACTAAAAGACCATAGATCTTGGAACACTATGTATTCAAGAGCAAAAGAACTGGGGTTCTGGCCAAAAATATCATACCCTGCAAAGCTAAGAATAATCCTGAATGAAAAAAATGAATATTTAATGAATTGTCAGTTTTTCAGGATTGTATTTAAAAAAAAAACTCTGAACTTAATAGAAGATTTGACATATAAGAACCAAGAGAAATGTGTGGTACATACCAAAGAGTAATTAATTGCAAGGGACCCAATAACAACAGACCGCTTACCTTTTATAGGAGGAAATTTAAAATGTATTTCTAAGATTGTTCTTAGTAATTGGGTAGTTCATAAGAAAGACTGGGCATAATATGATTTTAAAAAATAAAACTGTTTAGGTACAATTAAAAGAGTAACTATCTTATACAAATGAGGTGCAAGAGGAAGAACTGACACAGAGGAATTAGATGGGAGAGGAGGGCCAGTAGTTCTGGAACCCTACTTTATTGGGAATGGGTTTAAGAGGGAACAATACATATGCATACATACATACATACATACATACATACATACATACACACATGTATATGAATACAGAAATCTAAATTCAGAAAGAAATAAAACCCTAAGGGGTAGGGAGTGGGGAGAGGATAAGGGAGGGATCTTTACAGGGGAAGGTGAGGGAATAGGTTGAAGTGGGATATAGAAGGGTGTTTAGATTAATGGGAATGGGAAGATAAGGGAGGGATTCTTGGAGGGGGTATAGGTTAAGTAATAGGAAGGCAAGGTAAGAGTTAGGAGGGATAGGAAGTAGGAGATATGTACAAATATGAAATATCAGTAGCAAAATTTGTTGAGGAAAAGGGAGTGGGGTGATAATCATGACCTTGGACAAAGTTAAGGTTGAAATAGATTGAATCAAAGGAGAAAAATAGGGAACTACACTATGTGTCAACTACATCTCTCAATGTTGTTTTGGACTATTAAAAAAAACTAGACAGTATAAGGTTGGAATATTACTGTGGTGTAGGAAATGGTGAGTTGGTGGACTTGGAAAAATATAGAAAGACTTG
>CM053585.1:122866192-122880563 GCA_028646515.1 Pseudochirops corinnae | reverse complement strand
GTTTACTTAAGGCTACATTGAATCCCAAGGTGGTTCTCAGAGTTGGAGTCTGCCTACTCTCCTGGCAATACTGATGCAAGTGGGTGTCCTGGTATTGGCATTTGTCTGCTCCACCACAGTGGGGCTCAGGATCTCCCACTGCTTTGCAGAGGTAGGTCTTGCTGCTGGTTTGCTGGCACGCTTTCTGTCCTGGACTGTGCTTCCCTTTTATTTGAGTGAAACAGCCCTTTTCTGTGGATATTCCAAGTTTCTTGGGCTAAAAGATTGTTTCACTCCATCTTTTTGCTTGTTCTGCTGTTCCAAGATTTATTTTGGGGTGCTATTTTATGTTGTTTGGGGGTTAATATGGGAGAATTATAGCAATTTACTGCTTACTCCACTATCTTGGCTCCTGGAAGTCTAGGCATATAACAGTAATTATTAAATTAAGAGCCAAATTTTTTATCCTAATTTCACTAATTTACCTCTTCCATTAACTTTTTATAGATGTTCACTAACCATATTTTTAATGATGTGTTCAAGAATTTCCCCAAAAAGAGTAAAATTCACTAAACCATTGAAGACAGGTGTTGAAATAAATAGAATGTTGGACCTAGAGTCAGGAAGACCAAGTTCAGATACTGTTCAGATACAACATTAACTAGTTGTGTGACCTTGAGTGAGTCACTTACCATCTCCCACACTCATTTTTTTTTTAAATCTATAAAACTGGCACCTATCCTACAGAGTTTCTTTGAGGATCAAAGTAGTTTACATGTATGTGTAAAGTGTGTTCCAAATTTTAAAGCACTAAATAAATGCCAGCTTTTACTGGATTCTGTTCTCTTCCCTTTTCTTGAAAATTAGGACAATTTTTGCACTTCTCCAATTGTATGACATCTCTTCCTTTTTCTATGAGTTTTCAAGTGTCAGCAACATTGGTTCAACAATCAAATCAAACTATTATTCCAGCACATGAGGAGGTCATTTATTTGTGTCATGATTTCATCAAGTGAATCTTTGTACTCCCTAGCCCCTTCCTTACCTTGGCTGGACATCATCTCCTCAAATTAAATCTTCATTCTGTCTTCTCCTAGTGAAAGGTCATTCTTCATGAAGTCAGAGAAAACTGAAAAAAAAAAGTTAGAATTGATCAGTTCTGTCTCCTTTCTGTTGCCAATTATAATTATCCTGTCCATCCATAGCAGTGGTTCTATCTTTTCTTTAATCTTTGTTTTCCCCCCAACATACCTTAAAAAAAGAAATAAAATCCATATTTGCTGCTTTTAGACTTTCTTGCCAGCCTCAGTTCATTCTGTTCTTTATCATTCCTGACACTGTCTTTATAGTATTGTATCATGTATTTGGATTCACATTTTTTCTGCTCTTACTTACATCTTCTGTATATACATTTAAAAATGGATGTGTGTTCCTTGTGAGTTTAGTGAATTCCCTGTGAAGCAATGATGGCAAAGGACCAGTGTGGCTTTATCAAGAAAAGATCATTACAGGCTAATCTCATTTCTTTTTGAAAAAGTTTTATTTTTGGATAGGGTCATTGGATTGATGTCTCAAGAAATTCCTTAAGATCGAGTTTACTTAGAGTTCAATAAAGCAAAATATCTCATGCTATTCTTGTGGGATACATGTTACCTGGGATAGCTAGGTGACTCAGAGGATAGAGCCCTAGGTCTGAAGTCAGGAAGACCTGAGCTCAAATTTAGCCTCAGACAGTTACTAGCTGTGTGATCCAGGGCAGATCACTTTACCTCAGTTTGCTTGTTTCCTCATCTTGGGGGTAATAATAGTATTTACCTTTCAGAGTTATGAGGCTCAAATAAAGTAATATTTGTGAAGTGCTTAGCACAGTGTCTGTATTAAATAGAAGGTATTAAATAAATGCTAACTATCATTATTATTAGTATTATTACTACTTGTGCCTCAAGGGAGCAGTTCAGACTGCTTACCAGATAGAATGACCCATAGGGTGCTATTTCCAAATAAAAACAAGGCAACAAACCACAAGTCTCCAGGTCTTTCACCTCCTGTCTATGCATTTTTCAGAGAAAAAGTTATGTTACACTTGCTTCTGAGTTGTTTCTTCCATAAATGCAAAGTTTGTATCTGAGAGAATATCATTGACCCATACTCAGACATTAAACATTGTACTTTCCTTTGTTTCATTGCCCCTTAAAGAGTGGGCCAAATGTTCCCATTTTAATGTCAATATATCAGCAATGATATTTATTCCTTCATTTAATTCAATGAACATTTTAAAAATTAATTTATTTTTAGTTTTCAACATTCATTTTCTCAAGATTTTGAACTCTAAATTTTCTTTCCATCTCTCCACTTCTCCCACCTTATGATGGTGTACATTTTAATTACCATGTTCCTCAATCTGCCCTCCTTTCTATCACCTCCCTCACCTTCTCTTATCTCCTTCCCTTCTGTTTTCCTGTAGGGCAGGATATATTTCTATACCCCATTGTCTGTATATCTTATTTCCCAGTTGCATGTAAAAACAATTTTTAACATTTATTTTTAAAACTGAGTTTCAAATTCTCTCCCCTTCTTCCTCCTCATCACCCTCATTGAGAAGGCAAACAATATGATATAGGTTATACATATGGAATCGTGCAAACCTCTTCCATAACGGTCATATTGCTAAAGACTAACTATATTTCTCTCCATCCTATCCCACCCCCATTTATTCTATTCTCTCCTTTGACCCTGTCCCTCCTCAAAAGTGTTTGCTTTTGATTCCCTCCTCTCCCATTCTGCCCTCCTATCATCACCCCCTTTTGTTCCCTTCCCCCCCTACTTTCCTGCAGGGTAAGATAAATTTCCATACCCAATTAAATGTGTATTTTATTCCCTTCTTACACCAAATCTGATGTGAGTATGGTTCACTCATTCCCTCTTACCTTCCCTTACACTGTAAAAACTTTTTCTTGTCTCTTTTATGTGAGATAATTTACCCCATTCTGCTTCTCCCTTTCTCCTTCTCCAAGTACATTCCTCTCTTATCCCTTAATTATACTTTATAGATATCATCCCTTCATATTCAATGTGTCCTCTGTCTATATCTATATCTATGTCTATGTCTGTGTTTATATGCATGTCTGTGTGTGTGTGTGTGTGTGTGTGTGTGAAATCTCCAACTACTCTAATATTGAGAAAGGTTTCATGAGTTACAAATATCTTTCCATGTAGGAATGTAAAAAGTTCAACTTTAATAAATCATTTATGATTTCTCTTTCCTGTTTACTTTTTTGTGCTTCTCTTGAGTCTTGTATTTGAAAGTCAAATTTCCTATTCAGCTCTGGTCTTTTCATCAAGAATGCCTGAAAGTTCTTTATTTCATTGAATATCCATTTTTTCTCCTGAAGTATTATACTCAATTTTGCTGGGTAGGTGATCCTTGGTTTTAATAATAGCTCCTTTTACCTCTGGAATATCATATTCCAAGCCCTCTGATCCCTTAATGTGGAAGCTGCTAAATCTTATGTTATTCTGATTGTTTCCATAATATTTGAGTTATTTCTTTCGGGCAGCTTGCAATATTTTCTCGTTGACCCGGGAACTCTGCAATTTGATTACAATTCAATGATCATTTATTAATGCTATATTTCAGGACTTGTAGGGATTCAAAGATAAAAATGAAATAGTTCCTGCCCTCTAGGAGCTTATATTCCAGTGGTTGGGGGGAAAATGATCTCTCTCTCTGTCTCTCTCTGTCTCTCTGTCTATGTCTCTCTGTCTCTGTCTCTGTGTATACACACACACACACACACACACACACACACACACGGAGTGAATACAGGGTATATACAATATCATCCCAAGTAATACCACAGGTGAGAGAGGACTAATCCATAATGAACACTGTCTTTTGTGCTAGATGATACCTTCTTTCACTGTATTTATAGTCCAGTAGGGAAAATAAGGCAAAGTATAAATGAATATAATGCATCTAGAGGATGATGAAAGCATAAGAAAGATACATAGGACTGTTAGAATTCAGGTGAAGGAGAAATGACTCCAAGAAGGTTTCATGGAGAAGGAAGTATTTCAGCTGCCCCTTGAAGGGTCGGTATGATTACAATAAATACAGTTGGTAGAAGACCTAGAGGGAACTACTCAAACAAAATCCTGGAAACTAGAAAATGTTGGATATACTCCAAGAATGTGGAGAAGTCTGGGTGGTCTAGAGTTTAGGCTAAAGGAAGAGGATTAATATGAGATCAGACCTGAAAGATAGGATAGGACAAGAATGCAGGGGACTTCATTTGGTAGGTAATAGGGAATCCCCGAAGATTTTTGAGCATAGACATGGCAGCTAGAAATCTGGTTCAGGAATATTAATCAATAGTCCAACCAAGGACCCTGATTGTTGGTCATGGCAATGGCAGTATGAAGGAAGGAATGATGTCAAAGACAGGGCAAATGTAGAATCTGTAGGTCATAGTTGTTGACTGAATTCATAGGAGCCTAGGAAAAGGGAAAAGCAAAGATGAGTTTTACTTATGAAACATTGGGAAGGTCAGTGAGGAAGGTTTTCAAATAGGCAGGCGGCATGAATGAGATCAATTTTCTGTGGGGAAGAGGTATCTCAAGCTTTGCAGATTTTAGTCTCATTTTTAGTATAGTATTAGTACCCCAAGTGCTGAAACAGTATGTCCTCCCTCTACCAAAGACAATAAATATACTGCCACTCTGATTTGAAGACCTCTATCCCATCCACAAATCAGAAACCCTAGACCCATGATTGGCTTGGCCCTGCTGTACTCCAGACTTTTTTAAATTCCCCAGCTTTTCATCCTGAAGCCTCACTCCAGACTTGGGATTCATACATTGGAAAATACCTTCTGCCCCAGCTTCTCTCTAATTGGATAGCTCTTCTCACAACCTCCTTTTAAGAAGGGCACTCAGGCCAGTCATATTTCATTCTTCTCAAAGCACTCCAGACTTCCTCTACCATGCTCCTTCACAGGGTACTTTTGTCCCTCTTCTTCAGCTTTTCACTCTCTCCTTTCAACTTTCTTTTATATGTTGTCTTCCACCATTAGAATCCAAGCTCCTTGATGCCTGGGATCATCTTTCCTTCTACTTGTATTTGAATTCCCAGTGCTTAGCGTCCTGCCTGGAACATAGCAAGCATTTAATAAATTCTTGTTGACAGATTAATTTGCATGTGTATGTCAGCCCTTGAGCTTATCTTGCCTCTAATGGAATTCTGAACTGGGGAAAGGATAGAAACACAAGTGAATGAGTAGGGAAGAGGATGGGTTGATGATAACAACTAATTAATATTTAATATAAAGCAGACATTTTTAACTGGCAGTTTGTTTCAATTTAAAAAAAAATACCTATATTTGCTTTCCTTTGTAATCTTATATATTTTATTTTATGCATTTAAAAATATTATTCTGAACAGGGGTCTATCGGCTACACCAGGCTGCCTGAGGGTTCCATGACACCAAGAATGTAGAGCTTTAAAGTTTGCATAATGTTTTATAGGTGCTACCTCATTTGAGCCTCATAACTACCCTAATGTAGTGCATACTATAAGCAGTATTATTGACATCTTAGGGAAGAGGAAAATGACTTTTAGAAGCTTTAAGTGACTTACCTGTGGTCACACAGCAAGTAAATGTCAGAGATGGATGAATGCTCCCTCTTCCCCCCTTTTCATAGGACCTTTCATTGACCTCTCGTTTTGTAATGCATACTCTTTGAGGGCAGGGATTCTCTCTCTCTCTCTCTCTGCATATATAAGCATATATATATATATATATATTCCGTTGTTGTTCATCCTCCATTCACATAGATTAATTATTTACATGGGGGAAACTCATTTTAGTCTGGATCTGAAATTAATTGACTCTCCGAGGACCATGGATTTGAGGTTATTTGGAGACTAGAGAGAAATGGGCCCAATAGATGAACAACTGGGCAGTGTCAATCTAATTAAGAAAAACAGCTTTAGAGGAGGCAGAAACTGAATCAAGAAGAGGCACTGCAAAAAGCATCAAGGAGAAGAACAGTTGATAAGTAAAAGGAACCTAGAGAGATGAGGCTATAAAGTGAGGAGAAAAACCCTTTGTGGACTTTACTCCAGGCTGCCCTGGGGGGAAAGGGAATAAATTAGATTTAGGGCTCTGAAGGTTCACATATCCCAGCTCTATAATGGAAGGAAGTAAGCAAATGACTCAGAAAGGCTCCTTACTGTCAAGAATATAGTTTTGACCTTGATCCAGGTTTGCCTCTATTATCCACCCAGAAAATCAATGCCCCTTCCCCCCAAACCCTGACATCCATAAGTTGAAAAACAAATAAACCCATTGGGTTTAATTCTTGACTTGGTCACTGACTAGCTATGTGCTCATTGTTCAATAAATTTACCTCTGAGCCTTAGTTTACTCAACTGTAATACTAAAGTATTGCATTTTGTTTTTGTTCAGTCAAGTCCAAGTCTTCACAACTCCATTCAGCCCTGTGACTGTGATGGAAGATAAGGTACACTGCGTCCCAGCTCTGACGTTTCCTAGCTATGTGATCTTGAGGAAAATCACTGAACCTTCCTCCGTCTCTTTTTCCTGATCTGTAAAATCTGATTGTTAACTACATGATCTCTAAGGGTCTTTCCTAGCTCTAATTCTCATGATCCTACGTCTGAGGCAGACCGGTCAGCAGCAAAGTTTGGTGAGAAAATTTGTTTCTAAAGACCTGTCTGTCATTGAACATATTTACTAAAGTCCATATTGCCTTCTGTCTAGTCTCTTTCATCTTGACAAGTGGGCTACTATAATGTAACCTTTGTAATACACATGTGGACGAAGAATTTCTTTTGGCCTATGCTTATGTGGGCTCAAAAAATAAAAAGCAGGAAAATCTATATGACTCAAGGTTGGTTCAAATTAGTCAGAGATATATGCAAGGGCTCTCGAAACTCTTAGTATAATTTTAAGCAGTAAAGTTTAAAATTGCACTAAGACTTTTGGGGCATTTTGCATTTCTTTTATGTTGTTGAGTTGTTTCAGTTGTGTCTGATTTTTTTGTGATCCTATTTGGGGTTTCCTTGGCAAAGATACTGTAGTAGTTTACCATTTACTTCTTCAGTTCTCTCTCTCTCTCTCTCTCTCTCTCTCTCTCTCTCTCTCTCTTTCTGTCTCTCTCTCTCTTTTAATAGATGAGGAACTGAGGCAAACGGAGTTAAGTGACTTCCCTAGGGTCACATAACTAGTAAGTGTCTGAGGCCAGATTTGAACTCAGGAAGATGAGCCTTCCTGGCTTCAGGCTGATACTCTATCCACAATGCCACCTAGCTGTCCTTTTATCTTATAGTTTATACAAAATCAAAACAAGTGCCTAGTGTATTGGAGGACATCATAAAGATTTTAAAAAATATAATAGTAGGCTTGAAAGGTGGTTTAAAACTAATAAGATGACACTGTAATACAGATAAGTATCAAAATGTACATTTATTCATAGCAAATAGTTGGGGAATTAAATCCTTGTACTGTCATATGGACGAGGTATTATATTTATTCTACTTGGCCCTAGAGGGAAGGATGGGCAAACATGAAAGTTTCAGAGGTAGATTTTGAAGTTTTAATGATTACATATACCCCAAAATCCAAAGGACTGGCTTGAGAGGTTGGTGGATTCCCCATTACTAGTGTTCTTCAAATAGACAGAGAAATGTCAGCCTAGGTGATGGGCTAGATAGAGTGTTTGGGTTGGTGTGAGGAAAACCTGCATTCAGATCCTATCTCTGATATTTGGTAGCAATGTGATTAGTCACTTTAACCTCTCTCAGCCTCACTTTCCTGATCCAAGGGGGTTAGACTCTATGATTCCTAAAGTCCCTTCCAAATCAGAGGTTCAGTGATACACGTTGTATTGCAAAGTAACCTTATTTACTACCGCTTAATTTAGCTTTGGTTTGAATTGGTTCAGAAATGACATAGAGTCTCAAGTTTGAGACATACATACATATATATATATATATATGCACACACACATACACACATATATATACATATATATGTATATATATAGTAGTAGTATTTACTGATGATGATGATGATAAAGGACTCAATCAGTAGGTCCCAATACTTATGTCACAATCAGTAAATCTCAAGTTATGTCACAATCAGAAAATCTCAACGATTATGCCACAATCAGTAAGTCTCAATAGGCATCCAATATTACCACAACTGATCAGCATTGATGGGGAAATTATCTACATCTGGAGAGCCCCAGGTTAGCCTCCAGAGTCCTGACAGGAAGGTCCCTGGCTATGCATTTGTACCATGGCGGGAAACTCCCGAAGTTGGCTCAGGACTACTCTCTGTTAGTAGTTCCTTCTAACCAAGAAGGCATTTTTTCCAATTAATGTGGGATTGGTGGGAAAGGAACTGTTCTCAAAACATCCTTGAGAGTGTTTCTGTTTAGGAATATCTGGTTCTGGGAGGGGTGGCCAGTTCTCCCCGGTAGCAGACATCATAAACTGTCCTTCAGCTTCTAGCTAGGAATAAGATTAATTAGAGTCAAATTGCAGGCATACCAAGTGAGGTCAGAATGTCCTAAAGGAATTTATGCATCACACATATAAGCTATTATTTATTTTTATTTTTCTCATTATTTTGCAGCTTTAAGTGGTGACCTCTAGAAAGTAGAATTAATAATAATCAATAATAATAATAGTTATCCCTTCTACATTGTGATTTTCTCTATCATGGTTTCGTTATATCATGGGTTTTGGGAGTTTTGCAGAAGCTGCAGAAGATCCTCAAAGGGTAGCAAATGACACAGAGTTTATTACCAAATGTTTAACCCAAAATTTACAATAAGGTTCTCTAAACACCTCATAAAAGACAAAGAAAAGATTCAGACTTCTTTGGTATGAAAGAACGGTCAAAAATTTTTATGCAGATTTTCCAGATCCCTGGAGCAGCATATTCCTAAACCCAAAATGTGGAAGCAATAATTGTAATAATTAATAATATTAATAGATAGCTTTTACATAAACACTTGAAGACTTGCAAAGTGCTTTATGAATATTATTGTATCACTTTATATATGTTTGCCTACCAAGTAGAAACCTTTATCAAAGCTTTTCTGTCTCCTCTGTGAATGTGGACATTAACTTAATTCAGAGGGTTAATCTTGCTTTTGTCTCCAAATAATACGTACTATAATCTTAAAATTCTTTAGGGAATTTGTTGACTTTGAATGACTTCCAGGAATAACAAATCTATTCTGGCTGCATACTAATAGCCCATGGGAATGGGCAGCTCTCTTACTTGACTAATTGGTCACAGAAATTATAGATCACGCAGCAGTGTCTCGTGACCAGCAGGTGGCAGCAGTGTCTTACTAGTGGAAACTGATCATCCCTAGTGTAAGACAGATTTTTAAATGACACAATCTCTGTCTTCCTGTACATTCTTTCTTTTCCAGATTTTAGTGACATCACTTTTACTTGGTTTTCCTCTTATCTCTCTGAGCATTCCTCGGGCTTCTTTCTTGGTTCATTCCCTGTAGCCCCCCTGGTTGTGAGTATACACATCGAGGGGGGCCTCTTGGATCTTCTCTCTTCTCTTTCTATGCAGTAAGTTCCAGATAAGTGTGATAATGAATCCTGTGGAGTGGTCACATTATTCGAATTTGCACTGTATATTTCCACTGAGCTGGAACCAATTAGCATATTTTTTCGTAGAATAAGTTCAGATAGTGCAAATTTGATTAATGCAGATATATCACTGGATTAATTAATTGCACTAATCATTACCTAGATGAATTTATTTTCTTAGTGACTTCATCAGTCCCATGATCATTTCTACATAAACGATTCCCAGATTTCTATGTATTTCTATATCCAACCTTTGTCTTTTTCCTGAGCTCTACCCTACATCGGCAGGTATCTCAGGAAGACTTGAGTTCAAGTCTAGCTTCAGACTAGTTGCATGACTAACAAGTTACTTAACCTTTGTCTGCCTTGGTTTCCTCATCTGTAAAATGGTGATAATAGTTGTGTAACTCAAATGAGATAATTGTAAAGCGCTTAGAACAATGTCTGGAACATTGTAAATGCTATGTAAATGTTAGCTATTATTATCATAATTATTGTAATCTACAGTTCCGACTACATTTACTGTAAACATCTCAAATTCATAAGGGTTAAAACAGAACTCATTACTTTCCTTCTGAATTCACCCCATTTCTGAACTTCCCTATTTCTGTTGAGTGCACCATTATCCTTCTAATCATGCATCTTCACTAGGCTCACAGCCTAGTGGTCATCCTTGACTCATTCTCACCTCGTATACAAAATCTTGTCAATCTTGCCAAGTCTTGTTGTTTCTACTTCCATAACATTTCTCACCTCCATCCCATTCTCTCCACTCACCATCTTAGTTCATCAGCTTTTATCTAGTTCGTTGTAAAAAGCATTCTAATTAGTTACTCTGTTTCAAGTCTCTCCTCTCTCTAGGCCATTCTCCACCCAGGTGCCAAAGTGATATATTCTTAAACCATATGTCTGAGTATACATCATTATCCCTACTTAATAACCTCCAGTGGTTCTCTATCATTATTCTTCAGCATTTAAATCTCTGCATATCCTCGCTCCTACCTTGTTATACATTACTCCCCTTTATACATTCTTCGGTTCAGTCAAAATGACATTCTTGCTGAATTACACATAAAATTCCATATCCCATCTCCCTTCCTTTTCACAAACCACCTTCATATCTGTAATTCTTAGAATCTCTAGTTTTCCCCCACAAAATTTAGCTCAGAAAATACCTCCTCCTTGAGGCCTTTCCTGTTCATCTCATCTCTAATAAATTAACTTATATTTACTTATGTGTTATTCTGCCTATAGAATGTATTCTGTGTATCCCTAAATCCTTCTCACTGTGCCTGGAACATAGTTGGTGTTTGTTGATTGACTGATTGAAATGGCCATGGGGAACAAATTATCACAGAGAAAGAACAAAATGTGCTTTGACCATTTATCTTGGGAATGTGCATTTTCTCTGTTTTTTGTTTGTTTGTTTATATATTAGTCAGTGCAGTGCTTTGGAGTCCAAGAAGCATGGTGCAGTGCAAAGAGGCTAGGTTTGTAATTTGAAAGCCCGGATTTCAACATTGGCGCTATTGCTTAGTCCCAGTGTATCCTTGGGCAAGTTATTCTAGGATTTTGGTCTGAGTTTCCTCATCTGTAAAATGAATGGGTTGGACTGGATGACCTTTAAGGACTCTTCCTGTTTTAAATCAATGATATGAAGATCTCTTTCATTTTAAGAAGGAAATTAACTCGTATTGTCCTTATCTACTCCTGAAACCTCTTCCCTTGATGAAGGAAGAACTTGTGAACAGTGCCCACACTTAACTTGGAACAGGTGAAAACTATAGGTTGGGCTTTCCATAGTATGAAAAAATTTAACAACATTTCCACTAGACACAGGAACTTGATGGAACCCCTAAATAGTTGCGCACTGTATATACATAAAATGTCAGTAGCTAGGAAAGACAGAACTATCAGTAATGGTCCAGGAATCCCCCAAAATGGAACATAATCCCCAAATGTCTTCGTATGGCCAAACTTCATTAACTTAGTCATAAACAGAGTTTCTTCTTTCCAATTCAGGTAGTTAGAGATTCTAGTTTCCTCCTTATGGTATTTGGGTATCTTCTTCAGTCTATTAGTAAAGACCCAACCTTGATGAGACCTAAACCTATTGGAGTGATCCCAGAATTAAATCTGTTCTGCTAAAATTTGGTTTTGGGATCTGTTAGCTCTTTTGAAAGCAAAGATAAAACATGTTCCCCTCCCTTCCACTCCCTGTTCCCAATGCATGAACTTTCCAAATGTGTAGCTATGGAAGGAAAGGCAATTCCACAAGTTAAGTGTTTCAGTATGTATTAAATGCCAACTAGATAGAAGATCACATGCCAGATACAGAAGAGTAAAGAAGATATAGCTCCTGAGGAACTTAAAATCCAGTTAGAGAGATGACAGATACACGTGGAAAGACCAGGAAATGGGTTACATTTGAATGATTTGGAGCCAGGGGACTGAGATGTAAATCCTACCTCTGTGAATTACTACCTGTAAGATCTTGGGCAAGTTAATTCTTCCTGGGTTTCAGTTCGTTATCTGTAAAACGGTCTAGCAGCTAAATAGGTTTTAAAATCCTTTTAAGCAATTAATCTGTGATTTTATGGCTAACAATAAAACACACACACACACACACACACGCACCCACACACGCACCCACACACGCTACCCCTCCCCTCCCCCCAACTTTGCTCCAACTAGTCCTGACAATAGAGCTTTAGGAGGAAACCTAGCCTGCTATGCTTATTGCCTTTTTTTCATGAACTAAAATACCCGGGGTGGGGTGGGGTGCCCTCTAGAGGACAATGGCATTAAAGGACTATTTATTGTTCTGTCTTTTTATCTCCAGAATTTAGAGCTAGAATGAGAACAAAGATCTCTTGATTTCAATTCTCTAAACAGAACCCTTGTATGATACTGTATGAGTCATTCATCATTGTGTTTTAGTTTCCCCAACATTAAAATTTCATAATATAAATACACATATATTAACATGATAAATTATCCATTTCAGAGCACATTGAAAGTACGAGCAAAAAGTATTGACTCCTTAATGCATTCTGGGTACAAGTTGAGGAGACATTTGAGCTAATGTTCAGTAGACAGTCTATGTGTAACTGAAAATCAGGTTTTCTGAGCCATTTGTCTTTTGTCCTAATTCCTGGAGTGCAATCAATTTCCCCTAGAATAAAGAAATAATTAGGTCTATTACATATCAACATCCCCAAAAACTTCCTCAGGAATTTAATATAACATGGAATTAATCTAGAGAATTAACATGAGGATTTCTTGTTTCTCATCATGTATGAGGTTTGGAAGGAAGTGAGGATGGTGAGTATATGCCAACATTTCCATGGAATTATGATTTCATTAATATGGACACTCCCACCAACAATGAAGATTTCAGTCCATTACTATCTGGCCATCTTGTGTGATTTTAATTTAACATTGAGAAGGGAAGGGCCATGTGACCAACAAGATGACAAATAGTAATTTTTTTTTTGCAAACTTTTTAAACCCCTAAACTTTAAAAGAAAAGAATTATATACCAGATGTAAAGTGATTACATTGTATTCCACAGTAAAAGAAGACAAACCCTTTGTATCAGGTAAAAATCTCATATATTAACACATTACTTTAATACTTAGAGCTCTCAGCACCCTTCCCCTAATAAACTCCACATGCTTGCACAAGTGAGCACAAGCAAACTTGCAAACTTGTGACTGGGGATTCTTCAATAGAAATCCCATGTGGCTTCAGCAAATGACCAAATATCCCCCTTCTATTCCAAGAGAAGCAGCAGGTGCTGATTCTGTCCAGCCCCATCAAGGAAAGGAAAACCAGGAGGTAGCCTAAGAACATTTCCTGGGTTGTGTTCAAGCTAGCAGAGAAGGAAATGGCAAACCACTATAGTATCTTTGCTGAGAAAACTCCAAATGGGGTCATGAAAAGTCTGACATGACTGGAATGACTAAACAATAACAATTCAAGACTAAGAACCTGATGCAAGAGGGACTAGAAAAATCAGTCAGACAACTTTTACATGAATTCATTAGATTCCATCTTATAAAAACTGTCCTATGATTAATTCCTTAGTGGAATTTCATCCTCCTAAAGGGGGAGTGAATAATGCCAAACATAAAAACTGGATTCTATTTTTTTGCTTTGTATCTGACTTTTTTCAACACGTCAACATGACAAGTGGCCAACCTAAAAATGTAAAACTTCTAGTTTAAAAGTTTTCAAATTTGATTTATAATAATAGAGACATAGGGATGAGTTAACTTTCATCATCTGATCTGGTTATTGGCAAAGTAATGTAAAATTGTATTAAGACCAGTTTTGTAGGAGATTTTTTTAACAGAGAAAGAGAATCTCTACAAGTGACCTGAGTCTAAGAAGACAGTAAACTGGAAACTGTTCTGAGCCTACACCCAGACCAGAACTCTATATCAGATGGTATCTCAAGAATCTCAGGCTGTATGAGATGAGACTTCTGAGCCTTAAACAGACATTTCTTTTACTATTTACTTTTTCCTTTCTGTAATAGTAATCAGTTTAGCAGGATATTTAGCACAGTGCTAAGTATGGAAGGTGCAAACACTGTCCCACTGTTAAGAAGGCATGAACTCCCCTGTTGATGTGGAAGAAGGGGATTGGCTGAGGTGTGTACATAAGCAAGAATTCCAGAGACAAGCAGACAGAATTGGAATTTTGCTCCCCTTGAAGGAAGAATCCTGGAGACTGAAGCTGGCT
>CM053585.1:122844294-122865692 GCA_028646515.1 Pseudochirops corinnae | reverse complement strand
TGGCTGCCGTAGCTCTCAGGAAGGTGCTGGGACCCTTCCTACTTACTTCCAGCTCACTGGATAATGAGGACTCCAAGACCGAGGCCCAAGACCGCGATCTGGAACCAGGCCGCTCAACGCGAGAGCACTGGCCTCAGAACAATCTCTTAGTCCCCCTCCTGTCTTCAGGCTGCGGGCAGGAAGCTGCAACGTGGAGGCAGGTGCAAAACCTCTGCCTTTCGCTTTTCAGCTCTGGAGGCCTTTCGGCCGGACTGCTCTTCTCCCAAGACCTCGCAATGCCCACTGACCTAGTTTTGAATGCTGCTTGCAGCTGCTGCTAATCCACTCACCACTCCTCTCGTCCGGCCCCAGGGCTCAGCAGCAGCTTCAGGCCAGGCTGGTTTCGCAGTGCTGATATGGTTCCTTGTAGATGAGCTGACTTTAGTGGGAAGTATCTTTGTGCGTGTTTTGGAGTTCTAGGATTGGTTTAGAGTCCTATTTTATGGGTATTTTGCGGTGGCTATGTGAGAGCTGCAATATGTTGCTGCTGCTACGCCGCCATCTTGGCTCTGCCCCTCAAAGCAACTCTTTGCTACCACATCACACACGTCAGATTGGCTAACATGACAAAACAGGAAAATGCCAAATGCTGGAGAAGATGTTGGAAAATTGGAACACTAATGCATTATTGGTGGAGTCATGAACTGATCCAACAATTTTGGAGATCAGTTTGGAACTATAAAATAAATATATACAATAAAATGTATAAAAATGTGCATAGCTTTTGACTCAGGAATACCACTTTTAGGACTGTATCCCAAAGAGATCAGACAAATGGGAAAAGGATCCACGTGTACAAAAACATTTTTAGCAGTTCTTTTTGTGGTAGCAAAGAGTTGGAAATTGAGGGGATGCCCATCAGTTGGGGAATGACTGAACAAGTTTTGGGATATGGGTACAAGCTTGTACCAGCTCTATGAAGCAATTGAATTGACTTATCAAAGCAAGCAACATTCTGAGGATCGGCAGCATTACTGCAAGGCCCTATTTGAGATGTGGATCAAGTAGAGTAGGAGCCAGTCTGAAAATGCAGATGGTGATATGAAGCTCCTGGATATCCGCACTCTTGTCATGTCCCATAGTCTTGCCCTGAAATTGCAGTCAGCCTTCATGGACCTCATGCCTAAAGTCCAAGGTCTCCCAAGCAGCCTACAAGACAAGCTCCAACAGGCTTCTTATGACATGCAGGAACTTCACAATACCTTTTCACTAAATAATGGGTTTGAAGATCTAGACAAACACCATCTGATCCAGAGCCAGCTTAAGCTGACCCAAGCCCAGAGAAGTTATAATAGAATACTATTTTGCTATAAGAAATGATGAGCAGGCAGACTTCAGAAAAACCTTAAAAAGCTTATATGAACTAATGCTGAGTGAGGGGAACAGAACCAGAAGAACATTGCACACAGTTACAACCATATTGTGTGATGACTAACATTGATTGATAGACTTGGCTGTTCTCAGCAACACAAGGTTCTGAGACAACTCCAAAAGACTCATGATAGAAAATGCTATCCAGGGGCAACCAGAATGATGTAGTAAAAGCAGGAACTTTCTTGAGTTTCTGCTTCAACCACCTTCAATACCTGTAAAAAAAAATTAAAGCTGCAGAACCCCCAAAGTGGCAGAGAGAAACAACTGTCCTGCTGAAGGTAGCCTGGCAGGCAAACACAAAGTGTTGATCACACCATACTGGGAGCCAAGCACAGTCCTGCATAAGTCACGCCAGCCCAGACCAGGCTGAGTAGACTTCAGAAGAGTGAATCACTGGCAGCTGTGGAAGTTTCCAGACTTCTCAACCCATAAACACCAAAGAGAAAATAAAAGGTCATTAGGGAACTCTATTGGAACTAGATGAGAGAAGAGCCCAGTCTGTCCTGTCCACAGGGCAAGAGGTGGTGGCAGCATGGCGGCTGCAGCTGCTGCTGTATGGCTGCCTCCAGAGCTCCTGGCCTGCAGATCATAAGAGGATCAAGCAACCATTCAAAGGGTAATCACTCTTGCTTTGACCTCCTTGGATCTAGGTCACAGTATTAGGTGGTGGTCCTGGGGTAAGAAATGCCCATGTGCCAGAGCTTGTGGGCATGCTCCTCATAGCTCTGACAACAGCTCTGACAGCAACTGCAAAAACCCCAGCAATTTGGGACATAGCTCTCTCCACTCTGGAAGCAGAGTTCTACTATGGCAAAAAATTCAAAAGTCAAGTAATTGCCTGGCAAGATGAGCAAACAGAGGAAGCACAATCAGATCACAGAATCTTTTGGGAGGGAAAAAAGGGATCAAAACAAGGAATCAGAAAAAGACAACAAAGTCAAAACTCCTGCATCAAAAGCTTCCAAGAAAAATATGAATTTGTTACAGGACATGAAGGAGCTAAAGAAGTATTTTGAAAATCAAGTAAGAAAAGTAGAGGAAAAACTGAAAAGAGAAATTAGAATGATGCAAGATAATCATGAAAAGTGAGTCAACAGCCTGACCAAAGAAAATAACGTCTTAAAAAATAGACTAACACAAATGGCAAAAGAGGCCCAAAAAGCCAATGAGGAGAAGAATGCCTTAAAAAGCTGAATTGCCCAGATGGAAAAGAAATTTCAAAAATTAACAGAAGAGAATAATTCCTTCAAAATTAGATTGGAGCAAATGGAAACTAGTGACTTCATGAGAAATCAAGATACTATAAAATAGATCCAAATAAATGAAAAAAATAGAAGGCAATGTGAAATATCTCATTGGAAAAACCACTCATCTGGAAAATAGATCCAGAAGAGATAATTTAAAAATTACTGGACTACCTGAAAGCCATGATAAAAAAAAGAGCTTAGAAATCATCCTTCAAAAATTCTCAAGGAAAATAGCCCTGATATTCTAGAACCAGAGGGCAAAATAGAACTTGAAGAAATTCACCGATCACCTCTTGAAAAAGATCCCAAAAGAAAACTCCTAGGAATATTATAGCCAAATTCCAGAGTTCCCAGATCAAGGAGAAAATATTACAAACAGTCAGGAAGAAACAATTTGAGTACTGTGAAAATACAATCAACATAACATAAGATCTAGCAGCTTCTACATTAAGGGATCAAAGGGCTTGGAATATGATATTCAGGAGGTCAGAGAAACTAGGATTAAAACCAAGAATCACCTACCCAGCAAAACTGAGTATATTGCTTCAAGGGAAAATATGGTCATTCCATGAAATAGAGGACTTTCAGGCACTCTTGATGAAAAAACCAGAGCTGAACAGAAATTTGACTTTCCAATACAAGAAGAAAGAGAAGCAAGAGAAGGTAAAAAGTAAAAAGAAATCATAAGGAATTTATTAAAGTTGAACTATTTACATTCCAACATGGAAAAATGATAATTGTAACTAATGAGACTTTTCTCAGTATGAGGATAGTTGAAGGGAATATATATGTGTGTGTAAATGTATGTATATATGTGTGTGTGTACATACATATATGTATATATAGGAGGGTGTGTGTGTATAAATGTATATGTGAGTGTGTGTATATGTGTGTACATGTATACATAGACAGGGGGCACAAGATGAGTGGAATATGAAGGGATGATATCTAAAAAATAAAATTATGAGGTGAGAAAGGAATATTTTGGGAGAAAGAGAAAGGGAAAGAGAGAATAGGGTAAATTATCTTACAAAAAGGGGCAGGAGAAAACTATTACAATGGAGGGGAAGAGCAGGAAGGTGAAAAGGAATGGGTCAATGTTACTTTCACTGAATTTGACTTAAGGAGGAAATCACATACACACTCAAATGGGTATCTTACCCTACAGGAAAAGTAAGGGGAAGGGGATAACAGAGGACATGATAGAAGGGAGGGCAGATTGGGGGACTGGGTAGTTAGAAGCAAACACTTTTGATAAGAGACAGGGTCAAAGTAGAAAATAGAATAAGTGGGGGGACGGCATAGGAGGGAGGGAAATATAGTTAGTCTTTCACAATATAACTACTATGGAAATGTTTTGCGTAACTACACATGTACAATCTATATTGAATTGCCTGTCTTCCCAGTGGGGGTGGGTGAGGAGGGAAGAAGGGAAAGAATCTGGAAATCAAAGTTTTAAAAACAAATGTTTTTTTTAAATGTTTTATACATGCAACTGGAAAATAAGATATACAGGCACCAGGGTATAGAAATCCATCTTGACCTACTGGAAAGTTGAGGTGGGAGATGGGAGAGCATATAAGAGAGAACAGATTGGGGGAAGGAGTATTCAGTAGGCTCACTACCATGGGGTGGGAGGTAGCAGAAAGACGGGGAAAAAATTTGTAACTCAAAATCTTGTGGAAATAAATGTTGAAAACTAAAAATAAATAAATAAATTGTAAAAAAAGAAAGGAAAAAAAAGAAAGAAAATGCTTTCCACCTCCAGAAAAAGAATTATAGTCTAAAATGCAGATCAAAGCATACAATTTCCTCTCTCTTTTTCATTTTGTTTCTTCTTTCTCATAGTTTGTTGTATTGGTCCTAATTCTTCTTTGCAATATGACTAATGTGAAGATATGTTTAATGTTATTGGATTGCATGACATCTTGGAGAGGGTGGCAGGAAGGAGGAAGGGGGAGAAAAACTCAAAAGCCTGTGGAACTGAATGTTGTAAACTATAAATAAATAAATAAATTGGGGGGTGAGGGGGGAAGGCAGGGCAATTGGGGTTAAGTGATTTGCCCAAGGTCACAGAGTTAGTAAGTGTCAAGTGTCTGAGGTCAGATTCGAACTCCATTCCTCCTGACTCCAGTGTTGATGCTCTATTCACTGAGCCACCGTAGCTGCCCCAATAAATAATTTTTTAAAATTTTCTTTAAAATTCATAGAACCCACATTAAGATCTATTGAATCAATCAACAATCATTAGGTACTAGATACACAAAGAGAGTTATTTTTATTTGATATGACTCCTAGACATAACCACTGATGAAATCAAAGATCTGGTATTGCAGCTTGACACCAACATACACATACATGTTTCTAAGGTAAAAGCATGGCTTTGCATGTCACAGTGCTTTGGAAAAACCCTGCAGACTTTCCTCTATTCTGTATAGGTGTTTACAGTGCTGACTCTTCTCCACACAGGCTACATAGTAAATGTGCCCAAATGATCCTGTCATGACCCTCATTGCTGCATAGCAGAGTAGCCTCAAGAGTGACCACACAAATATAAACTCAACACAATTAGCAGGGAATAAGTAGTCCCCAGATCCTTTAGCCTTTCTCTGCATGTAATGTGCAATGAGAAAGTCAGAGGCTTCCTTTGCCCTTGAGCAATTTCTCCCTGCAGTGGCAAGTTTATACCTGAGAGAATATCATTACACCACCCCCAGATTTTAAGAAATAGATGAAGTACCTTCTTTTGCCTCACTGCACATTTAAGAATGGGCCATATGTCTTTCAGAATTTAACTTCGAATTATGAGCAGCATAATCTGGAGATAATAACATAATGAGTACCCTGGGGGAACTGTTATCTCTATTCTCTCACAGCATAAGGAAATAGCATCACCATGACTAAGGGCCTGCTAGGGACTAACCGAAGAGATGCCCCCTCTTTCAAAGACAATAAAAATTGGTATGCTTATATGCATTCTCCTACTCATACCCATTTTCAAGTTGGCTCCGTTTGCTAAAATCACTCTGGCCATACCAAATCTGGAACAGAGAGGATGTGTTTAATTTTAGACATTCCATCACCTTTCCTTAAATGCCCTTCCCACAACTTATGGTTTCAAACTCCTCAGCCTATTCATAATAATAGCTAGCATTTTTTTAAAACTTATCTTATTTTTAATTTATGGAATAAAATAAGAATTTCCATAAAACAGAATAATAAAAAGATGATTGCACATGAAGCTACAAATCTATTATATACAACTTTCTATTCTTTTTGAATATATAATAGTTATCATGTACATTTCCTTTCTTTTCCTTTTTTCCTTCTCTCCCCCACCCTAAAGATAGCTACACACACACACACACACACACACCACTTTTATAATAGCTAGCATTTATAAAGCACTTTGCAAATATAAATAGAAATATTTACTTTGCAAATATAAATAGAAATATCCCAAAAGAAAACTCCTAGGAATATTATAGCCAAATTCCACAAAAACATCTACTTCTGTTTCTTTGATTATATTAAAACCTTTTGACAGTCTGGAGCAGATTGAGAGCTAGACCTAGAATCAGGAAATGCTTGTTGTTATTTATTCAGTCATGTCTGACTCTTTATGATCCCATGGACAGCAGACCCTTCTGTCTTCCACGATATCCTTATGTCTGTCCAAACTCATATTCATTGATTCCATGACACTATCTATCCATCTCATCCTCTGCTATCCCTTTTTCTTTTTGCCTTCAATCATTCCCAACATCAAGGTCTTTTCCAATGAGTCCTATCTTCTCATTATGTGTCCGAAGTATTTAAGCTTCAGCATTTGACTTTCCAGTGAATAATATGAGCCAATTTCTCCAAGTATTGACTTATTTGATCTTCTTGCCAGCCAAGGGGTGCTCAAAAGTCTTCTCCAGCAACACAATTTGAAAGCATCAATTCTTGTGGTGCTCAGCTTGCCTTATAGTCTGATTCTCATGGTCATATACTAATAGTAGAAAAACCATAGCTTTGACTATATGGACCTTAGTTGGCAAATTGATAGCTCTGCTTTTTAGCATGCTGTCCAGATTTGCCATAACTTTCCTTCCAAGGGGCAAGAATCTTTTAATTTCATGGCTACAGTCAGTCTACAGTGATGTTTGAGCCCAGGAATATAAAGTCTGACACTGCTTCCATTTCTTCTCCCTCTATTTGCCAGGAAGTGATGGGACCAGTTGCCAAGATTTTAGTTTTTGGTTTGTTTGGTTTTTTTTTAAAGCTTCAAGTCAGCTTTTACCCTCTCCTCTTTTACCCTCATCTAGAGGCTTTATAATTCTTTTTCTGTTTCTTCCATCAAAGTGGTATCATCTGCATATCAAGATTGTTGATATTTCTCCCAGACACCTTAATTCTGGTTTTGATTTGTCCATCCTGGAATTTCACATGATGTACTCTGCATAAAAGTTAAACAAAGATGGTAACAATATACATCCTTTTTGAACTCCTTTTCCAATCTTAAACCAATTAGTTGTTTCATGTTTGGTTCTAACTATTGCTTCTTGTACCAAAACAGATTCCTCAGGAGACAATTAAAATGATCTGGTACTCCCATTTCTTTAAGGATGTGCTACATTTTGTTGTGCTCCAGACTGTCAAAAGGTTTTAATATAATCAAAGAAACAGAAGTAGATGTTTTTGTGGAACTTCCTTTCTTTCTCCACAAATATTGGTAATTTGGTCTCCAATTTCTCTGCCTCTTTGAAAATTTGCCTGCTCTTCTGGTAATTTTTATTTCACATATTACTGAAGCCTAGCTTGCAAAGTCTTAAGTATAAAGTTGCAAACATGTAAAACAAGTAGTTTTTTTGGTAATTTAAATATTCTTTGGCATTGCTCTTCTTTAAGGTTGGAGCATAAACTGATCTTTTCCAATCCAGTGGCCACTGTTGAGTTTTCCAATTTTGCCAGCATATTGAGTGCAGCACTTTCATAGTATCCTGTTTTTGGATTTTAAGTAGCTCAGTCAGAATTCTGTCATCTCCACTAGCCTTATAGTTTCCTAAAGCCCTTGACTTGACCTGACTTCATTCTCCAGGATGTTTGGCTCTAGGTCAGTAACCATGTCACTGAGATTATTAGTGATGTTGAGAACTTTCTTAAATGGTTCTTCTGTGTATTCTTGTCACCCCTTTTTAAGCTCTTCCACTTCCATCAAGTTCCTACCATTTTTGTCCTTTGTCATGCCCATTTTTAAATGAACTATTCCCTTGATATCTCTAATTTCTTAAAGAATTCTTGTCTTTCCTATTCTATTGTTTTCCTCTATTTTTTTGTTACTCATTTAAGAAAACCATCTTATCTCTCCTTGCTATTCTCAGGAATTCTGAATTCAGTTGAATATATCTCTCCCTTTCGCTTTCCTTCTTTCTTCTCCTGGATCATTGCCTTGTCATGGAAGCAGAGCTTGAATAGATCACTAAAACTATGAACTATGCCATGTAAGGTTACCCAAGATGGGTAAATCATAATAGAGAGTTATAACAAAAGATTACTCACTGGAGAAGGAAATGACAAATTACTACAGTACCTTTGCTAAGAAAAGACAGTATTAAAATGATAAAAGGTATGTCATCACAAAATAAGCCCCTTGGGTTCGAAGGTGTCCAACATTACTGAGGAACTATTGAGGAAAACTACAAGTAGCTCCAGTACTATTGAAGCAGCTGGACCAAAGCTGAAAGGAGGTTGCAGATGCATCTGGTGACAAAAGGAAAAGTCCAATGCTGTAAAGATCAGTATTGATTAGGAAACTGGGATGCACCATCTACGAACCTAGGAAAGCTGGATGTGGTCAAACAGGAGATGGAAAGATTAAACATTGATATCTTGGGTGTCAGTGAACTTAAATGGATAGGAATAGGTGAATTTAATTCAGATGATCACTTCATATACTACTGTAGGTAAGAATCCTTTGAAAGAAATGGTAATCTCAGAGTATATATGTAGACTTCTCAGAGCCAACAGGCATCACAACCCTGTGGCTCAGTGCCTAATTAGAAATTAGCAAAAGATGTGAAAGCCTTCCTGCAAAACAAGCCTCCCCTAATCAAAGTTCCCTTAATGGGCTCCTTGTGAGGCTTATTAATGGGCAGGGAAGATCTGCAACTCCCATTAACATTACAAGGAGATAGCAACAGAAAACAATTCAAAGAGTAGGGAAGATCTCAATTTGAATCCAGCCTCAGACACGCTGTGTGGTCCTAAGCAAGTCATTTAACCTCTCTCTCTGGCTCAAATTCCTCATCTATAAAAAGGGCATAATAACTGCACCTATCTTCCAGGATTGTGAAGATAAAATGAGATATTTGTGAAGCACTTTGCAAATTTTAAAGTGCTAAAAATACTGATTATTGTTATTTGATTTGATACTCACAACCATCCTGTAAAATATATGCTTTTATTATTAGGAACAGAGACTTACCCAGGGTCACACAATTAGTAAATATCTGAGTGAAAACTTGAACTCAGAATGGCCTCCAGTGTCTCCACTCCAGTGACCTATCCACTATTCCACTAAACTATCATTCAGTATCCTCTACAATCTGGTTCCTACCTATCTCTTCAAACTTAATTCTCTCTATTTCCCCACAAAATCTCTCAGTCCCAGTCAATCCAATTTACTCCCTGTTAATTATCCTTCTTCCTAGAATGCCTTCTCTCCTAGACTTTATTTTCTTAATTCTGTTTTAATGGCATGTGATCTCAATGGAGGTCAATAATATGACCAGATTGCTTTTTTTAAAGCCACAAAAAGGAGGTTCTCAAGAGGAAGTGCACTGTCTACTTGTCCAGGATATCACAAAGGAGATTTTTCCTCAAGTACTAGTTTCTGGCTGTACAAGATGATCTCTGAAATCTCTCTATTCCTGAAGTTTTGTATTCTCAGACTGAGATAAATGAAGCAGCGGTGCAGAGCAGGCTGATGTTCTAATGGCCAAAAGGTTGGCAAAGTAGAAAAGAATCCATAGAAATTAGAAGACTGAGATGTTTAATAATACCATGCTAACAAGTAAGATCTACATAAGATAACTCGATTTCATAGCAGAAGCTGTTGACACACTATCTTCTTGGATACTTATTTAAATATGAAGTATTCTCATGAGCTAGGCAAGTAACTATAATTGCTTAAGGAAAGGATGTAAATATCAGTAACTGTAAGTTTTGATCTATTGAGCTTGGAGGTGAAAGAATTTATATAGAGTTATGATCAAAGTGTTTCTATACCCAGTCCCCTAGAGGGATAAGGACTAGAACCAAAACTCTTGGAAAGTGGGCAGCTATCGGGCCCTTGATCTAGTTCGGAGCAATGCTGTGAAGGAGCAAACCTGGACCTTACTCTTTACTCTTCTTATGGGTTATGCAAACCGTAAAGAGCCAATGGGAATAGGATTGATTTGCTAGTAGACCTCAAATTAAAAAATACCCCATCAGAGGAACCACTGCCTTAAGTCCACAGGTCCCTGTGAGACAGTGACTCTTCAAAGGGAACTGAGGTATCTTGACATTTTATGGGCTTCAGTATAGATCTTTTACATTTTACATTGAAGTTGCTGTTTAATCATTTCCAACAGTGTCTGGCTCTTCATGACCCCTTTTGTGGTTTTCTCAGCAAAGATACCAGAGTTATTTGTCATTTCCTTCTCCAGCTCATTTTACAGATGAGGAAGCCAAGGCAAACAGCAATAAATGACTTGCCCAGGGTCACACAGCTAGTAAGTGTCCAAGGTTGGATTTGAATTTAGGAAGATAAGTTTTTCCTTTCCCAGGCCTGACATTTTCTGTACAGTGAAATAAAGACTGTCCTATATTTGATCTATTGTTATTGTACATGCTTGCATATTGCCTGAGGTTCTCTTTGTCTACTTAGTAAAGACAAATAAAGAATCACAATCTGAGATCCATAGGGGCTGCTATGAGTTGGGGTGAAAGCCAATGGATGATTTGTGGGATGCACCCAGATTTGAAGTCTTTCTATGAAAACTCTGAGCTAAGGATCTGGGCCATAAATCATAACCAAATAAGTCAGACTTGTTAATCGAGTCGGGCCAAGCAGAATTTCTCATGAAGCTAATAACTAGTAATTTAACCAATCTCGATATAGCCTGTATCCCCATGTTCTTCTATGCTCTAGTAAAGTAGATACTGTACTCTAAATAGAGTATGGAGGATGTTACAGCTGAATGACTCACTGTGGAGGAAAAGTGTGGGAACCATTGAGTGATGACCACAGAGCTAATCCAAGGCACATATGGTGACTCCATTTTTGAGAGTACTCTGGGCAGCATTTATACCACTCCAGGTCTTTTACCTTCTCAAAGTTAATAAAAATGTACATGGCCTTCATTTTTAGCGTGGGCATCTGCCAAAGAAGAGTGACATTTCCAAAGTAATAGCAAGCTTAGCTATTCCCTGAGTTTCCAATTTAGGATTAGTTGAACACCAAATAGCTGATATACAGCTGGAACTTTTTTCAAGCAGAAATTACTTGTAACAGACCATGGGAGCCTGTGCTAATGACTCGTGGAGAAACCATAGCTGAACCTAATCATCCACTAATCTACTAGAGCAGTGGTTCTCAACCTTCCTAATGCAGTGACCCTTTAATACTCATATGTGGGCATATCTGCATGTGGGTGGACCCGCCTGGAGACAGATAGAGGAGCAGTGTCTCGGTTCCTAAGACCATTGGAAATATGTCTTAGACGAATATGTCGATGGCCTTAGGCGACCCCTGTGAAAGGGTCGTTAGACCCCCAAAGGGTTCATGACCCACAGGTTGAGAGCTGCTGTACTAGAATATGGATGATTCAATGGATATCAATTAAAATTTTTCTTCTGATGTGGATTAAGTTCCTACCCTCTAATTACCCTCTAAGTGCTTTCACTTGAACTCTCAGAACCTCAGTTTTCTCATCTGTAAAATGAGGATAATAATGGTTTGCACTTGGGAAGCAGCACAGAGTAGAGAATAGAGGAATGCTTTGTAGTCAGGAAGACGACTCCAAGCAAATCCCTTAAATTCAAAATGTCTCAGGCAGCTCTCCTAAACCTAAGACTCAGGACAGTCACTAATCTGCTTTGGAAGAAACAATTTCTCTTTTTTGGGGGTGGCTAGGTGGTGCACTGACTAGAGCACTGGACCTGGAATCAGGAGAACCTGAGTTCAAATCCCGCCTCAGACACGTAACACAAAAACTAGCCGTGTGACCTTGGGCAAGTTACTTAATCCCAATTGCCCTCCAAAAAAAAAGCAAGAGAAAAAAAAAAAGAATTTCCTCACTGTCAGTTCCCTACACTAATAAAATCACAGGTCCAGATGAAATACTACTAATATACTAATAATGCTAATTATAATCATATGCAAATATTACACTAATAATAAGAATGGCAACAAGAACTCATACTTACTCTGGATAATAAGTAAATGTTTACAAAGCATTTACAAAGTAGGCCTCCCAAAGATGATCATCCTCAAAGGGCCATTTTTAGGAGCAAATCTAATCATGTATGTGAGATCACTTTGTAAACATAAAGAATAATCTAAATTATTATGATTCAGTGCAGTGCTCCGCGCATAGTAGAAGCCTAATAAATGTCCATTGAATGAATGTTCGGTGGCACTGTTATGTGAAGTGTTTCCCCAAGTCATTGGTTCCGTAGAATTGACTTTAATCCTCTGTGCCGACTTATTGTGAACCTGCTTTCAATAGCTGATAGCAGTGCAAGACCCCCCCCACCTTTGGATTCACTATCCCATGAAGACAAAACAATTCTTCCCCATCCCATAGGCTACTTTTGGGTATGGGAATGCAGGACCTTCCCAATATGACAATTAGGATGATTATGGGGAGACAGCTGACATTTCAAAATGCCGCCAGATACTTTTACTTCTATTTGTAGCCCAAAAAGACCTTTTAAGAAGTGACCCCCGGCAGGTTTTTCATTGGAAATTCAGCCAGAGGATGACAGGAAGAGTCATTCTTCAGTATTGTCAGTCCCAATTGTATTTCTCTGACACACAGCTCTGGATTATAAATGACTGTGGACTATCCTGCCCTAATGAATTGAGGGACTATTTCCATTTCATCACGAGATAAACTAACAAGATTAGGGAACAGAAATTTGGCAGGAATATATAATAGAGAGAGGATGATAGAGTCAAGAAAAGGTATTCACAAAAGGTCCCTACAAAGTGGTTTGGTTTTTTTTCCTGAGCTCATGCCTGTATGTTATTATCTTTTATTATTTATTCCATGGTATATTTCCCAGAGGCAGTGTGGTGAAATGGATAGTGTTAGTCTCATACTCAGGAAGACCTATTTTTAGCACTTTCCCTTGAAAAATATTAACTGAGTGCCTCTGAGAAAATCTCTTAAATTTTCAGTCCTCTAAGCAAATTTCTAAAACTATAAATTATAGACATAGCTGCTCAACAGTCGGACAGAAGGACAGAAAGATGTAACAGAGCATTCCCAGAGCTTCTGGCTTTAGATTTAAACTGTGTATGAAAGGTCAGGAATGTGATTAGACCAGCAGAAGAGACAATGACCTTACCCCCATGGCTTACCTCGCCTTTGTACCTGTTCTCTCCACTCAGTGATCTATATGGGAGAACAAGAGACTTGGGACTCAAAAACTTGGAATCCCAAATCTCGAATTTGGTGGTTATTGGGTAAATAACTGTTATCTGGCATATGGCCCAGCCTGTAGAAATTAAAAATTGAGAGGTATATAGAACATCTACCATAAACCGGTGTAAGGTCTCTGACAGAGGGACCCAAACCTCTGCACCAAAAGGATGAGTCCCAAAAGAAGACTAAGGCTAAGAGAATAAGCTTGGAATACCCTGTTCCCTGTTCTTAAAAGCTTAACATCCAGGACTAAGAACCTGCTCAGCAGATGAGACACTGAGAGCCAAGCCTCAGAAGGAGCAAGACAAAAGAAACAAAGAGAAAGGTTTTTATTGCTTTCTTAGGCAAGTATTTCTGCCTCTTCTAAAAGAATTGGTCAGAATCTATGGACTTTAATCTGACAAAGCTTGGCAACACACACTTGCCTTGAGAGCCAAAGATTTCAACTGAGTCAGAAATGGAAAAACTCAGAACATTCAACAATACACTATTTCGAGGATGCTGCGTATCTAGGTGAGTGGTATTTACTTACTGTATGACTGAGCAGCATCAAGCAGAAAGAGAAAACTAGCAAGGAGCAGTACAATGACATCCATCGCCAGAAGACATTGGCACCCCTGCAATGTTAAAGGTCCAAATTGTTCTTACGTGTACATTCTGGCCAGTAGTGATACCTGAGTGTGTACTTTGCCACACCTGTTCTCTATTTTTGCCCTCTCTTCCTGCTGATGCCCTGGGGGAAATCATGTGCCCTAGCGGGGTGGAGTGGGTGGGAGATGTTTTGTCACTATCTTTCATACTATGCCAGTTTTTAAAATACCTTTGTTTTGACATAATTATATCCTCTGATCTCTAAAGGTAAAGAATACATTGGTGGGAGCTTATGAGCTATGATTTCATAGCAGATAGACCTTAAGAGTACCTTAAACTTGGAATATCTATTCCCTGGGGGATCATCTTTAAGAGTTGCCCCCAAGGGTCATATGTTCATATATTCATATACGTACATGTATGTATACTAAATTTCCCTATATAAAGTAAATAAATAGCCCTTCATTAAGGATTCCTTCATTAAAACACACACATACATATACACAAACACACACATACATACACATGCACGCACACACACACTCCTCCAAACAATGTTAGTTTAAGTACTGTAATCTTCATCTTACAGATGTGGACACAGAACTAGAGATTTAAGTGACTTACCCAGGATCAGACAACTAGTGTCAGAGATAGAATTCCTCCTTACGTCTTCTTACCAGGGCTCCTTACCTAAAGACCTGTGTTCTTTTAATTGAACTAAGCCCTGATCCAGAGCTTGTTCTGAGACAAAAAGGTGAAGTAAATGAGGTTTGTTTTCAGTGTTGCTTCATTTCCTTTTTCATATCTCTTTTTTGCAGCAATCTGTTAGGTATGGAGTGACTGTTCCAAGGCTTTTCTTTTTCCTCCTCAAGCCCCCAACCACACTCCCACACCTCACATTTACTGCATATGAGTCAGCCTCCTACTTCATTGAGAAGATTGAGGTCACCTGAGAGAAATGTACTCATCTCTCCTCCAACACTTCTCAAAATTCCTCAGCATCATCACCTACCCTCTTTTCCTTCCATCCTATTTCTGAAGAAGTATCTTTGCTTTTTTGCCAAGACTAAATTCACCCTTCACCCGGATCTTAATCCCCCCAATCTCCTATAGGACTTTGAGCCAGTTCTAGCAGTCATTTCCAATCTTCCAAGGACCAGAGAGCCCCCTCTTAAAAGCATGAGAAGCAAGTTCAGCTGATGCAATCCCTATGAGGTCTTTGGAGCATGTGCAGGCATTCTACAACTCCTTCTAGTGTACAAATCATATAGTAAAGAGGAGCCTTTTTCGATTGGCTGTGGAGGTAGAACTGGCCTGCATTCAAAAGGCACAAACCAGTCAAAGTTAGACCTTGTCTTCACTTTTGCTTAGCTGTGTTCAAGTGAGGAGGCAAGAATTAAGTCCCCAGAGGACAGAAAGGCTTCAAAGGCTTCATCTCTCCACCAGGGCAGTGTAGCCCATACCAGCATGGCCCTACCATTGCTTCCTTTTCTGTTGTATCAATTCTTTCCCACTTTTGGATGGAGACTGAAGATGGTTATGATCCTGGGAACTTTGAAAAGTCAGGAGAGCAAGGCGCCCAAGTCCAAGAGCTGGAGTTCACGCTAAGATTTGCTGGAAGTCAGAAAAGGAAGATAGATGCCTTGAGTAACATAATTGACACAGCTCAATAGCAGTAGAATACACTCATAAATTCATTAGATATGTCAAATTTAGAAGTGAAATTAGTGGGGCAAGTGTTATGTAGTCAAAACCTACTTTAAGTCTGAGCCCATTTTCTCCAGGGACTTAAGGTAGTATAGTATGCTGGGGGTTGGAGGATGTAATATTTATACCTTTGCTTTTTGCCATATCTTTAAAGAAAATGTTCCTTTGCAAAAAGCAAACTGTTTTTAACTCCTTAAATGGAACTGTGCTAATCACTGGTGGCTTACTGGGGAAAACATGCCAGAATGGAAGGTCACATTGATAGCATTAGAGAAAGGCATGCCTTCAGGGTTACCTCTAAAATTCTTAGAGGAAGATGTAGATGATCTCACCCTGGAGAAGAAGGCCAGAGTCTTGCTATTCAGGCAAACTCTCACTTTTAGGTCTTTCCTATCTCTCTATCTCACGCTCAAGTTTCCTCAACCTTCCCAGAACTATAGTATGCCAACTATTGCTCCATTTCCCTTCATCTTCACTCCAAAACTCCTAGATAAAGTCATCTATGCCCAATAATTCTATTTATACACTACCAATTCTTTTTTCAACTTTTTGCTTTTTGTTATAGTTATAGAGTTGTTTTTTTAGTCATACCTGATTCACTGTAGTCCCATTTGGAGTTTTCTTGACACACTGGAGTAGCTTACTATTTCGTTTTCTGGCTCATTTTATAGAGGAGAAACTGAGACAAGAAAGGTTAAGTGACTTACCCAGGGTTGCACATCTAATAAACATCTGAGGCTGGATTTGAACTTATGAAGATGAGTCTTACTGACTCTAGGACCAGCACTGCATCCTCTGCACCCATTAGCTGTCCCTTCAACTTCTTGCTATATGGCTTCTAGGTTACCAATGACCTCTCAGTTGCCAAATCCAATATTTGGGGTTTCTTTCAGTCATCATCCTCCTTGACTACTCCATGGTCTTTTTTAATATTTTTAATTAATTTTAATTAATATTAATATTTTTAATATTTCACTACCAGTCCCCTCTGGATACTCTCTTCTAACTTACATTTAAAGATGCCACACCGTCCTGATTCTCCAGCCAAACCCTCTGTCGTATTTGCTGCCTCTTCTTCCCCCTGATTGATTAAAGTAGATTCTCCTCCCAAGATTCCAATGTCTCTTTCTTCTAGAAAAGGGGGTTGGAATACGTAGTCTCAAAGTTCCCTTCTGGTTCTAGATCATAACTCTTTCTGTCACACAACTCAGAATTGAACTTAATTGCAAATTCAAACTAAGCTTACCATTTTTATATATTCCTCACAAGAATCATCTTAAAACTCAGGACTTCACTCCTTAAATTTTCCCCTTGGCCTTGTCAAGCTCCATCCCCTCTGTTTCACCTGATTGACTTCAAAATTCCTAAACTAGCTATACTTCAATGTTGTAATCACCCTAGATTCCCTTTGGCTACATCAAAACACAGGAGGCAATGGAATTCACAGGGTGTGCTAGAGCCAAGAAAGCTGATTCTTAAATTTTTAATGTTAGCATTTACACCTTGGTAATCAGCACATTCTATAAATCAGGACTTGATTTTTTGTTGTTTCATTGATTTTTTCTAGGCTTAAGAAAGCTATGGGAAAATGTTTCTATCATGTTAATCATAAAAATGTGTCATTAATATTTTTAGGGAGTATAGCCTGTAGTTAAACATCTACCAAGACACCCTTGGAAGTAGCAGCAAGAATATTAGATTTTAAGTCAGAAGACCTGGATAAAAATATCAGCATTGGCATCCACTACTTAGGCAACCTTGGACAAGTAGTTTATGCTTTCCAGAAATCAGTTCTCTCCACTGTAAAATGAGAAGATGAGCACAGACAGTTCTCTTTTTATAAATGGACCATTCCACAGACCTCTATGTAAAGTGGGATTTTTATGCAATGTGAATTTGATGCTAGCCACCCCCTTCACTTGGCCTACATAACAAAGGCATACACAAAATACTTTTATACATCATAAAATGTACTGAAATGCAGACATATTAAATACTGTACCATGATAAACAAAATTATGAAATAGAAGGTAAAGTTGATGATAAAGTATACATAGTACTATACAGTAACATTAATGTAAGTGTGCAGTATATTGCCCCTTCCCCACTCGCTGCACCTAGCCTTTATCATCGATGGTTACAGATGTTTGCTACAGAGATGTCTGGACAATGGCCCTCTTTTTGTCCTCGTATATCTGGTAATAGCAAGTAATATTATCCTCTACTAGTCTTTAATTTCTTTCTGAAATTCTTTATGTTAAGTCAAATTTATTTAATATGAATTTTCATAAAGCAAGACGTATCTGTAGATAAATCTCCAAAATCTGAATTTTAAATCATATGAAACAATGAAACCTCAAGTGAAAGAACTAGGGCTATCTAGCCCCTTGATGTTCTGACTCTAGACTTTGCTGCCCTCTATTGATCAGACTTGTTAATAATTTTTCCAAGTCTTTCACAAGTTGGTCTAGGAAACCTCAGAACCAGACCTGAGTCCTATGGTTTGAGTACAGAAAGAGACTAGAACTGATTTTTTAAAAGGCTACAGAGAGGCAGCCCTGACTAAGAGTCTTCAGTAAGAACAACCACCTTCATGGTACCTCTCTTTTGTCCCCGTTAGTGTCCCTTGGGGCCTCAAAATGAACCCTAGCTAAGTTTCCTTATGGATACCTACCTGAATCAGCCCTCCTAGGCAGTGTCCTAAGTCATCTCATCAAAATAAGACCTAAGAAGGAAGATATGAAGGGAAAGAGAATTGGAGTTATTTAGTGGTAGGGAAAGTTCTTTTCTATGTCTCTCATACTACTCAAGTGAATGTATATTCTGTATGTGGTAGAGGGCTGGCATCCCACAAGGCAATTAAAAATGTTTTAAAACAGCCCAGGTGCCTTTGACAAGGAAGCATTTTAACTGGGAGAATGCCAGCCTGAATCTCCACAGTACCAAAACACCCTAATGAAAAAATCAGATAGCTACACGGATGTTTTATTCAAGCATTTTAACGGCAAGAAACATCCAGATGTTTTTCCAAGTTATATAGAAAAAACATATAAATGATTAACAAAAATTCTTCAATCACCATCCAGATGTTTTCACTCCATGTTGATGAATCTTAAGAGGACTCCCTTTCCTCTCAGCTTCACTGACGATGCCTACTGGGGTACAGTAAGTTTCAATCAGAAGTTGTCTTCATTTCTTCCCTGTTAAACATGAGAAGAATGGGTGTGATGCCATCTTCAATCATTTCCCTGATTTTTACTTTAGGACCTCCATGCAGCTGATTAGCTTTTGTTTCTGCCCCCAGCTCCCTTCTGTGTATTTTAATTTTACTTTGTGATTTTCTAAATTGCATGCAGCAATTTACTTTTTAATCACTGAAGACTTATTAATTTCTGTCTTCTCACATTCAGTTCAGAAGCAGATAGTAAAAAGATCTTGACAGCCTGGAACAACAGATTGATTATAATAAGATGAAAAACATTTCAGTATATTAATCATATTTCATTTTTAGATTATATTTAATAGGGATAAATGTAAACACATTTGGGCTTTTAAAAACTCAATGACCCAAGAACAGACTAGGGAGGCAAATTGGATCTAAATGAATAAGGTACAGGATTTGAGTGGATTAAAGGTTCAAAATGGACCACAATGTGGTGTGGAAACCTATAAAAAAGCAAATTAACTTTTATTTTGGTCACCTATTATTTTACTGGGCTAGAGAACTCCTAGGGAAGAAATTCCCTCCAACCTACACAGAATGGCACCTGCTTTATAATGCACAGCCTTAGTTGGTTGGGGTAGTTGGTTCTTCCTCCCAACTCAACTGATGTAATCAACAGAAAGTAATAAGCAGGTAACAGAGGTGATAATGTGTTACTCTATTAAATGAGTTTCTAAAATGGCTCTATATCCTTTATGAAGTGTAAAGAAATTTCCTTGAAGAATTAAGTCAGTTACTGTTGTTGCTCAGTTGTGTCCAATTCTTTGTGACCCCATTTGGAGTTTTCTTGGAAAAGATACTGGAGTTGTTTGCCATTTCCTTTTCCAGATCATTTTGCTGATGAAGAAACAGAGGCAAAAGAGTTCAGTGACTTGCCCAGGATCACATAAATAATACGTGTCTGAGGCCAGATTTTAACTTAGAAAGAGGATTCTGCCTGATTCCAGGTCCAGAACTCTATCTACTGTGCCACTGAACTGCTAATTACTATTGGCTGATAGTAGATGACCTTTGCATCATCAATGTCTAACAAAGCTCTAAGCACCCCACAGCACCTGCTTCAACTGCCTTGGTGGCCACTGGAACAAACTGTTCTCATCTGCCCATTCCATCAGGGGAAGTCTTCATATGCACTGAGGGTAAATTCTTCAACTTGAAAAGGCTACAAGCCAAGACCAACATGAAGGGAGTGTTGGTGCATGACTCTTTTGTTTGCAGACGATTGTGCACTCAGCCTATGAAGCTGAAATGAAACAAAGCATGAATCGATTCTCTGCTGCTTGTGCTAATTTTGGCCTAAAAATTAACACCAAGAAAACACAGGTACTCCATCAGCCAGCACCACACCATCCACATGTAGAACCATCATTTACAACAGAGAAATCCTGAATGCTGTGGATGTTCATTTACCTTAGCAGTATACTTTCCAAGGATGAGTACATTGGTAATAAGGTTGATGCACACATTGCCAGAGCTAGCTCAGTGTTTGGGAGGCTCCAAGGGAAAGTGTGGGAGGGAAGAGGTGTTAGACTGACTACCAAACTGAAGGTCTACAGAGCCACTGTGCTGACCTCATTGCTATATACTGTGAAACCTGGACAATATATCAGTAGTATGCCAGGAAACTGATTTGCATCTGAACTGTCTTAGGAAGATTCTGAAGATCATCTGGCAGGATAAGATACCAGACACTGAGGTCCTTTCTTGTACTAAACTGCCAAGCAATAAAATTCAACTACAGAGAGTGCAACTCTGATGGACTGATCACATTGTTTGAATGCCAAACATATGCTTGACAAGAAGACTACTTTATGGAGAACTCACACAGGGCAAGATGACCTATCTTAATAAAAGAGAGAATCAACATTTTCTGATCTCTAAGAGAAATTTCCCACACTTGTTGGCTTCTGGATGAGGAAGTAGAAAAGAGGAAAAACCTCAGTCCTAAAATAATAATTACTTATTAAATATAAAAGAGAAATATTCATTTCTCACATTCCCCCAATTTGATTCTCACTGAGAGGTGAAGTCTCCCCAATGAATCACTAACTGAAATTACAAACACTTCATCAAAGGTTCTTACCTCTGGGGCTTATATTAGGTAACAATGTGAAGGGGAAAGGGAAGAAATTTATTGACCCATTGACAAAACCACAGAGGTCAGTCCCCTTTGGGGGACTGTAAGAAATTATAAATCAGATATAAAGTGATTAAAGTGTATTTCACAGTTAAAGAAGACAAACCCTTTGTATTAGGTAAAAATCTCATATTAACACATTACTTTAATACTTGGAGCTCTCACTTAGTACCCCTCCCCTAAACAACTCCACATGCTTGCAGAAGTGAGCACAAACAAACTTGCAAACTTGTTCAGATAAAAGATGTGAAAGTGTAATGCCACGCACCAGCAGATTTCCAAAGGAATGCTACTGTGAACAGCTTTTAGAGTTCAGATTACAAAATATAGTGAACACTTTGTTTATTCCATTACAAATCAAGACAAACATTCAAAACATTATAATATTCACAACATTACAT
>CM053585.1:122815468-122843794 GCA_028646515.1 Pseudochirops corinnae | reverse complement strand
TCCTGAACTAGGTAAATGATATGTTTGATTAAAGTAAGATTGTTAACCCATTTTGAGTTGCTTTCCTTTAGAAAAGCAGATCTAAGAACCTGTGCTAGTAGCTGCCCTAGGCATGCTAGGGTGCTTACTGTTACATTTCCTGAAATTGAATATTTATTACATATTCCTCTGGATTCCACACAGTGCCTTGTATATTGTAGACAGTTGGATGATAGATGTAGTGCTGTTTTAGAGTTGTAGAGAGCCCTAAATAGCATTTAATTTAGCTTGCTTACTTTACAGATGAAGAAATTGAGTCAAAGAGAAATTAATTACCCAAAGTCTGGTAGTTATTTAGTATCAAAATTGGAAGAAAATGGGTCTAATTCTTCCATTTTAATGGAAGGAAGGAAACAAGCATTTATCAAGCACCAGGCATTGTGCTAAGAGCTTTACAAATATCTCATTTCATTTTTACAACAACCTTTGCAAGTAGGTACTATTTTTATACCCATTTTACCATTAGAAAACTGAGGCAGACCGGTTAAGCAACTTTCCCAGAGTAACACAGCTGGTAAGTATGTAAGACTGAACGTGAACTCAAATCCTCTTGACTCCAGACCCAGTGATCTGTGCACTGTGTACTGATAGAGGTACTAACCTCCATCTGGTACAATTTACACTAGACCTGGCCGCCTCCCATTTATTGACAGATAAATTATATGACATGACGTCTGCCTCGGAAGTGATGGTCTTTCTAGTGCAAGCATTTCTTTTGCTTACCTAGTGGTCAGAATGAAAAAGACCTTTTGTAACAATCTAGTGATATTGGCCCTGTATTGTTTAAAATGTTTCTGAATGACTTGAGTAAAATAACAGATGGAAATCTAATAAGATGAAATTCAGTAAGGATAAAAATGATCTCTTATATTTAGGTATAAAAAATCAACTTTGCAGTCACAAGGTGATGGAGGCATAGTTAGAAAGCAGCTATTCTGAAAGAAGATCTGGGATTTTTCATATATGAGTCAGAAGTATCATATGGAAGTCAAAACAAGTAAATGTAATTTTGAGCTACATTACAAAAGGCATAACTTCCAGGAACAGGGAAATGATACTTCAACTATACTCTGTCTTAATCAGATCTTGTTCGGAGTATTCTTTTCAGTTCGGATTACAATGATTTAAGCAGGACATTGATATACTGGAGAGTATCCATGCAGAGGAGAACAACATGACTGTGAAAGGCTCTGGGTTCACAACGTGTGAAAATCAGTTAAAGGGAATGGGCATGTTTATCCTGTAGCTGAGAAGACTCATAGAGTCCATGATAACTGTCTTCAAGTATTTGAAGGTTTAGCACATGGAGGAGTGATTCAATTTTATTTTATTTTTTTTCTATTTGATTCCAAAAGGCTGAACCAAGGAGCGAAGGGTATAAGTTACAAAGAGTCAAGTTTGGGCCTGATGTCAGGGAAAATTTTCCTAATAATTATAGCTTTTTAAAAGTGAATACCTCAAAATCCTTGGAGGTCTTACAGGAGAGGCTAGATGACCACTTGTTGGACCTGTTATAGTGTTGCTTTGTTTCATGTATGTGTGTGACTATATGGCAGATGAGGTCCCTTCCAATTCCAAATTCTGTGATTCTGAGCTCACTACCTTCACTTTTACTAAAACTGTCTTGGAAGATGGGCTAAACCAGGTTGAGAGTAACAGACCTCAAACCCATCAGTCAGCTAGAAAGATGTCCAAGCATGTGAAAACTTTTTCTGGAAGAAGGGGAAGATGAGAACAACAATTTGTTCCAGCAGCTAAGGTGTCTAAAGCAGGTCCTGTGGAGCACTTAAGAGTTTGGTCAGACAATGGAGAGGCTTATAGACATTGTAACAGCAATCAATTTAGCAGATATTTAACACCTAGTAACTTGGGGCTAAGTATGGAAGGTGTGAGCTCCTCCCCTGTTGCTGATGTGGCAGAAGGGGTTTGGCTGAGACAGGAGGCCAGTGTGTATATATAAGAAGAGTTCTAGAGACAGAGAAACAGAATTGGGAATCTTCCTCCCGGTGGCTCCTGTTGGAGGAAGCAGGATTGTCCCAGCATCTGGGAGCTGGGCTGCTAGACTGAAGAACGAAGTTGGAGTTTTCTTGAGAAAGAAAATCTGGTGAAGGTGGCCTGGAAGGCTGAGAGGGCTTGCCTGGAAGGCCCTCTGCAAGGCCAAGATTTTTCCTGGGTCCTAGAGCCAGCTGAACTGCTGGAGGACTGAAGAAGCATGATCAGGATAAGCCTTTATTGGTTTGTGGCTTGGCTGATCTTTGAGTTCCTGGCAACAGAAGTGGTGAAGGGTTTGAGATGTGCTGGACCCTGTGAACTTTGGTGTGTACCAGGCCTGCCCGGAGGACTGGACAAGGACCAGGGAGCTGTCTACCTCTGAATCCATGTGACTGTTTGGTGGATTCAGGTAGGAGCTGGGATCATGGAAGGGGATCCAGGGAATCAGAGAGATCACCCCAAATCAAGATGAAGAAAAGGCCTCCCCTTGGATGAAATTGAGGTTTGATGGACACCAAGGGGTGGAGGATTTGTGTAATTTTCTAGTGACTGTACGTAGTGATTAATGATATTTAGTAATTGTGAATCTAGATTAGTTACTGATTAAGTTAATGGTTGCCCCAGGAGTAGAAGATTGATTATTGTATTGTGAATTGATTGAATGATTAAGTAAGGAGGGTTTCCCCTTTAGAGAAACCAGATGATTATTCTTTTGTTCCTTGTTCTAAATATTGTGGCCACTGTAGTGAAAACTGGGTGGCCATTCTAATGTTAAGCTTTTATGAACAATATCATGATTTTCTGTGATAAGATGTAATGTTGTGAATATTATATTATGATTTGTTGTTAATGTTTGCCTTGATTTTTAATGGAATAAATGGAATGTTCACTATACTGTGTAATCTGAACCTTAAAAGCTGTTCACAGTAGCATTCTTTTGGGAATCTGCTTGTGCATGGCATTACAGGCATGCATTCCTGAGCCCTTCAAACCCCTAGGAAAGCAGCTGTATCCTGGGCCATTGCCAGTTATCCCAACTTTAGTCTTGCCACTGGATTTTGATGACTCTGGAAGAGAGAAGCTAATGACTTTTCACAACCTGCCTCACTTAAATCCAATTCATGTGCAAGTCAAGACATTACTCTGTGATATCATTGGTTCTCTTTGAAATGAAGGATATACAATACACTTGAAGAGTCAAATGTTTCTCTTTGCACAGGCAAATAAATCAAAAGTAGATAAGATATCTTGAAACATGTAACAGATAACTTCTTGATCACCTTCTTTCAATTAATGTTGGGCAAGGGATAAATTAGGGGGATACATGCACAATGAAGGAATTAGCTACTACCATGAAGGATGTCCAGCACAGTCTAAATAAAAGAGGGATTCTCTCTAAATAGAGAAGTAGAAGGGGCGTCAGAGGCCATCTAGTCCTGTCTCTTTATTTTGCCAGTAAGGAAACTGAGGTCCAAGGTATTTAAATTCCTTGACCAAGATTGTACTGCTAAGTGTCAATGACAATACTGTATTTTAATCCTAGGTCTTTGTCTCCAGAGCCAGTGATCTTTCTATAGAAGATGAATTTCTCAAGATGCTCCTATTTGTGAATGACAATATAGTGATCATCATATTTGACTCTGGCACACTGAAAAACCTCCTAAATGAAATTAATACTCATTCAAAGGAGTGTAGCTTCACTATTTATACAGAAAAATGTAAGTAGATAAAGAATATTTATGATCCAGACTATGATATGCACTAAAATGGATGTATCACCAAGTTGGGACATTGGTAGTTATATATTAGACAGACATTGTGAATTGACTGAGCTCAGCCTACAATTGAAAAAGAGAAGAGCAGGAGGAATTGCCTTAGGAAGTATCAAATGCATTATCTTTCCCCACAAAATCTCCTTATCTCCTACCTTCCCTATTACTGTCGACAGTAATAGCTGACAATACTGTCCTCTCAGTCCTTCAGGCTCACAACCAAGGAGTGATCCTCATCTCACAATCTCTAGCCTATCTCTACCATATCCAATCTGTTGTCAATACTCATTGATTTCACCTCTGCCACATCTCTTCTCTGACGTTGTCAACACTGTAGTGAAGGCCCTCATCACCTTATGCCTTGATTACTGCAATAGCCTGCTGTTGGGTCTGCCTGTCTCAAGTCTCTCTCTACACCAATACATCCTCCCTTCAGCCATTAAAGTGATTTTCCTAAAGGTCCGGTCTGACCATGCCACCTCTCTCATACTCAGTAAACTCCAGGGGCTTCCTATTGCTTCCAGAAGCATACAACACGCTCTGTTTGGCATTCAAACCCTTCATAACCAATCTTCCTCCTGTCATTCCAGTCTTTTTACACCTTACTCCCCAACATGCGCTCTTCTATCCAGTTACACTGACCTCCTGGCTGTTCCAAGAATAAGACATTCCATCTCTTGCCTCTGGTTAATTTCTCTGACTGTTACTCATTCCTGCAATGTTCTCCCTCTTCATCTTTGCCTACTCTCTTCCCTGGTTTCTTTCAAGTTCCAACTAAAACCCCACCTTCTAAAGGAAGCCTTTACCAACCCTTCTAAACTGCCTTTCTACTGTCTTCTCCTTTTTAATTATCTCCTATTTATCACATATACGGCTTATTTTTACATATTTGTTTGCTTGATATCTCCCCCATTAGATTATGAGCTCCTTGAGGGCATGCATTATCTTTTTTCTCTTTCCCCCAAAGCTTCACAGTGTATAGAACATAGTAGGTGTTTAATAAATGATAAATTATTGAGAGTGCCATTTTTTAAATGACCCACAGTGTCTTACTGAAACAAAGCCCAATCTTTTAGACATAAATATTCTTCCAGGGAAGGCAATGGGAATACCAATCTGAAGAATAAAACTTATCAGTCATATAAAGGATGCTAGAAAAGCAGAGGCATGCTGTAATGGAGTGCCAGCAAAATATTGTGCAAGTGAAATGATGTAAAGGATGAAATCAGGAAAATGTATGGGCTGGCCATAATGAGAGAAAGAGCTAAGCAATGGTTAGCCTGTGTACTGTGTAGAGATATGATGAAGACCAGAGCACACTGGCTAAATTCCTTATGGATGACTTATCAAAAGACATGAACAAGGGAGAGAACTTGTGTAACAACACAAAGTCAGCAGATGGAATGATGAATTTGGGGAATAGGAAATAGTTCATTTAGCCTATGTCTAATGTTACTAGACATATGGTGTGTTTAGGGGAATCACGTGCAATATTCCCACAAGAGTACGTTGGAGCAAGGTTGTGAAGGGAATTATTTTGCAAACCTTAAAGCACAGTATAAATGTTGAGTTAGTAAACACTACTTCAGGGAGAAGTTGGGATTTGAAGTGGAATTTAAAGAATAAGTAAGTTTAGATAGTTGGAAAGGAGGGGGAATGACATTTCATGTAGGAAGTAAAGCATAAATAAAGTCTCAGCAAAAGTATGTCTTTCAAGAACGATTTGACAAGTTTGACCCAGGAAAAAGTGATAACACAAGCAACGTGGCCACTTGTAAGGGGCTTGTCTGAGGTGAACATATTGAATCACCTTATAGATATATCAAGTCAAACTTTACCAATTCATTTTTATTGATATCTTTTGCTTTTATATCACCTGCATTTCCCGATATATTCATCCCCATGTCCTGCAAAAGGGCCATCCTCTATAAAAGAAAATTAAAAGGATAAGGAAAAAAGTTGATCAAAATTAACCAACTTATCAAAGTTGCCAAAGCCTGACATTGTGTTCAGTGTTGCATACCTATGGGTGCTGACCTCTGCGTTGAAGCAGGTTGGGGTACCTTTTTATATCTCTTCTTTGGGACCAACCTTGGTCATGATAATTTCTCAGTATTCAGTGTTTTAAAGCTTTATTTTTCTTCTTTCCACTTGTATTGTTATAGTCATTGTATACATTATTTTCCTGGTTCTGCTTAACTTCCTTTTTTATCAGTTTATGTAAGTATTCCCATGCTTCTCTATGTTAATCATATTCACAATTCTTATGGCACAGAATATGCTATTACATTAATATATCAAACCTTGTTTAGCTATTCCCCAGTTAATGGGTACCCATTTTGTTTCTAATACTTCATTATCACAAAAAAATACTGCTATAAATATTTTGGTGCATATGGGGCCTTTCTTTTTGTCATTGAAAATCAGAAATTTTCATTTATTTAACATGTATAAATGAGTTAAATATTCCATGCTCCCCCCCAAAAAAAATGCTCAGAAGAATTTGTAGACACAGTCATTCTCCCATGATGCTTACTGTCTAATTAGGAAGAGCTTACTGATGGCTATACATCTACATCCTACCAACTGACTCCCTGCTTTATCCATACTTTATTTCTATTGATTTAATTTTTGTACTAACCTCTTCAGCTTTAACTTTTTATAAATTGGGTCAAGTCAGTCATGATGGATTTGAGCCTTTATTTTCTTTCAACCTTTTAAACTCATCTTAATGGACAGAACAGTTTTTAAAAAAATCAAAACATTGTTAACACTGTGCCCAACTCACACATTTCAGGACACTGTGAACTTTCCACTTTTAATGAGTCAACACCTCAGATCTGGTGTTATTTTCTCAAGGTTGTCTTTTGTTTAGTTTTTAGCTCAGGCTCCCTGGCTCTAAAGGCCTTTCTGTTAGTGTCTTGATCCAACCTCATTCTGGAGTACTGGGTTTAAAAAAAAAATCCCTATTGTCCAGGCCTCTCCCTTTTTACTTTCATAGGAGAAAAGTAAAGTAGAAAGATGGGACTTGGGAAGCTGGGTAGGGGTGGGGGAGTCAAAGAACTGGAGTCAGATTTAATAATTTTCATTTCTCTATTAAATAGACATAAAGATATGAGAATGTGGTAAAGCTGGGAATGAAGTTAAAGTGGTGAGTTTGGGGCCTCATTTTCCTTGTCTATAAAATGAGTTGATTATATGTCCTTTCCAATGCTAAATCTATGAAGTAATAATAACAACTAAAATTTATATAGTGATTTTAGGTTCACAAAGCAATTTATATATGTTGTCTCATTGGATCCTCACTACAACCCTGTGATGTAGGTTCTATTATTATCTCCATTTAACAAATGAAGAAACTGATACTGAAAAAGGTTAAGTGACTTGCCCAAGTTCACAAACCTAGCAGCTAAAGAAAGATTCAAACTTGGGTCCAATACCATTCCATTGTATCACCTAGTTGCCTCAGATACTATGATCACAGACTCCTGCAGAGCACCATGACCTAATGAATTTGGAATCAGAAGATCTTGGTTCAAATTTCAACTCTACTATTGGCGACTTGCATGATGTTGGACAAGTAAGTCCCTCTGAGGGGGTCAGTTTCTTCAAGTGTAAAATGAGGGGGTTGACACTTGAAGTTCCTTTCAGTCCTCAATTTTATGCTTCTAAATGAAGGAAGCTCATACTGGGTTCAGGTAACAGCATATGAGGCAGAACCCATCACAATAAATACTACAAGAATAAGAAGAAACTTTCCACAATATAGAGAATGCTGGACTCTAGCCAAGGTCACACCACAACCCACTAAAGAACTGGGACAGTCTCTTGATGTTTGCAACACTGCAATTTGATTTTTTCTGTAGAAGTGGCCGAGAAGAATTAATGACATTTCAAAGGGGGTTGGCTGGAAGCCAGTAGTGGAACTTATTATGACTCTTATTATTCACTGCTAACTGGGAGAATTGCTTAGTTGCTGAGAGAATCAGGTTCAACAACAACAAAAATAACTTGGATTTTTGCCATCTTTCCTTAAAAGAACATCCAGCATGTTTAAATTGAGCATGTGTCTGCCAAGCTTATCTGTGGTGGTGATGGGGGAGGGAGGTATTATTAGTAGTAATAATCTCAATCCAATTTTTCTTTAATTTTCTTATGGTCCAAAAGACTGTATTGTTATTTTGTTATTATAAGACAAGTTCTAATTACTTAGTAGCTGCAATTAAAAAATCACTGGCAAAGTCAAGTGAATTATCTCAGCAATCCTATATCTATTTATGATATTCATGGAATGAAGGACACAATTTTGAATCTTTCTGTCATCCACTAGGGTACCCAATAAACCAGGGTCTTCCAGGGCCTTCAGCTAAACCCTGGAAGTAAATTAAGCCCTTTGGAAAACTGCTTTAGCTTTTAGGTTAGCCTTAAGTACTAAGGATAGAGTCAGTGGTTGGTCATCCAAGCGGCCTCTGCTGACATTTTCATTTTTGTTTCTGCACTAGTAGAATTGAATAAGAAATGGATACTACCCATATGGAGCAGTGGGTGTACAAAGTAACACTTCTGATTACTTTGGTTCCAGTTCCAAGGGCTTTCAATGGCTCTAATATCAGTACTTGAGAATGTATATTATCTTCATATTTTCCATTCCTTGAAATATAAGAAACAAGTAATGTCCCGTACCTCCCATCTGCAGGAAAAACCAAACCCAACCAACAAACAGCTACCACCAGGACAACAATCAGGGTCTTTCAGTGCAAAGGAGGCTGATTTTTCAGCTTCATTTCAGATAACTTCCTTAGTTACTGGATCATTTTTTGTTGAAAGCACAAGTCTGGATTGAGAAGATGCAGTAAATGTAAATGTGAATGGTAACTCTTTCCATTATTGTTTGTAAGCAAGAGAAAGAATTATCAACCCATAAAAATTAGGCAATTTATTTGGAAGGGTAAGACAAGAATAAATCCGCAGTGATTAAGGTTCAGTTAAAGGAGTTCTGATCACTTTTATTTTAAATTGTATAAGATAAATATTCAATTTAGAGTCAACCAGATTAATGTGAATTTCATTAGAATGGAATGTAAAAACCCTACAGAGTTATCATAATTGTAATGAATAACATGCCTGCCTTTTGTTTATGTATCTGAGAATTAGAAAGTGCTTTTAACCTCGGGTTGCTTGAATGAATGAGCTGTCTCTATGACTCATAGCTCGAGGGAGATAGCATGGAAACATTTAGGGCACTAAAATGCTTATTAGAAAGATTACTTTTCAGTGGCATATTGATTATTTTACTTCATTTTTATTACTATCTTTTTGTTATGCTCTTACTGTTCAGTTGTTTCAGTCATGTCTGACTCTTCATGATCTCCTTTGTGGTTTTCCTGGTGGAGATACTGGAGTGGTTTGCCATTTCCTTCTCCAGCCCATTTTACAGATGAGGAAACTGAGGCAAATAGGGTTAACTGACTTGGCCAGAGTCACACAGCTAGTAAGTGTCTAAGAGGTCAGATTTGTGTTCCAGAAGTTGTCTTCCTGACTCTAGGTCTGGTGCACTATCCAGCATCTAGCTGCCCCACCTTTTTGTTATCACTTTTATTTCAAACTATATCTCCCCTCTTGTCTTCTACTCAGAGAACTATCCCTTGTTTGTCCCTCTGTCTATATACTTGTCTATCTATAGAAGCTATTCAGCAAAACATAACAAATGAATTTGATGCTATATGTTATACTCTACAACCATAGCTTCCCACCTTTGAAAAGAAGGCAGGATGATGCAATTTTCTCTCCTCTTATTTTAGGAAAAGTGTGGTTATTTTAGTTATATAGCATTCATTTTGTTTTTTTTTTGTTGCCCTTTCCAGTTTCATTGCTGTAGTCACTGTATATGCCATTTCCTTGCTCTGCTTACTTCATTCTCTATCAATTTATACTACTATCCCCATTGCCCTTTGAACTCTTTAAATTTATCATTTCTGACAGCATAGCAATATTCCATAACATTCATGGACCGCAATTTGTTTAGTCATCCCTAATTGATGACATTTCTGTTTGAAATTCTTTACATTACAACAAGTATAGCTGCAAATAGTTTGTTTTATATGGGCCTTTTCTTTCCATCCTTGACCTACCTGAGCTAGATATCTAGTGGTGAATCTCAAGGTTAAAAGGTATGGTCATTTTAGGCACGTTCATACCATAAACTCCAAATTGCTTTTTAGAATGGTTGGACTATCTCTATTTTTCAAATGAGGAACTGATAGTGAAAAAGCTTAGGTGACTGGTCAAGGTTCACAAAGGAAGGGTTCAAACTCAGTCTTCCTGACTCCAAGTTCAACACTCCACCCATTATATCACTTAACTGCTTCAGAAGCCCTGAATGCAGTCACCCTCAGAGCGCCATGCTCCAATGGAAAGAAAAATGGATTTGGAATTTGAGAACCTGGATTAATGCACAATTCCATCAACTGTGTATATATCTTCTCATCTTTGGTCCTATTTGTCAGTTTTCTAGGTAGTTTTCATTTGCACTTTTCTCAGGATTAGTTATTTGAAGTAATCTTTCATAAGATTGGTTATAATCTGTGCTTCTTCCTCTAAGAACTGTTTATTCATATCCTTTGATCAATCAATCAACATTTATTAAGCACCCACTCTATGCTGAGCACTGTGCTAAGTTCTGGGACTACAAAAAAGAGCCAAAGGACAGTCCTTGCCCTCAAGGTGTTTAAAATCTAATGAAAGGGGCAGCTATATGGCATAGTAGATAAAAGCACAAGTCTTTGAGTCAGGAGGACCTGAGTTCAAATCTGACATCAGACGCTTTACACTTACTATCTGTATAGGCAAGTCACCCAACCACTAGTGCCTCATCAAAGAAAGATCTAATGGGGGAGACAACAAGCAAACAAATATATTTAAAGCAAGCTATGTATAGGATAAATAGGAAATGATTTAAAAATGGAGAGCACTGAAATTAAGAAGGGTTAGAGAAGGCTTTTTGTAGAAGATGGGATTTTAGTTGAGATCTAAAGGAAGTCAGGGAGGTCAGTATTTGGAGTCAAAGGGAGAGCATTCCAAGCTTTGAGTATAAGCAGAGAAAAGAGATAGAGCTTCTTATTCATGGAACAGCTTGGAGGCTGCTGTCACTTGATCAAAGAATATGTGTTGGGGAGTAAGGTGTAAGAAGACTGGAAAGGTAGGAAGGGGTCTCGGGTATAAATATCTTTGAATGCCATACAAAACATTTTGTATTGGTTCCTAGGGGCAAAAGGAAGCCACTGACATATATTAAGTAGAGGGATGACATGATCAGACACGCATATCAGGAAAATCACTTTAGTGGCTAAATGGAGAATGGATAGAGTAGGGAGAGAGTTGAGGCAGGCAGACCCACTGGCAGGCTATTGCAGTAATTGAAGCAAGAGGTGATGAGGGCTTGCCCTGTACTGATAACAGTGTTAGAGGAGCCATGAAATGATGATTAGTAAATTGTACTTGTGGTATATACCATTATTTCTACAGGCTGATTATTGCTGCCTAAGAATTATTTTTGCAATAGAGGTGCCAGGCACCAGGTGAGAAGTGATGCTGGATAGAACTATAACTAGGGCAGAGTGAACTGGAGTTTGACAGATGCTGACATGGGAGAGGGCATGCTTCCTCCTCAAGATAGTTTATATTATCTGATATCAATCAGTTTGAGTCCTTCTTGGGCTTTATTTGTGGTGAAGATGGATATCAAAAGTCATCAAGGAGTGGGGTTGTGACTTGGTGGAACATGGATTTTGGAGTAGGTCATCTTATCTCCTGTTATCATGGCTACAATTGTACTGTGCCTCTACTATTTTTGTACCAGGTGATAAAACTATTCCTGATTCATAGGAGAATGGGTCAACTTAACCTAGTCTTTTATGAAAAAAAAAACCAATAAACATTTATTAAGCACCTACCAATTACACTGCTGGTGAGACAAAGAAAATTTTAAGAAATAGTCCGTGCCTTCAAAGAGCTTATATTCTAATGGGGTAGACAACAAATCAACTATATGATTTACTAATCACTATTTCAAGGCTCCACTAACACTGCTATCACTATAGGGCAGGTCCTCATCACTTGATTACTGCAATAGCCTGCTGGTGGGTCTGCCTGCCTTAACTCTCTCCCCACTCAATCCATTCTCCATTTAGCCACTAAAGTGATTTTCCTGAAATGCATGTCTGATCATGTCATCCCTCTACTCAATAATGTATACACACATACATACATGTATATACATGCATATGGAATTTTATTTTGTTTTATTTTCATGTTTTATATTTTATTTTGTCATTTCAGTTATATTTGTCTTTTCATGATCCCATTTGGGGTTTCCTTGGCAAAGATACTGGTGTGACTTTCCATTTCCTTCTCCAGATCATTTTACAGATAAGGAGACTAAGGCAAATGGGGTGATTTGCCCGGGACCACATAGTACTAAGTATGTGAGGCTATATTTGAACTCAGGAAGATGAATCTACCTGACTCCAGGCCTGAAATTTTATTCACTGTGTCCCCTAGCTTTCTTAAACAAGGACTATACAAATCAAATATCTGGTAACTCTGAAAGGTAAAGCACTTGTAGCTGGAGGGACCAGGGAAGGCTTCCCATCTCTGGTACTTGAGTTGAGTCTTCAAGGAAAAGACAATCCCAGAAAGATGAGATAAGGAAAGTGTGAAGGAGTGAGGACGGGAGATAGAGTATTTTGTGTGAAGAACAATGAGTAGACCAGTCTGGCTGAAATATATAGAGTGTAGAGGAGAATAATATGCAAGATGACTAAAAAGGAAAAAAAGAGACCAGGATGTGAAGAGTTTTATATGCTGAATAGAGGAGTTTGTATTTTATCTTAGCAGTGATATGGGACCAATGGAATTGATTGACTAGGGGGTAATATGGTCAGACAACTCTTTAGAAAATATCACTGAGATGACTATGAAGAGGATGGATTGGACTGAGAAGTGATTTGAGGCAGATTGACCAAATAGGAAATTATTATTTTAAAGATAATTGGGGTTAAATGACTTGACCAGGATCACACAGCTAGTAAGTGTCTGAGGCCAGATTTGAACTCAGATCCTCTTGTCTCCAGGATTGCTGCTTTATCCAATGTACCACCTAGCTGCCCCTAAATAGGAAATTATGGAAATATTGTACATGCGAGGGGAAGTCCTGTATTAAGGTGGTGGTAAAGTAAAAAGAATTAGGTGTACCTGAGAGATGTGGAGATAGAAACAATTAGATTTGGCAATTTATTGGATTTGTGAGGTTGAGAGAGTGAGGAACTGGGAGTGTGGAAGGATACTGTTAGCTTTGACTGAAATGAAGATATTTAGAAGATGGATGTGTTTCCTGTGAAAGGTAATGAATGCTATGTTGGGTATGTTGAGTTTGAGATGCTTAAGGGATGTGTAATGTGTAGCTGGAGTTCAGGAGAGAGACTAGGAATGAATATATACATCTCGGAATTATCTGCATATTGATGACAATGGAATCCAATGAGGTCAAATGAGAATGTGTAGGAAGGAAGAGAATATGGCTTAGGACAAAGCCTTGAGGTATTCCCACAGTCAGTGGCTATCATGGTTTGTAGTACAGCAAAGGGGAAAGAAGGCTGTTAAGACAGGTGGGAGTGAGAGCTAAGAAAGAGCAGTGTCATGAAAACCCAAAGAGAGGTGAGATTTTTAAGGATGGGGAACACGGACATTTTTATCAGTAGCAGGGAAGGAACCAGTGAAAAGGGAAAGAATGAAGATAGGTGAGAGAGAGAGAATGAAAATGATAGAAGGGGTAATCTACTGGATAAAATGGAATGAAAGGGGATCAGATCAAGATTATATATGGAGGGGTTGGCCTTGTGGAGGAGAAGGACCCCTTCATCAGAGAATAAAAGAGAAACTGTGAAAGTTAAGAGGTATTAAGACGCGAAGGGAAATAGGAGCTCAAGAAGAATGCCCTTGAATTTTTCAATAACGTATGAGGCCAGATCATTGGAGAGAGGAGTGCTGCTGAAGGCTTGAGAAAGGAAAGTCTGAAATAGCTCCCATAGCAAGTGAGAAAGGATATTATTTAGGGAGGAGTAAAAATTTCCTTGCCATAGTGAGCATCCAATTGAAATTGGTTGACATAAATTCATAATGTCTCTGGTAAGTTATGGGTGTGTAACTTTTTCCAGTTCTATCCAGGATTATTTGAGTAAGAACAGAGTATGTGGATTATGGGCCTTGAATTATGATATATGAATGTCACTTGGAAGAACTGCACATATTAACCTGGAGAAGAAGACCTTCAGGGATGGTGGGCATGGGACCCAATAACTGTCTTCCAAAGAAGGGCTGTCATACAGAGGAAGCATTAGACTTTTTCTCTTTGTTCCTAGAGGTCAGAACCAGGAACAATGGCTGGAAGTCATAAAGAGGAGAATTTAGACGTGATGTCAGGAAAAGCTTTCTGAAAAATACAAGCTGTCCGAAAGGGGGAGGTACCTGAAAGTAAGTATTCAAGCAGAATCCGGCTGACCGCTTGTAGGAGGTAGTACAGTGGGTATTCCATTTATTTATTACTTTGACTAGATAACTGCTAAGGTCCCCATCTACTCTCAAATTACGTGATTCTCTGAATGAGAAAATAAGATGCCCTGAGGATGTGTTAATTACTAGGGAATGCATCCAGTCCAGTAGTCAGTGAGTGGAAGAACTTAATTGAAGAAGACACACAAGCAAAATGTTCAGGGTTTTAGTTCAACCTTGTGGTCCTCAGATCCTGTATTGGCAGACGATTTTTGGGGGGCAGTATATCTGCTGGAGGTAGGAACACAAAGTACAAAATGATGTCAGTTAAATATTTTATCTTCTAACTTATAAATGTACAATTTTACCAAAACAGTATAAATTACCATTCATCACACGTTTATATTATTCATTATTAATTTCCAATAAAAATGGTAATGTACAAGTTGGAGCAAAAGTTAACAAAATATAGACACCAAAGTTAAAGTGATATGCCCTTTATATGCAAAAATAATTATTAAACAATCATTGCTTAATCTAGTTATTTTTTAAAATATTCTTTGGGAACCCTTTATCATTCTCTTACACTTCAAGTATCAAAAAGACTTTATTTGATTCCTTCTGACTTCAGTGTTTGTGGTTTTGGTATCATAAAAACCTTGAAGGTGACTTAGCTTCAACTTTCTTCTGGTTGTTTGGAACTTATCAGAGAGAATACCCTTAGTGCCTCCTGAGCACTCCTAATTAGGTCTCAGGATGCCTCTCTGCCTCTCTGTTTCTTCTGCATCTTTTATTCTCTGAAGGAAGAAACAAAAACAGAACTAAACTAAACTTCTTCCACATGAATTATCTAGAAAAGGAGAGAAAGATTATTGAAGCAAACTCCCATAGTGTGTATTCATAACTTATTGATCTTTTTCTAATCAGAAAAAAAGTTCTTTGTCATCACTTTCTCTATTCTCCTTCCAGATCTGTCTCTTCTTCACTGAACAGACCCCTTAGTTGAGCTCTGGTCTGAGATGAGCTTAATTGAGCCCTAGCTAGCTAGATTTCCCAATCCAGTACTTCAAGGGGCTAGGTTATTTTTTCCTTAAACTTCTAAGCAATTTAAGGCATTTGAACAGAATACTGTTGTTTTAAAGGCAAGAAATAGAATGATTTCCCTAATGATTTATAGTTAATTACACATTGATTCTGAAAGCCACAGATCAGAAGTTGCAGTTTCATTTTTAAATCACGGTTTCAAGTTGTTACGGGCTTTCCCCCCTAACCTCCAGTCAAATAAAAAAATAATAATATATTACATTTGTATAGTGCTTTCAGATTTGTGAAGTATTTTTTCATCACAAACACATGATATAGTCAGGGATGTATAATTGCTCTATTTTACTGATGAAGAAACTGAAGTATAGAGTGTCTAAATGATTTGCTCATGGTTACACAGTGAATATGTCGGGACTTGGGACCTGTGCCCCTGTCCTCTGACTTGAAGCCCAATGCTCTTTCCACTTTGCTTTGCTACAGCAAATCATTATTGAGCTTCTGGGATGTGCAAGACACTCCCCTGGACTTTTCCAACATGCCCTGGGACCAGGCACTGTCTTTTACCTTCTGACTTTCAGTTTTGTTTGTTTTTGGTGTGGATATGGTCTTACCCCATTAGACTGAAAGCTCTCTGAGGGCAGGGAATGAATGTCCTTTGACTTTTTTTGTATCCCCCACTCTAAGCACAGTGCCTAGCCCAGAGAAGATGCTTAATAAGTATTCATTGACTGACTGATGGACGGACCGGTGAGGTTGAAGGGAATGCAAAAATGGAATAGTCTCTACTCTCAAAAAATAACTCTAGCTGGAGAATATGATGTGAGTATGTGAAAAGATAAATAATAACAAGACTTTATTAATAAAAGACAACACAATGGCTAACTAATTAATATAATGTTTTAAGGTTTGCAGGACACTTTACATATATTATCTCTCCTTCTGTTGTTGGTTCCATTATTATTATCATTTTACACATAAGTCTGGGAGAGGGTAAGTGGATATCCCACAGTCATACAGTTAGAAGACAGGAGCTTCTGGGTTCCAGCCTCTAGCAGGTTCACCCTTGATCTGGGCAGCCAGAAGAACAGTAAGAGAGACACGATAGAGGTTAATTTCTTTATTCTTCTCAAGAGGGCTGCTGCTGATGGAAGCACCGATTCTTTACAGTATCCCCTAATTACTATTCTTGAAGGGGTGAGTGAGAATGGGAGTTCCAAGTCCTCCCACATTCCCCTAAGGCTTGATAGGGGCCAGTTAAGACAAACACGCTGTGCATATTCACCCCTTACTGACAAGAGCTCACTTGATTTATAGAGGAGCACACAAGGCAATTTGCCAGCAATAGCCTCATAAGTTTACATTATTTTCAGCAATATCATGACAATTTAGCCTAACACAGGTGCACTTTGTTGTTTACAATTAAATTCAAATGTTTATATTATCTTAAGGTTATATAATGATGTGTAAGTGTGGTGAAACTGTTTACAAGCCATGAACTTGGGAACCCATATCTTACAAAGAAAACAAATCCACTTTACATGTAAGTGTCCAGAGTGGGTTTGAACCCTGAGTCCTGAAATCACTAGACAGAAGGTAATATATATTTAACTGCCAAAATAAATGGTCAAGATAAAAATTTCTATAGTTCATTTCAATTTAAGATGGTCAGAGAAGCTTCACAGAGGAGGTAAGATTTGATGTGGGTCCCAAAGGCTAAAAACTTCTAAAAGACCTGGAGAGAGACTGGGAATAAACAAAAGAGAAAGAAATAGGAGAAATGCAGAGAGGAGGGCAGGATCTTCTTATTTCAGACCTTACTCAAGAATTCTTGTATAAGCCTCATCTCAATTTTTGGCACTATATATTCCTAAGTATTTAAATATCAGCCCATTCTCTTCCTTCCTTATCAATAAGGAAAAAAGACTTTCTCTATAAATATCTTCCTTCTTCTCAGTTATCTTGAATCACAATCTCCTGTCCATCTCCTTCAGGAAACTCTTGTTCAATGTATCAATATTCTCCCTTCTCTTTTAATATGTTTTTTTGTAATTATTCTTTTTTCTGAACAGAGACATATATATGTATATGTGTACAAATATACATTTATGTACATATGTGTGCGTATATGCATATAACAACATACATATATAGGGTATCTCCAAAGTTTTAGTTCAATTTTAAGCTATGAAAGTTTTAATAGCTTTTTATTAGTTTATTAGAGCTTTAATAGCTTAAAACTACATTAAATCTTTTGGGACAACCTGTATGTATATAAAATGTATCTATCTTTTCTACCCTATTGAGGATTGTGCTGGAAACAGTTCACGTTGTTGCACTTGAGAGTCAATTGTTATAATTTCCAACATGAGCATTTACATCTCAGAAATGGGCAAGCTACAAATCACATTTTTGTTTATTATTTTGTTGATTTTCTAGATTTAAAAAAAATGATGCTGATTAAAGTTAAAATATGTCTTATCTACATTTTTTCCCTCTGTGAACCAGTTAAACATTTACCAGCATACTCATGACTCTATTGTATTATCACTTTTTTATTTTGGAGGCTATGTTCATTTCCCCCTATATATTCCTGAGAGCTTTGTACAATGCACTCTTTGGGTAGGTAATTCAGACTGGCTAACTAATTGCTTTTCATACTATAGGCCTTTGACTCTGTAGATAATTTCTCCTTCTCTCTTCCTTGGTCCAAGATTTTTCTTGTTCGTGTTTTAATCTCCTTCTCATAGGATCATAGGAATTGGAGCTGGAAGGAGCTTCATAGATCATTCAGTCCAATTCTCTTAGTGCTTCACAGGGAAGGAAACTGATAAGAAAGGTAACTTACTAAGGTCATACAAGGTAGGTGTGACTTACAAGATGCAGAGCTAGGATTCCAACCTATGTAGGTCCCCTGATTTCAAATATACTGTAATGCACATCCTTTTGTCCCTATTCCACTGGAATTCTGTTTGAGAAGAAGATGCATGCCCTTCTCTGGTTGCGTCCTTATTACTAAATGCCATCTCCCTTTCCCTTTTGTCATTTCCCTTACTTCTTTGCAAGAGACAAAAGAAATACAATAGCTGAATATGAGCTTTTCATGATGACAGAATTGCATAGGGTAGAATAGTATGTGTTATGTATGTATGTACATATGTGGGGGTATATGTATCTAGTAGTGTTGCTTGGAAAGAAGAATGAAATTAGGCAGGGATCAATCCTTAAATCAGTTGTTATTCAGGAGAAAATTGTCCTAAAATGTGGGTATATCTCATGTTGGGGCATTTATGTTCACAGCAGATCAAAAGCTAATAACTATGATTGATTAGGCTCAGGATCACCCTAATTAAAAGGTTGCTTTGCCTCTCTTTAGTGGAGATTCATCAGAAGTGCCTAAATTGTTTGGATAGGCTCCTCCTGCCCGGGTAATTAGGATTAATTAAATGAACACAGAATCTATGCCTCCCAGGCCTAATAAAATAGTTATTACCCTATATGATTTTAGATTCTACTAAAGCCATTATCAGTAAAGATCAATATTCACCAGGCATTAGCTTTAGGTGAGGTCTATTGTGCAGAACATATGAAAGATGAAAACTCTTTTAAGTATCTTCTCTCTAATGACCCAATTTGAGTAACATTTTTTAGTAGAAGTTGTGCCTTTTCACATCATGGTACTACACTCCAGTATTTGCTGGAGCAACCATCTTGGGCACTGGTTTTATCCTTTCTGTAGCAGCTCACACCTAAGGAAACCACTGTAAGTTCCTGAGTGTGTGATTACATAGTCCTCTGTGGCTTTACCTGAGAGTAGAAAGCAAAACCAGACCAGGGATTGTAAATCATCCCAGTGATTAGTCAGATTTTGTAAGTGTATAGATTAATAATTATATAAATTTGGAACTGGAAGGGACTTGGTCACATAGTCTAATAAAACAACAAAAATTTACAGATGAGATTACATTGATTTTGATTATGATCCTGAAATTTCATCACATTTATACTGCAGACATCTTGGGGTATGTGTGTGTGTGTGTGTGTGTGTGTGTGTGTGTGTGTGTGTGTGTATTATATAAATGCAATGTAATAATATGTAATAACATTATATAATAATACATAATTATACAATTTTATATACAGTATCTAATATATAATATATATAAATTACATAATACAAACATTAAAGCATAATGTAATAATAATATAATTTATAGTTTTATATAGACCTGTACATACATACATGCACACATATTTATGTTTTCTTTCCCTTCACAAATTGAGTTCCTTGAGGAAAAAGTCCCTATTTTTACCTTTCTTTGTAACCTCACTGCTTAGAAAAGTTTTAGGCAAATAGGAAATGCTTGTTGACTGACTAACTGAATAAACTGAGGCTCAGAGACTTTGGGTGACTTATCCAAGGTTAAGTACATGACGTCAGCATGCATAGAGGATGTGCTGTATTTGCTCAGATATGTCCTAAATGTCACTAAATTGTGCGTGTGTGGGTATTTTCAGTCTCATTTTGTAAGCTTGTGTTTTTAAACTAAAACTTAATCTTTACTTTTAAAAGCTTAGTTTTTATTTCTTTTGTTAATGGAGAAAAAAATGACTTTTTTGATTAAATATTCAATAAACATTCACCTTAAAAATTCTCTAGTTCACAACCTAATGAAATAAAATGCACACTCCTATAGCAGCTCTAAATATAAAGACCAAATTTGAAATCCAAGTCCTTCAGACTCTAAAGCCAGCAGTCTTTTCACTGCACATTTATTGCTTCCTGCTGGTGATCCAGGTGCTGAAAGGACTTTCCTAAAATATTTTTAAGCAGAAATTTCACAAGGTCTTCACAGAGTCACAGTTTTATGTTCAAAGGTTCTTGGACCTCATTATTCTTTTCAAATACATACAGAGGGCTGCCTAGGCTACACTTCTTGGTCAATTCATATAGGTGAAGGAGAAATCTCTTTTTTAAAGCATTATATTCCAGTAGATGCATTGAGACAATTTTGGTATCAGTGTTCAGGGATTTGCATTATTCTTTAGTTACTTATTTATGTAACCTGGGGCTCAAGTCTATTTGCATGACTCTCCTCATTGATGGAGAATGATTAATCTTTACTCCATGCTAGTGCAAAGGCAAGAGCTTGGGAAAGGAGAGATCCTTGTTTTCCTCTTGAGAGGCAGTTAGGTGGCATAATGGATAGAACACTGGAATCAGGAAGACCGGAGTTTAAGTCAAATCTCAGAAACTTGCTAACTATATGACTTTGGGCAAGTCACTTAACTTCTGTTGGACTCAGTTTTTTCATCTATAAAATGGGATAACAGTCCCTACTTCCTAGCGTTGTTGTGAAGATCAAACAAGATCATATTTACAAAAGACTTTGCAGACATTAAAGCATAATGTAATGATATTATAATTTATCATCATCATAATAATTAGTATTATTGCAGCCTTCCCCTTTCTAGATCTATTTCTTTGTCACAAAAAGTTGGACATGACCGAAATGACTGAACAACAAAGATTAGAGGTGGTGGGGGTTTGAACTTTGGTGTTGGATGTGTGAGTAAAGAGAAGATGACAGATATAACAGATGTTGAGGAGGTAAAAATGTAGAGATATGGCAGTTGATTGAATATGTGGGATGAGGGAGAGAGTGAGAAGTCAAAGCTGATACCAATATTATGAATATAAGTAATTGGAAGGATGGTTGCAACCTTTAGGCCATCAGGAAACTTGGTAGAGGTCAGGTTTTATCAGGTAAAGATAACGTATTAAGAAAATCACAACCCTGAAAAATCATAGCCTACCTTTCGAGGGAGACTCCTTGTGTAGTCTATTGCATTCCATCTGGTGAATGGGGACTAGATATGCTGGTTGGGGAAGTGATTTCCCCAATGGTATATAAGTAGCAGCAGTGTGACCAACTGGGAAGTGGTTGTTATAATTGCCTCAGTGGCTGATGATGGGTTCAGATGGAAACATTTGAAAGCATGTACAGAGAAGGGACTGGGTAGAATTGGTGAGTGGTAGGGGATGAGGGTAGGTGAAATTTCCTATGATTGGTTATTGCAGGATGGGATGTGATAGATCATTATGTCAATTGACCATATATCCCTTGGGGTCAGACCTCAGTCCTTATTTTGGAGATGGTGCAACAGGAACCCAGATCTTAAACTAAAGGGTTACTTTGAAAAGTCTAGAAGGTGATTTCTCTGCTAATTGATTAGAGAAATTGCAGGCTCTGTTTGTTCAAGTGACAAGACATGTATCCTGGCTGCTTTCCCTCATAATTAGCCTCAGCTCTGGGTAACCACATCACCAGGGTAGCAGATCACTGTGACCTGAAGGAATTATGCCTTTGACCCAGGTTAAATCAACTGAAATGTCTTCAATTTTGCCATGTCTTCCTCCTGACATTGAGATTAGGGAACAAGTATTTATGCAGCAATTCAAACTTGATTACCAAGAAGCTGTGAAGAGTGACACTCCTGTCTTCAGGTTTCTTCACCCTGACACTTTCCTCAATCATTATCTCTTGGGGGATCAGGTGTGTTCTCATTTCAGGGGATTTTTGAAAATTTCTTTTTCTTCCTCTATTTTACGTACGTGTGTGTGTGTGTGTGTGTGTGTGTGTGTGTGTGTGTGTATTGTGTGTGTATGTATTTCAGGATGTGAATCCTGGCCCATATAGCTCCAAGTCCCTAAAAAAAAAAGTCTTAAAAGCTAAAAAAAAGAGTAATAAGGGATAATAATCAAGCCAGCCCAGACTATGCTAGTGTTCAAGGCATGAAAACTTGGAATGTGTTTCTTGGAACATGAATATCCTCCCTGGGGCCTGATTTCTATCAGGCACTTGTCACCCTAATCTTTGCACTCATACCAGGTTTGCCAAATTAGGGAATCAAATTTAATTCCAGGGAGTATCCTCAGGACTGGCAAATATTCCATTATGAGGAATCATCTATAAAAGGAAGAAATTTAGAATAGAGGATCTCTAAGTTGTCTTCTAGTTCTAAAGAGTCTATGAATGTGCTATAAGAGATGAGGAGCAGATTGATCTTAGGAAAAACACAGGAAAACTTGCATGAAATAATGAAGAGTGAAATGAGCAGAATCAAGACAGTGTTGGATACATTACCAGCAATACTGTTTGAAGAATAACTGAATGACTAAGGTATTCTGAGTACTATAAATATTCAAATCAACTACAAAGGACCTATGAAGGAAGATGCCATCCACTTTCAGAGAAAGAACTGATAAATAATAAATAGAAGTATGTGTGGTGTGATTTTATATACGTGCATGTGTGTGTGAGAGTGAGAGAGAGAAATGGTGGCCTTCTCTAGTATGGGGGGGAGGGAGGGAAAAAAGGAGACAGTTTAAAACTTTAAATTAGCAAATTTTTAGAAATTCTATGAACAGGAATATTAATAGGAATTAATTAATTTTTTTTCTTTCAGTTTAAAGAGCATAACCCAGGTCCCTCATTTTGAAAGCGGAGGGGCCCATGTTGAATTGGGCAAGGTAAAGAAAGAAATGCAGGATAATCATGGAAGAGAGCAGTTGGGAGGAAGTTCTGGTGGGGGAATATAGTGTTAGAAAATTAAGGCTGCAGAAAAGAAACCCCATAATACTGGCAGGCATAATCATGGATGTATAACAGGAAGTAGTGGAGATAGAGCCATGAGGACAGGATTTAGAGACAAGAATTCAGTTACAGAGATGACTGATAGGAAAAATCCAGGTTCCAATCCTAGAAAAATTATAAGCTTCTATAGTATACCAAGGGTGCGAAGTCCGTGATAAACGACGATGGAAAGAAGGCAGAACTTCTCAGCTTTTGTTTTGCTTCTGTTTTGGGCAGCTTGGTGTCACAGTAGATAGTGCTGGACTTGGAGTCAGAAAGACTTTAGCTCTATTCCTCCCTCATATACTAGCTGTATGACCCTGGACAAGTTAATTAACTTCTGCCAGACTCAGTTTCAGCATTTGTAAAATAACAGTCCTAATAACACTTACCTCACAGGGTGGTCATAAGGATCAAATGACATAAAGTGAAGAGAGATATAAATATTAGGCATTATGATTATGCCTTATCTTTGAAATGGAGAAGGCAGACAAAACTGGTGATCAGGGATTGAAATTCAGGATAGTTTAGGAGATAGTGTGAGAACTCCAGTTGATATGGACTAACTGTATTGCAAGATTATTAAAGAAGAGACAAATGTAATTGTGGAACCACTAGGAGAGATCTTTGAAAGTTCATCATAGAGGAGCTTATGGAGTTAGTTAGTTGTGCCAGTATATCAGACCCACTTTCCATGCACAATTATGAAGATTATAGATAATAGCAAATGTTTCCAATAGAGAGCGGTATCTGTTGTGAATTTTTCAAAAAAAGGGAAGAGTGGAGGCTGTTGAGCCTGACTTCAATTGCAGTCAAAATCCTAAATATATTATTAAAGGGATTGCTTTTGAACCACCTTTGAAATGGAATCAGTAATTGCTAACAGCCAGCATGACTTTACCAAAAGTGTGTCAAGGCAGAATAAACTCATTTCATTTTATCACAAAGTTACTATACAAGAAAATCAGAGAGAGCGTGTGAACACACAGTTTACCTAGATTTCAGTGAAGCATTTGGCAAAATATGTCCTACTATCTTTAGGAATAAGATGGAGAGATATGAGTCAGATGATAGTAAAGTTAGTTGCATACAGATTTTATAGATCAGTAAGGCCCAAAGAATTGTTCTGAAAAGTGCAGTATAAGCCAGACTTGAAGAAAAAGGCTCTAGCGAAGCATACTAAAGACCTGTCCTTGATCCTGTGCCACCACACATTTTCATCAATGGCTTAGATGATGATAGAGTTAGCATTCTTATCATATTTGCAGCTGACGTGAAGCAGGGAGTGACTGCTCACACACTAGATAACAAAATCAGGACTCAGGATTATTTCAACAAGTTGGAACATTGAACTACTTGTGGACAAAAGAAAACTTTGGGTGGTGGTACCAGAGATTTGGGGCAAGAGAGTGCGGGGAAGTGGGATGTAATAACTGCCTTCAAATATCTGAAAGGTTGTTAGATAAAAAAAGGTTTACTCTCTTTGGCTTCAGGTGATAGAAGTAGGAGCAATGGATAGAAACTAGAAAGAGGGAAATTTAGACTTGATTTAAGGAAAAACTTTGCAAGAGTCAGTGTTATCCAGTTGTGGAAGGGACTGTTTCAAAAGGCAATGATGCTACCCTCATTTAAGTGACGATCATAAGATCTTAGAATTTAGGCCTGGAAGGAAGGCTGGAAATCATTTAACCCCTCTCTTATTTTACAGATTAGGAAACTGAAGGCAACAGAGGTCAAACAACTTGTCCAGGCTTTGTGCAAAACTGGGTCAGCTTAGTCTACCTCAATGGACAATGAGTTTTCCATCACTAGAGATCTTGAAAGTCTTCTGAGTTACTACTTTCTATGAGGATTTATGATTTGATTAGGGGTTTGACTAGATGACTTCTGAGGTTACTTACACATTAGCATTTCTGTATTTTGTCAATAACTCAGGCCTGTGTTTATGTTTGCTTGTTTTTTCACTTGAAGGTCTACCCTTTGTTACTGGTTTCCCAATGATTGTTGTCCAGCAGATTTATGCCACTTATTAAAGGGGGACTAAGATACTAACTTGCAGATGGTTCAAAGGTATTAGTTCATGAGAGAAAAGCCAAACCAAAGGAAATAATCTAACACTCAATAGGTCCTATGAGTAACAGCTGTTGAAAATCATATACGTGGGGCTTTCCTGCCGGGAGTTAAACATTTACAAGAAAAATTTTACATAAAACCATGGGGAAGCCTTCTCTTCCATCTGTCACACAGGGTTCTTTATCTTCTCTCGTACGCTTTCCTTAAAATAACAGGGAAGGTCAGAAGTTGTAGTCCTTAAGCCTGCACCACTAACTAGCTATAAGAACTTGGGAACTGCGCCTCAGTTTCCACAGTGGAGGTACTGAGGAAATGGAGTCAAATAATGATAAAGAGATAATTGGAATCTTTCTTTTTAAGACGCTAGTGTTGTATCCTTCTGTTAACCAACTTTGTTGTTGTTCAGTCATTTTGGTTTTGTCTGACTCTTTGTGACATCATTTGGAGTTTTCTTGGCAAAGGTACTGAAGTTGTTTGTCATTTCCTTCTCCAACTCATTTTATAGATGAAGAAACTGAGGCAAACGGGGTTAAATGACTTACCCAGGATCACACAGCTGGTATATGAAGCTGGATTTGAACTCATGAAGATGAGTCTTCCTGACTAGGCCTGACACTCTATCCACTGTGGCTCCTAGTAATCTACTATTAACCAATTAGGACTTCTATTAAATTCAATAACCATGATCAGCGTGGAGAAAAAAAGCTGATGCAAGTGACCCAGGTGCATTTTGACATCTAGTTGGTCTGAAATACTATAGCTAATGCCATGGTACCATAGCTAAAAACAGTCCATGAGAGAGTTGGGTTTGAAGACAGGGATTAAGGATGAATTAGAAAGAAGGGAGCTAACCAAGCCTAAGGAAAATGCTATGATTAGATTTAGATTAAGATATAATAAATAGTGATTAAGGAATAGGGACAAAGGTATCAGATTATGCCCAAATATTTATTTCTGTAAAAGCATAGCTTTTATATATGCATAGCTCTTAAATTTACTTCTTGGGAATACCATTTAATTTAATCTGTTTTAATAAAGAGATGCATTTTTTCATCTTTTTTTTTTTGCCTTTTTTTTGGAGGGGGCAGTTGGGGTTAATTGACTTGCCCAAGGTCACATGGCTAGTTTTTTGTGTTAAGTGTTTGATGCCGGATTTGAACTCAGGTCCTCCTGACTCCAGGGCCAGTGTTCTATTCACTGTGCCACCGAGCCAACTCCATTTTTTCATTTTTTAAGAAAAGATTAAGTGGGGGAAGTTCCTCAATTAATTTTGTTTATGGGGTTAGCCTAGTAGTTGAGAACTTAAAACCAAAGCATCTTCTACTTTGGGGAAACATCTCTCAATGTCAGGTTTTGAGTAGTAAATTGATGTCTCCCACATTGAATTTCCTAATCTCTGTGTGTGCCAGATAGAGAAACTGACACACCAAGACATAAAAAGACTTGTCCACAATCTCCCCTTGATTTAGAAATTAGAATCAAGAAGAAATAAGAATAGAAATTCTTTTGGAAGGCTTTGCCTCTTTTTCTATGAGGTTTACACATTTATTTCACAGAATTTTGGAGTTGGAAGCAAAGGTAAATATTTAAAAATTGGCTTTCTGAAAAGAAAAAGTACCCAGAACACACTTTCAAGTTTAATCTAAATTAACATGCTCTTCATCACTTTCTTAAGCTTAGACAATCAACAAAACTATCAGATCCTTATTTGTAGCATTTGCTGGTTTTCCAAGTATAAATAGTCACATAGAAATATGAACAATCAGCTCTCAATAGCTGGTAGAGCTGGCTCCAGCACACACCTGGTTGAAAGGGTTCTAACTGGCCATCCAGTCCAACCCCAAAGAAATCCCCAGTGTAACATACAAGACAGATGGAAATTCAGCCCTTGCTTTTAGACCTCCAGTGAGTATCAACCACCACCTCTCATGGAAATCTTTCTACATTTAGAGTTTTATTTGTTAGGAAGTTTTGTCTGAGATCTGATCTAAATTTGCCTTTTTGCAACTTCTACCCATTATTCTTGGATCGTTGCATTACAGACGAATAGATGAAACATAATTCCTTTCTCTGTAACAGTCCTTCAAATAGTTGACCTCCCTCCCCCCTCCCCAATCTTTTCTTCTCTAGGCTAAAAATTCCCAGTTCCTTCCACTTATTCTTGTATGACATGGACTCAAGGCCCTTCACCATCAGAGCTGCTTCCTTCTGGATATGGTCCCCTTATCAATGTCCTTTTAGTTCAACTGTAGCAGTCAAAATTGTACACAACACTCCATTTGTGATCTGAGTATGGCAGAGCACAGATGTCCTATCATGTCCTTTTTCCTGAAAGCTTTAGAAGCTCAAGATTATATTAGTTTTTTTTTTTAATTTCACATTGCAAAAATGACTCATATTGAATTAACATTTCACTACCTCCCCAATATTTTTTTCCAGGAAAAACTCTTTGTCTAATCATCTTACAGTTGTGAATTGATTTTTTTTAAAGCCAGAGTAAGATTTTGCATTTATCTTTATTGAATTTCATCTTATTAGATTCAGCTATATGTATCAGCCTGACAAGGTCTTTTGGTTCCTAATTCAGTCATCAAGGATGTTAGCTATTCCTCCCAGATTTGTGTCATTTTGGCTTTCTCTGAATTAGTGATAAAAATGTTAAATGGCACAGAGTCAAACACAGATCCCTGGGGTTTTTCATTGTAGATCATTGCCACCTTAACATTGAAACATTAATGACTAATCTTTGAGTTCATCCAGTCAGCCAGCTGTGAATATGCCTCACTGTATTATTGTTTAGTCCCTATCTCTTCATCTCCTCAAAAAGAATACTATGAGATATTTTATACCATTCCTTGCTAAAATCTAAGTAAACTATATCCATGGGGAAATTCAATTACTCTGGCATGACCTGTTCTTGATGAAGCTGCGTGGTCTCTTTTTAATAATGTATTTTCTTTCTAGATGTTCTCTAGCCAGCTCTTTAATGAGCTATTCTGGAATTTTCCCAGAAATCAAAGTCAAGCTCGTGGGTCTATAGTTGCACACCCCATTTTCTTTTCTCTTGAAATTTGGGACAATCTTTTTACTTCTTTAATCTTTTGACACCTTTCCCCTTTTCTACAATCTTTCAAATATTACTGACAGTAGTTCAGCAGTCATATCTGGTGGTGGGGTTTTTCCTTCCTTCCTTCCTTCCTTCCTTCCTTCCTTCCTTCCTTCCT
>CM053585.1:122790939-122815368 GCA_028646515.1 Pseudochirops corinnae | reverse complement strand
TAAGCTTCTATTTCCTCATGTGTAAAATTGGGATAAGGATATTATAAAAGAAATTGTTTAATGTATATAAAGTTCTCCATGGTTATAAGGTGTGATAAAAATGTGAATTGTCTTAGCATTCTGTGAAAGGTGCTATTATTTAACATCCAATGAACTCTCCCATTTATCTAGTTCTCAGGGTCAGTGTTTCTATGCGGATTCGATGCATTTTTGATATTTTCTGTCTCACTAAATGTGTCTCAGGCACTGAGTGCTTATCATTTCCTGGGGGTATGGTGTGATGGCATTTTGTGACATTCAGATAGTGACACAGGATGGAGTAAGTTCTGTTCTGGACCACAGACTAGGCAGTATGACATGACAGTCAACCAAAAGAGGACTAACTTTCTTCCTAATCAGCAGTTTGGAAATAGGTCAGACAAGTCAGAAAGGGAAATTACAGGCAAAGTTGTCTTCCAAAATATTGCAGAGGAGAAGCTGAATTTTTCTTGCACTGTATCCTATGACTGAAATGATTAAGGATTATAGCCATTAGCTTGCCAAAATGATGCAGTTAGCAGTTTTTCTTTTGGATCTGCTACCTCTCCTTTCCGTGCTCTTTCCAACAAGTATCAAATCTTTTTCAAGAAGAAAACCTGTTGGTCAAAGAATATCAAAAGAACTGTCAAGTTTCAATAGTTATATGAAAGATTGCTCCAAGTCATTAATAATAACAGAAATAGAAATCAAAGCAACTTTGTGCCTTTACCTTATGCCCATCAAATGGACAAAATTTACAAAAGACAGGGTCAATGCTAATGTGACTACAGATAGAGAGGCATACTAATAGATTGTTTTTGGAGATACACATTGCTCAGGTATTCCAGGAAACAATTTGTCATTATGCCTGGAAAAAAAATCACTAAATTGCTTGAACTCTTTAACTTAAATATTCTACTACTAGGCATATGTCCATAAAATAAGAATAATAATATCACCTACCTTGCATAGTTGTTTTGAGAATCAAATGAGATAGCATTTATAAGTGTTCTGTCTAGTGCTTGGAATATAATGGGCACTATATTAATGCCCATTCCCTTCCTTTCACTTTTTCCCAAGGATGTCAAAGACTGAAAGGTTCAATATATTAAAAAAAATCAGGGTAAGACTTTTTGTGGTGGCAAAACAACTGGAAATGAAATAGGCATACATCAAATGGCTAAACAAATTATAGTACTTTCATGTAAAGGAATATTATTGTGCTATAACATCAATTACAAAAAAAAAATCAGAAAAACTTTGGAAGATAGTATGAACTGATTAAGTGTAAAGCAAGTAAATCCAAAAGAACACTAAATACAATGACTACAATATTTCAAATGAAAAGAATACCAAAACAACATTTCATATTGAGTAACTGTAATGAATAATCTTAGTCTAGGAAAAGAGATATGGAAGACTCCCCTCTTTTAAGTAAATAAGTGGAGAAATATATGTTTGAAATGTTTCTTATGTCAGTCATGTTTACTATGTTGTTTTTTCTCCATTGTTTTTCTTTGTTAACTGGGAAGACATAGCACCAATGCAATACTCATAGTGTCAACGGCAACTGTAAATATGCTGGCATAGTTCTCAATCACAAAATATATCAGACTCTCCATATAGAAGACAGAAGCAAAACATTTATTCAGACACCAGAAAACCAAATCCCCAAACCAGAAAACCAAAGTCATCATAGTAACAAAGAAGTTAATACACCATAACACCACAGAGAGCCACACCATCCTTTACACTTCCCATAAACCAACACTCACAAGCCTAAATATCTCCCTGGGTGCATCCTCTTTCTCCCACCATTTAGCTGCTCTGACTCCCAGCTTCTCGTGGACTCTGCTCTACCCTTCAACAAGCTCCTCCCATGACAGGCTCCATGTGATTACATTGGCCCTATGACGGGGCCAGGGAAGATCTTCAGATTCTCATTACCATTACAGAAGACTGGTTTGGGGAGGGTGAGATGTGTGGTTTACCTGGAAATGATGAATTATGAAAACAGAAGGAATCTATAAACTTTTTTTTTTTAAGAGAAAGTATAGCAGGGGCCATTCTATCTCTCCTATCCCCACCCTTCTAGGGACTTGTTGAGTAGTGCTGTTCTTGGCAACCATGTGAAAGCATGATTGGGCCACCTTCTGGCTGACACACGATTCATTCTCAAGACTCTTACAAGGGAAGATGATGCTGAATCCCCTAAATGACTGCTGATCTGGAGGAGTTACTGATTCAGTAAATATATGAAGGGATTGACCTGATCCTCCACCCTCTCTTCCATTCCAGCTGTGATGTATGTGAACAGAATCACATAGTATACTAAAAGCTCTGTGAGAGAAGAGGCAATTGTGTCTGTCTTCTAACCAATCTCTATAGCATCATGAGCACACATCTTAATTAGGGGAGTTTTTTCTTGGGCCCTGGTTGCCTTTGTCTTTTGCGTAATTGTTCTTTCTTGATCTTTGGTAAACAAGTATTCTATGTTAGATATGTCTAGGATTAGTAAAGGACTTTGAGAGTCTAAGAGGTCCAGAGGTTATAGGTTGAAACTGGCCATTAACAAAGGAAGTTTCTGTATCAGAGATTGGCAAATGATAAAATATCAGCAAAACCCAGATTATTTTACCAGCTAAGTTATAAGGACTATGCCCAGCTGAGGTGAAATGTAAAGTGCTTAATTAGAATGGCTATTTTATGTTCTGATGATGTTTAAATATTAGTCTTCAGATGATTGTAATAGTATTTATAATAAATTGTTATTGAATTCTGTTCTAATCATTCTCTTCATGTATGCTGTGATATGTTTATGCTTAGCATTCCTTTGTGTGCATGAATAAAGTGCCTTTCCCATACCCTGATCCATATTGTGCATTGATTCTCTCTTTACTCCTTACTTTTGGAGAATTCCTAGACTTAGGAGTCATAAATTAACTTAGTAATTTAAATTAAAATCTTCCTAGGTCACTAGGACAGAGGATTTTACAAGACAATAAGTGTGGTAAAAGGAATTCCCTTCTAATAAAAGGCCTGAATCCCAGGACTGAACCTGATCCAAACTACATAGTTGTTCAAAAGTACAAAAATGGGATATTGTAGTATGTGTTCAAATAACTGCAAGTAAGTTAATATAATTGGATTATAATGTGTGGAAGGGAAGGACTGAAGCCTGGAAAAGTAGGAAGGGACTAGATTATGAGGAACTTTAAATTCTAAACAAAGGGGTTTATATTATTCTGGAGAAAATAGGAACTTACTCAAGTGGAGTTCACTGAAAAGGGTTTCTCTCTCTCTCTCACATACACACATACACACAGAATCAGACCTGTACTTAAAAAAAAAACAGAAACAAAACTAACATTAACATGCAAATAGAAGATTGAGGGAAGTGGGGATAGACTTGAAGCAGTGGGATAAGCTAAAAGACTATTGTAACAGTCCAGGTGAAAAACATTGAGGAGCTGAACTTGAGTTGTGGTTGGGTGAGTGTAAGTAAGGTAATACATATGAAAGATAGGCAGCTAGATTGGGTAGCTAGATGGTGCAGTAGACAGAATGCTGGGCCTGGAAGACCTGAGTTCAAATTTGACCTCAGACATTTATTAGCTATGTGACCCTGGTGATGTTAATTACTCCTGTTTGCCTCAGTTTTCTCATCTATAAAATTAATTTTAGGAGAAAATGGCAAAATACCCCACTACCTTCCAACAAAATCTCAAATGTAGTCACAAAGAGTTGGACATGACTATATTGATTGAACAACAGCAACAAATATGAAAGATGTGAGAGCAGGACTGAGAAAATTTTGCTGTAGATTGGATATATGGGATAAATTGGAGTGCAGTATTGTGAAGAAGATAGAGTAAGGATGTGAGCTTGGTTGGCTGGGAAGTTAGTGATGCCTTCAATGATATTAGGGAGATTTTAGGGGGAAAGATGAGTGTTTTGGATGTGTCGAGGTTGAGATGCTTATGAACTTTCGTAATGAGATATCCAAAAGGCAGTTAGTGATACAAGTAAGATACAGAGATATGGGAATTACATGGAGATGCTAATGGAACCACAGAAGTTCACCAGCTGAATTAGTATAGAAGGCGAAGAGAGGAGGGTGGGAGATAGACCTCTGGGGGAATACACACATTTAGTGTAGTAATGATGTCAATAACAAGAATAACTAGCATTTGTGCAGCATCTGTTGGGTGCTAGATACTGTGCTAAGTGCTTTACAAACATCTCATTCTATCTTCACAACAATCCTGGGAGGAGGGTGCTGTTATTATTCCCATTTCATAACTGAGGAAACTGAAGAAAACATGGATGAAGAACCAATAAAGAAGACTGAAGAAGGCTTGGACAGATAGGAAGAGAATCAGGAGAGAATAGTGTCATAAAACCTAGTGAGGAGAGAGTATTCAGAAAGAAAAGGTGATTAGCAGTGCCAAACGCAGAGAGGTCGAAAAGGATCAGGATTAAAAAAGGCAATTTTTGGCATTTAAAAAGATCATTGGCAATTTTGGAGAAGATAGTTTCAATTGAATGATTAGGCTGCAAGTCAGATTGCAGAGGGTTTGGAATAGAGTGAATGGAGAGGAATGGAAGGCATTATGATCAACAGCTTTTTAAAAAGAGTTTGGCATCAAGAAGCTTGAAAAAAAAAACATTCTCCTGTGGGAACACGACACACATGAAATTAGGCATAAGTAAAGCATATAAAAATAAAAAGAAGCACTCATAAGAGGCAAAGAGTATTATCAATTAGGAGAATTAGGAAAGACTGTTTACCACCTGACCTATGTTTTGAAAGAAGAGAGGGATTCTAAGAGAAGTGGAGGGCAGAGTGAATGACAGAAATGGAAGTCTGCCTGCAGCCTGGTTTGATAGATACAGTTCTGAAAGATGACTACTACAGAAGTGCCATACAGACCATGAGTTTCATCTCTGAAGTCCAGGAGAAGCAATTGTTTCTTGTCTCCTCTACATTCATAATCCCAGGAAAGGAGGGGATGACAGTATGGAAGAATAAACATTTTTTCTCTTTCTGTGGAGGGAAAAATAAAGAAAAGAGTGATCTAATGGAAATCATCAGCTGCTCTGCTTTTGCTCTTGGATTATTTACTTTCAGATGCAAAATCATAGTTCTAATCCTTCAACTATCACATTTAGGGTGTCATTAATGAGTAGCTGAATACTTGCCTATTTGTCAGATCAAAAATCACATCAGCTGAAAGATCCTGTTCCTGCTGAAAGCTGTGGGTTGTGTTCTCTTTCTCTCATGTCTTGAGTTAATTGCGCCCTATCTCAGGCCAGAACATATGACCAAAGGTTAAAATAATAATGCTTCATGTTTTTATAGCACTTAGAGGTTTACAAAAATCTTTTCTTGAAACAATCCCATGAGTTAGGCAATGTAAATATTATTATTCTCATTTTATGAATAGCAAAATAGAGGCTCAGTGCAGTGAAGCTATTTGCCCGTGGTCACATAGCTAATAAGAGTTAAAGCAGGAACTCAGATTGAGGTCTTCTGATTTCCAGGCTACAGTCCTTTCTTTTGTGAAATCTTGTGGATTCCTATTTATCACTACTAAGATACTGATGGAAAATCAGGGCAATAATTGGTATGAGTGTGATATGTGACTTTTCCCAGGATAGTTGCCTTCAAGCGATGGACTCTTGAAGATCAAAATGCCATATGGTATGCTGGTAAATGCTTAACAACTAGTCTTAAAATTATACACACAGACACATACACACATATACACATACACACAAATGTATGTATATATACACACATGCATATATGTGTGTATATGATATGCTTTTAAGTTTAATTTGTATTATTTGCAATTTCTCCATCACTTTATTAAGCCTAGACAATCAACCAATGTATAAAGCCCTGGAATATAGTATATGCTGATTTCCAAGATATAAATGCCCACACTGAAATCAATTTCTTCTGGTTCAAGCTGGTCCAGCACATCCCTTTTAAGTGGTGAAAGAAAAGAACTTTTAAAAGTAGAACAAGAGGTGGTCATGGCAGGGAACTGGGACTGGGAGCCTTTAAATCATATCTTATAGCAAGACCAGTCTTAAACATGTAATTACTCTCTAGGACAGAAACATGCTACGAAGATAAATTTGATATAGTAGCATGGGTATATAGAGTAAGTAGAGTTCTCTTATGGTCTGGTAAAATCAATGGCACTTCCTCCTCCCTCTCGTATTACTAGGTAGGTTCAGTAAATCTCCAAATTGGGATTGATTTAGAAGTCAGATACACTAGCAATTGTGTTATCTCAATTGCTCTATTTCTTAACACCCATTCCTCAAAGCTCATGAATATTAAAGCTAAGTCTATATAGGCCCTTTTAAGGAACAGAAGGGAACAGGTCAAGAGGGCTATCTGGACTCTTAAAAAAGGTTGTTTCATCTTCAGAGACATTATAGAAATCAATGATTTTTTTAAAAGAAAACATTTTTAATGATGTCTTTTTTTTATGCTGCCAAAATTTCCTTTAGTAATCTTTCGCTCTTTTTCCCAGAGAACCATCTCATATGAGAAAAAGAGTTGTTTACATGCACACACGTACACACACACACACACACACACACACACACAGCAAATGAAAAAAATCAACTGATCAATCATTGAAACAATCTGAATATATGTGCAGTGTGCAACACTTGTGAACTTCCCACTTTTGCAAAGGCATGCATGGGAATGTTGTTTCATACCTTTTTGTGCCATGCTTGTTCTTTATAATTTGCAATATTCACTTTTTTTTTTTTGCTATGGCTATTCTTTCTGTTTATATTGTTGTAGTCATTGTTTTTCTTGGCTCTGTTTACTTCCACTTCTACATATTCATGCCTCTCTGTACATGCTTCTATATATTTATCACACTGGTAATTTCTTTCAGTATAGTAACATTATATACATTCATGTGCCATAATTTCTTTACCCATTCTCTGATTTATAGACAGCTACTTTGTTTCCAATTCTTTGCTATCATAAAAAATGCCTATATTTTGGTGTATTTGGGGCTTGTCTTTTTATCAATGGCCTGGCCTCCTAGGGGGAAACACATAATGGAATTTTGAGGTAAAAAGGCATGGAAATTTTAGCTGCTTTATTGCAATGATTCCCACCTGCTTACCAAATGGTTGTACTGATTAAAAGATTCACTAACAAGGCATCCCAACCTTTCCAACACTGATTATTCTTTTCTTTTGTCATTTGTCCATTTGCAGGATCATCAATAATCTCTTAGGAATCTCTTTGCTCCCTGGCATGGATTTTGGCCTAATCCCTATTCCTCTTCATCTCTTACTTTGCTGATCTTGTTTTCTCTCCTTGGATTTTGTTTTTAGCTTTAGCTAAAATAATTGTCAGTGGAACAAACATTTCATTCAGCTTCTCATCTGATTTCTTGAATTTGACTAAGCCATTGATTCTGGCTGCCGTTTTCATCTGGTAATCCAGAATCTGCTGGTTAGTAGTAGAGATGAAATTGGGATGAAATCTATATCTCTTAATGTCCAATCCTTTGTTCTTTTCACTACACAAGACTGTCTCTGTTTCCGAAATACTTTATCTTATAGTTTAGGATTATTTAGTATATCTCCAGAGAGCTGATAATGTAATGATAAATTATTCTAGCCACAACTATTATTTTTTAAAATAGATTTTTATCGATATATTTTGCTTTCATATTGCCTGCATTTGCTCCTATATCTGTCCCCTTACCTCTTTCTAGAGAATTAGCTCTTAGAGCAAAGAATAAAAAAAAGAGAAAGAAAAGAAAAAATGTTCTGCAAAAGCAAAAAACATATAACAAAAGTCCAACGCTTTATGCCGTCTTCTATATCCATGGATCTTACTATGTAAAGCAGTTAGTGTAGATGTCTTCATATATCTTCTTTGGCACCAAATTTGGAGATTATAATTTCATGCCTTCCAGGTTCAATTATTTTGCTGTCATTATTTCTATTTAGATTGTTGTAGTCATTGTGTATATTTCTCCCTGGGTTATGTTTATTTCACTTCTTATCTATTCATATAAATCTCTCCTCGTTTCTCTGTATTCATCATTTTTGCCATCTCTAACAGAACAGTAATACTTCACTACATTAATGTATCACAATCCAGTAGTTTCTCTCATCAATGGACATTGTTTCCATTTCTTTGCTAGTATAAAAAATGCTTCTGTAAATATTTTGGAATTCATGTAGGCTTTCTTTTGGTCATTGACCTTTTCTGGGGGTTTATAGGCAATGGAATCTCTGGGTCAAAGTGTATGGATATTTTAGTCACTTTGACTGCATAGTTCTGGATTCCCTTTCCAGAATGGTTGGATGATGCATAGTTCCACCAATAATCCATTAGTCTTTTTGTCACTCCTCCAGCATTGAACTTTTCCAACTTTTGTCATCTTTGGCAATTTGCTCAGTGTGAGATGAAACCTCAGGGTTCTTTTGATTTACCTTTCTCTTATTACTGATTTAGTGTGCTCTTTATTATGATTGCTAATAGTTTACAATTCTTAACCTTTTTTTTTTTTTTTTTTTTTTTTTGCTTTTCGGAGGGGGAAGGCAGGGCAATTGGGGTTGGTGACTTGCCCAAGGTCACATGGCTAGTAAGTGTTAAGTGTCTGTGGCCGAATTTGAACTCAGGTCCTCCTGACTCCAGGGCCAGTGCTCTATTCATTGTGCCACCTATCTGCCCCCAATAATTTACAATTCTTAAAAGAAGAATATCTTTTTTTAAAGAAAATTATTTATTAATATCCTTTGATCATTTATCTATTGAACATTGGCTTTTGGTATTATTTATTAATGTTAATTATCTATATAAATTGGTTATCAAACCTTTAACAAGAATATGGATACAAAGTTTTTCCCCAATTGATTACTTCCCTTCTTATACTGACTGTATTCGTAAAAGTTTTTCACCTTTATGTAATCAAAATTCTTTATTTTTATCTTTTGCAATTCCCTCTCTTGCTTGTTTGGTTAAGATTTCACCCTCTGCCTCTAGTTGTGAATGGAATATGATTTATTCCTCTTGTAATTAAAAATAAAGTATGCTCTCGTGGTATTCAGATCATGTAGTCATTTTGAATTTGTTGGGCCAAAGGTACTCATCAAGACCATCTGTTGTGATATGGAGAAATTGAGAACTGCACAGATGAACAGACTGTTCATACCCATGAACTCTCAAATCTTTTAAAATATTGACACATACTTAAGATTACTTACTAATAAATACCTTCATCTAGTTACAAAGCTCAGCCCACATGCAGAGTGTTTAAACTAAATGAAGATAAATTATATGACCTACTTTTATTCCTTGAAACCCTGATATTCAGAGACTTTTGAGAATTTATTTATTTTTTACTAGTGGTGGTCCATAGGTCAAGTTTATGTCTATTACCCTAACCAGAGGTAATTCCAGTGCCCAGTTTATAGCTGGAGACAGAAGGACCAAACTGGACATGGTCCCCAGAAAATGAAGGCATCTGACAGTCTTCTTTGGATTAGTTCTGTCTGGCAATGAAAATTCTAAAGGAACCCATTTGTCAGACTTAGCAATGCCTAACCAAATGAAATATTTAATTGAAACCAAAGAAAAATCAATTCTCCTTTTAATTTTAATTGGATCCTCCAGCAGAAGAGTACACTAGAAAATGAGCTCTGTTCTCTGTTTGTAATATTAAAGGGAAAATTAATATAACTAAAAAATAATCATCGAACAAGGTTCTCCTGAAGTTTCCTTCCTAAATTATTCACACTTGGGTAATGCTGCTCTTGGAGAGCACATTATAGCATTATTACCATACTGTCAGTTTTTTTTTTCCTCTGCAGCTATATCCCTTATCTAATCTATTTACCTGGGTAGTCAGTCCCTGTGCTTGTTCAGGAGCGACCATCAGGGCTGTATTTAAAGTAGCTGTTGGCATCTGTAGAATCAAATGGGAAGCATAAAAAGCCATCCCAGAGGTTTTTTGTTTTTTTTTTTTTTAATTAAAGAGCAAAGATGATAATGTGCTTCAGTTCTACTCTCAAGTCACACTTGGACATGGAAGACAAATTTCTATCTAAACTAATACCCAGAATCCAGGTGATTTCTCATTCTGCTATAAAATGGAAAGGGCTTCATAAAGGTTGTGATTCCTGCTTAAAAATGAGCTTGCTTGGGGAGCTGAATTATAAATGATCACCAAAAGTTCATCTTTCTTGGGTTTAAAAAATATAAATCTTAGTAATTAAGGCATTTCCATTTTCCTGTCAAAAGGTTCAAATTGGCTTTCCTGTATGCAAGTTTAAAATTACCAAGGCAAACAGGAAAATTGATCAGCAGTTTTTGTGTGTGTAACATCTAAAAGGAGATTAAAAATATTCCATGCTCTTCATTGGCAAGAGGAAAACTGCACTTTGAATCTGATATTCTCAAGTCAGGGGCCTGTGCTAGTAAGGAAATATACATCTGACTTTCCCCTTGTTAGGGTAGGAGAGAGGGCAGAATGGTAGATCTCTTCCTGCTTCTCTCTTTTTCTTCCTGTCCTCTGATCCCATGTCTATGGATGTTATTGGCAATAATGTAAGGGGGTTGTGTATTTGTTATGACCTCTCAAATGGGGCCAGGGAAGAGCAGAATGAGAAGGAGATGGCTGGTGGTCAGCTCTGGAAGGGGAGAGTTGTACATTCTAGTTATTTTTAAGTGAAGAAACAATAATAGTACGTCGTTTTTCTTAGATTTCTTTTTCTTCTATTTTAGAATATTTCTGCTTGACATCCATATAACAAAAAAAGTACTTTAAGCACTTTACAAATATTTTCTTATTTTATTCTCACAAAACATGGTATATGCTATTATGATGCCCATTTTATAGATGAAGAAAATGAGGCTGTCAGAATTTGACTTGCCCAAGGTCGTATGACTAGTAAATTTCCAAAGCAGGATTTAAACACGTTTCTGTTTCCAGATCCAGCACCTGCCCTTCCATCAAGCTCCATCTGTTGCACATAAAATTTTCATATTACACCCTCCTGACAAGATCTCAGTGAGCTGAGGCACAAGATCCATTTTATTTTTTTTATCTACTCTATCTGCTAAATAAGCAAGGGCTGGAAAAAGAGAACTTGACTGGAAAACAGGATGAAGAATCTAGGATTGATTTTATGTATAATTAACTAATTACTATTTGTGTGGTCTTCCACAAGATTTTTCCAATAGAATGTAAATTTTTTGAAGGCAGGGGATGCCATTTTTGCGGTAAACATAGTTCTATGCCAAATTTTCTTAATCAACAGATCAATTAATGATAGATTTTCATTAAGTGTCTACCAGGAGTCGGACACTGTGCTAGCTGCTTGGACTATGAAGACAAAAGAATAATAGTTTTTAGCCTCTGGGAGTTTATATCATTCTGGGAAAGGATAACATGCAGATATATAGGTACATACAAACCACCTATAAAGCAGGTATGTACTCATTTTGAGAGGGGAGGGAGGCATTGACAAGGGGGCAGGGCGCTGAGCAAAGGTCTCCTGTAGAAGATGGAAGTTAAGCTGAGTCTTAATGGAAACTAGGGATGGGAGTGGGGGGAGGTAGTACATTCCCAGTATGTGGGATAGTTAGCGTAAAAGAAGGAAATGGGAGATGAAGTATTATGTGTAAAGAACATCAAGACATTCTGTTTGGCCTGACCATGAATTATGTAGAGAGTAGCGATGCATAACAGGACTGGCGAGGTAGGAAAGGGTCAGGTTGCAACATATCAAACTGAGGAGTTTATTTTTAATCCTAGAGGTAATAGGGAGCCACTGGAGCTTATTAAGGTAGGGGAATGGTAGGGTCAGAACTGTACTTTCGGAAAATCACTTATAACTAGGAGATGGATTATAGTGGAAAAGTTAGGAAGCTATTTCAATAACTTAGATGAGCTGTCATGATGGTCTGAGTCAGAAAAGTGACTATAGGAATGGAGAGAAGGTGGTGTATGGAAGACGGGTTAGGAGGCTTAAATGAAAGATTTGGTAATTTATTAGATATGTGAGCTTTTGGTAGGGGCTATTATTATCACCATTTTACAGATGAGTAAACTAGATGAAAGGAGGTTGAATGACCTGCCCAAGGTCACAAATCTAGGAAGATGTGACTTCCTGATTCTAAAGCAAACACTTTATCCACAGTCTCACCTAGCTGGGCATATAAGGTAAGTGAGAAGTTGAGTATAACACTGAAGTTTCAAATTTGAGTGATTAGATGAATGGTTATGCCTTTGAAAGAAATAGATAAGTGTAGAAGAGGGATGGGTTTAATGAAAGCTAATTAAATAACTGATTGAAATCACTTCATCTCTGTGGACTCAGTTTCTTCATCTGTAAAATAAGGAGTTAGGACTAGACAATCTCTAAATTCTCTCTAGCTCTAAGTTATAATCCTATGGTCTTAATCTAGTATTTGTTGTTAAAAACCTTGTTTAGGCCATAAGTGATTAACATTTATTCTGGCTATTAATTTTTATATTGGCAGGTAAATAGCTTACTTACATAAAATGCTTAAATCTGGAACTTGCTGTTGCATGTTGTCCACCTAGAAAACTTCACAGTGATGGATTTTGCGTAGGCAATGGAAGCTCCTAAACTCAGGCTTAGCAATTCCAAGTGACTAACTCTACAGTCCTAGAAACAATAGCAAGAGACTGCTTGGATGCCATTGGAAGCATAAATTTATTGCATTTGAAGTATTATGTGCCCTCCTATAGAGAACCACAAGGGGTACAGCTTCAATATCCTGGGTTTCTAAAATTTAATAAAGCAACATTACCTTTCAGGTCCAATAAACATCCCTTTTAGGGAATGTTCAACTCTACCTCCCCTTTCCCAAATTCTGATCCCCTATCTTTCTGTTTGTTAAGAAAACACCTTAACATAATGGATTATTTCCATTTAGGATTATTAGATCTCTAGGGACGGGGTCTCTTATTCAATCAACAAGCATTAATTTATCCTAAGAAGCAGAGTATAATCTTACAAGGAAAAAAATGGATCATTAATTGAACAGAGGACTTTCAAGTATTTATGATAAAAAATACTACATCTGAGTAAGGACTTTGAAATAAAAACACAAGATTTCAAAGAAAACCAAAAACATAAATTCATTTGAGCAATCAGAAGAGTCTGTATGATAATGAAGACCTAATATTCTAATGGGAGAAGAAAAAACAAGCCTCCCTTTAGAATCTTAATGCTTTCAAAAGTATTGAGGGAGTCAAATAAAACAAAACAAAACCAAAACAGGCAACTGACATAGGTCCTTGGGGAAGAGGTCTATTCTGAGAGGTTTAATAGGAGAAAAGAGAAAAGAAGGCAAACGTAAGAAAGGAGGGAAAAGGGAGTGCAACTTGCCACTTCTTAGAATTAGGCCCATGAGAAAAACAGGTAAACGTGGGGAAAGCAGTAGGGAAAGTACTGGATGCTGCTGCCTTTTATCTGAAACAGACAGAGAGGGTTGAACACACTCATATGCACGCAAATAGCTTGGTGCAGAAATATATCAATTCAACAATGAAATAAAAAGCAATAGGGAGGCAGGGGATAAAAAGGAACATAATACTGGGGAAGGAAGAGTCACAAGCAAAACAAACTTGGTTCTGAAGGAGAGATTAAAAGGAGGGAAAAAAAAAACCCTATAAACTGAGGGGGTGCCTTAGATGACTTCTTAGATAACTGAGGACAAGCTGAACATATTGTATATGAATGTGCCAGGATATTGTTGTGCTGAGTGATGTGATTTTAAGAGAATTTTTAGTAACATGAATTGACATAGAATAAAGTAAGCAGAACCAGAAGAACCATTTATACAATAACAACATTGTAAAGAAAAACAACTTTGAAAGACAAGAATTCTGATCACAACACTGACCAACCATATCTCCATGACAGAAGAGGGAAACAGAGAACAGACAGTTTTATGTGGATTCTCTTTGCTTGACCGTGAATATTTGTTCCAAGGTTTTCTTTTCCTTTTCCTTTTTTCTTACTCTTGGATAATGTGGAGGGTATTGAGAAGAAGGAGATGATAAGTAATAGTGATATTAATTAAAAAGGGGCATTGTAACATTTTAAAAATGTACAGACAAAACCAGAAGGAACCACAGAAACAAGATGGTTTTGAAAGTAACAAGTAGAATGGTTTGAAATGGAGATCTATGGTTTCACATAGAATCATCTTTTTCTGTACTGTTAGAAATGCTCTTTGTGTATGTATATGTGTGTAAGTTCAGGATTAAGAAAAAAACAAGAACAACAACAGAACCAAGTGTTTATCTAGTGACTACAATGTGCTGGTTTGGGGAAAAGAAACATGAAAGTAAGGGAATTCTTGGCTTCAAGGAACTTTAATTATATTAGGGACTACAACATGATCATAGTACATATAGTATAGATATAAAATAAACTTGAAGTTACGAGAAGTGGAACTAACAACTGAGGGAATAAAAAAAAGGCCTCCTGAAGGAAGAGTCTAGAGCTGAGACTTGAAGACCTAGGAGACCCAAGAGGTGGAGGTGGGAAGTGTGAATATTCCAGGCATGGGGGATAGCCTATGTAAAGACATAGGGGTGAGAACGAAGTTAACAAACAGTTCTTAAATGCCTATTATATGCCAAACACTGTGCTAAGGCTTTACAAATATTATTTGATTCTTGTAATAATTCAGCAAGAAAAGTGCTATTATTATTTCTGTTTCATGGTTGAGGAAACTGAGGTGGACAGAAGTTAAATAACTTGGTTAAGGTCACACAGCTGTCTGGATTTGAACTAAAGGTGTCCCTGACTTTAGGTGAAGTGCTTTATCCACAGCACCACCTAGCTACTAGCTTGAGTGCAGTGAATAAGAGAGAGTAATGTGTCATATGTCTCTGTCTGGAGCCAGGGAATCAAGTTTTAAATTTTAAACAGAAGCATTTGTGTTATAACCCAAGAGCAAAGGAGAGGAGAACCGCTGAAGCTTCCTAAGCATGAAAGTGATATTGACATACCTAGATTTTAGGAATGGCAGTTCGGCAGCTGTTTGGAAAATAGATTGGACAAGGGAAATACTAGATGTAGGGAAAGCATTTACAAATCTTTTTATAATAGTCTACCTGAGGGATGATTAGATCCTGACCTAGTATGGTTGTGAGATGAGAAGAAAGAAGGGGATGAATGTGAGAGATGTTAAAGAAGTAGAAATAATAGGACCTAATAACTGATTGTAAATGGTATGTAGGGGAGAATAAAGAGTAGAATATGACTCTGATTTTGCAAACTCTGAATTTGGGTGACTGAAAAGATGATGGATGATTCATGTGAACAAAACAAGGAAATTAGGAGAAGGAGGGCTTCAAAAAGGAAAGATTATGAGTTCTCTTTTGGTTGTTCTAGAGGAGCTGTGGTGGGTGACCTAGTCAAAAATGCTTCCTCTCACTCCATCATCTTGATTCTATCCCTTTTGGAAATGTTGAGTTTGATATACTTACGAGACATGCAGTGGGGATGTCAAGCAGTAAGTTGATGATGGGGACCTGGAGATTTTGAGAGCAATTAAGAAGTCATGAGTGACCTTTTAAAGATCTTTTTAATAGAATAGTGGAGATTGCAAGAGAAATAAATGGGTGGTGAGAAATTAACATGGTGAGCATAGAATATTCTTTCTAGAAATAAATTATTGAGTGGAAGCATAGACATAGAACTAAAAGTCTGAAGTGGATATCAGGGACAAGGGAAGCATAAAGGGGGCTGCACCATGTTTGTAGGCAGATGAGGAGTCACTAGATAGGTGGGGTTGAAAAGAAAAGAAAAGAAAAGAAAAGAAAGGAAAAGAAAAGAAAAGAAAAAAAGAAAAAAGAAAAGAAAAGGGGAATAACAGAAATTTAAGTTCCTGGAAAAAAAATGGGATGGGTTCCAGGGTTCTCTCCTTGATAAGGAGAGAAGCTACCTTACCTTTTTAAAATAGGAACTAGGGAGGAGAAAAGAGTATTATAGAGAGAGGTTTTGAATTGGGGAGGAGTACAGTTGAGGACATTTATGATGGATGGACTAAATCTCAATGAAGTAAGTGGTGAAGATCATATTCTAAGAGGAAGAAAGAAATGCAGCTGAGGACTTCAGAAGTAAGAAAAGCATTTGGAACATCATTGCATGAAGTGTAATAGACTATTAATGAGAAGTCAGCAAAAGGATTGCCAGGCAACAGTGTAGGTCTAGTTAAAATCATGTAATTTGTAATGAGATTTTGTGACTTCCTCCAGAAATATTTAATGAATAGACATTAGGAACAGAAAAGGTGGGTGGTAGGATGAACTAAGCATGAGAATTTGGTGGGCGTAAATAGCAGAAGGCTGAAGAGTCAAGGAATTTAAGAAGGTAGAACAGAGCATTGTTAAACTGCTTAAATATGGTATTCAGATGGTAAAGGGAGAAAGTGCGGGCAGGACAAAGTTTATGAACTAGGAAAAAAGGGAGGGATTGAAGATTGCAGTGAAAAGAAGCCTATTTATGGAGAATGAGGAGGTGGAAGATGTGGTCATAGAGGGGGGATTTCAGAACTTAAAAATTAAATGGAACAGTTTTTGGTGATGACGAGATCTATGATGAAACTCCTTTGTAAGTGTATGCAATAAACTAGAGATGGAGGAGCTTAAGATATTGATGAACTGGGAGACTGGAGTTTTCAAAGGTCAGCAAGATGCATATTGGCATCATCAATGATGAGAGCAAGAGTAGAGTGTTGTGATCAACTACTGAATTTATTGTGCAAGGATAGAAAGTGACCTAGAGATGATATTTAGCATTTTCTAGTCCTATAGTGCCTTTCTTATTCTTTATAGTCTTTCCAAGATTATTGATAGTGCCACAGAGAGAACTAGGTAGTACATTGGAAAGCATGCTGGGCCTGGAGTCAGAAAAACCTAGATTCAAATTTGGTTTCAGACGTTTATTAGTTGTGTGACCCTGGGCAAGTCACTTAGCCTCCATCTATCTAGTTTTTCTCAAATGCAAGGTAGGAAAAATGCCAGTGTTTACCTCCCACTTTGTTTTGAGAACCAAATGAGATATTTGTCAATCATTTAGCACAGTGCCTGGCATATAGTAGGCACCTAGTAAATGTTTTCTTCCTTTTTTAAAAAAATACTCATCATTTGTGTGACTTGAACTCATCAAGGGCACCTATGTGTTTGTGATTTTTTAAAATTACCCTACTTATTTTGTGAAATAATTCCACACCAGCCAGTTAAGAACTATGAGCCCCCTTCTCCCTAAAGCATGTTAGGTAAAGATTAAATGATCACTTGCTGAGGATTATTTAGGGGAAATTCTTAGATTCAGGTTGCACTAGGTGATGTCTGAGGTCTCTTCCAACCTTCAAGTTTGACATTTCAGTGAGTTCGAGGAGCTGGAATCTTTTTAAAAAGTGACAGATAATCAAGGAATAAGGAGCCTTCTCATATGATCAAGGAGGACAAGGAGCAATAGTTGTTGTTCCATATTATATCTTCCGATCTGTTCTCCTTACATAGTGATATATGATGGCATGGAGCCTGGAGAATTTGAATAAGATAATGTGTGAGGAGGTAGGAGGGAAGGCAAATGGCACTGATTTCACCTTCCATGGAAACCTCATAACAACACAAGCGTGAGTAAAAAGACCTACACATATTCACTATCTTCAATATGCTCCTATAGTTCATGAATTAACATAATAGCTCTAAGTGCTAAATCAATACTATTATGCCCATTTTGCAACAAGGAAACAGAGGTGCAGAGAGGTAATGTGACATATATCTAGAGTTTCTTGAATCCAGGATTAGAAATCAAGCTTTGTACCTTCTAGACTCCTTGAAAAGTCTGACTCATTGATTAACATGGGATCCTTTTGTCAGGAAACAGGGCAGCCATCCAAGTTTGCCTTTTCTAAGAGATCGCTAAGTAACAGCTATTGTCTGTTCTTCTTTCTTCTACCTTCGGGTAGATTTTTAAGCTATTTAAGATATCTGTCACAACTTTTTCTTACTTCTTCGATGTCTTTTGGTTTGTTGAAAACCACTCTGCAGCCTCATCAATCAGCCTTTTGTATGATTTGATCGGGAGATAATCTTTCTTCACTTCCTCATATCTCAGATAGGTGAGTTCACTTTTTCCACAGTGGAGAAGCAAGAGTGACATCTGGGAGTCCAATGTTGATGTTTCTCATCAACCCAGGGGATGTACCAGATATTTCTCCTAGTGTTTCCACCCATCACTCATTCTTCATCATGAATCATCCAACCTCAGGCTCTCAGGACTCTCTGAGGAGTTGAAGCATGAAGTGAAGACTGAGTCCAACTGATCAGGAGGTAGAAAAGAAGGGGACTTCTAGGTCCCAGATCTATTCCTAGGGTGATTGGGCTGCCAAGACCTTCAAAACCAGCTTGCCATAATCTCTAGAGGACAATGATGAGCACACAGAGAGTTTTTAATCTTAAAAACTGCAGCCAAATGAGATTGAATATTCCAGGCCCTCTGTTAATGTCTCCCAACCCCAACAAGGTCATACAGTTTCCTTGGTGTTCTCCCTTCATTTTACTGACCTAGGCTAGGAGCATTCATCAGTTGCTTGCTATTAGAGGTGTAGTCTACCCCATTGAAACTCTTTTCAATATAAATCAAGTTTTCTTAGTGCTTCTTTGTGACTCCCTGGCTGCACCCACTGTGCTCACATAACCATTGAAGTACTGATGATGACAATCAACCAATCAACCAACAGGTATTTACTAAGGAAGCATCAATATGTACCAGGTACCATATTAAGTTCTTCAGATACAAAGACACAAGTCAAATGGTTTCTGCCACCAGATAATTCAGAGTACTGATGGAGTGGTATCTCCAGCCCCGCCCTTACCATTTGTAACTTTCCAATCCCCCAGTTCGTTGAGCTTTCCTTTAGTGTCTTTATGATGTCTTATTTTTAGTCTCTGGAGGTAGAATCAGGAAAAGCCCTCTGAGCTTCCAATTCAAAAATATCACAATATTTTCCAGGGAAAAACATATTTCATCTGGTCAATAGACAAATCAAGAATGGTAATATTTAACCAATAATTGAGGGAAAAAAAATAGCACTGTCTAAATAACTTGCTCAAAAATACAGTAATATAAATCAGTAAAAATCACAACAGTTAGCAAGCAGATATTTACACAACAAACATACAGAAAACCAACCATAATTGTAATGACATCCCACTTACGTATCAAATAGGCAATTATATAGCAATCTTCACTTTGGCATTATCAAATAACAAGCATTAATATTTATGTGCAATAGATTAAAGAAGGGCAGAGGTATTGGAAACTGGTTTTCAAATAACTCATAAAAGATAATTTAAAAAAATCAATTCCAAAAGAAATTAGAGAAGTTCAAGAGGGAATATAGAAAAAAATAGCATTAAAAACAAAGAAACTCCAAACAGCTTCAGTGAGAAAATAAAGTATAACATCATGACAGGAATTGAAGTGCACTTCAAAAGAATATTATATATCAAAGTTGAGAAGAAAAAATAAAGAAAAATATAAAATCGAAGACCATTAAACACTTGATCATTGTTTTTATGAAACAGTCTGTATTGGGCTAAATGTAACCCTAAATTTATGGTTCAAAAGGAAATAAATGAAAATAAAATGTAGAAAATGCAAATTCAGAAACAAAATAAAATTGACATTAAAGTCCTCATACTATAGGAATAATAAATAAATAAGCAATAATGGAGACAATTTCATTTTAGAGGAACCAAAGGAAAAAACTGGAAACAATTCAAATACTCAAAGTAGAAAAAGAGAAAATAAATTCCAGATTGAGATTGCTCCTTGTTACCTAGCAGTCACTGTGACTGGCTTAGGGCATGCATGTCCTTTTGAGATCTCTGTTCTCCTTCCCTTCATCCTCCCATTCATCTGGGCTCTCCTCACTCTCTCTCAACCACTATGTGCGGTCTGTTGTCGAGTCCTGTTGATTTTACTTTCATAACTTCTGTCATGTGGTCCCTTCTTTCCTCTGACATTATCACTGCTCTGGTGCAGACGCTCATCACCTTATGGCTGGACTATTACGCTAGGCTACTGGTTAGTCTCCCTCTCAGGTCTCCCTCTATGTACTCTAGTCCATCCTGCACTCAACTATCAAATTAAACTCCCTAAAGCACAAATAAATTCTAGTGGTTCTGATTACCTTCAGGATCAAATATAAAATCCTCTGGCATTTACAGCTCTTCACAATCCTGCCTCCTCTTTTCAGTCTTCTTCTCTCCCACACTGTGACCCAGTGACACTGGCCTGTTTGCTTTTCCTTGAATAAGAAATCTCACCTCTAGGCTCTGGGCATTTTCACTGTCTGTCCCCCAACCCTGGAATGCTTTCCTGCCTCACCTTGCTTCTTGATTTCCCTAGCTTCCTGCAAACCACAGATAAAAAAAATCCTCTCTACAGGACGCATTTCCTGTTTCTTACTCCTAGTGCCTTCTCTCTGTTGATCATTTCCAATTTATCCTGTATATACTTGCTTCTACACAGTGTTTAGATATTGTCTCCACCATTAGACTATGGGCTCCTTGAGAACAAGGGATGTCTTGTATCTTTCAATGTGTCCCTTGTTTTAGCATAGTGTCTGGAACATTAAACACAGTGTCTGTGTTTAATGAATGTGTATTGACTGAGCTTAAACATACAAAATGAAAATAAAATGAATAAAATGCTTCTAGCTCGTGGACAATCTGTTGATTGCCAATCAAGGAGGGTATTCTCCTAGCCAATTGAATCTGGCTGTTGTCATTTATCCACAGCTCTTCCTTCACTCTCCCTCTCTACTAAAAAACAAACCAACCACAAACTCAGGAAGCCATTAAAATCACTTTACCTGGTAAGCCGTTGTTAAAAATGTATAAGGAGTAAATAAATGTTTAAGTGGTGAAGAAACCTGTCAGTATTGAACCTTGCCTTGTTATACAAAGTAACAAAAGGGAGATACAGTGGAAGAGATTCACCTTAGCTCCAGAGCTGCAACCATTTCTCTGTCACTCTCTGCTACATAGTTTATTTTTTATTTATTTTATTTTTAATTTATGGAATAAAACAAACATTTCCACAACATAGTATAATGAAAGGTTTAAATAAACTGAACTGTGAACCAGGGAGAGTCAAAAGCCGCAAGTCTTAGAGTCAGCCTTTCTGGCAAGGGTATTCCACCTGCCACATGACTGATGCATCTCAGCTGTGTGCTTTCCTCTCTGCTATCTCTCTGTCTCTGTCTCTCTATGTCTCTGTGTGTCTCTGTCTCCATCTCTTTCTCTCTTTGTCTGTGTCTCTGTCTGTGTCTCTCTCTGTCTCTGTTCCTCTGTCTCTGTCCTCTCTGTCTCTCTGTCTCTCTCTCTTCCTCTCCCTCATTCTGGACCTCCCCTTCTCCCAAGTCACTCTCTAGAGAGATGTGGAAAGATCTGTCTTCAGTTCCCTTAATTCTGTAGTATAGTCAGTCCCCTCTTGCCCATTCTAGGATTAGCTGATCATGAGTAAATCTCCTTAGCATGCTCTTTAACTTACCTCAGCACAATCAGCACTTTCTCACATTGCTCAGCCTCTTCTCTGCTCTGACTGGAGGGTTGGAGGATGGCACACTCAACTTCTCTCAAAGTTTTCCTTTATAGTGGAAAGAATTTGGTTGTTCTAGATGACTCAACACTTACCACCTGTATCTCTGCTTGGTTTGAACTACATAGAAAAAGATGTCCTCTCACCTGCACCCCTCCAAATCCCCACACTGCTTTCCATCTTCCTTTAGCTTGTTACCTTCTCCCACTATATAGAGCGTTCCCTGAGGGCATGGGCTGTTTTTCTTTTTCTTATTTGTATCCCCATCTCTTAGAACACAGTTTTACTGAGCTTAACAAATGTTTCTTGAATTAAGTTAAGAAAACAACAAACAATCACCCAAGTTTGTAGCTATTTAGGTTTATTCATAAGGCAGTCAGTGCATGCCTTGTTAGAAGGACTGTTATACCAAAAATAATCCATCGGCCATAATAAGGATTATGGAATTTATAAGTAGAAGGGACCTTGGATTATTGAATTTATAAGTGGATGGACTTTATAGATGACCTGGTTCAACAATGTCATTTTACAAATGAAGAAAATGAAACCTAAAGAGATTAAGCTACTTGTCCACAGTCAACCAAGTAAGAAGTGAGAAAGCTAGAGATTGACCCCACTACACAGCACAAATTTATGGTACCAGTGTCCTTTCCATTGTACACAGTGACTTCCTTTGTCCCAAACCATCTGCAAATTGACACCACGAATTTCTAAAACAAATGGTATGTAGATATACTCTTTCTAATGTTAATTAGTTCTGCAAAAACATGACATTAGATGGAAATGACATTATAGGGAACAGTTAATTCCACAAATATGATGTTCTAAATGGATGATTAACCAAACAATGTTAGAGAAAAATCTTTATAATCTTATGATGGAATTTGATTATAAGGCCTGACAACTTCATTGCAAAACAACATTAATAAAAGCAATTATGAATGAGGCCATTTAGAGGATGGTTCTATTTTTATTTTTTTTTTCCAATTTTTGCCCAGGTAGCTAGGAACATATTAGAAAGAAAACAATACCATAAAATTATGATTAAAATGACCAAACAAACAACAAAACATAGAATATATGATTATCTTTGATGTCTACCACATCTAGATAAAGTCTAAAAATTCCTAAGTCATTCCTAGATATTCAATTAGCTCAGTTTAATTAAATAAGCCCTTCTTAATCACATGGTATGTATAAGGAACTATATCAGACACTAGGGATAGAAATGCTAAAATGAAGATACTGCCTGCTCACAAGAAACATATACTCTATTTAGGAGGAACTTCATGTATGTGAATAAGTACATATACATACGTACCAATATGTGCAAAGTAAATCCAAAAAAATTTTTCAGGGACATTATTAATTGGAGAGATTGGCAAAATTTGTAGGAGCTAAAATTTGAATTGAGCCTTGAATATCAGGGGTAGGGATTCCTAGAGAGATATAAGAAAGTTGAACACTTTAGGCAAGGGGCCTAAAAGCCTATACAAAGGCAAGAATGTAGGGTATGAAATGTTGCTTGATAGAAGAGGGAGTAATGTGACATAAGTGGGCAAAGATAGCTTGGAGCCAGCTTGTGAGAGACTTTAAAGACCAAACAGAGGAGTGAATTATTTTATCTAGATGGTATTACAAACCACTGATATTTCCTTGATCAAAGTACTTATATGATCAGAACTTTGACTTTAGTAATATTGACTAGAAGTAGGGAGACCATTTAAGAGGTTAACGTAGTTGTCCAAGCAAAAGAGCATGTGGACTAGAACTATAGAAGTGGTTATGTGAGTCAAGAAAAGGAGATCGATGTGAGAGATGTTGTAGGGATAGATTGACAAGACAGCAGATGATCTGACACAGGTAGAAAGGAAAAGGGAGAAATCTAGAGAAGATTATGGTTACAAAAATAAATAAGAATTCCCATGCTTTTAGCAGGAATGGGGAAGTTTGGATGGATGGATGGATGGATGGATGGATGGATGGATGGATAGAGAGAGAGAGAGAAAGAGAGAGAGAGACAGAGCGAGAGAGAGAAAGAGAGAGAGAATAATCCTAAATCTGAAGAAAGGATTTCAGTGCTGGTTTTCCAGTTCTTGCTTTCAGAAGAAAGAAGTACATGTGCACATTTTGGAGGAAGGAAAATGAGGTGGAGTTTTTACTAAGGAGGGATAATTATGTTGTAAACAAGGAACATTTGTGTTCATCGGCTGACTTGTTAGTGAAGAAATAAAGATTGAGAGTAGTGATGATTTTTCCAGTAAATTCTTTTTTATATTTTTTGTGTTCAATGCAAATTTTTTTTCATATATTTCATAACATGCTATGGATGCAAAGGATACTAACACAATATACAAGAATCCCAAACCAACTATCGCATATACAAAAATTGAGAATAAAAACATGTTCATTCATATGCTCATATTGTATCCTTTTGGCATTGGGAGGTTTGTGTATTGTCTACTAAGGACATAAAACTTTCTTTGCTTTGTTAGGAAGCTAGGAAACTAGTCATACTGGGTACTGAAGATCTAAGAGACAATGAAATAGTGTGTGACCACATAAACTTTAAAAAAAAAGGCACGTGTTTCTTTTTTTTTTTAAATTTTATTTTAGTTTGCATCATTCATTTCCACAAGATTTTGAGTTACATATTTTCTCCCCTTCTTTCCCCTACCCACCACCCAAAACAGCCCTCCCAGTGTGTCCCCCCTCCCCCAGTCTATTCTCTCCTATGTCACT
>CM053585.1:122769244-122790439 GCA_028646515.1 Pseudochirops corinnae | reverse complement strand
AGGGGAGAAAATCTGAAATTCAAGTGAATGTGCAACTGAATCTTTTAAATTAAAAGTAAATAAACAAGTCATTTAAAAGAAAAACTAAAAAAAAAAGTCTGAAAACATGTGCAATGTGTAACACCTATGGACCAATCACCTCCTGAAAGGGATAGGTTGGAAATATCTCACCTGGAAACTTCTCAATAGTATCTATGCCATCATAGTGAAATTGGTGTCAAAATATAAATGTAGCAAATGAAAAAATACAAGACCTTTGGCATTCATTATTTAAAGAAAATTCTATTCTCTAAATCTCATTACTTGTATCAAAGCTCTGGTCGCTCCATGCTAGTTAAATGTTTTCTGGAAAATGAGGAACCATCTATGAGTTAAGCTATTGACGTTGTGCTGTGGACTGGAAAAGTCATTTCAAACCTAGGGGCTACATAATTTTAGATTCATCAATGATTCCAAGAGCAGTGAGTCAATAAGCATTTATTAAGTACCTACTCTGTGCCAGGGACCATGATAAGCACTGGAGATACAAAAAGAGGCAAGATTCCTTCCACCTCTCATGGTCAGTTTGAATATAATCTCTGAACTGGATCTCCCTTGCTATTCTCCCTCTCTTCCAAGTCCACTGCTATATATTCAAGGCAGCTGTCCCAGACACGGAGATATCATGTGTATACTCCATACCCCCAATCTTGGTAGGGGTAGGATAAATTTAATAAGGCCCTGCTGTGCCCTATGCTCTGGATCATACTGCCAAGTCAGTATGAACAGGGGTTATAGCATAGGAACAGGTTAGAGTCAGGGAGGAGCCAGCTGAGATCACTAGCTAAGTCTTAATGACTCCCAGGTAGAATGAATCCTCTTTAGGAGTTCTGCTCTCCATGATGGACACTGTCCTATTCTCTTGGCATAGACAATAATGGTGCATGGAATCCATATGTGGTTATTTTTGCTTCAAGGGCTTATGTTCTATGTGATTCACCTTGTTTTGGCTAATCATATGTGACAACATCCATTCATTCCACTGCCAATCCTCTACAATTCCTCATGGGAACATATAGGAATTGGCTCATCCATCACATGTGCTTTACTACTGCCCATTGGGCATCCCTCAAATTTAATTGGTTCTTAGAAAGCCATAGACTTACAAGAGTTATAGTCATACAGCTCTGAGAGAAGACTTTTTTTCTTGCATGAGGTATGGTTGAAAGAAGTGGGCCTATGCCTCTAATTTTATTATTGAAAGAATATCTTGCTACAGATTTTATGTCCGACCATGTAGATGAACAACAGGACTATATCTCATAGGCCTTAGGGAGTTGGCTTTCAGAGTTGACTGAGAAAGTTAGGAGTCCAGTGACTTGCCCAGGGTCACAAACAAGTATATGTCCGAGACGTGACTTGAGTTCAAGTCTTCTTGATTCCAAGACTGGCTTCGATTCACTTCTGTGACATACTGCCTGTCCAAAGAAATAACATCGTTATTAAGAAGATTGGCCTTGGCTTCAGGGAGAGGTTTGAAATATCAAAAGAACAGAAGTTAGTTACAAACTTGAAAACATAAACACTTTCTAGACGCTGAGACTGATGTGAGTAGAGTACTCTCATGTTATAATTCTTTTTATTTTAGTCATATCATTTATGGCTTAGTGAAATATTCCCAGATTTGGTTTTCTGCTTAGGTTGGTGTTTTAGGGTTTGCATTTTTAGAATTTTAGCTTTCTATACTTATCTAGAACTAAAGTGTTTATGTTTTCAAGTTTATAACTAACTTCTACCACACTTTTAGAGCTGATCCATCAGTACATATATCTCGAATAGACATTGCAAATGGATAATGAGCCTGGCCCAGAGTTGAACAGGAGAAGAGTGGGTGGAATTGCCTCTGAGAAACTGAGCAGTTCTTTTAGCTGAGTCATTTGCAGTTGATCATCACACGATGTTACTGATACTGTGTACAATACTTTCCCGGTTCTGTTCATTTTACTTTGCATTAGTTTGTACAAGTCTTTCCAGATTTTTCTGAAATCTGCCTGTTCCATCATTTCTTATTGCACAATAATATTCCATTACTTTCATATACCACAGCTTGTTAAACCATTCCCCAATTGATGGGCATCCCCTCAATTTCCAGTATTTTGCCACCATGAAAAAGGCTGCTATAAATATTCTTGTACATGTAGGTCCATCTCCCTTTTTAATGGTTTCTTTGGGATACAGACCTAGAAATAGTATGATATACAATTTTTGCTTTCACTAGAGTTATAGATAATATTTTTAGGGAAAGCATTGCAGTTGAATATGCATTATTATTTAACAAAATTCTTAATGTACCACTCTGAAACAATAATTCAAAGGTCTGTTTATTTTCAGTACTTGGTTTTAATGGCTGTCAGAATTTGAAAAGACACTTTGAAAAGATCAGAGTATGGGAGACTGAGAGTTGGAAAGGACCTTAGAAGACACTTACGACACTCATGGATGTTAAAGAAACTTGTCCAAAGTCATACAGGTAGCCAGTATCAGAGACAGGGTCTGTATCCTTTGACTCTAGAGCCAGGGCTATCTCTGTTGTATTAAGATATCCGCATCAAAATGGAAGAAATGTAGCATAAGGTGAACTTATTAATTACTGATATTCCGTTTCAAGCCCATGCACCATTTACTGATGTGAAAGTTTCTGATGACATTTGGCTAGGAAATTCCAACTTCCTTGATGTGAATAAGTTGTTCTTGCAAACTAATTATAAGGTGTCATATTTTTATATTTTTGCCAAACGGGTTCACATCCCACTAAACCTCTTCATCTGGAAGGTTTTAAAGCAGATTAGAAAATTCTATTTCTATTTTGTAAAAAGTATGCAACATAAGAGTTCTTAAACTCATGTCATTTTCAGCAGGAAAAACTTAGTCTTTTAATGTCTCACTAATTTGGATGGTTTCATATTCTCATTAACTCATATCTCACACTACAATATAATGATAGTGAATGGAATATATTTCAAGTATCTTAAGAATTTTGAATTTTTTAGCCAATTTCTTGTCAGAGTTGATTAACTCATCGTTGTTTTTACCTCCTACTAATGAACAGTTCCTACTAAAAGTAGGAGAAATGATAATTCTACTATTTTCTTTCTGTTCAGTTATACTTACAATATTAGGACTATCTTTAGTCTGTAAATGGTTTCTTTGCAAGAATCTTTTTAAACCATTTCTTTATTTTGTGAGGATTAAAATATTTATGATTTGATAATATTATACATAAATCCTTTTAAATGGATGTAAAGTGCACTATGTACTGTTATGCTGAAAGCAAATGAACAAATGGAAGTGCCATTGGCAATGTCCTTATGTTGTGGAATTCCCACTCTTTCTGAAATATACTACATGTACTATATTTGATGTCTGAATATATAGACTAAATGTGCCAGTGTAAATTTGTATGCTAAACATCAGTAACGCTTAATTTCTTTCTTATTTTGAAACAAACAAACAAACAGAAATTCCAATGTTTTCTTTCTGAAATCCATTTTATTACCTTGCACACCCTTGGGAAACATATTCCCCAACATATTCATTTCAAAAACCATTTCTGTAGGTTTATCTCCTTTTTGATGACACATGACTTCAGGGAGATAGGCCATCTAAAAGAAAATAGCACATTAGGAAAGCAGGGATCAAGCATTGTTTTGAAGAAGATGGAGGGATTATCCAGAGGCCCTGTCTTTGTAAGTTCATTTAGTTTTATTTCTAGTGATGCGGTAGAATTTCCTACTTTTCTTATTTTATCAATCTCCCTTCCCACACTCATATATCCATTTAAGCAGGGCTTTCCTTGTTGAAGATAAAAAGTTAATTGACTATTTTCCCTTCCCCCCCAAATGAATTATATTTGTTTACCATAATACTGATATGATTCTTAATAAAGGAAGACAAATAAAGCAATTTCAAATATAATAAGGATCAGCAAAGAAAATATAAGCCTACCCCTTTCCAAAATGATTCTGCCCTTAATCTCCTTGCCCTCATTTGTAGCTACTAGGTTTTCTGTCTAGTCCCGGGGTGGGGAACCTGCTGCCTTGAAGTCACATGTGGCCTTCTAGGTCCTTGGGTGTAGCCTTTTGACTTGAGTCCAAGTTTTACGGAACAAATCCTTTTATTAAGGGGATTTATTCTGTGAACTTTTGATTCAATCAAAGGGCCATACTTAAGGATCCTAGAGGCTGCAGGTTCCCCACCCCTTGTAGGTAGTTAGCTTTTTGAAGCTATTTATAAATACCCAGGGAGGTTAATCACCAGTTTGTTAAGCAGTATTAATCTATGAATAAGATTTCATTGTAATTATATTATTTGGCCTGTCGAATTTCTTCTGCTTTGGAATGATTGCTCTATAAATCAAATGCATGATAATTCTTGTCCAAATAAATGACTTTGTAAAAATGTGTGTCTCCTTACCAGGCAATCTATTCTTACTGCTTTGCCACTCAGGAAATATTCAATCAAGGCTTAATTCATTCTAATGTGAGTTTTTTACTTTTTAAGGTCATTGTTATAAATTATTGGTTAGTTCATGTATTCAGCAAATGAGAATTGTTGAAATAAGAAGCCTTTTTTCTGTTCTTTGAAATGAGATGTTTTAATAATTTTGGGAAAAATTGATGAGTAGAGAAAAATCATAGAGATTAGGCAATGCTATGCAATGAATTACCACCAATCCAGTTCCATCATGGACAGCTGGCTGTTGGACTTTTAGCATGTCATCTTACCTTTATGGGCCTCAGCTTTTTTTTTTAATCAGTAAAAAAGAAGCATAGATCTTGGTTACTTAGAGATAATTTAGTTCCATTCCTTCATTTCACAGAAAAAGAAATTGCATCTCAGAGAACTGAAGTGACTTGCTCAAGGTCCCATATGTAGTTCATAGTTGAGCTGGGATTCTAACCCAGGGTCTTCTGACCATGTGGTATAGTGGATAGAACTCTGGCCCTGGAATCAGGAAGATCTGAATTCAAACTTGACTTAACAACTGTCTAAGCTTGGTTAAGTCACAATCCCAGTTTCATTGTCTCTAAAATGAGGAAAAAAATAGTACATACCTCTTAGGGTTATTATGAGAATCAAATGAGATCACATTTGTAAAGCACTTTGCAAACTTTGAAGTGCTATATAAATTCTACAAACCATTATATTTATTAGTCTAGGACCATGTGGATAGAGTTTTGGGCCTGGAGTCAAGAAGACCTGACTTCAAAGTTAGCCTCAGACACTCAATAGCTATGTGACCCTGGGCAACTCACTTAACCTCTATCTGCCTCCATTTCCTCAGTCTTAAAATGAGGGTAAGACTAGCACCTGTTCCACAGGTTGTTATGAGGATCAAAGGAGGTAATATTTGTAAAAGTGCCTAGCATACTGCTTGTAAAATACTAAGTAGGTGCTTAATAAATGCTTTTTCCCTTCCTCTGCCTTTTCCTCCCCTCACATACTCCCTCTGGTTGTTAAAAAATCTTTTATAGCTCTACAATTCTATGATTCCTCTTTGATTATGTAGTTCTCCATTCATAGTTCACCCCCCCCCCCCCCCAGAGCAAGTCAGAAGTCTTTGAATTCAATTACATTGGCATCTACCTGGAGCTTGGGGGATGAGCTCAGAGGAAATCCAAGTAAATAGTCCCTTGACTGGCATGATGAAAGGGAAGTACAGGTATGGGTATTTTTTTAACCATTTAAATTCAGACTGAGAATTTATGCTCTTCCTAACCCTAAGGCTAGAGAGCATTATATATTTGAATAATTGTTTGTTGTAGCTGTTTCAACACAGTTGACTTTATATTATGACATAATAATTATCAGTAATAAGTATGTTAATAATAATAGATGATTGATATCTATCTACAATAACACTTGGGATTCTCTGATTCCAAACCTACCTTTCCCAGCATGCTCCCTTTCCCTCCCCTTTTCTTCCCTTCTCACTCTGTGGGACCTGGGCAAAAGAAGAGCATGGTCTGGCCCCAGGCCTGGGGCAGTGGTGATGGTGGTTGGGTGGTGGCAGCGGCAGCAGCAGCAGCAACAGCAGCAGCAGCATCTGCTTCCAGAGCTCTGGGCCCACAGATAGTGGGGGATCAAGTGGCTGATACAAAACCCCTGAAGCCTGGAACAGTACACCACCCCCACCCCCACCAGCACTGGAGGTAGAGCCCTACCTTGACAAAGAGTTAGGAAATAAAGTATTTGAGTGAGAAGACAAGGAGACAGTATGAAAAAACAGACTATAGACTATAAAATCTTACTTTGGTGACAAAGAAGATAAAAACATACAACCAGAAGAAGACAACAAAGTCAAAGCTCCTATGTCAAAAGCCTCTGAGAAAAATATGAATTGGTTGCAGGTCATAAAGGAGCTCATAAAGGATTTTAGCAAAAATTTTGGCAAAAGAGGTCCAACAAGTCAATGAGGAGATCAATGCCTTAAAAAGCAAAATTAGCCAAATGTAAAAAGAGGTCCAAAAACTCACTGAAGAAAATAATTTCTTCAAAATTAGAATGGAGCAAATGGAAGCTAATGACTCTTTGAGACATCAAGAAATTATAAAACAGAACCAAAAAAATGAAAAAATAGAAGACAATGTGAAATATCTCATTAGAAGTGAAGGAACATTTCAGTGATTTCTCAAGGTTATTTCCTAAGACTTCAGAGTTGCAAGTAGACTTTAAGTCTTTATTTTATTAAATCTAGACTCCTTTCAGATGTTGGTTCTAGATTTGATTTCATGTTTTAGAATGCCCAGCAGTAATAGAGTTACACAACATAAAAATTAGAAGGAACAGTGTGATACAGGGTATAGTGAACTTGATCTGGAATTAAAGTGTCTGTACTCATATCTAGGCTCTGTAACTTGCTTTGTGGGTGAGCTTGGGAAATGATTTTCCCTTCCCTGGTCCTCAATTTCTTCATTTATAGAATTAAGGGGTTCAATTTGATCAGAGTTTCTTTTTTTTAAGAATTTATTTATTTTTAATTTTTAATATTCATTTCCACAAGATTTTGAGTTCCAAATTTCCTCCCCATCTCTCCCCTACACTCCACTCCAAGATGGCAAGCATACTGATTACTCCTTCCCCCAGTCTACCCTTTCATATCCCTCCCCTTTCCCCTTTTCCTTTACTTTCTTGTAGGGCAAGATGGATTTCTAAACCCCATTGCCTGTATATCTTGTTTCCAAGTTACATGTAACAACAATTTCTTAACATTTGTTTTTAAGACTTGGAGTTCCAGATTCTCTCTCTTTTTTCCTCCTCACCCACCACTACTGGGAAGATAAGCAATTCAGTATAGGTTATACATATGTAGTTATGCAAAACATTCCATAGTAGTCATGTTGTGAAAGACTATATTTCCCTCCATCCTATCCCATTCCTCATTTATTCTATTTTCTCCTTTGACCCTGTCCTTTTTCAAAAGTGTTTCCTTCTGACTACACCTTCCCCCAATCTGCCCTCCCTTCTATCATTTACATTTCCCTGTTATTCCCTTCCCTTCTACTTTCCTGTAGAGTAAGATACCCAATTGAGTGTGTATATTATTCCCTCCTTAAGCTAAATCCAATGACAGTAAAGTTGACTCACTATCTTTTACCTCCCTGCTCTTCCCTTCCATTGTAATAGCTTTCATTTGCCTCTTTTATGTGAGATAATTTACTCTATCTCTCCCTTTCTCCTTCTCCCAATATGTTCCTCTCTTACCTCTTAATTTTATTTTTTAGATATCATTCTTTCATATTCAACTCACCCTGTGCCCTCTGTCTATGTATACATGCTCACACACACATACACACACAGATATACCCACCTAAACAATTCTTTGGTATACATGTAATTTCCCCATTCATTAAAGGCAAAACAAATTTGCAGACTAATGAGACGTATATGCTTGTTTATCTTTTCATAAAGAATTAAATATTTGTGGAATATTTGATACTGCAGGATGTAGAACATCTTCAGTGTTCTTCAGTGTTGACTGATATTTTGATTTCATAACCATCAATGCTGACAATGCCACTTCAAATAAATACATAGTAGAAAATGGAAAAAAGTATATTTTAGGGCCATTTCAAAAGCTGTTGGAAATTTTGTCCTAATCCCAAGCCAAAATTCATTTAACAGTTTTGTATATATAGTAAAGACACTGCAATTCATAACACACAATAGTCTCAAATCTGAGCTGAGGTGTTTCTGGTAGCATTCGTTGGCATTGCATGATGGGATGGCAGGCACAGCATAAAGTGCACGTGTTATGTGTTCAGAACCAATGCTGCTGTGAAGTTACACAATACAACATGGGCAAGTGCTGCCAGAAACATCTTGGATTCATTACATGTTTGATTTTGAATTAATTGTTAGTTCAGAAATCTTTTACTGTTGCCAATCTTTCACAACCCCCACATTCAGTTACATTACCCCATATTGGGTCACAATCCATGATTTAAGAAGCACTGAACTAGAGAATCATTATTATAAGGTCATAGATTTATAGCTGGATTGACCTTAGGGGTTATCTAATCCAATTCCCTCATTTTATCAATGGGGAGATAAAATCCTAGAGAAGAAGAATGACTTGTCTAGGATTATATAGGAGACATATGGCAGAGCTGGGACTTCAGACCCAGGATCTCTAATACCAAAGTGAATATACTTTCCAATATATTGTGCTGTTTTCCCTCCATCTCTAAATCCTGTTACCTCAGGAATCATCTAACTCAATCTCATTATTTTACAAAATAGCCAGGGAAAGGAGCACTTGTGATGGATGCAACTATTGAATGTGCTTAAGGATGGGTTTGGATGTCCTTTGAACTCAATACTACTCCCACTCACCCCTGTCTTGCTCTCTTCTTTCTATAGCATGTCCTGGAAATTATGTGACCAGCTTCTTTGTAGCTCAATAGTAGTATGTCTTAAGATGCCAACCTTCTTTTTCATCACTCCAGGGCAGAAGGGCAAAGTCTATTAGTAAGTTTGCCCAAGGTGCCATGGTCAAGATTTACTGACTGGCTGCATTATCTATCACCTTGGACAGCAAAACCATAAATTGGATTTCATGATGACTGCTGTGGGCAAGAAAGACAGTTGTTTACAGCATTTAAGATTCCTTTCTCCTCTTAACTTCCACCACATACCATAGATTTAAGTAATTCAGAAGCAAAAAGCAGGTCTCAGTTTCTGAGACAATCCAAACAGACTCTAGACTGGAGTCCGTTTTGCTCAGCAAAGTGACATGAATTGGGAACTAAGCAGGAGAAATGGAATTGACAAGTGTATATAATTCTAGTCTTGTCATTTTGGACATCTAGCAACACATGTCACTTCTTAAGCTGTGCTCTTCACCTTTCCCATTTGTAAAATGAAGATAATGCCTGCCTCTCTTCATTTGCCACTTTTCTTCTCTTACAGTCTGAGTATTCACAATGAATAGAAAACAGTTTTATGTAGGGACAAGGATGGAGGGAGGGAGGGAGGGGAAGGGGAAAGGAAAGGGTGAGGGGAAGGAGGGAGGGGAATAGAGACAGAAAGAAGAGAGAGAAACAGATAAGAAGAGACAGAGAAAAGGGAAAGAAAAGAAAAAAGAGAGCAAAACAGAGAAGAGAAGAGAGAGAGAGAAAGAGAGAGAGAGAGAGAAAACTGTCATATTCCAAACAGATTCTAAGCTAACAAGTTAAATATATCCTGTCTAACAATCTTGAGGAAAACGTTTGCATGGTGATAATGAGCTTTTCAAAATGCACTTACAGTTCCTTTACACCTTTTAGAGTGAGGTGACAAGCTTGCCTGCTTCTGACCCCCTCCATTATTTGGCTAGGAGAAAGCAGATGAAAAATCTAGCAGCAATTCAGAGTAAGAGTTGAGAATTGGACTCATGTCTCTTCAGTCACAGACCCTACTGGTTTTCAAAGTTGTTTTTTTTTTTTTTTAACTTAGTGCTTTGGAAATTATTATTTTGTTTTCCCTGTGTATTCTATGACCACTGTCTCAGGTCATCATTTTGTTTGTTAAAAAATATTTACAAGAGATAGCGCAAGTTTGGTGATTATTGCTGTCCAAGGAAGTTGTCTGTTATATCTATGTTGAAAATAACCAGGAGTTGATTTTTTAAAAAACTATTGGATAAAGATCACTTGACTTGGAGTTAGGAAGCTTGAAACAGAGCCAGAGAAGCAGTATTTTTTTTTTTACCTCATAATTACCCCATAAACACACTGTGCTTGGTTTCAGAAGATGTGGATTTTGCTAATGACTAGTTCTGTGATTTTGGAGAAGCAGCTTGCTCTCTCTGAGCCTCAGTTTCCACTCATGTAAAATAAATAAGTTGTATTATTCCAAGGACCCTTCTAGTTTTAACATTCTGTGACTCTCTGTAGCTGCGCCTCACTCAGTTTTCCCAGGATGCAATCTAAAGAGTGATGATATTGGAGTCCTCATCTTGGCATTGTGGAACCTGAATTGAAATTCTAGCTCTGATATTTATTACCTCTTTTACCTTGGGCAAGTCACTTACTCGGTTCTTCCTGGTTTCAAGACTATCCCCCTAGCTACCATGGCACTATATCCTTTCAATCAAAGATTTATTAAGTGTCTACAATGTGCAGTGAACTGTAGTGACCCTGAGCTGACTTCAGAGTCAGGCAGACCTACACTCAAATCATACATCTGAAACATATTGACTGTGTGACTCTGGGCAAATCACTTAACTATGTAATGCCTCAGGTCACTCTTGATGACTATAGTCTGCAAGGTAGGTGGTTTTTCTTTTTTTCTTTTTGGAAGGGGGAAGGCAGGGTGATCGAGGTTAAATGACTAGGCCAAGGTCACATGGCTAGTAAGTGTTAAATGTCTGAGGTTGGATTTAAACTTAGGTCCTCTTGACCAGGGCCAGTGCTCTCTAGGTGTTTTTTATACCAATGAAATCTTTGGTCTAGTCTAGAATAAAAGTATATGTGGGGAAAATGTAAGACTTTGCTCTAGGTACTGGAAATACAGCAAAGACTTCCCTACAGGATTTAGACTTATTCCTTGAGTTTTGTGTATTTGCATTCATTTGCATTGAACTGTAATAAATGAATCAATATAAATTTATTGCACAGGTCTCTGCCTAACGCTGTGTAGTGTACTATGGAAGATAGAGAAGGGTTATAGGATACAGTTATTTTTCTCAAGTTGGGCAGAGAAAATTAACTGATATGAAACAGTTAGTGCCTGGCAGATAGTAAGAGCTTAATAAATGCTTTTCCATTCCATTTCCATAATAGGAGATTGAATATAATATGAATTTAATCTTATGGTTTCAGTTGCAGGTTCTATAGGCTTTCAAGTGCAAGGTCGGTAAGAACCAGAGCAGCTAATAATCATAAAATTACACAACATTTACAGAGGGCTTTAGGGTTTACTAAGTGTTTTCTATATAGACTTGAAACCCTGTGAGTTGAGTGTTATCATCTTCATTTATAGATGAGGAAACTGAGTCCGAGAGATGTTAAGGGACCTGGTCAGAGTCATAGCTAAATAGTGCCTGAAGTAAGATTGGAACCCAGTAAATCTAGATTCAAAACCCAACACTTTACCTTTGGTAGCAGATGGCTGCAGCTTCATGAAGGAGAGTGGAATTGAATTGTGCCAGGAAGGGTGGGTGGGATTTGAATAGGTGAAGGAGAAGGAGAGATGAAATCAGGATCCTTAAAACAAATAGCAGAAACCAAGTTGCAGGTGGGAATTGCACTGAAGGAAAGTATTCTGGTGAGGGCAGATAGTATGCTGGGAACCTCAGATATAGGGCTTTTATCTTGGTGCTGACACTGGGTTAGTACTTTTTGGAGAGAATAGGGACAGGTCTTCCATCCTCATAGGATGAATCTTCATTACTTCTGGGACTTACATATTGATGTTTCGCTCATCTTGATAATTTCTTAATTTTTGCTCCTTCCTATAAGAGGAGGAGAGCCTAGTTATCTTCCCCACTGGTGAAATTGAGGGTACGTGAAGGTCACCCAATGAGTTATTCAAGGGATCAAGAAGAGAACTGAATCCTTGTGACTTAAGGAAAGTCCAACTTCTGGTAAATAAGCATCCAAGTCATCACTCATAAAGCACGTCTCTTTTCATTCTTGGAAACCAATGCTTCAATTTCCTCTGGCTCACATGATCAATGAGAACTATGATCTAATCCATTCCTGAATGTACTAGGGAGTTTGGCAAGGGGCATGAGTGGGGGTGGGGGAGGTGTGAACATCCAAAAAATCCTTTAAAGCTTAAAACAGAAATTTCACTTGAGTTTTGCCTTATTTTATTTTATTTTTTGCCCTTCCACAATTCTCTTCCCATTTCATACTCTTGCCAGCTTATTTTTGTAGTATGTGATTCTTAGTCATTTGCATTAAATTTTCCATAATTAAGAAAAACTAAAGGAAAAAAAATTATGGAGTAAGGAGTTGGGGGAAGTGAGCAATGGAATGAAAGGCATATGAAAAAGAAGACAGACTTTGCAGGTAGACTTTTAAGAGATATTAAATTAGGGCTGTGAACTGTCACTCTATATAGTGGCATTGAATTTGCCTGAATTTATAGATTATTTTGTATAGAAACTAAAAATTAATTAAAATTTGACTTTTACTGTAATAAAGTTTTGCAAGGGATGGATTTTTCTCTCCTTTTCAATTACTGAAAAATAATTTTTAGCTCATATGGTGCAATATTGATTCTTTTTTTCAAGAATATTAAGAGCGGCATATTTTTTCTTTGAAGTTCCTTGCAAGGTTTATTATTCAGTCATCAAATGTCAAACAGGAAATTAATAAACAAATACTTATTAAGGAACTCTTTCCTTAATAAGGAGGCTTTCTAGGTTTACAGGAAGCTCAGACCCTCTGCTTCTGGTATATGAAAATACATGGAGCAATGGAAAGCAGCATATGGTTCATTTCAATAAGTGGTTATAGACAATAGATATTGAAGGAACTCAGAGGATAGGAAGACCATTGCGGGCTGTGGTGATCAAGGAAGGCCTGATGAAAACATGCTGAACTTGAATAAGGCTTTGAATACTATATATGATTCAGATAGATATAGGAAAACTGGGCATTCTAAGTGGAAAAAAAAATTGCAAAAGCAAAGGGAGTGGTGGTGGTTGGTGGTAGTGTGGTGCTTGCCTGTAATCCCTGCTCCTGGGGAAGCTGAGGCTGGTAGATCTCTTGAGATGGGGAATTCTGAGCTATTGTAGACAATTTGGATTGGGCATTTGTATTGAAGTTGGGATTAATAGTGAGCCCTTAGGAGTAAGCAGTCAGCCATGAGGTCGCCTAAGGAAGGATGAACCAGCCCAGGTCAGAAATGGATGGGTCGAAGATCCTATGACAGTGAGTAGTGGGATCAGGCCTGTGAGTAGTCCCTGTACTTCTATTCTGTGTGAGATAGTAAGATCCAGTCTTGAAAGAACAGAAGGAAGGAGGGAAGGAGGGAAGGTAAGAGCAGGAGGAGAGAGTTTTGGAGCCAATGAGTAAACTAATTTGGTGAAACTAGAATTTTAATTTAAAATAATTCTTATTTAATATTGACTGCACAGTGCTTATCCCTGACCACTCTACAGTCTTTGACTCAGTCAATATCCTTGTTTTCCTGGGTATTCTCTCTTCTCCATGTTTTCATGATATTACTTCCCCTTGGTTCTCATCGTACCTGGAGCAGCAGAGAGAACAGCAGAGGAACAGAACATTCTGTGTGTGCTCACATTAGTAGCTGTTAGCAGCTCCAAGGGCTGGCTGATGAAATTAAAAACTGTGTAGAATTCAGGGGGTTTTTTAGACTTGGAGAGTCAGGTCGTAATACTAGGGAAAGGAGCATATTAAAGCAACATCCTGAAGGCTAATAATGATTAGTGCTAACCTCACTTTTATCTAAAAACAACTAACATATATAGCACTTTAAGATTTACAAACATTTTATGTACATCATTTCATTTGGGTCTCATAACAATCCTGTGAGGTAAGTGCATCAGGTATTATCTTAGGCAATAGAGAGCTAAAGGCCTCAGTGAAGATGAGTAGTGACTCATTATTGGAGTCATCCCTTTATGTTCAGTCTATAAAAGATGGTAGATAAAGCTGCAGTGAAGAGACCAAGGAGTGGATGTCCAGGGTGCAGCCATACACCTGACTCCCTGGGAGCCAGTAATGGTAGCCTTGTGTAGAGGCACATAGACATTTCATTGGTCTCACTCACCTGTTTCAATCTTTCAACTTGAGAGGTACCATAATTTGAGAAGGAAATTATGTGGCCAAAAGGGTAGGATTTCTAATGCTGAAACTCTGGAGGAGAATCAATCTAACCTATGGCTCTAGAGCAGTAGTTCTCAAGCTGTGGGTTATGTTCAATTTGTAACAATGAAAATACATCCTGCATATCACATATTTACATTATGATTCACAACAGTAGCAAAATTACAGTTATGAAGTAGCAACGAAAATAATTTCATGGTTGGGGATCACCACAACATGAAGGACTGTATTAAAGGGTCTCAGTGTTAGGAAGGTTGAGAACTCATGCTCTAGAGCTAGAAGAGCCACAAGGGAGGGAGCTAGAACAAGGACAAGGAAAAAAAAATCTGGACATTTTCTTTTCTTATGATTGTGAATTATTAAGATGATACAATGGTGATGGGAAGGAAGTTACCTCTCTGTCGACCCCACGTTTAAGGGTTCTAGGACCCAGCCTTTTAAAGAGAGAAGGGAGAATTCCTGGATAGCATTCCTCTCATTAAAAGTAAAAAATTGAGCATGTGGTCTTTCGAGCTGCAGAAATAAAATGGTACTAAACTACTTTTGTCACCCACTGCATTTTGGACATTTCCATCTGGATCTCCTGTACGCACCTCAAACTTAACATATCAGAGACAGAACTCATCATCTTTTCCCTAAAATTCATCCCATTTCCTATATTTCCTATCCTTTTGGAGGGCATGACCTTCCTTCCAGTTACTTGGTTATCAATTTCAAAATTATCATACACATTAAATTTTTTTTTGTTATCATTTTGAATTCCAAGTTGTATCCTGCTTTCCCTCCCAATTCTGTATTAGAGAAGGCCAAGTTGATATAGACATATATGTGGATCTGTACAATACATGCTTCCATATACCAGTTCTTTCTCTGGAGATGGATAGCATTTCCCTTCATAAGTCTTTGGTTGTTGATTTGAATGATCATATTATTTGAAATGATTTAGTGAATCTCATTTCCTCTTTGAAAAATATTGCTGTTACTATATACAATCTTGTGTTAGTTCTGCTCATTTCACTATGCATTATTTCTTGTAAGTCTTCTCATGTTTTCTAAAATGATCCTGGTCATCATTTCTTACAGTACAGTAGTATTCCATCACAATCATAAACCGCAACTTATTCAGCTATTCCTCAATTGATGGGCATCCCTTCAGTTTCCAATTCTTTGCCACCACAAAGAAAGATGCCATAAATATTTTAGAACATGTTATTTTACTTTTTTTTCCTTATCACCTTGAGAAATAGACCTAATAGTAGTATTGTAGGGTTAAAGGATATGCAGTTTTATAGGATTAATTTGGGACTAATTCCAAATTGCTTTCCACACTGGTTGGATCAGTTTACAATTCCTTTAACGGTTGTAGTGTCCCAATATTTTTCCACATTTTCTCCAACTTTTGTTATTTCCCCCTTCTATCATTTTAGCCAACTGATGTTATCATGTACTTCAGAGTTGTTTTAATTTGTATTTCTCTAATCAGCAATGATTTAAAGCATGTTTTTACTTGACTACATATAGCTTTGATTTCTTCTTCCAAAACCTGCCTATTCATATCCTCTGACCATTTATCACTTGGAGAATGAAACATATTATTATAAATTTGATTAAATTATCTATATATTTGAGATATGAAGACTTTATCTAGGAAACTGACTTTAGAAATTTCCCCTAATTTTCTGCTTTCTTTTTAATTTTGGCATATCACAGATATTTCGTTCTCATTCATGCCATATCTACAAATCAGTTGTCAAATCTTGCCATGTCTACCACAATCTTTCCACTATCTGTCCCTTTCTCTAGTCACTGCCCTTGTTCAAGCCCTTGTCACCTCAAATGGCCTCCTGATTGTCTCCCTACTTCAGATCTCTCCACTTTAATACATCCTCCAGAAAGCTGACAAACTGATTTTTCTAGAGTGTTAGTGTGACTAAGTCTTTTTCGTACTCAACAAATTCCACTGATTCCTTCTTATTCCAAATATGCTTTCTCTATTGATTTATCTGTTTCTGTTCAAGGAATTTGAATTTCCTTTTTCCTGTGATATTTAATAATTTCAGTATTCTTCCCCCCAATTTCCCCCAGTTATTCATTTTCTGACTCTGCCCCCTTTGATGGTCGTTTCCCCTTCCTCCTCTCCTACCCACCCCCCAAAAAGGTGTCATGTTCTGCTCATGTTTTGCTCCCTCTATTCCTTAGTTCTCTGGCCCAGCACCAGTTCAGGGACCTGCCACGATGGTGCCTCTGGGTTGTCTACCCCAGAAACGACCACTTATAACTTTGCAGCTCTAGTGGTTGTTTTTCAGCATGGGGGCTTTCCATCCTGGACTCCAACAAGTATTTGCTCCTGAATGACTGCCATCATGCTGGTGATCTCTTGTAGCTAAACAAACTTCTGCTGCCTAGAGCTGAGTTTCCATGGATGCTGGAAAGATAGCAGGGCCTAGGGTGTGAGGTTGAGTTTTGTTGCAAACCCACATGATTTATTATTGGGTCTGCTATTGAAGCATGAAAGGTGGGAGAAAGGTGTTTGGTGAGCTCAGGTCAGTGAGCACCAATTCATGGTTTGTTTTTAAATCTTTTGGATTCTGGGTGTTCTGAGCATGGAGATAGCTAAAGATTATTTATCTTTGGCACATAATTTCTGTTTTGGAAAGGTCTGAGAGATCCTGGACATGACACAAAAAATGCTGCCCACATGATAAGGAAGTCTCTAAGAATCAAATAAAAACTAATTTGTTTGGTATATAAAGCCCTTCACAAGTTGAGGCCAACCATACACATACACACACACATACACAGACATATACATACATACATATACACAGACACATATATATGATATAGCAGATATATGTATATATACTATATATACTGTAATAATAAGGTATATATATATGTTTGCATAGACAGATAAATATGTACCTTATTACATATTACTGTATATATATGCATCTATCTATCTATCTATCTATCTATCTATCTATCTATCTATTTAGAGAGATATCTATTTATCTATCAATCTACTTTATTATATATTACTGTGGCAAATAGCGCAGTGGATAAAGTGCTGTGCCTGGAATCAGGAAGACCTGAGCTTAAATCAGGCCTTAGACACTAGCTGTGTGACCTTGGGCAAGTCACTTAATCCTGGTTGACTCATTATCCTTTTCTGTAACATGAGCTGGAGAAGGAAATGGTGACCCATTTTAGTATCTTTGCCAAGAAAACCCAAATGGGGTCATGAAGACTCAGATACAATTGAGAAAGCTGAATAACACCAATGTGTATTACTATCTCTTTTATCTGAAAATAACTAAATAAAAACAACAACACGATTGCTCATCAACTTAGCATAACCAAATATATTTGATTTTAAGCTTCTGTTTCATGACTGAGCTGTTTTCAGCAAGTTGGTTTTTCAGTGAGATAAACATCTATGTGATACAATATAGTAAACAAAATCTGAATATTTTTAAACAACTGATAAAACATACGTGGGCCCTCTGATAAGAAAGACCACCAAAGAAAAAAAAATTATAACCAACTTTTGATTGGTAGATAAACTACCAATCAAATTCTGTGGTAAACAATGAAGAACACCCATAGCTCGAACTATAAAAACCCTCCAGACACCCCAGCCATCAGATTGTTCCTAAGGCCTGACCAGGACTAAGTCCTGGATTCCCCAAATTTGAGACTCAAGCCAGCCTGTGTGTATGTCAAGCACCTGATTGAAGAGACTTGCCAGATGACTGTGTCAGATGGAAATGCAAGGCTTTTGGCTGGGCAGAAAAGGAACCTCATTAAAGTCTAATATGAAAGAAGCTAACCAGAACCTCTAAAATGTAGGTTAGTGGTTTTTTTCTGAGAGGATGGTATGATTTGCATGCCTTGATTAATAAAGTTTGATAGCATACACTGTGAAGTAAAAAAAAAAAAGTTTGATTAGTTTTTCCATCACACTAGTTAGCATAAATAATGACAAGTCAGCTATACTAGTGCATTCATTGTATGTTATAGCTTCTTGTATTGATTGCAGAAACACACATGCCTTGAAATAAGCTCTATGAGCTTTGACTTAAAGATGCTGACCATAGGCAAGATGAGTTAACATTCTTTTTCCATTTTTTAAAAATCTTGAACCCTTTTTTATTACTCTGGTTCCTCCTGTTGGGTAGATAATCATCTTTTTTGTAATTGGGTGCTATAATCTGCCCCATAGGGCAGCTAGGTAAAACAATGAATAGAGTGCTGGGCATGGAGTCAGGAAGATTCATCTTTGTGAGTTCAAATTTGACCTCATATACTTGCTAGCTGTGTGACCCTGGGAAAGTCACTTGACTCTGGTTGTCTTAGTTTTGTCATCTATAAAATGAGCTGGAGAAGGAAATGGCAAACCACTATCATATCTTTGCCAAGAAAATCCCACATGGGGTCAGAAAGAGTTGGACATGACTGAAATGACTGAACAACAACAATCAGATTGAACACATTCTGTAAATGGGGGCAGAGCCAAGATGGCAGCGTACAAGCAGGAAAACTCAGAAGCTCCCACATAGCCACCTCAAATACCCATAAAATATGACTCTAAACAAATTTTAGTGCTCCAGAACTCACAAAAGTACACAAAAACACATCTCCTGCTGAAAGCAGCTCAGCAGCCAGGATAGGAAGGGCTCATCTCAGCAAGATGGGAGCCTAAACTAGCCCGGCCTGAAACCGTGGCTTGGCCTGGGGCAGCGAGGACAAGCCACAGCTGGAGCCTTCAGGAGAGTGGATCAGCAGCAGCTGTGGCAATTTCCAGAATTATCAAGCCATAAGAAATAAGGACAAAGTGAAAGGTTAGTGGAACTTGACTAAATTCATGGGAGAGGGTCTGCCCAAACTGCTCCCAAGGGCAAGGAAGCAGCAGAAGCGGTGCAACTGCCTACAGATTGCAGGTGGGCCAACTGATCATTCAGGGGCCAAGTGTTCTTGCCTTAACCTGCCTGGATCAGGATCATGGTCTTGGGTGGTGGTCCTGAGGTGCGTTTTCAGTGAGTCAAAGCTGGTGGGGGCTGCATTGGCCTCCTAATAGCTCCAGCCATTGTGAAAACCCCAGCAATTTGGGACAGAGCCTTCCCCTTTGGAAGCAGAGTTCCACAGAGCTAAAAAGTCAAGTAATTGACTGGCAACATGAGCAGGCAAAAGAAGCAAAGTAAAAACAACAATCCAAATTTAGATTCCTTTTTTGGGGACAAAAAGGATCAAAGGATGGAATGGGAGGAAGATAAAACAGTCAAAACTCCCACACCAAAAGCTTGCAAGAAACATGAAGTCTACTTACAAGCCATAAAGCAGCTTAAGAAGGATTTTGAAAATCAAGTAAGAGAAGTGGAGGACATCTCGGGAAGAGAAATGAGAATGATGCAAAAAAATCATGAAAAGAGGATCAACAACCTGACTGAAGAAAATAACACCTTAAAAATAGATTAACTCAAATGGCAAAAGAGGTCCAAAAAGCCAGTGAGGAGAAGAATGCCTTAAAAAGTCAAATTTGCCAGATGGAAAAAAGAATCTCAAAAGCTTTCTGAAGAGAATAATTCCTTCAGAATTAGATTGGAGCAAATGGAAGCAAATGACTTTGTAAGAAATCAAGATATTATTAAACAGATCCAAACAAATGAAAAAAATAGAAGGCAATGTGAAATATCTCCTTGAAAAAACCACTGACCTGGGAAACAGATCCTGGAGAGACAATTTAAAAATTATTGGACTATCTGAAAGCCATGATCTAAAAAAGAACCTGGAAAGCATCCTTCAAGAGATTCTCAAGGAAAATTGCCCTGATATTTTAGAACCAGAGGGCAAAATAGAACTTGAAAGAATTCACTGATCACCTCTTGAAACCCAAAAAGAAAAATCCTAGGAATGTTATAACCAGGTTCTGGAGCCCCCAGATCAAGGAGAAAATATTACAAGCTACCAAGAAGAAACATTTTGAATACTATGGAAACACAATTAGGATAACCCAGGATCTAGCAGTTTCTACATTAAGGGATTGAAGGGCCTAGAATATGATATTCTGGAGATCAAGGGAGCTAGGATTAAAACCAAGAATCACCTACCCAGCAAAATTGAGTATAATGTTCTATGGGAAAGTGTGGTCATTCAATGAGGTGGAGGACTTTCAAGTGTTCTTGCTGATGAAACCAGAACTGAAAAGAAAATTTGACACTCAAATACAAGAAGCATGAGAAGGTAAACATGGAAAAGAAATCATAAGGAACTTATCAAAGTTGAACTATTTACATGCCAACATGGAAAAGGGATAATTGCAACTTATGAAACTTTTCTCAGCATGAGGATAGCGGAAGGGAATACAAATGTATATATGCGTATACATACACATGCATCTATATAGAAGAGTATATATATATATATATATATATATATATATATATATATACATATATGTGTGTGTATGAATACATATCTGAGTATGTGTATACATGTGTACATAGAGAGCACAGGATCAATTTAATAGGAAGGGATGATACTTTAAAAGGTGTAATTCTGAGGTGGAAGAAGAATAGAATGAGAGGAGACAGGAGAGGCAGAATGGGGTCAATCATTTCACATAGAAGTGGCAAGGGATAACTGCTACAGTGGAGGGGAAGAACAGGAAGGCAAAAGAGAAAGAGTCAACTTTACTCTCATTAAATTTGGCTTAGGGAAGGAATGACATAGACTCTAAACTGGGTGTCTTGCCCCACAGGAGAGTAGGGGATGGGGATGAGAGGTGGGATGATGGAGGGGAAGACAGGGTGGAAGGCAGGGTTGCTGGAAGTATACACTTCTGTAAAGGGACAGGAACAGGGTAGAGAATAGA
>CM053585.1:122736173-122768744 GCA_028646515.1 Pseudochirops corinnae | reverse complement strand
TCTACATAACATTTTGAAGCTTTCTGAACAGTTCATTGCAGAGCCACAAAGTACATTATGCACTTTCTTCAAATGTTTCCATACCTTACTCATTACATAGCAGAACTGTAACTAGGGAGGGGCAGTCAGAGCTTTCTTGCAAGACCTTGAAATTTGGAGGGTACTGAGGGCAATTGGGATATTTTTCTAAAGTAGAAAACAAGTGATTTTAGCTCCTAGTTAGCAAGAATAATTGGTGTAAATAAAAAGCTTATCAGACTGTGTCCTCCCTAATGTCAGGCAATATTCTTCCTTGAATTCCCTCCTTTCCCCAGATGAATTTTCCTGAGCACCAAAATGACTAATTATAGCAGTAACATAGTAGATATGCTTTAATAAGGGTTAAATGGAAGGCCAAAATTAGAAAACTGAGGTCATTTTGCTGTTTAAAAAAATAGCTTGAGGAACATTATTCTCTTGCTGTCTATGGGCATATTTCCATATTTCTTCTTCATTTAACAACCACAGATCTAATGTCTGCTGAGATTTCACCTGAGGAGCTAAGCTCCACAGCATCTTTCAAATCAACTCTGAATTAGGAAAATGGAGAACAAGTCAAATGAGTAATACTGCTAGCTTGTGAGAGTTATGAATATCTCCCCTGCTAAACACAATAAGGGATGGCTAAAGGATGAATAGCATCATATTTAGTTTCATAAAATCTCAATGAGAACAATGGGAATTGGCATCCCATTAGGCACTGTCAGGGAAACAGGGCACCCAAAGAAATACAGTGCTACTGTGATGGGTCAGGTTCTCAAATTATAACAATTAAATTAAAATTTGTATGTGCAGATAAGGCTGTTAGACTGGCATTTCAAAGTACAATAAGAGACTTTCCCAAGATATAGGAAGGCCTACTCTTTTGTAATACAACTCCTTTATGAATTATATGGCTTGTAAATACAGTCCTTTCAACAGATATGTACCTCTGAAGAGGAGAGTGGGAGTTCTCTGGCTGATGAGTTATCTTTACATGTAATTCCATTGTATTCCTCTTTCCTTTGAGGTAGTCTCTGTTTAAGGGACTCTAAAAATGCTAATGAATACTTAGTGACAGGGTGGCACAGCTGCTTTTTTAATATCTGTTTCTAATTTTACCTGAGAAAAATGTCCTGCCAGGAGATACGATCTTTGGTACTATGACAGTAGGTAATACCAATACTGATGGAAAGATAAATGGAATAAGAAAGTTTGAAGACCAAATGGAGTTCTATTGATGTCAAAGGGGCGGTTGTGTAAGAAGGTGGGGACAATGAGGACTCTAGACATTAGAAAAGGAGAGAGTATCCCTCACAGAACAAAAATCCCATAAGAATAGCAACACATACTGTTGGAAGATGCTTGAGCATATCCAAAAATTTCACCAGGTCTCTGTGTCTTGGGAAGTCAGAGGTAAAGCTGGTCTTGGGAAATATCTCCAGAGTTAACTCTTTCACATAAATAAAACAAAGATGGTTCATTGCTAATGAAGCCAGAGTGGCATGGATTTTCTCTTCACTTGGGTCAGTTAGCTTTGAATGATTTCATGACTTCTTTCATTTTCCTTTCTTTCTTACCATGTGTCTGTGTTTTCTTACTCTATTCAATTCAATTAGCATTGATTGTGCACTTGCTATTTGCAAGGCAAGGTTACTAAGGAGCCTCGTAAATTTTCATAAGTTTATCTTAATCAGTATGAAAACATTTGTCCTATTGAAGACAAGTTAGCAACAGCACTTTTATATAAGAAGGAGGGGAAGGATTATATATGTAGGATTTATATAATCACAGACTTAACACTGGTCATTAATATTTGCAGATGGTTGACTGAATTTTGAAGTTCCTCTCAATGTTCTTGTCTTTGTTTTTCTCTGTTTCTGTCTCTGTCTATCTCTGTATCTGTGTTTCTATCCGTGTGTGTGTGTGTGTGTGTGTGTGTTTGTGTGTGTGTGTCTATAGGTGTTTGAGGGTCATGAGGACTAAGCTCTTTGAAGTGTCAACCTGTCCATCATAACAGGTGATATTCCCAGCAAACATGAGAGTGAGGGAAAAATGATTGAAGGATGGAACAAATCTATCCTTTTACCTTGTACATTAAAAAGAATGAAACATGAATCTGAGGTACTTGTTTTGGCACTACTGTTTCATCTCTGTGGGACCCAAGGGGCCCAGCAATTTCCCATAAGGGTAAAAAATATTATGAAATTCTAGGAAATGATGAGAATTATAAGACAACATGCAGGTTTGGGGTCCTTTTTATACTGTTGCTGTTCTTCATCTTTTTGGTACATGTTATGGATCTACTGGCAGGCTAGTGAAATTTATGGACTCTATCTTAGAATAATGTTTTGAAATGTACAAAATAAAATATGTTGTATTATAAAGGAAACCAATTATATTGAAATGTAGTTGTCAAAATATCACAAAGAAAAAAATTCACACACCCCAGGTTAAGAAAACCTTGCCTTAGAGATCTGAGCTTCATACACATAGCATGCTGGGAATGGTGAAAATCAGTGACTTCCTTCGGATCCAAAGTTTCTATTATCTGTGTGAATAGCAAATAACTTTGGCATTGTGACAGCTGGACTGGGATGGCCACAGGCTTTTTGTAGTATAAGATTCTGTTAGCTGTTTAGGCATCAGAGCAGAACTCATGACCAATGAATGAGTGAGAAAACAGGATGACCACACCATGCAGCACAGACTCACAAGTAAAACAAATTTGGTCTGGGAGGGCGCCATACATAGAGAGCAATGTAGCAAGGACAAACTCAAGGGAAGAGATCATCAAATCCTAGCCTTTGGTTCTGAGTGACAAAGCCGGAAAGTCTATCTGGGGTAGTAGGTAGAGTAGATGATTTCATCACAAAAGGCAAAGTCAAGTCTTATTTTCTAATTAGGTGATTTTCTTTAGCCAGGCCTATCAATAGAAAGAACATAAGTTCAGGGTAAGCTTAAGAAAGAGCAACCAGGAGGCCAAGCACCCAGCTTGGAGGCAGTGTGGTAGACGGGACATCCCACTGAATGGAGACAGGACTGGCCTGTGTGACTGTCCACATGTCATTTAGGCTTCCTAGCCTTTAGTTTCCATATGGGTAAAATGGACTTGAACTAGATGTCCTCTGAGATTCCTTTGAGCTTTAGAGCTATGATCCTGTGAACTCCATAGAAGATTCAGAGAGGAAAACAGCTCTAGCTGGGGCAGAAGATCTGAAGACAAGGAGATACTTTTAAAAGTTAGGCAATGAAAGGAGTCAAAGGATAAGGGCCCAAGTTTATGGTAAGGAAGTCTAGGGTGAGTAAGGTGACTACAAACTTGTATACGACATAGAGACTGAAAACTCAGGGGAAAAAAAAACAACCACAATATAACAACTATCAGATAGAATTAACTGAGAGTAATGAGAGGTGAGAGGCTTTCCTATTGCAAACCCTGGTTTCCACACCCTGAGCAAAAGATTTTGAAGAAAAACAAAACAAAACAACAAAAACAAAAGCATTCTAAAACAAAACAAAAAATTCCAGAAGGCTAAGACACCAAACAACAATAGTAAACCAAAAAAATAAATAAATAAATAAACTAGAGAATTTAGGAACTGCCTTACGCAGCAAATTTGATCTCTTTGCCAAGTGGAGCTATATGACAGCCAAGGCTAGCACCAGTTTGGGATAGAAACTCTTTGTAAAATGTAACAGAAGAGGATGGTGAAATATTGCAGGAGCTCAGAAACACAGGGTGTGAGTTAGGAGAGATATAAGTGGTCATCAAGTCTACATTGCAACCCATTGCTTCCCTCTAGTTTGGTGATCCTTCTGTATCCCATGTTCATGCCCTCCCATAAATCTGTAGAGGGTCTACTTAACATCCGAGGATATAGGGATCTCTTGGAATCTTGACATTATGTGGGTGTGAATTCAGCATTCTGGCTGTCCATCTGTTCACACTCATACAACCTCCCTTTTTCTGATTTCTTATATACCATTTCCCTTGCCCCCCCACCCTGAAATGTGACATTTGAAGTATGCTGCAGGTTGTTAAAACCCACCACAATTTTCTCTCTTGCCCTTTGGGTTACACACAACAGGTTCCTTAGAGATTATGATATTATATTATCCACATCTATATATAACCTGTCACAGAAGACTATTGCTACTGAACACTTAAAAAAAAAAAGCAAGGATCTTGGAGTCATCATCAAATGATATCTCAAGTGCAATCCAGTTTCTCTTTCTCTCCTGTTCAATTCTGGGCCCAGTACTCTGTCCTTGTGTAGTGTTGTTTAAAGTTATATAAGCAGAGATACGGACACATACACACAAACAGGTATATAGATGCACACATATACACACATACTTAAACATAATAGGTATATGCGCATATGTATGTATATGCTGATGTCTATCCAATTGTATTTCATAGACTGGACAATAGACATTCCCAATCTATTTAGTTTTTACTGTGTGAATAGTAAGGGTGAACTCTTCTAAATAACTATGAATCTGAATTGAGGCTCTTCAAAGGCTTAGTTGGAAGAGGAATCCTTAAAATTTCTACATCTGCTAATGTTAGATAATGGCTGTGAGATGACAACAGGAAGCATATTGTCCTAGGGACTGATGCATTGAGCTCAAAGTCATATCCAAGCAAGAGCACATGGCAGACCCAAAAATTGCGTTAAGAAAAACAAGAGTCATCTATCCCTTTTACAAAGTAGTAAAGTCTATGGACCCGTCACAGAATAATTTTTTCTAATGCATATAATACCTAGGAAACCAATTACATTGGTTATCAGGTTTTTAAAAAATTATCCTAGGTTAAGGACTCTTGAATGAAAGAATAGCAATATCATCCCATTAAAGCATTCTCCATTAGCTGGAGGGAAGCTTAGACTCAATCTCTGGCAACTCTTTTAGAAGTAACAATTCCCTCTGCAACATCACAGATGAGCGGTTGATCCTAACTCACTGTTTTCTAAAGCAGATCATTTCTATTATCAGTCAGCTCTAGGAAGTTCTCATATTATATAAAAATCTGCCTCCCTATATGTTTCTTACATCTGTCCTAATGGATATAACTTTTTGAAATTAGAAGCATCATGCTTTCCTTCTTTTCCTTTTAATAGCCTTGTAAATATTTGAAAATAGGTCTTATTCCCCCATGAAGTCCTTTAAGTATAACATACCATTTCATACATATATGTATATATGCACATATATACATACATACACATACATATGCACACATATGCATACACACACTCTCCTCAGATAGACAGGGCACCAGGCTATCTGCTCTCTTGAATATCATTGATCTAGGCAAGGGGATGTGATTGGGTTCAATCTAACTTCTGATTGCTTTGTCATTATTTTTGGGGAAGAGGCACAAAGCTCTCTATATAAGACTTGACCAATTCCAAAATGAAAACACATAGTGAACAGTGAAGAAACTCTTCTATGCAAATCATAGCAAAAGAAAAGGTATCAATAGGAGAATATTTATTAGGCAATACAGAGTGCAGGACCTCTCCCAGGGGAGTGAGGTAACTCAGTTCAGCCAAGAGTGAGTGTCCTGGATCTTCACCAAGGGGAACAAACAGGACATAGGGACACTATAGAGACTGTTCAATCTCCTTCTGTATTCTCAATCTTTTCTGCCAGCAATCTGAAGGGTTTTCCCTCTTCCATCTTCCCTCTTGAAGCTGGAAGCCAGAAGTATCCAAAGCATCTTGATGCTTGAAGAGTTCCAAAGGAGACTGGTCTTGAAGAGTACTAGAGGAAGACCTGAAACTTGAGGAGTTCCAAAGAGGACTGGAGGAAATTGGAGCTCTCTTACCCCTCACCAACTCTGTCCCATCCCCACACAGGGCAGGACATTAATCTCCACCAAGGAGAGAGTCCCATACCAAGAGCTTTCCCCTGGGGCTATGTTTCTATTTCTCTCTCCATCTTTCTTTTTCCCTTTACCTTTCTGTTCCTCTCTTCCCCTTCTGATGCTTACTTCCAGAGTCATAATTAAGCATTTTTGCACATAAAGCAGGAAAATCCATATTTGGTGCATATGTATGGGATCACCAATAGGAGAAAGAGGGGTATGGGAAGGTTGGGGTGTTGATGTATCAGAGGTGTTTAACACAGTGTATAATCTGGTAGTTTCTAATCCAATTCTAATTCAATTTTATTAAATACTTCTTACATGCAAGGGACTGTACTAGGCTGCTGGGATATAAAAATGAAAGCAAAAATAGTTCCTACATTCAAGGACCTTATAGTCACCTACGTGGGAGGGGGACCCAGATGCAGTAGGTATTCCTAGAGCTCAGAGAGTTGTTGGTCCTATCCCTCCCCATTATTCTGCTGTGTATGTCTTCCCACATACTTACAGCCTCAGTTTAGAAGCCTCAAAATTCAATCACATGTGTGGAGAAGCCCCTGTCCCCCTTTCTTCTCAGCACACCACCACTACCTATCCACTTTTTGCCTTTTCTTCCTCATTCAAACTCCCTGCATATGTATCACCAACAGATGCTCATTGGCTATTTCCCAGAATTGCAAACCAGGCCACCAGGTCTTGGTCCTCTCTCAGTCCCTTTCCTAGCCCCAATCTTAAGTCAGTGACATCAAATCCTCTCAGATGGGGCATTTGAAAGCTCTTGCTTCCACTTGATTTTAACATCTGTTGTGCTCATGTATGGCAGGGAATTAAGCCTGTATTACTCATGGTCTGACAAGTGACTTTTTCTAAGCCCTGAGCAATGAAGATCAGCAGCAGAGAAGTTAAGTTCTTTACATTCCAGGCCTCTATCTGCAGCTGGCCTGGGGCATTTTCTAGAGTTGGATATTTGGTACAGAATATCAAATTTTAGTGACCCAACTTAAAAATACGTTTCCTCTTCAAATGTTAAGGATCAGAGTACAACAGGTTAGAAAACTTCCCCAGCTTTACACATAGGCTTTTGAGTAGATGTTCTTATGTGAAGTGATTTAGGAGAGATCTCCCTGACCTGATCATCATACTAATAATGACTCCTCTTTTTTATAGCACTTTAAGGTTACAAAGGGATGGTTAGGTAGCACAGGGAATAGAGAACTGGCCCTGGAGTCAGGAGGACCTAAGTTCAAGTCCAAACTCAGATCCTACTAGCTGTGTGACCCTGGGCAAGTCACTTAATTCTGTTTGTTTCAATTTCCTTATCTTTAAAATGAGCTAGAGAAGGAAATGGCAAACTACTTCAGTGTCTTTCTCAAGAAAACCCCAAATGGGGTCACAAAGAGTCAGACAAGACTAAAATTTCCCAACAACAATAAAGGTTACAGAAGCATTCTGCTAACAACAAATCCATGAGATGGGCAATACAAATAATGTTGCCCCCTTTTTGCAGATGAGGAATTTTCAGAGAGGGTAAGTGATGTGTTTGTAGTCACAATAAGTGTTAGAGAGAGCTGTGTTTCAAGACTAGGTTTCCTGGTTTATTCTACTCCTGGAGAATTGAGGGGTAGAGGGAATAAATTTGAAAACACTTCCCACAAGAATCATTCTTTTCAAAGATGAAAGAATTGCTTTTAGATCTTAAAAAGTTCAGGCCACAGAAAATTTCTGCATAAATTACTCTCTAGGCCACCTGAATCACACTCATTTATTTTTGCTATGATTCACATTTGATTGGGGTAGGAAGAGACTTAGCACAGTGCCTGGCATACAGTAGGGTCTTAATAAATGTTTATTGACTTACTGACTGGATCATCCAAAGGTCATAAGGAAGGCACATGGTGGTAAGGATTAGGGCAAGGTGACATAAGTAGGCTGTGATATGTGACCAACAAAGAATTACAGAAGCAAAGCAGTATAAGGATACCATCAAAGACGCATTTGAGCAGGGCAGTGAGGATTAGGGAATTCCTTGATCTGAGCTCTGCCCTGCATTATTTCTGTTATGCCATGTGTATTGGGAAGACTCAGCAGACTCTTGGTGGTTCTTCCATCCACCCCTTTCCCAGTCCTTGGCAGTTGGGGTAAGGACTGTGATAGTTCTTAAAAGGAGAGATAGCTTCTGTGTTTGCAGTTCACATGTGTAAGTCCAAAGCAAAGGAATAGTTTTTTGGAGAGGGAAGAGGTAAGCATCCACCACTGGATCCCTCTGTGGTTTTATGTGTGTTGATAATATCAGAAAAGAAGGTTTGCTGGTCACATAGCAAGAGCAAGGGAAACCATGTGAGTAGCCAGCATACTGCACTGGGATCCATGCAAAGCCAAGAGACCAATAGGAAAGTTCCTAAGATAGACTCCAATGAAGGCTTGACAGGTGGATAAGAGTCACATAATGTGAAAGCATGGGAGACTCATGATCTGCAACATTCAAGTGAGTACCCAAATCAATGAGATAATAGATTCACTAAAATGATTAGTGACATTCAAATTCCTGCTTAGTCAGGAAGATATGGTATGCCAAGACTATAGAATCCAAGCCACCTGGGTGAGGTTCTAGCATCTGTGGTGACCTTTAATACATACAATTTACATATATTATCTCATTTGATCCTCAACCCTAGAACATTTTATACATGAGGAAATTGAGACAAACAGAGGTTAAATGATTCTCCTAGGGTCATATAGCTAATAAGTATCTGAGCCTGAATTTGAATTCAAATCTTCATGACCCTACGCCAAACATGCTATTCACTGTACTATCTAGTTGACTCACAGTCATCTTCATATAGAGGTGGCAAAGTAGTGGATGGTAGGTCAGCTTTGAAAGCCATCTGTTTGTAGCACTAAATTCTCTGTTGAAAGAAACCATCTCTAAATACACACACACACACACACACACGTACATAGTATGATCTGGCTAATATTTCAGGTCAGGGGACCCTTAACTGTAGAATCCTACTCAAGAGCAACAAGTATCTAACTATGGCTCAGGGATTATACTGTGTAGGAGTGCAGGTTTCAAATCTGACATCCTTTAAAACAGAATTTAAATGAGGGCCTTCAGTGAAAGAATTCTGGTCAGCTCTTTTACTATACATCTTTGACGAGAAGATATTATCAACACACCAGGCATGTACTGTGGATCACATCTAGAGGAGTTTCAATTAGGTGTTAGTAGTCTAATATTTCCTAATCTACCTTTGGTAATTTTCCCTATTCTTCTGCAAGATCAATATTGAAGGACCTGGTGTCCACAGAGGTCAGCAGGCAAAGAATATATGAAACAAAATTGTATATAGTGCATATTCCAAATATTCCAGTAAAAGATCCTGGATGAAAAACCTTTCTCTTCCAGAGTAAATAATGTGGGGTACTGACTAGAAAAGAGTCTGATTAAAAAATGACCATGTGCAAAAAAAATGTGGTCAGAAAAGATGAACTTGTTGATCATTACCTGAGTATTGACATAGGTTCAGAGAGCTGCTCTCTGCTCCTAGGCTAGTGTGGTGATTGCATTTTACAATATACATTATCCTTTTTATTTTCTGTGATGGCATTTAATTAATATCCACATGCTCTGTGTAATGGGAGAAGGTGAAAATTCAGGCTTATCTACTGAAAACAGTGCTCTCACCTACCCTTGGAAACAAGGAAGATAGAGACTCTAGAAAGGAATTTGCCTAGCAAATGTTTTCCTGTGGATAAACAGCATAGTGTTGTGGGAAAAGCCCTGGATTTAGAATCAGAGAAATTGGGTTGGATTTTTCCTCTTGACATTTCCTAGCTGTGATGACCACCTTCAATACTTGAAGAGTTGATAAATGGAAGTGGCAGTGCATTTTTACCACTTGGTCCCAAGGACGAGAACCAGAAGCAATGGGTGGAAGTTGTGAAGCAGGAAATTTAGGTTCTATGTGAAAGAAAAGTTCACAATGATTAGTACTATCCAAAAGTGGAATGTGCTACCTTGGGAGGTACTTAATTCCTTCCCCATCAAGAGTACCAAAGAAAAAGTTGGGTGTTCATTTCCTGTATATATTGTAAAAGTTTGGACTAGATGGACCTTCTGAGGTTCCTCCCAGAAATTTGGTGAGCCTGGGCAAGTCACCAAAGCATCTTTTTGGCTCAGTTTCCTCATCTGGAAAATGGGGAGAATAGTACCTCCCTACTTACCTCAATGGATAGACTGCATCGATGAATAATGATATTTAAAGATGACATACTTGATATAATAGGTTTTCTGAACTTAAAAAAATATTCTTTGTCCTAAAGGATAGCTCTCAAGAAGGGGCTTAGGAGAAAGATTTATTGGGGAAATGAAAGTGATAAAAACCTCAAAACATTTCTATGAGAGAAAAAAAAAAGATGACATTTTTGACATAGTGATGACTACCTAAACAGTTACCTGGTGGGCTGGGTTTATGTCATTAAAGTGTTACAATTTCTAGAGGGTAAGAATATTATCAGGTCCAAGTTTAGGAATTAGTACTATTAGTTTTAATTAAAACCAAAAGACATTTAGCAGGAAACTTTTGTGAACAACATGGCACAGGTGTTGAGGTAACAGAGATGAAAATATAAAAATTCTTGCTCTCAAGAACCTTAAGTTCTATTGAGAAAGAGAGAGAGAGAGACAAAGAGAGAGACAGAGAGACAGAGAGAGAGAGAGAGAGACAGAGAGACAGAGACAGAGAGAGAGAGAGAGAGAGACAGAGACAGAGAGACAGAGACAGAAAGAGAGAGAGAGAGGGAGAGAGAGAGAGAGAGAGAAGAGTAGAGTAGAGTAGAGTTTAGGTGGAAGGGAGAGGATATATATTATTCACAGATAAGTTATTGGGAAAGAATTTAAGGAAAGTGAGAGTACTGACAAGTTGGGGAGGGGGTTCAACTTAAGAAAAGTCTTATAGAAGTTGCCGTGTTGGAGAGCCAAATCTTCAATGAAGTTCAGTACTGTATACTAAAAGGACAAAGTGAGGAGGGAGTGCATTCCAGACCCGCAAAGACACCAAGGTAGAAGATGAAACACTAAGTTCTAAAATGTATTAGGAGGATGGTTTGACCCAAATGTGCAATACATAAAGGGGAGTAATATGAAATAAATCTAGAAAGATAAGTGGAAGTCAGATGGTAGAGGACTTTAAATGCCAGGCTGTTGCAAGAGCAAAACATTGAAGGCTTTTGAGCAGGCAAGTGAGCGGTGTCTTATGAATATTAATTTGGGAGCTATGTGGAGGATATATTAGGGAAGGGAGAGCCTGAAAGCCAGGCAGCTAATTGCAGTAATTCATGCCAGGAGGGATGAGATGCTGAACTATGGTATTGGCTAAATGAATACAGAGAAGAAATGTTGTTGTTGTTGTTGAGTCATTTTCAGCCATGTCCAATCCTTCATGACCCCATCTGGGGTTTTCTTGGCAAAGGCACTGAAGTAGTTTGCCATTTTCTTCCCCAGTTCATTTCACAAGTGAGGAAAGTGAGGCAAACAGGCTTGCATGACTTGATCAGGGTCACGCAGCTAGTAAGTGTCTGAGTTAGATTTTAATACAGAAAGAGAGTTTTCCTGACTAGGTCCAGCAATCTAGCCACTGCACCATCAGCCTCCTCAAACAGAGGAGAAAGGGCAATGGAAAGAACATGTCTTTTCTTCCCTACTTTCTCAAAACTCTGCTTTTCTTTCCCCAAAAGGATCATAAAGTAAGAGGAGATAATGACTACTCTTTGTAAGAATAAGATCTCAGTAACTCTTAAAGACCATTTATTACAGGAGTATTTATCTTTTTATATGTAAGAGGAAGAACCACCTTTGTGTTCCGTACTTCTTTGGGAGCCTGGTGAAGCATATATATGCCTCTTCTCAAGATGTTTTTAAACACAGAAAATGTGTCAGGTTTACAAAGGAAATAAATTATATTAAAATAAAATTAGAAAAAATTTTTAAAAATAGTTTAAAAACTCCAAGTAAAAATACTGTCATAAAATGGATTGTATTCTGCATTGAGGAAAACAGCACCATCATAAATAACATTGATCCCTGAAGCATTAAATTAGTCTCAGTAGTGGACTTAATAGGTCTAAGGGTATATATGATGAGCTTTGTGTTGTAGCACAAAGTAAACTTTTTGAGGGAAGGAATTATTTTATTGATGCTGTTAGGGTTTTTTTTTCCTTGTAATTTACAAAGCCTAAAACAGTGTGTTGCACATAGTAAGCTCTTAATAAACCCAGGTTGAATGACATTGAATTCTGGGATACTTTTCTCCTTGTCAGTGCAGCCCCTTAACAGAGGTGTTCACATGATCCTATTTCTGTCAGAAAATTGATGCCACCTTTGAGCAATTGAGTAATCATCCTTTTGATGTGCACTATCTAGGAACATCTCTCATCTTCAGGTCAGAATAACATAAGGGAAGCCATATGTTCCCAAGACAGTGATGTGTTACATGTAGGGTTTTGTCTTTGGCTGCTGAGTAGTTTTTTTTTTTAACTAAAAATTCAGTTTATTTGCCTTTTAATGACAGAGTACACAAGAAGCCAAGTGTTTCACATCAGAGATTTCGTTCCTGTTCCCTTGAAATGTTCATTCCTTTGGCTGAGGACAAAACCTGAAGAAAGCCAAGCAAACCACACATGACTAAAAAAGTACAAGAAAGAAAAACATCACCCTAATAAGGACTAATATGACTTACAGTTATTTGCAACAATATCAACCACAAGTTGAGTTTTCTAAAACTACATTGTTTCTGGCTATTACAACTGCTTTGGTCGTCTCTTTCCTCATGGCTTTTAGTCATCTCTTCCATGCAGACACAGGAGGGCCTTCTGGTAGTCGGTCTCCTTTTGTGTCTTGCTGGATGAAGCAATATAGAGAGTTTTCCATACTTCCTCTTCAATTCAGCCCTAATTTTCAACACGTCCATCTCACTGTGGGAGAGTATGATCCTGATCAGCACCTTGTTGTGGGTCCCCTTGTCCTTCATGGAATCACAAAGTCAAACAGCTTGTTCTGGATGCACTAGACTAGGTTGAGGAGGGCATTTTTGAAGTGTCCTTTGACCTCTTTCTTAATACTCTCCAGCATGTAATAGGAGCTATAGCTCTTGTAACTTTTGAATACTTTCTGGAGGTGGCACACACTCCTCTTGGTCATAATACTGATTCATTTAGAGGCATCAGTTCCCTTCCTCTTGACTTCTGCATCAAAGAGTTCCTGAACATCTTGGTCAATTAATTCATAATCAATCACAGAGTCATCCTCTGCCTGTTTGCGCTTTACTAGGGCAACCGTCAATTTGTGGAAGTCTCCAGATGTGTCTGGAACAATGACTTTCTCCGACTCTGTCTCATACATTTCTCTGTGGACTTTCTTGATTTCATAGAGCTCCTCATGTGTCCGTGAGCAAATAATCTCAATGAGGGAGTCTTCATTAGTGCCCAGGCCCTTTGTGGAGACTTTCAGCTCGAAAGCATCATACTGAGCAGGCGTCTTCAAAAGACCCAAAGCCCAAAAATCACTGTCTCCAGGTGGCCAAATAAGATACATTTCAGTGCTGAACAATTCCTTTTTGGTTCTTCTCTGATAAGCAAAGGCAATGACCTGCCTCTGTCCATTGCTGCAATTTGTCAGAATGTTGATGATGGTGACTTTATCCACCCCTTTGGTCTTGGTGGCTACTTCAATGTTTATAGCATCCCTCTTGGCATCAGAGTTGTTACAGTCTTGACAGAGTCATATGCACTTGCAAGTGTTGAATGGTCACCTTCCAAATTCGGCTTGTACAAAATTTCATGAATTGTGGACATCTTGAAAGAGGCTGTGCCAAGTGCTGGGAGAGCAAGGAGCTAGTTAGGCTCCAGACAGAACTGAGGACTGCTTGGGTGGGCTACTGAGTACCTTTCAATGGAGATAAAGCTCAGATTCTGAGAGCATTTAATAACTCTAAGACCCGTTTCCTTGTCTGTGAAATGGAAATAGAATATTTATCCTATCTACCTCCCAGCCTTTTGAGAACAATTTTATATTAAACAGCAAATCTTTTCCCTATTTCTGTCAAGTGTAACACCCTTTCTCTAGCCACCCAGTTTCAGAACCTTAGAGTGATCTTCAATTCCTCAGTCTGCCTTGCCACACAGAACTAAGCAGTTACCAGGTTTTGTCAATTTGACCTCTACAGCATCTTACATCTATCCCTTCTTTTTTCTTCTCACATGACCATCATCACCTTAGTTTAGGCCTTTATCAACTCTCACCTAGAGTATTATAATAGACTCAAAATTGTCCCTGTTTTGTGTGTCCTCTCTCCAATCTATTTACCAAGCAGTAACCAAAGTATTTTTCCTAAAGCACAGTTCTGACTATTTCATTACATTCAGTCAACTATAATAGTTCCTTATTTTCTTTCATGTCAAATATGAAGTCTTCTGTTTGGCATTTAAAGTCCTTTATAACCTGGTTTCAATTTACCTTCCCAGCCTAATTATATACTACTCTCCTTTTCACTCTCTATAATCCAGACAGACTTCTTGTTGATACATGCCACTCCATGTGTCATCTCCATTTATTTGCATGGGTTGCCCCCCATGCCTGTAAGTCTTTCTCTCCTTACTTCTGCCTCTTCACATCCCTTGTTTCTTTCAAAATTTTGCTCAAGCATTACCTTCTTCAACAAGCATTTCCTAATTCCCTCCCAGCTTCTGGTATCACTCCCTAAATAATATTATATTTGTATGTTTTGCAAATTATATATGTATATGCTGTCTCTGGAATATAAACTACTTGAGGGCAAAGATCACTGTTTCTTTTCTTTTTTTTATATGTATGATTGGTATGTAACATTTAAAGACTGATTAGTGACTGCTTGATTAACTAGATATAAGCCATCATAACACTGATAAATACTATATGGATCACTATGTGCCTCTGAGAACTTTAAGGAAAGGATGGGTATGGTAAAATAAAATAGGCAATAACAGTCTTCAGTAATTCTTACTGCGGGTAGTTTTGACTAAGTAACAGAAAGATGATCTTGGAATCAGGGAGAAAATCCAACTCCAGAGGATGTTGTTAAAAGAGCAGCATGAGGTTGGAGTAGATATTAAATGGAGTTCCCTTGGGCTCCACTCTCAGCACAGATATAACTTTGTATCCTCCTAAATGGCTTGGATGAGATTAAAGAACATTTTATTAGGTTTTCAAAGGAAATCAAGTTGGCAAAGATAGATAGTAATTTTGAGAATCGAGACTGGAATACAAAATGCTCTAATGATAAGTCAGAGAGAAGTAAAAATGATCAGAGTTGGCATTTGATGCTGACCATCACATTATAGATTTAGAACCAGAGGAGACCTTTGGAAGTCATGGTATTATGTACCTTCATTTTATAGATGAAGAAACTGAGGCTCAGAGAGATGGAGTGACTTGTTTAGAGTTATCCAGTTGTTAAACATCTGGGGTGGAACTCTAGCCCAAGTTTTCCTCTAAGTCCAACCCAGTCCCTTCCTTGTAGCTAATAATAATAATGATGATAGCAAAAGCGTCTAATATAGTGACCTCGTCTAACAGTTTCTACAATATTCTGTCTATTCCTTGACCACAGTTGATCATTATTCAAAGTTTGTCCTACTATTAGTTTTCTTTTCAGTTCCATTATTATGGTAATATTTATTATTCCTTTTGCTTCATTTGTCATTAGTTCATACAAATCTTCTGATGTTTCTTTGAATTCCTTATCTTTGTCATTTCTTACTGCACAATAATCTTCTATTATATTCATATGTTATTGTTTCTTTAACTATTTTCCCAATTAATGAACACTCACTTTTTTCCAGTTCTTTGTTGCCATAGGAAAAGTGTCATAATGAATATTTTGATAATCTGGTCTTTTTTTTCTTTGACTACTTTGGAGTAAATGGGATGATGGGGTTAAAGATGGTATATAATGAGTTAGTGACATTTCCTTGCATAATTCCAAATTGTTTTGTAGACTGATTAGACCCAATCACAGTTGCATTAAGTTATTTATATTTATTTAGGGCATAGACTTTTCAGGAATCAAGAGTAAAACGTAACTGTACTGCAACCTGCCATGATCATCCACAGTATACACTTATACTTTTATCACCAATTACATGTTTCTTTGTGGATAAATAGGCCAAACTCTGTTGATAATCTCTTCTAGGAGACTGCACATTCCTGAGGCTTAATGCAATCATCAAAGTGTCACATGAAATTAGGAGAATATGGAGGACCTTGATTTTTTAGAGTATCAACTCATTTATGAAATGGGAATAATAATAACTGCTTCTTTTATAGGGTTCTTGTGAAGCTCAGAAGAGATAATTCATGTATGAAAGAATGTTTTAAAAATGTTAAGTTCTTTAGAAAGCCAGGTACTACTTGTAATTTGTAATTTCACTTTTGTAGTTTCTCTAGAATATGCCCCCTTCTTTTCACTGACATTGCCACCACTTTAGTGCAGGTCTTTATTACTTCACATCTGGACTACTGCAATTGCCTGCTTGTGGGTCTACCTGCCACAAGTCTCTCTCCACTCCAATCAGCAATCAAAATGATTTTCCTAAAGTACAGAACTGACCATGTTACCCCCTGCTTCATGAAATCCAGTGCTTCCTCAAATACAAAATCCTATTTGACATTCAAAATCCTTTATAACCCAGCTCTCTTTTGCCACCCTACCACCCTGACTTTCTCAATCTTCTCACTTCTCATATGCTCTTTCAGCCAGTCACATTGACCTCCTTGCTGCTCCTCACACAAGACATTCTATCTCTGGACTCCAGGCTTTTTTCTTGTCTGTCCCTCATTCCTAGAATATTCTCTGCTCTCATTTCTGCCTCCTAACGCCCCTGGTTCCTTTCAAGTCCCACCTAAAATCCCATATTTTACAGGAAGCCTTACGAATCCCTCTTAATTCTACTGCCTTCTCTCTGGTGATGATTTCCCACTTATGGTGTATGTAGCTAATTTGCATGTTTATCTGTTGTCTTTCCTCATTAGACTGTGACCTCCTTGAGGGTAAGGACTGTCTTTTCCCTCTTTTTGTATTCCCGGCATTTAGCACAGTGCCTTAATAGCACTTAATAAATGTTTTTTGGCTAACTAAATTAATTTGTTTATGGAATAATAACCCTTTCCTCTCCACACTTTCTCCTTCATCCCTCCTCAGTTTTTAGAATAGCAGGGAAGAAGGGATGTAAGCTTATTGTTAGTGGGGAAAAAAGATGATTCTCAAATCTTCCTATCTTGCCCTAACTTCTCTGCAGACCTCCAGTCCCACATCTCTAATTGCCTTTCAGTCATCACAAACTGTATATCCAGTAGACATCTTAAGATAAATTTATCCAAAACAGATCTCATTACCTTTCCCCCTAAACCCTACCCCCTCCTACCTTCCCTATTACTGTAGAGGGCAACACTATTCTCCAAGCTCCTCAAACTTGCAACCCAGGAATATCCTCAACTTCTCAGACTTCCTCACAATCCCCTCCCCCCGAACTCCACCCCCCTTTTCCAAGGTGTTGTCTGGACTTACTGATTTCACCACTTCAACTTCTATCCTATGTGCTCCCTCCTCTCTTCTGAAAAAAAAAAAAAAGAAAAATCAAAACAAAACCTTGGTAGTAAATGGTAGTAAACCTTGGTAGTAAAACACAGGCAAAACAAATTCACATATTGGCTATGTTCAAAAAAATATGTTTTCTTCTGCTTATTGAATCCATTCCCTTTCTGTCAGAAGGTGAATAGCAATCCTCATCATTAGTGTTCTGAAATCATGCTTGATTACTTTGTTGCTAAGACTTATTCAGTTTTTCAGAATTATTCATTTTCATAATGTTACAGTATAAATTGTTGTTCTGGTTCTGCTGATTCTACTCTGCATCGCATCATGCAACTTTCCCAGGCTTCTAAGAAACCCTATCTTTCAAAATATCTTATGGCATAGTAAAATATTCCATGATATTCATATGATACAATTTGTTAAGCCATTCCCAATTAATAAATAATCCAATAGTTTCTATTTTTTGCTCTCCAAATAAATATTATAAATATTTTTGCACATGTAGAACCTTTTCCTTTTCCTCTCTTTGGGGTATCGGTCTAGCAGTGATATTGCTAACTCAAAGGATATACACACTTTACCGGACTTAGGCTCTTTTTTTTGGTGTGGGGCATTTTTAATACTTACATATAAAATATATTATGAGGTAGGAAACATTTCTTTTGGGCCTGACTCACTTCTCCTTTCTTCTTTTTGACATTCCCCACTCTCTGTCAATACTTCTACCTCTTCTATTCCCTCTATCCCAGTACACTTTAGATTTTTACATCATTCATAATGACAATATCTTGCATTTATGTAGTACTTAAAGTTTTCAAAGAGCATTACATATATTATCTTATTTGATGCTCACAGCAACCGTGTGAGCTAAGTGCTTGAATTACCCTCTGAACCCTTGGTTCATAAAGGCAAAATGACTTACCCAGAGTAATACAGCTAAGAAAGTATATGAGGAGTTTCTCATAGTAAGTACAACACTGTATCTGCCATTCTACTCTATCTCCATTTCTTTCACTCTCAAAGAAATCATATAATAATTCATTTACATTAAAATTAGCTACTTAAAAATAATGACATTTCTGTAGCTCTTGTAAACCTCAAATCACTTTTCAAGGTTAGCACATTTGAAATTCACAATAAATTATTAATATAGATAGAAGGATTATTATTCCTTGTTTTGCAGAGAAATAACTGAGTTTTCAATGATAAGCATAAGGTCAAATAGTTACTATATGATGGATCTTGAGTTCAAATACAGCTTTCCTGATCTTGAAGCCTCTTTGCATTCAAAAGAGAAAGCCTTAGAAGAAATTCTTAATATAAGGAATAAATGACTTCTGGTGAGTTTCAGGTAGCAGTGAGGGCAACTATAGAGATGGCTGATCATTTTCCACAGATCAACTATTAAATTTATGTAGAATTAGTAGTTATTTATCATTCCACACTTGTAGTATTTTTGTGGAGATAGAATAATAGGAAATCATAGGACCAGTTGTGAAATAAAGGTGACTTTCCATCAGAAGTAGGAGTGCCCTTTATGAAAGCTTAGCAAAATCATCAATATATATAATGTATATAATGGAATGAATATTTTCTGCCTCTTCCTTGTTTGCATGTGAAACAGAGAGACCATATTCATATTCGCTCTCCAGGATGGGGGCTACAGAACATGTCTCTATTTATTCTCTGCCTGGTTTTCAACATGTGGAACTTTGAGAGTCAGTTTGTGGTTATGATGACTCAGAGGTTGATACTGCACAAAAATGAAAAGTCTTCTCATTGGCGATAGAGCCTGAAGAACTGATCACTGAGGACAGGCTGAGCTGGAATTGAATATATATACAGATAGATGAATGATACAAGACTGCTTTGAGTTGTCCGGCAGGGGAGGAACAGATGACTGAATTTCTCCATCTGGTAGGCAGGTCAGCACATGGTGCCTCTGGTTTTTTGTGCATTTATATGTCCTTAAGAGTCAAGTACCCATGGCACTGTGTAAGTTTGGGAGATCCAGATGTTCCACTAACAACCAGAGTCCGCAGCAGAGATGAACGGAAGTTGAAGCAGGAATTGCTGGAGTGATAGTGGCAAAACCAAAAACGACACACACACACACCCCCGGAAAAAAACAACCCCCTCCAAAAAACCGAACAAACCAGAAAGACCTGCAGATAAATGTAGAAAAATAGAATTCTCCCAGGAAGCGAAGGTGGTAGCATACCTGAACTCTGGTATGGTAGTGATGAGTGATAGAAGACATATCTGCTCATGGATATAAAAAGTAAACTTAGAATGGTAGCAACTTCAGGATTGTCATACCTCATGAAAGAGAAAAGTATCAGCTATAGACTCTGCATAGGTAGCAATTTCTGGAGTTCAGCTTAAAGAGAAATAAGGGAAAATTTCTTTTTTTTTTTTTTCCCCTAAGAAAGGGAAAGATTCTATGAATGAAGAAAACCACTTCCAGTGAAAGAGCTGTGAATTTATCCCTTTTCCCTATGTGTAACCAAATACATATCATGCCTTCTTTTTAGATTTTTACTGCTGTTTGTATTTAACTATTACTAGGGATACTTTCCTCTCTTCACCCCCATCCCCCAACAACTTTTACTTGATAACTAGGCAAGTAACTTTTATCTGTTCAAACCCCTAGAATCCCGAGGGAGAACTTTTCAGCTACTCTGTGGGCACCCCAGCAGGTGACTGTAATTGATCATTTGGCAGAGTGAGCCCAGAGATGGTGATACTCATGAAAACATGATTTTATCTATGAATACCATCCCAATTTTCTGATTATCTTACCCTTATTCGTTCAAGAATTGGAACCACTTTTTGGGACTTTGCTCTGTCTTTATGAATGATCTAGTAAGGTTCACAATAATTAGAATTATTCAAAACTGGAATAGCCTGTCTCAGAAGCATTGAGTTTCTTGTCACTACAGTTTGTCAGTGCTGAGGTTGTATGGTCAGGAATGTAATAAAGAGTATTCTTCCTAAGGTACAGCTTAGACTAGATGATCTCTGAAATTCCTTTCAAATCTAAGATGATTTGATTCTGTGCCAGTCATTCATGTATTCAACAAATTTTTCTCCTTTGAAAATACATTTTTACCAGCTGATTTCCCTCTAAAATCCCTACACTGTGAGGATAGAAATAGGGCCATTATTTTGTACATAAGGATCACAGCAGGTCACATATTGACTTAGGGGGGAAAAAACACATAATAAACATTATCTGTGTTCTATTGTGATTTTATTTATTTTGTTAAATATTTCCCAATTACTTTTTAATCTGTTTCTTGCCTACTTAGGAGGGTTGCAAGTCATATGAGGTCCAAGAATGTTTGACACCTCTGTTCTCTGGGAAGCCTTTCCAAGTGTGTGAGATGAAAGAGTTTGGAGTCTGAATCTGAGGTCAGAAAAGGTCTTTATTCTTTCTCATGAGAAAGGACTCTGTACCTGCCGCCCATATGGCATCTGCCGCGTAGAGAGCAACAGGTAGAAGCCAGTCCATGTTTATATAATCTTCTAATGCAGAAACCCAACCCCCCAACTGGCCTTCACTCTTATCACTAGGGAGGCTGACCCACAACCTAAACCGGGGAATCTATCTCTGAGACAAAGGACCTGGAAACATGTGGGTGTCCAGTGAAAGGCCAGGGTTCCTTATTTGGCATATCTTGTGCTGAGGTGGCACTGGGGAGGGTCTCCATTGCTCTAAGCCCCAGATTGCTGGAAGGTCAGGTGACCTCTAAATGTAGGCCTACTGAATATTGAAGCCATTCTAGATTTGATTTTTCAGAATGGGGAACCTTCACTGCAAATTATCCCTCCCACCAGCGCCTCTTAATTCTAGGGCCCCGCCTCTTTTAATTATTTCCTGTTTATCTTGTGTATAGTTTGTATGTATATTTTTATTTACTTGTCTCTAGTTTCCTAAAAGGAAAATGATTTTCTCATTCATTATTTAAAGAGAATAATGAAAAATAGCATGTTTATAAGGTTTTAAAATTTTTAAGTAATATATTAAATTACTGAACATTGAGCAATGGACTCACACCCTCCAGTCCTAAGATCACTGAGTATGTTTCAGCTCCTTCATTGGTCTGTAGTATCCATATAGCCCTGGTTCTATTTCTACTTAGCTATATAACCTTGGACTACTCACCTAACATCTACATGGATTCTTTTTCTTCTTCTATATAATGAAGTTGGACCAGATAGTCTTTGTGTGCTAATAATATTCACTTCTAAACTAGTATCTAAAAAGCTTCCTTCAACATTATGATATTATGTCCTTTGGAGGCTGTCTCCAGTTGTCATTATCTATATCTTGACACTGGATGCAGATGACTCCTAAAGAAAAAGTAAAACTGGTGACTTTGCTCAGCCACCCCTCACTCAAATCCAATTCATTTGCAAGTCACAGCATCATCTGCCTGATGTCATGGTCCTCTTCCAGAACAAAGGACAAACAACAACAAGAAAAACAACATAATGTCCTCTACTAAAAGTCAAAAAGGATTTATCTTGCCTCTGGAAGAGAGGCTCTGAATCCTCCTGTCCTCAGCAGTTCAGGCATTTCTCAGTGACTGAGAAAGAAAGAGAAGAAAGAAAGAAAGAAAGAAAGAAAGAAAGAAAGAAAGAAAGAAAGAAAGAAAGAAAGAAAAGAAAGAAAGAAAGAAAAGAAAGAAAGAAGAGAAATTAAAACATTTATATAGCACTGCCAGATTACAAAGTACTTTCACATCAGATCAGAATTTCAGGGCTGATTGATTCTTGTATTTTTCTCTTTCTGGGCCACAGAAAGACGGGTATAATACAATACTAACAACTTTTATAGAGAAGTTAGACTCAAACCATTTTTTTAAAGAAAAGAGTTCAGGGTATTGTACATGAGGAGGGACCTTCCACATAGCAAATCTAGATTAGAGGCTGAGCTAATGGGGTCAGACCATTATCTCTCTTCCCTTCCTCAAGAGAAGCTATTTTATCCTCTGCTTTCCATTTATCATTTCTAGTTATGAGTGAGCAATGACAAAATGACCTTGTGACTGAAAAGAATAGAAAGCCATATTTGTCAAAAGTGTTGGGAGTCTGACTTCTTCATGAAGTGGTAAAGATAATTGTATTCCTCTAATGCAGTCACCTACATGTCAAGGAGATATGTCTCCCTCTTTCCTCTTTCAGGTTGTTAGGGAACCAAATGAATGAAAACAGAAAACCTTCTGGGAATAATTTTTGGGACAATTCCTTGGAAAATATATATAAGATAACAGATAAACTGGGCCATGCTAATTAGGCTAACCTCAGCTTGAAGTAGACTTCCCTGCCAAGACTGGAAGAAGCTTTGTCACTAGCAGTTTTCTCTATTTAGAGTTTGTTCTGGGAAAGAGCACCCAGTAGTAAACACAGTAATTAACAACTTCTTTAGTTTAAACTGAGACCCACTCTCTTTTCTCTGCCTGATGTGAGGATCCAAAATTACTTGAAGTGGTAATAATTGTTGGGTAATAAAGTTGATGATTTATGACTGATAGGTTAATTGCTGTTCCATCAGTGGGTGGTTGGTTACATTGCTCGTTTTGAAGTGCAAATGATGCTTCAGTTCAAAGTCTCCAGACTGTTATGGTTAGCCTTTTCACCAGGCAGGGAGAATTATATTTGACCTATAGTGTAGTGGAAATTACATTTGTTTTGAAGTCAGAAGGCATAGTTACTAATCCTGGCTTAGATATTTACTACTTGGGTGATGTAAGGCAAATCATAACTTCTCATAAACTCCTCAACTACAAAATTAGGGAGGTATAAAAAAAGATCTCTAAGTTTGCTTTCAGATTATCCAGATGCTCTTGTGAAGGTTCAAGATAGGTCCTAGGCTTGTCTCAAAAATCCACAGATTCACACCATCTCCAAACCAATCAAAGGCATTTATTGAGAATTATGCCTCTCAGAAAGTAGTCTGGGCTCCAAGAAGGAACTGGCCCTTTGGCAGAGCAAGATGGGGATTTTTATAGAGTGAATAAAGCTGATTATAGAACAGAATATGAATATGCATTGCAGAATATATGATTATTAAAATAGAAGAGGAGTTAACTAAAATGAGGAGAGGTCCTTACCTTGGAAGAATTGCACATGCAGTTACCCAGAAGGCATACAGAAAAGCTCACTGGGGGGATATTTATGCATGATAATGACATTATAATAAGTCTTTCTACATCCTTAGGACAATTCTTTTTTTATTACTGTGCAGGCATCTACTTAAGCTGTGATTTAGTGATCAAACATCCTGGTCTATGTCCTATTAGTGCTGCTTTCTGATTGGCTGGCTATCATGGTCTTGTCTCAGACAAAATGGATGGTTATTTATTGTGGTCCTATCTGAGGCTAAATGGATGATGAGTTTGAGAACATGGGCATGCCTGCTATTCTAATTAGGCAGTGAGGCATGTGAGGAAGTTGGGATATTGAGTCTAGGGGCAGTGGCTAATGAGGGGCAGTGGCCAGGGAATAACGATAGAGTTTTAGGCATTAATTTTTATGAATGGTATTATAGTTCTATCTCAGAAGGATATGCTTTTCTCCTTTTGTGCTCCCCATTCACTACCTACCTCCAGTTATAAATCTCCCTGAGGGCTGCCTGGGAGGCTGGAAGGCTGAGATTTCTTCTGGGTCCTAGGGACAGCCTAATTGCCAGAGGACTGGGGAGGCATGACCAGGATGCCAAGACTTTGTTTGTTTGTGGCTTGCTTCATCCTTGAGTTCCCAGGAACAGAAGCTGTGAAGGTTTTGAGATGTGCTGGATTCTGTGAACTTCAGTGTGTATCAGGAACTGCCCTGAGGATTGGACAAGGACCTGGAAGCAGTCTGCCTCTGAGTCCAGGTGACTGTTTGGTGGATTCAGGTAGGAGCTGGGACCATGGAAGGGGATCCAGGGAATCTGAAAGACCACCCTGAGTCAAGATGAAGAAAAGGCCTTTCCTCAGATATAGAATGCCTGATAGAAATTGAAGTTTACTAGACACCAAGGGGTGGAGGGTTTGTGCATTTTCTAATGATTGTATTTAGTGACTAGCAATACTTAGCAATTGATTGCTAAATAAGTGACTGATTAAGCTAGCCTAGTTGCCCCATGAGTGGAAGACTGACTTGTATTCTGAGATGACTGAATGACTAAGTAAGGAGGCAAACCTCCTTAGGGATACCAGATGATTGTTCTTTTGTTTTTTGTTCTAAATACTGTGACCACTTTGGTGAAAACTATGTGGCCATTTTAATGATAAGTTATTGTGAACACTGTATTGTGATTTGTTGCGAATGCTTTCCTTTGATTTGTTTTTGAATAAATAGAGTGTTCATTATACTGTGTAATCAGAACCTTAAAAGCTGTTCACAGTATCATTCTTTTGGGAAGCTGCACGTGCATGGCATTACATTAAGGAAAGGCAGAATACCTTCTCCTGGAAGCAAGTCCATGTAATTTTCTTAATGGATGCCTTCATTTTAGGTGATCTAGGCATGCTCCAAGACTGGTTACTATAGTGCCAGTGTGATATTCACAGTGCCTACAGTGGCTATGAATATGCCAGCATAATTCCAAGTTGCAGAACAGACTCTCCACATGGAAGACCAAAACATTTATTAAAACATCAGAAAACTGAGCCCCAACCCAGAAAGTAAAATCCATCACAGCAATAAAGAAATCTATACACATTAACCTTGCGGGAGACACCACCATCCACAAGCCTTTCCCCTGCTAGGGCCTTTCCACAAACAAGCACTCACAGCTTGTTGCCTACTTTTCTCTCTCCCTCAGATCTAACTACTCTCACCAAAGTCCTAAGGGCTCTGCCCCATCCTTTCTGCTCCACCCATTCAGCATACTCCTCCCACTACAGACTCATGTGACTCAGTCTTCCATGTGACTCAAGCAGGTCACATGGGCCTATTAATGGATGGGAAAGATCTTACCATTAAGAAAAAATATATTAACAATATAGTTATACAACTATATCCCTTTTAAAATGGAGATTTGTAAATGGAGGTAAGTAGTAAATGGGGAGCACAAAAGGAGAGAAGCATATCCTTTTGAGATAGAACTATAGTACTAGTCATAAAAATGAATGCCTAAAACTCTATCGTTATTCCTTGACTTAAAAAAGAGAGAGAATATATATTTATAAATTAGATAGATATATTCATAGTGATGAAATCCTGGATACTGCCCCTAGGTAGCCACTGCCCCCAGACTCAATATCCCAACTTCCTCATATGCCTCACTGCCTAATTAGAATAGCAGGTGTGCCCATGTTCTGCCAGGTCAAGATGAAGAAAGGATCTCTCCTTGGGTATTGAATGCTGTGATGAAATTGAAGTTTACTAGAGACCAAGGGGTGAAGGGTTTGAGTTTTTTCTAATGATTGTACTTAGTGATTAATGATACTTAGTAATTGTGAATCTGAATAAGTGACTCATTACATTAACCAACCTAGCTGCTCCATGAGTGGAAGACTGACTTGTATTTTGAGATGAATGAATGATTAAGTAAGGAGGCAAACCTCCTTAGGGATAACAGATGATTGTTCTTTTGTTCTTTGTTCTAAATACTGTGACCACTTTGGTGAAAACTATGTGGCCATTTTAATGATAAGCTGTTGTGAACACTATATTGTGATTTTCTGTGATAAGATATAAAGTTGTGAATACTGTATCTTGATTTGTTGTGAATGTTTTCCTTTGATTTGTTTTTGAATAAATAGAGTGTTCACTATACTGTGTAGTCAGAACCTTAAAAGCTGTTCACAGTAGCATTCTTTTGGAAAGCTGCTCATGCATGGCATTACACCTACCATTTTTTATTCCTGTCCTTCCTTTCCTTCTGCACTTCCCTCATCCACCCCATTTTAGGCATTATAACCCTGAGAATGGGACATGGAATTTTGTTTGTCCTTTTCAGTTATAAGTAAAGGCCTGCCTTGGGCCTGGGGCCATGGTGACCTTAGGGCAAGGATTTCAGGCCAGGTGTTGCTGCCAACCCAATAGGAGGCTCTGAAAAGCTAATAGGGGTTTGGGTTTGGAACTTTGTAAGACTAATGCTATTTAGGAATTGAATGAAATTGTTAAATGAATGCCTCTCCCTCTCCAGAGATTGAGGTGATACAAAGTGATTATGTCCCCAAAGTGTTAGAGGGGGGTGTTGTTTATGAAGTAGTAGAAGTTCTTATCTCCCCCCTTCCTGATTTTCCCTCTGAGAGCAAAGTTGGTAGAAAAGGGCAACATAATCCTTTAAGAAGCTAAAATTTCAGTGTTCATTCAACCAATAAGGAATCATATAGCCAATGTTTTCTGTCAATTGCAAATAGACATGTACAAATATGTATAGGGTAAGTAGAAAATGATTTTAGAGGAAATGCATGAACAGGGGCAGGGGAAGAACTTCCTGTAGAAGGTTAGCTTTAAATTGAATGTTGAAGAAGTCAAGAAACAGAAGTGAGAAATGAGAGCATTCCAGGCATGGAAAATAGTTGGTAAAAAAGCATATGGTTGGGCACTTTTCCTTCCCTGACTATTTTCATAAAATAATTGTTCAGTGACGATTTCATCGATGTGTAGTATGTCTGGTCCAAGAGCTTTTTCTGATTGTTTTTAGGTATCTTTCCTCTTTTCTCATAAAGCATATTGCATGCTGAGGTTTTAGCATCCAAATATGATGGTTGTGTTGTTACTGATTATATTAGACTGTTACAGAAAGGCTGACAAATCTGTAGAATTATACATTTATTTGTTTTCCACTTGCCATTTTCCTAGGAACGGTCTTAGAATATAGTAAGGCCAAGTTTTCTAGAGCCTTTTTTTTTTCTTTTTTCACTGCTTTTCAGGCAACATTGTTTATAATCAACTACCCTTCCGCAGAGTAGTTTACAAAAGAGTTCACATTCTAAACCAATAAACCAATGTTTTCCTAGGCTGCCACGCATTTTCATTTGACAAAGTAGCAATTGTTTGTTGTCTAAGTTTATACTAGAAAACATGCTTCTTGAGGGCAGAGATTCTTCACTCTTGTGTTTGATTCTCACAAAGTAAGTGTTTAATAAATGCTTGTTCTTTGATTAGATTTCTAGGCTCTTTTTTACTTCCTCATTGGAATAACTTACTACTATTGCTTAATTTTTGTAGGTAGTATTTATAATTGTGGTAAATTTCTTTTAATTTTTCCAGTTTGCTTTCTTGTTTTTATTTTGATACCTTGTTTGAAAAATTCACACTGAAACTATGACATTTGTATGTACTATTGTCTCTCCTTTAGTTTGATGGCAGTGGTGATTTTCACACAAAAACACCCTAATTTGCATAGTAACAACATATCAAAGACCAATCACCATCTATTTAACATGTTATAATAACATCTAATAAAGTATTTTACATTTTATAAAATACTGTTTCACAACAACACTATGAGAAAGATGGTAGCATTACGCCTATTTTCACAGATGATAAAACTAAGACAAAGATGTTAAGTGACTTGTCTAGGGTAACAGTTAACAAGTTTCAGAACTGGGTCTCAAATCCAATTTATCTATCACTAAGTCAGATGCTAAACTTATTCCCATTGCAAAGAACAGCTCTGGAAGTCTTAAATAGTCTTTCTAAGCAAGTGGAGTCATTTTCTTAACTCTTTAGGTTTACTTAAAGAAAATGTCAACAAGATGCTCCCTATTTCAATGACTATTCTAGGACATTCACAAATATTTTCTCCTATGTCCTTAGTTTAGACAATAGCTAAAGTCTATTACTTTACTTTCCGACTTTGATTTATTAACTAAACCCTCACACATATTATTTTGGATAAATATTTCAGGATGATGCAAGAATTGCTTAATGATATGCCAAAAAATTTTTAAAATAGAGGATGTTCTAGAAATGTTGTTATCATTCAGTTCAGAACCACTTATTTAAAAAAGAACATATACAAATGTTTTTATGACTGATACAATACTTATCCTAGGTATATATTCCACACTAAATGAAGTGTATATATTTTGTTGAATATGCACCATGCCAATTATTATGTCTGTAATATAGGTAGCAAATATGATACATTAGAGCATAATGCTTGCTAGAATGTGCAATGTTAGACTAAATGCACTGATTAGAGTGCATCTTCAATGCATTTCTTTTTGTGTGTTAACTGTTGGTAATAGACAAATAATCACTTCTATAACAGTAGATTTATGAGGAGTTTCCTTGGCCTTATCTCTGTGGAAGCCCTTTCGAGGAGAATTCACCTCTGTGAACTCACTGTTCATGATGTTGTTAGGTATATTTTAACTCTTCCCACTTCCTTTTATGGAAATCTTTTTGTTCATTTCTCTGAAACTGGAGGGACATTTTTTTCCTTTTTATTCAGATCATTTAGTTCAAAGATGAAACAAGTTCATCCTGAGTTTCTTCTTCCCAGTCTAAGAAAAATGTCGTATGAAATGTTATCACTTGGTATTGGAAGTTTCAAATTATTGAGCTCTTCTCTGTTCCCCCTTAGGAGAAATACCTATATAGAACATAGGAACTACAACATGCCCTGTTTCAATTTTACTTAAAGCTCTTTGGAAATATAATTTCAAGAAATCTCATAAACTTAAAAACAGGTAAATTTGGCCTGTGATTGAAAATATGGTGTTATTCAATTGCTATAATTTTGCATATATAATTACTGCTAGACCAATGCTATATATAAGTAAAATGAGACCAAATAACTGAGAAAAATGTTCTTGAGGGGTGGAGCCAAGATGGCAGCGTAGGAGGAGCAAGATATCGCAGTTCCCACATAGCCACCTCAAAATACTTATAAAATTTGACTTTAAACAATTTCTAGAGCTCTAAAACACACACAGATATACCTTCCGCTGAAGGCAGCTCGGCTGGGAGGGACCATCTCAGTGGCTGGGAGCCGAATCCAGCCCAGCCTGAAATGGTGCCTTGGCCCTGGGGGTGGCCTGATGAGCTGAGCTGCAGCTGAAGCAACAGAAGAGCGGATCTGCTGCAGCCATGGCAGTTTCCAGAAATATCAAGCTATAAAGAAAAAAAAAAGGACTAAGTGAAAGGTCAGTGGAACTCTCAGGGGAAAAAAGTGAGTCCAGCCAAACTGCCCTCAGGGCAAGGAAGCGGCAGAAGCAGAGGTCCTGCACCCACCTCCACATTGCTGCTTTGGAGCTCCTGGCCTGCAGACTGGAAGGGGGCCAAGTGATCGTTCAGAGGCCAAGTGCTCTCATGTTGAGAGGCCTGGATACAGATCGTGGTCTTGGGTGGTGGTCCTGGGGTCCATTTTCAGTGAGCCAGAGCTGGGGAGGGCCCCAGCAATTTGGGGCAGAGCTTTCCCCTCTGGAAGCAGAGTTCTACAGAGCTAAAAAAATCACTGACTGGCAAACCATGAATAAGCACAGGAAACAAAGTAAGAACAGCAACCAAACTCTAAATTACTTCTTTGTAGAAAAGAAGGATCAAAGCAGGGAATGGGAGGAAGACAACACAGTCAGATCTCCCGCACCAAATGCTTCCAAGAAGCATGAAGATTGCCTAAAAGCTATAGATCAGCTTAAGAGAGATTTTGAAAACCAAATGAGAGAAGTGGAAGAAAAATTGGGAAGAGAAATAAGAATGATGCAAGAAAATCATGAAAAGAGAGTCAGCAACCTGACTGAAGAAATTAACACCTTAAAAAATAGATTAACTCAAATGACAAAAGAGGCCCAAAAAGCCAATGAGGAGAAGAATGCCTTAAAAAGTCAACTTTGCCAGATGGAAAAAGAATCTCAAAAGCATTCTGAAGAGAATAATTCCTTCAAAATTAGAGTGGAGCAAATGGAAGCAAATGACTTTATGAGAAATCAAGATACTATCAAACAGATCCAAAGAAATGAAAAAATAGAGGGCAATGTGAAATATCTCCTTGAAAAATGTTCTTGAAGCATACTTGTTTTCTTGAACAGATATGCCTTAAAAATATTCTTTTCTTCACTGAGAAAACTTCATAGCTTGTAGTATGTTAAGCCTGGAGAAGAAAAGACTCAGGGCATATGTGACATTTTTTTTTCAAAGACTAGAATGGCTGTCATTTGGAAGAGGGATTTGACTTAAGCAGTTTGACCCCAGTGGATGGAATGAGGTAGCAGTTACCATGAGACAATGTTAGACCTGATTCCAAGAAGAGTTTTTTTTTGACATATTAGAATTTTCCCACAGTAGAATGTGCCATTTCCATACGTGCACGAGAGGAGGATAGCTTGCACTGGAAGTATTCTTATACAGTCTGGTTGATCACTTGCCAGATGTGTCATAGTAGGGATTCTTTTTTGGATTGCTTGGGACTAGATAGCAGCTAAGGTTGCTAACTATAAAATTCTATACATCTGTGATTTTGAGTAGGGGAGAATGTCAGGTGTCAAATAGCTCCAGTAACACTTCTCTTAGTTTCTTTTACTTTAATTAAGTTCTCATTGTCATACTCAGATAATAAGTGAAAACCCTTAGAAAAGCAGGTTTTATAATTTTGGAAATGATTTGATTTTGTCATAGCTGACATTACTAGCCTCTTACTCAGTTGCTGTCTTCTCCCTCTTTCTTTTTCTTTGCATTCATAATTAAGTCCTCCAGGGATATGCCATCAACTGACACTCTCTGGGATGAATATTCTGTCACTTTGGTCTTCTTGGATTCTGGAATCTGATACTATCTCTTTGTCACATGTAGTGCAGCTAATAATATTCTTCATTTAAAGGTACCTTAATAAGTAGAGTAACAAGCTAGGCGAAATTCAGTCCTGGATATTACTCATTAACAAGGAGGCACTGGCTGCTGAGGTGGAAATTATGGCAACTCTGTGGGGAAGTGACCACTCCATTTTCAAATATGATATGGAGACATTATGTTCTGCAGAGTTCAAGCTAAGCAGAGCTACCTTGAGTATATATATTGCAAAGGATTTTGAGCACCAACATATTTTGTATTTGATCATGGAGGTAGTAGAGGTCATTGGACGCAGAGTGAATTATGTGGAACTTGAAGAACAATTTATTGTATAATATCAATGTTATAAAAATTCACAGTTTTGAGAACTTTTACTAGTTGATTAAGAATAAAATGAGCAATGTTCTAATTCTTCTATACATCATGACTAATGTGAAAATATGTGTAATAAGAATGTATATGTAGAGTATATATCAGTTTGCATGCTGTCTTGGGGAGGGGGAAGAGTAGGGGGGAATTTAAAACGTATGGAAGCGAGTGTTGAAAACTAAAAATAAATAAATTTATAAAAAAAAGAATGAAATGAGCAGAACCAAAGTAATTTTATACTTTAGTAGCTACATTGTGAAAACAAACAACTTTGAAAGTTGTAAGAATGTGACCAGTACAATGATCATTTGTGATTCCAGAAGACTAATGTTAAAGCTAACGTGTAATTCATGAGAGAGTGGCATTGGGTTGAAGTTGCAGGAAACAAACATGTTTTTGTATGTATCCATTGAGTGAATTTGTACTGTTTGACTATGCATATTTGTTATAGGAAATTTTCTTTTAATGATGGTGCATAGGGGAGAAAAAATAGATTTGTCATTTTTTTTTTTGGTAAAAGATATATTTTGTAGCAATTTTGTAGCATTTCTACTCCTGAAGTTCTTCTTTTTCCAACTTATTCATTTATTTTTAGTTTTCAACATTCATTTCCACAAGATTTTGAGTTACAAATTTTCTCCCTGTCTTTCTCCTACTCCCATCCCAAGATAGGGAGCCTACTGAACATCCCTTCCCCCAATCTGTTCTTGCATATATCCTCTCCCAGCACCCCTAACATTCTAGTAGGACAAGATGGATTTCTATACCCCAGTGCCTGTATATCTTATTTCCCAGCTGTATGTTAAAAACAATTATTTTTTAACATTTGTTTTAAAAACTTTGATTTCCAGCTTCTTTCCCTTCTTCCCTCCTTACCTATCCCCCACTGGGAAGACAAGCAATTTAACATAGGTTGTACATGTGTAGTTATAC
>CM053585.1:122709019-122736073 GCA_028646515.1 Pseudochirops corinnae | reverse complement strand
TTATCTGCCCCCATTATCACCTTCCCCCCTTACTTTTCTGTAGGGTAAGATACCCAAATGACTGTGTATGTTATTCCCTCCTTAAGCCAAATTCAATGAAAGGTTGACTCATTCTCTTTCATCTTCCTGCTCTTCCACTCCACTGTAACAGTTTTCTCTTGCCTCTTTTATATGAGATAATTTACCCTATTCTATCTCTCCCTTTCTCCTTCTCCAAATATATTCCTTTCTCACCTCTTAATTTGATTTTTTAATTATCATCCCTCCATATTCAACTTATCCTGTGCCCTCTGTCTGTGTATACATGTACACACATATACACTCACATATATATTTATACACACATACACCCTCCTATATATATATACACACACACACACATATACACATATACATATACATATGTATTCCCTTCAACTATCCTCATACTAAGAAAAGTCTCATGAGTTACAATTATAGTTTTTCCATGTACAAATACAAATAGTTCAACTTTAATAAGTTACTTATTATTTCCTTTTCCTTTTCACCTTCTCATGCTTCTCTTGCTTCTTGTATTGCAAAGTCAAATTTTCTGTTCAGCTGTGGTTTTTTCATCAAGAATGCTTGAAAGTCCTCTATTTCATTGAATGACCATATTTTCCACTGAAGCTTTATATTTAATTTTTCTGGGTAGGTGATTCTTGGTTTTAATCTCAGCTCCTTTGACCTCTGGAATATCATATTCTAAGCCCTTTGATTCCTTAATGTAGAAGTTGCTAGGTCTTGTATTATCCTGATTATGTTTCCACAATACTCAAATTGGTTCTTCTTGACTGCTTGCAGTATTTTCTCCTTGACCTGGGAACTCTGAAATTTGACTATAATATTCCTAGGAGTTTTCTTTTTGGGATCTTTTTTCAAGAGGCAATTGGTGAATTCTTTCAATTTCTATTTGGCTCTCTGGTTCTCGAATATTGGGGAAATTTTCCTTGAAAGATCATTTGTAGGCTATTTTTTTGATCATGGCTTTCAGGTAGCCCAATAATTTTTAAATTATCTCTCCTGGATCTATTTTTCAGGTTAGTGGTTTTTCCAATGAGGTGTTTCACATTGCCTTCTATTTCTTCATTTGTTTGGATCTGTTTTATAGTATCTTGATTTCTCATAAAGTCATTAGCTTTCATTTCCTCCAATCTAATTTTGAAGGAATTATTCTCTTGAGTTTTTGAAATTCTTTTTTCCATCTGGGCAATTTGGCTTTTTAAGGCATTCTTCTCCTCATTGGCTTTTTGGGCCTCTTTTGCCATTTGACTTAGTCTATTCTTTAAGGTGTTATTTTCTTGTCAGGCTGTTGACTCTGTTTTCATGATTGTCTTGCATCATTCTCATTTCTTTTCCCAATTTTTCTTCTACTTCTCTTACTTGATTTTCAAAATCCTTCTTGAGCCCTTCCATGGCCTGGGACCGATTCATATGTTTCTTGGAACCTTTTGATGTAGGAGTTTTGACTTTTTTGTCTTCTTCTGGTTCCATATTTTGATCCTCTTTGTCCCCCCAAAAAAGATTCTATGGTGTGATTTTGCTTCCTCTGCTTTCTTAACTTGCCAGCCAATTACTTGCCTTTTAAGCTCTTTGCCATGGTAGATCTCTGCTTCCAGAGTGGAGAGAGCTGTGTCCCAAATTGCTGGGGTTTTCACAAATGTTTTCAGAGCTATTAAGAGGGTGCCATCTCTATAGTCACCAAAAGCTCTGGCACATTGGTGTTCTTCACCCTGGGACCACCACCCAAGACTGCAACCCAGATCCAAGCAGGTTAAAGCAAGAGTGATTATCCTCTGAATGGTCTCTTGGTCACCCTCCAATCTGCAGGCCAGGAGCTCTGGAGGCAGCCACCTGCCACCATCTCTTGCCCCGGGGGCAGGGGCCAGTCTGCTCTCTTCTCTTCCCTATTGACCTTTTACTTTCTCTTTGGTGTTTATGGGTTGAAAAGTATGGAAAGTGCCACAGCTGCTGGTGATTCACCCTCCCAAAGTCTGTTCTGGCCAGTCTGGGTCACTAGTCAGGGCTGCCCTGAGTCTGAGCCCCTGTGGCTCACGTTGGACTGTGCTCAGCTCCCAGCCTGGTACAATAACCCCTTCTTGTTGGCCTGCTAGGCTGCCTTCAGTGGGAGATTTGTTTCTCTCTGTAACTTTGTGGGTTCTGTAGCTCTAAATTTTTAGTCATATTTAACAGGTATTGGGGGTGGTTGGAGCAGGGTTTAGCCAAGTTCCTATTTTTACTCAATCATTTTGGCTCTGCCCCCAATTTTTTTTTCCTTTTAAAGAAAGGTTTAGGGGCAGAGTCAAGATGGCAGAGTAGAAGCAGGAGAACTCTGTGAGTTCCCCCAATGACTACCTCAAAATCTATAGGACTCTAAACAAATTTTAGAACTCCAGCACCCACAAAATGACGGAGAAACAAAGCTCCCACTGAAGACAGCCCAGCAAGCTGATGGGAAGGGTTCATTCCAGTATGCTGGGAGCAGAGCCCAGTGCCATGAGGTTTTAGCCCCAGGGTGTCTAGGACAAGCTGTAGCAGGAGCATTTGAGAGAGTGGATCACTGGCAGCTGCGGCAGTTTCCAGAATTTTCAACCCATAAGAGTCAGGGACAAAGAGAAAGGTGACTGAAACTCAGCTAAATTTGGGGGAGAGAAGTGGGTCTCGCTTTCTGCCCCCATGGCAAGAAAACAGTAGAAGCAGCAGCTCTGCAGCTGCCTCCACATGGCTGCTTCAGAGCTCCTGGCCTGCAGACTGCAGGGGGGCCAAGCAATCATTCAGAGGCTAAGAGCTCTTGCCTTAACCTGCCTGGATCAGGATAGTGGTCTTGGGTGGTGATCCTGAAGTGCGTGACCAGTGAGCCAAAGCTGGTGGGGGCTGCAGAGAGCGTGGCCTCTTAATAGCTCTGGCAGCTGTGAAAATCCCAGCTTTGGGACAAAGCCCTCGCCTCTGGAAATAGAGTTCCACTGCTGCACAGAGCTTAAAAGTAAAGTAATTGAATGGCAACATGAGCAGGCAAAGTAAGCAAAGCAATCTAACTTTAGATTCCTTTTTTAGGGACAAAAAGGATCAAAGCATGGAACAGGAGGAAGACATCATAGTCAGAACTCCTGCACCAAAAGCTGCCAAGAACTGGTCACAGGCCATAGAGGAGCTTAAGACAGATTTCGAAAACCAAATAAGAGAAGTGGAGGAAAAATTGGGAAGAAAAATGATAATGATGCAAGAAAATCATGGAAAGAGAGTCAACAACCTGATTGAAGAAAATAATACCTTAAAAAATAGATTAACTCAAATGGCAAAAGAGGCCCAAAAAGCCAATGAGAAGAAGACTGCCTTAAAAAGCTGAATTGCCCAGATGAAAAAGGGATTTCAAAAATTAACAGAAGAGAATAATTCCCTCAAAATCGTATTGGAGCAAATGGAAGCAAATGACTTTATGAGAAATCAAGATACTATTAAACAGATACAAACAAATGAAAAAATCATGAAACAAGAGTCAGTAGCATGGGAAAAACAATACAAAAATTTACTGAGGAAAATAACTCTTTAAAAAATAAAACTGGCCAAATGGAAGAAGGAAATATAAAAGTGCACTAAAGAAAATAATGCTGTAAAAACTTGAATCAAGCAAGTGGAAGCTAATGAACTATGATCCAACTATATGATCCAACAATTCTGGAGAACAATTTGGAATTATGTCCGAGGGGTTATGAAACTGTGTCTGCCCTTTGACACAGCAATACCAAAGCTAGCTCTATATCCCAAAGACATCCAAAAAAAGGGAAAGCGTATCTATTTGTACAAAAATATTTTTTTGTGGTGGCTAAGAATTGGAAATTGAAAGGATGGTCATAAAATTGGGGAATGCCTAACCCAACTGTGGTATATAATAATGAAATATTATTGTGCTATAAGAAATGACAAGCAGGATGGTTTTAGAAAAACATGGAAAGACTTACATGAACTGATGCAAAGTTAAGTGAACAGAACCGAGAGAACCTTGTACACTGTAATTATTCAATGAAGAATTATGATTGACCTAGCTATTCTCAGCCAGACAATGATCCAAGACAATCCCAATGGACTAATGATATAGCGTACTATCCAACTCCAGAGAAGGAATTGATATTGTTCTAATACAGACTGAATGAAGCATGCTGTTTTTCACTTTCTTTCATTTTTTTCCCCTTTTATTTGAGTCTTCTTGTACAAAACGTCTAACATGGGAATGTTTTACATAACTGCATATGTATAATCTATGTCTAATCACTTACTGTCTCAAGGGGGGTGGAGGGGAGGGAGGGATAGAATTTGGAACTCAAAAGTTTTTTAAAAATATAAAAAAAAGAAAGTTTTGAGAAATGGCAAAAACAAAAAAGAGATAAAATATGGAGTTTGGATTAAGTGGTCTCCAAGGTGTCATCTAGCTCTAAAACTCTCTTGATTTTCTGATTTTATTGACAGGAATTATAAAATTTGAACCCCATTCCATCATGAAAAGGAAGCAAACCAATCTGTAATATTTCTCATGATGCCTGCCACAGGAGGGGTTAGGAAACCTTAGCATAGGCTAAGAATTTGCATTCTAGAGAGAATAGAAAGATTGAAGACAAAAGTTCACCATTCAGGGAAAAGACAGAAGTGAAAGAATATAATGATAAAACTAAATTGATGTTCAGCTTTGCCATTTACCCTCTCTTGGGGGTTGGACTACTCTGAATAGCAACAAAAAGGAAAAGGGGTAAGGAGAGGTATTGAATATTATACCCTGCCCCTAGAAAATAAGCTCCCTAGGCAATTCTTCAATGTTTTCCACTTAAGAATAATTAAATAGAGTAGGTGAAAGAGCAAAGAATATTAGGTTACAATTTTATCTTGCCTTCATTCTTCATTCCTGTATTATATAAATCTAGTATCAAAATGTCAGATTAGAGCTTTCCTGAATATATGTGTAGATGCATATATATATTTATATATATATATACACACACACACACACACACACACACACATATACACACACATATATATACATTATATATGTATGTGAATATAGATAGATATACATATATACGTATGTATAAATACATACATATGTATGTATGTATATATAAGCTTTCCTGAATACACACACACACACACACACACATTTATGTATGAAAGTACAAAGGATAACCTTTATACTCCATGTTGTAGATTAATAGAAGCATCAATGGAAAACTTGTAGGCTGTTTTTAAAATCAAAATGAACGATTTGTTTTAAGTAAAAGTGAACACTTTGATGATGGGTGCTACAAGATATACATACATATATACACATGCATACACATATGTATATATACATCCACATGAATCTGCTTATAATATGTATATATATGTATATACATATGCACTTACACATACACACTCGTCTGTATATGCATATATACACACAGATAATGCATGACCAGAAACTTTTTAATCATGAGCCCTGTGAATTTAACCTTTCTGAAGTATGGTTTGCATTATATCTCATGGATTAAGCACATTTTAACATATTTAGCATGGCACACATAGCTGGGATACAAAATGATGGTTTACTTTCCATACTCTTTTTCTGTTATTTGACCCAGAAGACAAACATGTATTATAGACAATTGCTGTGCTTCAGCAAACGATTTTGAGAGTTTTATGACTCTTTGAGTATAATTCCAGATTACTCTCCAAAATGGTTGGACGAGTTGATAGTTTCACCAACAATTAATTACTGCCCAAATTTTTCCATCTCTCCTCGAACTTTTGTCATTTTCTCCTTCTATTATTTCAGTCAATCTGATAGGTGTATAGTGATATTTCAAGGTTGTTTAAATTTGTATTTTCCTAAATTGATAATGACTATATACATTTTATATGGCTATAAATTGTTTTGATTTATTCATCAGAATCTCTAGTTCATTTTACAGATAAGGAAACTGAGGCAAAAATAGTTAATTGACTTGCCCAGGATCATGCAGCTAGTAAATATCTGAAACTATATTTGAAATCAGATTTTCCTGGCATTTTATCTACTAAGCCACCTTGCTGTGCGAGCTTGTGTAAATCATTTAGCCTCTATATAAGTTTCCTCATATGTCAAATGGGAATAATAATTGCATGTCTCTACCAGCACCTGTCCCCAGGGTTTTTGTGAGGATCAAATGAGATATTATTTGTAAAGTGCTTTGCAAGTCTTAAAGTACTATAAATGCCATTATTATAAGTATTATTAATTTTTATTATTGTTATTTTTAACTTTCAGTGCCAGGGAACTCTATCTTTCAAGAAAGACACCCCTGTTTTCCAAGTAGTAGACGCTAAAAAATCATCTATTGAATTTAATGGAGTCAAGATTAATTTAATTCGAATTTTTTCCTTATATGAAATCAAAATTGTCCTTAACATAGTCTCCTATATCCACTATTTTATCATTTTTTGAAATTCTGTCTTATCTGGCCCATTTCCAATTTGTTGTCACCTCTCCTATTCTCTCTGATTTCTTACCTTAGGTATTATGGATATACCAATATAGAAGGTATATCCCTTTAGACTAAGCAGGATAATTCTCATTTCAACTCATTTCATGAAAACCCCAAGATGAGAATCTGCTGTGAAATGCCTAGATGACTGCTTATCATTCTAGACCTCAGAAAGAACTCTCACAACGTGCGTTTAAAACCAACTTAAGAAATGTACTATGCTATAGGTGATGAGGGAGGAGCAAAGAGAGGGGAAGAAAAGTTGGAACTCAAAAGCTTGTGGACCTGAATGTTATAAACTAAAAGTAAATAAATAATAAAAAAAAGAAATGTACTATGTAGATACACCAACTATATGTAAGGGATTTTGCCAGGTACTAAGGATAATCCTAGGCTTCTGATTAAAAATAAATATATTCAGGGATCCCCATAGAAACAGATTCCTATGGACATGAAACTAAAAAAAAAAAATAAAAGTATAATGCACATGTACTTTGCTAAGATTTTTTTTTACATTTTAAAATGAAAGCATTACATTTGAAATACTTAAATAAAGTATCATATTTTAAAATGTCAAAGCCTTCTTAGCTAATGGGCCTTATATAAAGAGGTAGAAGGGCACATTTGACCTTTCTGCCACAATTTGCTGACCATTGCTTTAGATGAACTGAACATGCCTCATGCCTTCCTACTTCTGTGGTTTTACTTGCACTATTCCTTTCATAAGGAGCAATCTTCTTCACCTCTCCCTTGAGCTGATCTTAGCCTATTGGCATCCTATTCCATCTTTTAAGGCCCCACTCAAATGCCACTCCTTCATGAACCCCTTCCAGATATTTTCCCCAGGCTTTATCATTTGTATCTGATGTCACAGAACTTTATTCTTCTATTATATATATATTTATATATTCTAATTTATTTCATATTTCTCTGTATTATTTTCATTCCTACTGAAGTGTAAACTCTCTGAGGGCACTCTGCATTTTCCTTAGTTCTTAGTATAGAGCACATTGAACATAGTAGGTGCTTAACAATTGTTTACTGAAGAGTGAACCAATGAATGACTTCCAGATTCTCGATGTAAGCTCTTTGAAGACAGGGAATATTTTCATTTTTTTTTCTTTGTATCTCCAGAGTCTTGTATAGTGCTTGGAAAATAGGAGGTGCTTAATAAATGCTTGTTGAATTGAATTATTTTTCCAAGATGTAATAAAACAAATTTAAGATGTGTTTATTTCTTTAGGTTTTATTAATCTCACCAGGAGTATATATAATACATGTTTGTCCTCACCTGCAAAAAAGAAATCTCTTTACTCTTACCTAAGGAGAAAGCAGTTTTTAAAACTTCTCTATTATTCTTTCCAATGGGAAGCCAGGAAAATCCAAAATGTCAGATTCTGCAAAAATAAATTATATTTTTCTTTGGTATAAGTTTTGGTAATTTTTTACATGAATGAATATTATGAGCTAGGAATTTTCATGAGACTAAAAAATGAAGATCTCTAAAGATTTGGTTTGGGAGGATGTCCCTGCCTCTTTCTGTGCTTCTCTCTCTCTGAAGTCTGCTTATAGTATGATGGGAAGACAGCTTTTATTTAGTTCTCTGTGCTCCAAAGTAAGCTAAGCCATTATCTAAAGCCTTTCATGGAAGAGGAACTGATCACTAACTAGATCTTAAATCCAAACTTCTATAAACAAAGATGTGTTAAATAGATTGTAGTGGGGATTGAGGTGAGGCAGGGACAGTAGGCAATTGAAGGGATCTGGATGTGAGGCCTGAAACACCTTATCCACTGTGTGGATACAGAATGAGGACCTAAGAGATGGTGTGAAGACAGAATGACAAGTCTTGACAATAAATTAAATAAATGATATGATATGAATCAGTGGTTAAGGGTGAGCTTGAGGTTGTGAGCCTGGGTGACTGGGACGATGGTGATACCTTGACAGTAAAAGGAAAGTTAAGAAGAAGAGAGAAACATAATGAATTCTGTTTTAGACATGTTGAATTTGAGATGTCCACTTGTATCCATTTCAAGATGTCCAAAAGACAGTTGCTGAAGCAGAATTCGAGTTTAGGAAAGAGATTAAGGCTAAAAAAATTCAATAAAACATTATTTGTTACCTATAATATATACAAAGAACTATGCAAAGAGCTAGACTTGATACAAAATTTAACTGGTCCTTGCCTATAATTATATCTTCAGAATCTAGTAAGGGGGTGAGAAAAATGCAAAAACAACCACACTACCTGATAAATGCACAAGAGCTAAAACAAGGTTCTATGTAACATACAAGGCAGGCAGACCCATTGCCAACTTGGGAGATCACAGAGCAGCAGAGTTGGGAAGCACTTTTCCAAGGGAATTTCATTATATTTTTCCTAATTCAGCAAATATTTTTGGTAATTTAATTGGGAGAACAGTTAACATATAGTTTGGGTAAAATGGTAATTTTTATTATATTGGCCTTGTCTATCCTTGAACAATTAATATTTTCCAATTATTTAAATCTGATTTTATTTGTATATTTTTTATAATTTTGTTTATATAGTTCCTGGGTTTGTTTAAGTAGGTGCGCTCTCAGATATTTTATATTGTCTAGAGTTATTAGCTACTTTGCTAAAATTCTTAATTCTTTCAACTAACATTTTAGTTGAGTCTTTGGGATTTTCCAAATATATCATCGTATCATCTGCAGAAGAAGATAGTCTTATTACCTCATTCATTATTCTGATTCCTTCTATTTCTTTTTCTTCTCTTATTGTTATTGCTAGGATTTCCAATACAATACTGAATAGTATAGGTGACAAAGGGCATCTTTGTTTCATATCCGACCTCACTGGGAAGGCTTCCAGGTTATCCCCATCACATATAATGCTTGCTGATCATTTTAGAGAAATATTTTTTATCATTTTGAGGAAATACTCATTTATGTCAGTACTTTCAAGTGTTTTTTTTTTTTAAACATGGGCATTGAACTTAAAAAAAGCTTTTTCTGTATCTATCGATATAGTTATTTTTTTAAAACTTTTATTATTGATGTGATCAATTATGTTAATAGTTTTCCTATTAACTGTTAACTATTAACGCCCATGAATTTCTGATATAAATCTCACTTGATCATCATGTATAATCTTTGTAATATGTTGTTGTAATCTTTTAGGTAGTATTTTATTTAGGAACACTTAAGGCAGTATGAAATAAGGCCCTCAATATAAGGTGGCACTAAAATGCAGAGGGCCTTCAAAGACAACATTTTAACTTTAAATATTAAATGACATTAAGTCATTACAGGGTTTGAGAAGAGGAATGACATGATTATTATCTTTTTGTATAAGAAAGTTTTGTATATCATAGGTATGAAGGGTGTATTGGAATAGGGAGAGAATATGAGGCAGAAGACCTGGTGTGATGCTATTGCAATTGTTCTGTTAGATCATAATAAAAGCTTGTACTAGGATGTTGGTAGTCTGAGAAGAAGAGAGAACCCATGTGAGAGACAATGGAGAAGTAAGAATTAGATGATAAATAGAAAGGTAGCATAGCCCAGTAGAATGAATGTTAGATCTGGAATAAGAAGACCAGTCCTGCATGACACATGACTCTTTCCATGATGATGGGCGTACCACTTACCTCACAGAGTCTAAGTTACTTTATTCATTTATAAAAAAAAAAATAATTGCACTTTTATTTATTTCTTCCATTTTACATGGAGGAAATGCTGTTTGTACTGCCTACTTTCCATGGCTTCTATGAGAAAAATGCTTTGAAACTTTTAGAGGAATATGAAAATCTGAGTTAATATAAATAGTACATCTTGTTTCTTCTGCCTTAACATCACTCATATGTGTCCTCTTTGCTCTCTTCATGGTCACAAAACTAGCACCTAATTCAGGCCTCCATCACTGCTCACCTGGATTATTGCAATAGCATCCTCATTGTCCTGCCTGCCTTTCTCTACTTCTCTGTAGGTGCTGGTGATATTCTTAAAGCATAGTGCTGACCATATGAATCCACTGTCAATAAACCTCAGGGTTTCTTATTATCTCTAGGATCAAATACCAATTCCTGTTTAGCATTTAATGTTCTCCACAATTTGCTTCCAACTTGTATTTCCAGCCTTATTATATACTCCCTTTCATGTACCCCATGAGCCAACTAAACTGGTCTTCTTGTTATTCCTCATACGCACAACAGTCCATCTCCAATTCTAGTGGTTTTTTGTTTTTTTTGTTTTTTTTTTGTAGATTATCCTGCATGACTAGAATGGAAATCTGCCTTCTCTTCTTACAATCCTTAATTTCCTCCAAAAATCACTTCAATTGGCCCCTCTAGCTCAAATGCCATTGTCTAGAGGTCCTTTGCTTAGACTTTTTTTGTCTGCCTTTCCAGATTTCTTGATATCTTCCCCCATTCTGTCCTCCTTTACTCTAGTCCCTAATTAAGGGTACATATTTTTTTCCTGGAGGCTTTGTATGTAGGAGTTTTGATGTTATTGTCTTCTTCTGAGTGTATGTTTTGATCTTCTCAGTTACCAAAGTAAGATTCAATGGTTTGAGTTTTTAAATGTTGTTTGCTCATTTTCTAGTCAATTACATGACTTTTTAGCTCTTTGTTAAGGTAGAATTTTACTTCCAGTGTGGAAGGTGTACTGTCCAAAATTTCAGGGGTTTTGTGCAGCTGTTTTCAGAGATACTTCTAGGGACCAAAAGTTTTCAGTTCTACCAGGGTTATATGATCAAAAGAGAGGTATTAACTCCTCTCTTGGCCTATCCTATGGTCTGTGAGTGACCACAAGCACTCTTTTCAGTCTTGCAACTATGAAGAGGATTCCATCTGCACCAATGCCACAAGCTGCAGCATGTCATAACTCCTCTTCACCCCAGGACCACCACCTGGGACTTCCACCCAGATCCCACCACTGTTTGTAGGTCAAGAGCTATGGAAGCAATTGCTGCCTCTATTGTGGTCACTGTCACCCTTGGGCTGGGGCCTAACCTTGTTCCTCCTTTACGTAGGTCTGACAGACTTTTCCTGTTGACCTAAGTTGTCTTTGGCCTTTGTGGGTTGAGAGGTCTGGAAGCTGCCACAGCTGCCAATGATTCAGTGCATTGAGGCCTGTTCCAGGTGGTCTCTGCTGGCTCATTTTGCACTGGACTGCATTCCTCTCTCAGACTGGTGCAACAAATCTTTCTTGTCAATCTTCCCGGTTGTCTTGGGCTGTAAATTTGTTTTACTCTATCATTTTGTGGGTTCTGATTCTCTAGAATTTGTTTAGAGTTATTTTTACAGGTTTTTGGAAGGGTTTGGGGGAGAGCTCCAGCAAGTCCCTGCTTTTACTCAACCATCTTGGCTCTACCTCTTCTCCCCCATTTACAACTTTATAATCACTTTTTATTCTTCTGTTGCCTTTATCATGCATATCTAAGTTTCCAGATCTTTCTGATTCTACTTTAACCATATCTTTCATATCCCTCCAGCTATCTTCAGCTCCATCATTTGGGAACTGATCATCTCTGATGTTCATTATTGAAATAATTTCCTACTAGATCTCCTTACTCTCAGGCTTTCACTTCTCTACTCCATCCTCCAAATAACTGAAAAAATGATATTCCTAAAGCAAAGCAAAGGCCTACTGTATAGTTCCCTTGATCAAGTAGCTCCATTGACTCCCAGTTGCCTTTAGGATAAAAGACACATTACTGTGTTTGCCATTCAAAGTCTACCACAGGAGCAGGTAAGTAGTACAGAGGATAGAGCACTAGCCCTGGATTCAGGAGGACCCAAATTCAAATCTGGCCTCAGATACTTACTAGCTGTATGACTCTGGGCAAGTCACTTAACCTCAATTGCTTCCAAAAATAAAGGAAAAAAAAGTCCATCACAATTTGTCTCCAGCTCATCTCAGTTTTTGTACTTTATGTTTTAGTCACATTAAATATCTGTCTTATTTTGGATTTCTTTCCTGTGTAGTATTGATTTCTTGTACCAAATTGATACATACTGTTTTCTTTTTGTTTGGTTAATTTTTAGTTCCTAGCTCAGCTAAGAAAAGCTCTAGAAACAACATTCTTCCCTCTTTCACGTGGTGACAGTTAACTTGCCTCCTCCTAGAAATTCTAAGAGAGTTCTAACTTTTTAATGCCTGTTTGGCAGTAAATTCAGGAAGTTTGGGTTTAGGTTTTCTTTGGTTATAAGTGATATGGTTGGGCTAGTTTAGTCAGTGTCTTCTTGTGATTGCTTCCATATGTGGAATATCCTAAATTCACCTGCTATAATGACTCCCAGCCTGAAAGCCCTTCTCTCTAGACAAGTCTTTCTTAGAGAATCAGTAAATCATATTAATGAAGGACAACACACTGATTGAAAACCCCTAGTAGCTATTTTATTGATCAGAGATAACAGCAACTTGGATGTGAAACAAAAATGGAGACCTTCACAGCATTGATCACAGTGGCTATAGTTCCAAGAAGAATGAGAAAACAACAGCCAGCAAAAAAGCTTTCTCTCCACCATTGCTATCTTTAGAAGCATACGTATCATTGTAAGAGCATTTCAGAATCTTTGAGAAGACAACTGACCCAAACAGCATCTAAATCTTTACATGTATGTACCTCACCATTTTTTTCAAAATGAAAACATTGATCTTCATGTCTAGACTATGGATAAAGTCTAGAACTAGTTAGCAATTAGTATTATCAAACTCTTGTTGAAAGTAACTATGGTCATTTACCCTTCATATTAATATGGTGGGGAATGGATTTTCCAGATTTGGCCATGACATAGGACATACAATTAGAATGTGACGTCCTTGAATTCAGGAATTTTTTCTTTTGTTTTTGTTTTTGAACTTTCTTTGTAGCCACAGTGCTTAGCACAGTGTCTGGAATATGGTACACACTTAATAAATGCCTTTTGAATTGCCTTGATACTACAAACTGGCATTTAGTGAATGCATAGTTAGCATATATAAATATCTTCTCTCAGTTATGTTTGGAGAGGTTCGTTACTAGAGATGTAACCAACAGGTGATCGTTTATTTTCTCCATAACAACTCATGAACACTGTTGACTAAGGAATGGAGGAAGCTTCAATTTATGCTGTTAGCATGAGTAGCTATGTCAGTGGAAATTATGCATGCATGAAGTATTTAAGGAAAAATATTCATGTCACATGTGAAAGTGACATATGTGTCCTACATAATTAGTATCATAACTCATATAAATTCATCAATATGCCAATGACCTGTAACTTCATTGTGTGGACATTTTCCCCCATAATTCAGATTATAGCTTGATTGTAATTTATAGTCTTAGAGAACTGCCAGATGATCAGAGTAGTTAAGTAGTTTATCCATGGTCTCACAGCTAGTATCAGATTTGAGGTTTTCACTCATGACTTCTTGACTCCATATCCAAATACCTGTGTGGTTTCTCCATTGTATAGTAATAGGGAGGCACTATACGGATAGTGCTGTGCCTGGAGTCAGGAAGACCTGAGTTCCAATCCATCTTTGGATCACTAGAAGTATGACTCTAAACAAGTTTCTTAATCTCTCCCTCAGTTTCCTAAACTGTAAAAAGGATATTATAATAATAACACAAACCTGCCTGGGTTGTGAGGATCAATGGAGACAATATTTGTAAAGTTTATTCCCTTTCTTCTACCCTTAGTAACAGGGGAGTTATTCAATACATTAAGTAGGAAAAACTGAGATCCTTAACAGTTCAGACAACCTTGTCTATAAGAGCTCTCTAGATTAGAACTGTTAAAAGCCATTCCACACTGACCTGGATGGCAAAGTGCTTCATTTATTTTCTCTTTGTTTTAGTTGTAAGAGCAGAATTACTTTTGAAGCTCTTTTGTCTCCATTGTTGTTTACTAGAGAGTGAGTTTTAGTTTCAGTCCTAGTTATTTTTAATTCATCTTTGTCTCTTGTTCCTTCCTTGAAGGGTAGAAAGCATTTTTGTTAATGGGATTAGAGCTACTGTATTAGATGCCAGCGATGATCAACTAATTCCCTCAAGATTAAATCAAATCCAGCTTCATGGTGAGATGAAATATTGATTATTGCCAAGTTCTTCATAGCTCTGTCCCCTCTGGATCCCTTTTCTTGTTAGGAAAATGCCATTAGTATTTCTTTTCTCTATTTAAACTAGAAATAGGGACAGTTTTCCACAAAAGTGCGAAAATACTGCACATGGTAATACATTTTAAAATAAAAGGTTAGTCTGTGAAACAGCTGCTCTTTGGCTATATAAAACTCTGGGGTTTGGGGGAAAAAAAATCCTGAAAATCCTTAGCAGGAAAATATATTATCTGTATCATTTCTTGCCAATTATTTCACAGGTTTCCTGGGCAGGAAGCATTTTGTAAATCTTACAGCACTATACGAATGTGAGCCATTATTATTTCTTTAATTTTTTTCCTTATTTCTCTATAGTAGGTAATGGAGGGATGATTTTAGAAAAATTCACAAAAATTTAGAAAAAATTTTAGAAAAATTCACAAATTTGAATAGACCAAGGCAATTAAGTTAATTAAATACAAGTTAAACAACAACAAAAACCCTTCCTAAAGCACTTTCTGATAAAGGGCAGGAGGTGAAGTTTTTGGGTTGAAATATACCACCTTCCAGATCTGATGTAAAAGTACATCAAAAATGAACAGAGCCAACTTTGCAGGGAGAGTTTTATTTTCTTCACTGCCCTTAGGGATGGAAGGTTCTCCCTCCAGTCCCCTTAACAATGTCATTTCAGGCTTCAAATGGTGTCTTATTGAATCTCGCCTGAGACTGGTACATTTTGGAACACATACAGTTGGGAAAGCAAATTCCCTGGATTAAAGATTTAGTCTGCCTATCAGATATGCTTTTCAGAAAGGTGGTTCATTTTTAAAGATAAACAAGGTTGGCTTGAAATCTCAGTGATACTTTCAAAGCTGATGATAGATTTTTTTGCTCCTTATTTCAATAGTAAGTGTCACTGTGATGTCAGTTGCCAGATGTGGAAATTGATTTTTCACTGACAGGTATTACTTTTGAGTATTTTTGATCAATAAGACATGAAAGCCTTTGGTTAGAATGTATGTATTTCTTCATTCCATTCAATTCCCACCTCCCTCCCCACCCAATGTTGAAATTCAACTAGATAAAGTGAAGGAGGATGGAGAGAGAGAGATGCTACATTTTCCTCTTACTCCCTGCTCAGTAGAGTACTTGGGCTTCTAACAATTTCTAGCCATCTCCTCAATGCTACCTTCCCCCACCCTCCCCCACACACATACCCACACACAACTGATGTAGAATGTGCATCACTCCAAGGCCAATATGGCATCACTCATTGTATTTTTATCCCCAGCACTTCAAACAGTTTCTGGCACAGCACAGATGCTTAATAAATGCTTTTCCAACCATTGATCTGATGTAGAGTAACCCATGTGTTCAGTCAATTTGTCAAGTCCCCTCCTCCTGGTCCTTTCTAAAAACACTCGTCTGTCTTCCCCCTTGTACATGTAGCTCCCATGCCTTTGCCCTCTGAGTTTACCCAGATTTAAGGCTCAACATTAAAGTTAATTACAATAATAAAAAACAGGTGACATATATAGTTATTTAAAATTGGAGAAGCCCTGGATTATTTCACTGGACTCTCATGATAACGTTGATAACAACCAATAATGCCTGGTGCTACAGGTGTTTTTACCTTCATTTTATGAAGAAAATGAAACTCAGAGAGATTAACTGACTTGCTTGTGGTGACATGGCTAACAAATTTTTGTGGGATTCCAACACAGGGCTTTCTGATGACTCCAGTACCCTGTTCATTGTGCCACCTTATAATATATCTTCTCTGGTTTGAGCCACTGCTTTTCTCAGAACTTTTCAAGGTCATCAAAACTCAGCTTCTATGTTACTAACTTCATCATCATCATCATCAGTTAAAAATAATAGTTGTCCTTTATTCTCAAAGAGGACCAAAATGACATCACTATGATGGGGTCAAGGTATTGTGTGTCCAGCTGGGCTGATCAGACCAATACAAGCTCAGAAGGCTCTACTCCAGATTAGGCAAACTATACACATAGTGCTTGTTATGCTCCAGGCATGGTGCTAAGCACTTTATAATTATTATCTGATAAGATACATACAACAACCCTAAGAAGCAGATGCTATTGCAATGTTTATTTTTATTTATTTGTTTGTTTGTCTTTTTGGAGAGGGGAAGGCAAGGTAACAGGGGTTAAATGACTTTCCCAAGGTCACACAGCTAGTAAATGTTAAATGTCTGAGGTTGGATTTGAACTCAGGTCCTCCTGACTCCAGGGCTGGTGCTGTATTCACTGTACCACCTAGCTTCCCCTATAATTTTTATTTTACAGATGAGGAAACTGAGGTTAAATAATTTGCCCAAGGTCATATAGACAGTGTTTAAGGACAGATTTGAGCTCAGGTATTCCTGATTTGAGGCCCAACACTCTATCCACTATACCACCTAACTGCCCAAGAAACTAGGAAAGAATGATATGCTGGTATAATGAAGTATTTAATTGGGGCCAAACTGAATTGCAAAACAATAGGAAAAAAAATCATCACATTCATTCCCATATGGATGTAGCTTCATCCCCATTTTTCATCAAAGTAGCCTGGGAAGCCAGATTAGCCATGAGGGGGCATTGAGTCATTCATCAAAATGCCCTTTACTTATCTTAGCCTATTGAACATGACCCTCTAGGTGGAAATGTTGAATAATTGCTTTGTTCTAAATGGTTACCAGAAAGTCAATGACTATCACTCCACCTCTCTCTGGAGCAGTTCCAACTCTTTTTCTAGGAGCATGTGGATTTGTGTATCTAGCCACAAAGTTAACTAGGAATGCTGCATATTGCTGGCAGAGGTCATACAAGGGAAATATGGATCAGTCCCTGATACCCACAAAATGTGTGAATTTGAATTTCCACTTGAAGCATCCTCTGTTATTGGTTGTCTCTTTTTGCTCCATGGGGTCTCAGGAACATGCCAGTGCTCTGGGGTTTTTGAATGTTGCCATTACAATCCCCAGCACTCTTTGATGAATTCATCTTGAAGTACACAAAACTGACTTCTATTCTTCCCTGAGTCTCTGTCATGTTCTCTATAAGATTGTCCTTTGACCAGGTAAAAGTCTTATGGGAATTGAAGTCATGCAAACTTCATTCAGGCTTGTCATTGGAACTTCAGAGGCTCATGGGAAATACAGGTGGATGTGAAACTGTGACATATAGTTAGAGATATTCCTTTTGGGGACTTGAGGCCTACTCCTTAACTTCTGCCACAGGATAATGTTGGGGAACATATTATCTCCTTTGAAGTAGAAGGTTCTTGTAGGTAAGGAAAGTGTCTCTTTATTCATTTTGTATACTGAATAGTCTGGTTGCTTAAGTTTAGTGATTACAACACTAAGACTAATGAGCCAGGTCCTGTATAAACCCTGTAGCTCAGACAATGATGTAGAGGAATGATGACTGGGTTTAGAGTCAGAGAACCTGGGTTAGAATTCTACCAACTGTGTAAACATGGGCAAGTCAATCTCTCTCTCTTGGTTTTAGTTTCTTTTTCTGTCAAATGAGTTGATTGGTCTAGAATAGACAGTCTTTTGATGTCTTTTCCAACTTTAAATCCTATGATCCTATACATTGACTTTACCTTTAGGCATGACATAGATTCTTTTTTTTTTTTTTTAACTTTTTGGAGGGGAGAAGACAGGGCAGTTGGGGTTAAGTGACTTGCGCAAGGTCACATAGCTAGTAAGTGTTGTGTCTGAGATGGGATTTGAACTCAGGTCCTCCTGACTCCAGGGCTGATGCTCTATTCACTGACCTACCTAGTCGCCTCCATGGCATAGATTCTTAACCCAGGTTAGTTATGAAACAATGTAAGACAAATGGATCACAGTCCCTGGATCTGCTGGCTGGGGCTCAGTCTGGCTCCACTGTGGTCTGGTCTCAGGTCTGCGCTGGGCAGCCCCTGTGCACTCTGTGCTCCTTGCTCCATGATCCCCCTGCCCAGTCCTCCATGCACACTTTCCTGTATTGGAAATCTACCACCCTGTATCTCCCAATAGATTCTGTCACTCTAAAATCCATTCAGATTCACTTTTTAAAGGCTGTTGCTAGAATTCAAGGAGGAGTTCAGGTGAGTTCCTGCTTTACTTTGCCATCTTGGCTCCATCCCCTGACAGGTACTATTCTTTATCCACATTTTATAAATGAGGAAACTGAAGATAAGTGATTTATCTAAGATCATACAGATAACAAGTGTCTCAGGATGGATTTGAACTCAAGTCCCTTGGATTCCAGGCCTGGTGTTCTAAATACTGTGCCATCTGGTTGCCCCTATGTCACTTACCCTGTTTGGGTCTCAAGGATAATGTATGGGGCTGGACTAGATGGTCTCAAAGTCCCTTCTGAGTCAAAATTTATGATCATATGAATTGAAAAAAACAAAGTATAAAGAAGTGATCTGACTAGGGAGGAAAAAAAAAACAAAGAACACTGAAGACTAGATCTGAGTAACTTCCTTCTTTTGCTGTGAATTGTCCTTATCTCTCCTTAGTATTTTGGGCTTGTTCTCAGTTTCATTAGCATCAATCACTGTTAAAGTCCCTCCCTGCAACCCCATGCCCTGTCTGCTAAGTATTAATTTCCTGAAGCCTGGAATGACTTTCAGTCGAGGATTCTGAGTACAAGAGCATGCCTGTAATCTCTTTCTGAATGTTCAACTTCACATCTGCTTCATTGCCTTCTAATCACACTAATGGGTCTATTGTGTGTATGGTCAATGACACTGTCAGACTGTGGAAATAATTACTGGTGACTCCATCTGAGAGGCTCAGCTCAGACTGATTTCTTGGGTCAGCTAAGTTCTGAAAGCTGGTGATCTCCATGGAAAAGGAAGAACAGGTAGCCCACCTCAGAGTTACTTAAGGAATTAATAAGCTGCTTTGGCACCAATAATGTCATCAGCATCAGACAAGATCTCTAGAGAAGGATGGGAAAAAATCACCTTACTAAAACATATAGGTAATGAATTATTGGGAGCTCTACATACCAATATAGCAAATCAAGTGAACTGGGCATTAATCTAACCCTTTACGTCAAAAACATCAGAAATTTCAGTTGTGTCATTTTACATGAACAGTGTGTCACCTACCTATGTGACTTGGAAAATAAATGTAGATTTTAGTAAATCTTGTGACCATTGTCTATAACCATAGGACACAAATGGGCCTGGGTTCTATTTCAATGATTCAAAGGAATAGATAGAATTAAAGGAAGCTATTTAAATGACCAGCTGGTTCCTAAGCCGGATGGGGCATGTCATAATAAGGGAGCATCTGGATGGAGCTGCTTTACATATATTTGCATACATAAATGATTCTTTTAGGAGGCTGTTAATTTCAGGGTGGTATTTGGAAAGCATGGACCAAGAATCTAAGGATCTTTTAGCCAGGTCATATCAAGGAGTCTTTCTTTGAATATTAAGTTGTTGTCAAAAGGAAAACATAAATCTTGGTGGTGTGAGTTCAAGTGTATTTGAGATTTGTACTAGTCATGAAAATGAAATGAAAAACACAGAAGGAAATAGGAGAGGTAGGAACAGGCATTTATTAAGTGCCTACTATATGCTAAACGTGTTACAAATATAATGTCATTTGATCCTCAGAAAAACTGTAAGTTAGGTACTATTATAACTCCCATTTTACAGTTAAGGAAACTGAGGCAAAGAGAAGTTAAGTGAATTGCTCAAGCTCATACAACTAGTAAATGTCTGAGGGCACATGTGAAGTCACATCTTACTGACTACAGGCCCAGCACTCTCTCCTCTGTGCCATCTAGCTGCCTTTGTGAGATATACACAGGGTTTTTGCCTAGTCCAAATTACCCTTGGCTTTGCTCATTTGTGAGTAGTCAACACAACAGGAAGTTAGAGTATCTTGATGTAGTGAAAAGAACAAGGGATATAGATTCAGGAGAAACCTAGGTTTTATGCCTGTTTCTACCACTTGCTAGCTATGTTACCATGGATTTAAACTGCCTCTTAATTTCCCTATCTATAAAATGGGAGAATAATATTTATACTATGTACTTTCCTAGGGTTATTGTGAGGTAAGTGCTTTGCTAGCCTTAAAGAATACATATAAATGTGAAATTTTATCATTTGTTAACCCCATTGGTCTGCACCTGTGCCTATAATTCCTCTGATGGGAAACACTCATGTGCAGTCTTCCAAAGACATGTCCTTTTAATTGGCTGATATTTTATCTAGTTACTAATATTAACAAGGATTAATTTATGTAACTAACAGCCTATCAGAACACAGGGGCAGAATATCAGATTAATTTTGTTTGTAGTGTTGGGGGGAAAGGTACGGAAAGGTCTAAAGTATAAAGCCTTGTCTTGGACACCAGAAAGACCAATCTATTTTATTTGTCCTTGAGTAAGACTAGCTACATCTCCCCCTGAGGTTCTATGTGTCCTTCAGGGTGATTGAAGGTGAGTCTTCCTTTTAAGCCTTCATTATAATGTGGTCCTCTATGTGTTAATCATGAGTCACTAGAGCTCAAGTTCTATTTAATCAATTAACATCAATTAGATTTTACTTATAAGGCATGCTAGGAACAAATGCAAACAATTCCCTCCAGTACCTCAGGTGGCTGAGTCTCTTGATCTTTTGAAGCTCACAAGGTTGCAACCTCCAATTCGTGATACCACATGTTGGCCCTGATGTAGAGATTGTAATGAAGCCAAACCCATTATAGCATTGTTGATCACCAGATAACTTAGCCAAAGAAATGAAGTCAAGCCAAGAGAGGAGGTCCAGCTAGGAGCAAGGGGAAGAGACTAATTAATGCTCTTTGGAATGCTTCTGCAGTTAATCAAAGGACTTGCCTATTGAGCACATAGTTTGCAAACCAGAATTGTTTCCAGACTATCTATAGGTGCTCCAAAGTCTTTCTTTGCTCCTCCTCACTACTTTTCTGGAAGTAGGCTCCCCAAGCTCTTTTACTTGGGGAAGAACATTAGCTGGGCACATGAATGCACATGCCACTGAACTTTTTGACCAATTCTCTATTACAAATATAATCTCCTTGAGGACAGGCACCATCTTACTTCCTTGTACTTATCTTGCTCACTACACTGCAAGTGCTTCCTGCCCGTTTTGAACTCCATAGAAGCCTCTCCCAGGTTCAGCTGACCACTTCTAATCTCACCACTGTGCTGCTAGTTAAAACTTTAACTGATACCACCTCCCTCTCCCTCCTTTTCCCTCTTTTGGGAGGACTGGAGAGCAAAGTGCTAAACTTCTTCTGATGCCTTCCTTTAGAGATGACAGAAACTGGACTTTGGGACTCACTCTACTCCAAATCTGCTGCTCTGCCTGGTTTCAACTCCATAGAACCAGAGGCCCCCTGGGAACAGCCTGGCTTCTTGCCCTTGGTGCCTTTCATTGTGCATTGTCTCTCTGCCCCTCCCCCCATTAGATTGTAAACTCCTTGAGGGCAGAGACTACATTTCTTTTGATTAATCCTATCCCCATTGCTTTGTACAGTGCCTAGCGCATAGTAGGCACAAATTGTATTGGATTAGATTTTTATTCCTCACTCTTAGCACAATACCAAGTGTATGGTAAATGCTTGATAAATTCTTTTGCATTCATTCACTCATTCCTAGATCTGTGCAATCTTTTGCCTATACACAGGCTCCTCTAACCCTAAGACTTCTAGGGAAGTTCATTTAATTGCCCTCAGTAGTTTCTTTTGTGAGCAGGATAAGGAGAAAAGGAAGGGCAACACAGACCCCACGAGTTTTTTGACTGGGTTCCAATAGGGCCATTAGAGTAAGTGAAGATTGAATAAGGAATGTGAGGTGTAGAACTTCACTCTTCCTGCTATCACAAGGGATGTACTTCAGAGATGGCTGTCGCTAAAGTATCCCATGGCTTATGTGTTTCCATCCAACGTTTTGTCACTGGAAGAGATCTCTAACTGTTCAGCACTGTGAATGGTACATGTTCTGTTTCTCTTCTAATTTTTTTTAATGATATGATTTTTAATATTAAGGTCACATATTCATTTTGAAATTATTGTGGAATATGAAATAAGATATAGGTCTAAACCTAATTTCTGCAAGTCTACTTTCTTGTTTTCCCAGCAGTCTTTCTTCCTAAATAATTTATAATTTATAATTTTCAGTTGTATTGAGCACTGGGTGAGTGAGTTACACTGTTTCTGATTTGCCCTGATTTGTCCTATTTCATTGATTTCCTTCTCTCTCTTTCAACTGATAACAAAATGTTTTTAATGACTGCTGCTTTATAATATAGTTCGAAGACTGGGAAGTAATATCCCTCCTTCATCCCTAACTTTTTTTTCATTATTTCCCTGGATATTTTAGATTTTTTTCTCCTCTAGATACATTTTATTATTTTACTGAATTCTGTAGAGGATACCTTTGAGATCTTGATTGACACAGCATTAAAACCGTAAATTAACTTTGTTCATTGTCCTTTCTGTTCTATTGGCATGGCCTAGCCATGAGAGCACTGAACGTTCCTCCAGGTATCTAAATTGTTCTTTATTTCTTTAAAGAGCACTTTGGAATTGAATCTATATAAGTATTCTGTGTGCTTCAGTAGATTGATCCCTAAATATTTTATACACTTTAATGGAATTTCCCTTTTTATTATTGCTTCTTGGATTTCATTATAGAAATTCCGTTCATATTTGTGGGTTTATTTTGCAGACTGCAACTTTGAGAAGCTATTGTTTCATTCCCAGTCAGTTCTCTCATTTCTTGGTGTGACTTTTCTTAGTGAATGCAAGTTTTTCTATGCTGCCAATTATTTCTCCCGTGTAGACCATTCATTCTGCTTTCATCTTATTTCTATCTTGAAAGATTCAGGAACATCCTGCTGTGGTTCCATATTCTTAGGAATTCAAAGAGTCCTTTTCCTTCCCTGGATATTGATTTAGTTTTCCTTAGTCTTTCAATAGCTATTCAGAGACATTTGGAATAATTTAGATGCTATGATGTCTATATTCTCTTATGTCATTAATAGCTTTCCTATTGGCTTATTAGTTTCTGCTCAGTTTTGTAAATTGAGTTTTCTTTCTCCTGAGATCTTTCTCCTGAGATTCAGTCCCAGTTTGTAAATTTGCTGATTTCTGAGGTGTAAATGCTTACGCTGAAAATTTAACATTTGGCTCTGGAGAACCAGTATGAGTTGCCTCCCGCACAGTCTTAGATGAAAGTGACCCCAGGCGGATGTCAATCCCCTTTCCTTCAGGCCTGCTTTGTCTCAGTTCCTTACTTCTCTGTCACAAACTTCCAGCTTTCTTTTTTTTATATTTTTGCTTTTTGAAGGGCAAGGCAATTGGGGTTGAGTGACTTGCCCAAGGTCACATGGAAAGAGTTAAGTATCTGAGGCTGGATTTGAACTCAGGTCCTCCTGACTCCAGGGCTGGTGCTTTATTCACTGCACCACCTAACCACCCTTTCCAGCTTTTCTTTACCTTTGCTTTCTCTATAAAAGTTGTCTGTGTGAGGGCAACCTAACTGAGTTCTGTTACTTGTTGCCAAAGAATGATGAGGTGAGGGAAGAGATGGTGATCTGTGCTAGCAAGGACTACAGAAGCAACAAACTAATTGTTAAGTGAATCCCAGAGTTTAAGTGGAAGGGACCCATTGTTTAGTCCTGTGAGAGGGTAGGGACTGGGAGGGGGTGGTAGGAATTAAAAACTCTCCTCTACTGCTATTTCCTTAAGTTGATTTCTCATTAGGGTTCTTGGTATCTCAGCCTTTGGAGACAGCCGCAATTAGTTTACCTTTTGGGCATAATTCCTATTTTGGAGAATTTATAAAGATTAGAGAAAAGGTTTAGTCTTTTTTTTCATTTAATATTTTAGGTCACTTAGAGTGACTAAAATAGGAAAGAATTTATGGCTATAGTATTGACATAATTAGATTTTCATTACAAATTCTCCATTAAAAGATTGAACCACTTAGTCTGGATGGCCTCAGTTCAGTTATTTGCAAAAAAGAACATGACTAGGTGAATTTGAGGGTGCTTTCAGCTCAAAATCTATGATCTTAGATATTTTCCATGCACAAATTCATTTATTTCTCTCTCTCTGTCTCTCTCTCTCTTCCTCTATCCCCCTCTCTCTCTCTCCTCTATCTAGAGAGACATATATCATAGATTTAGGCTTGATATTAATAAAAGTTCCCTAACATAGTTATCCAAAAGTGAAAGACTGCCTGGGAAGGTAATACGTATCCACTTACTAAAGATCCTCAGGCAACAGCCAGATAAGCACTTGCTCTGGGTATATTGGAAAGGGAATTCACATTCAGTCATCTCTTTTCTATCTTGTGTATGGAGACTAATCAGTGGGAAGCCCATTCTCAGTGTATGTCACATGCCACAATGCTGCCAAACCACGTTTAGACACTTGATGAGCCTGCTTTGTAAAGTGCATGCCAACATCTAATGGAAGAACCTACTTTCAGCTTGAGAGCATGTGAGCATGTGTAGTTATTCTAGAACTGTTTCTTGCCCACTAACCATGTGACAAAGGAACAAACTTTCGATTGGTTACTGAGTCAGAATTGAGTGCACAATCAAAATGCCAAAGTGATCTCCTAACCTATGATTGAGGACACAAGTGCTGTTGTACTCCTCTAGATGGGAAGAAACAGAGAGCACTAGTAGCCTACTGTCTTTTATCAAGTCAGGTCACTGGTCCCAGTTCTCTATTCCCACCATGAGGGCTTATAGCAGTTCTTGGCACCTGACTAATTCAGATGAAGACACACAGATGGAGATGGAGACAAACACACTTGCTTTAGCTGATTAGTACCTTTTGAATGCACACCCAGTTTTGGCTTAGTATCCAAGTAAAATTCCATTTCTTTAGAATATGATGAAAGGACCAGAAACTTATTGAAATGAATCACAGAGTCCTCATTATATACCATCATGCCCTTCCAGAAGTAGGCTCACCAGACTTTCCCACATGATTTGGCATTAGAAAGCACACATGTATATGTTCTGAGGAAGTGGCTCCCATTGCTCAATCCTCATTGTAATGGTTAAGTGTATTAGGTAGTTTAGGTGGCTTTCTCTGTATGTTCCTGGCTTTGGGTGCCAGACCATATTCTTCAATACCCAATACCCAATATCTATCTTGCACAGATAATATAAATGGCCTCATTAGTGATGTACACATATCACAAAATCAATAATGGCTGTGTCCTTGATGATACCTTCTAAACCAGGGCTTCTTAATGTGTGTGTGTGTGTGTGTGTGTGTGTGTGTGCTCATCATGGACCCCTTAGTCTAATAATATATATGGATGCCTTCTCTGAGTAATGTTTTATAAAATACACAAGAACACCAATTTTATTGAAATATAGTCACCAAAATATTTTTTAAAAAAGTTTACAGATCCCAGATTAAGAACCTCTATCTAAGACATTTACTACTCTCTCAGATGAATTTGTCAGAGGCACTAAGAGATTGCATATGGTTAGAGAGCTATGCATTTCTTCGATACCCCAGGATTTAATCTCATTCTAATTCATTTCAACAAGTATTTATTAAATGCTTACCATATACAAGGAACTGTGCTAATGCTGGCTAGTGTTATGGGAATCTGAAGATCTTCCCTGCCCCTAAGCCCTTTGATAGGCTTAAGTGGCTCTGAGAACCTTCCCTGATTTGAAAGTATACTCTGCCCCCTAATAGGCTGAATGTGATCACATGGAGCCTGTGGCAGAGGCTTGTTCTTTAGGAACACTCACACCTTATTACTTTGTGATTGGGCAGTGGGTCAAGAAGGTTGTGATATTCTCTGATCCAGGAGAAGGCTATAAATACCCTGATGTGAGGTTTTGCTTTGGGACTCACTTTGGAAAGAGTTGTGTGATTTGGCCAGACGAGACTCTGGGCAGCTGTTGAGCTCCTCCCCCTCCCCCCCCCCCCGGCTTTGAAGAACCCAGATGTTGGTGCTTCCCTCTCTGGTAACTAACTAGATATGGATGTAATGGTCAGACGGCTGGAAGCCCTGTCTGTTGATCTGTTTCTATGTCTGTGTTTAACTTCTGCTTGTATTCTGTTTGCATTCTCTGAAGTTCAGAGTGCTGACTTTCTCCCCTGAACTAGGTAAAAGATATACATTTGATTGATTAAAGTAAGAATGTTAACCCATTTTGGGTCACTTTCCTTTAGAAAAGCAGATCTAAGAACCTGTGCTAGCAGTCATCCTGGGTATGCTAGGGTGCTTGCTGATACAGCAAGACAAAGTAAAAAAAATAAATTAGTCTGCCTTCAAGGAGTGGCAGATACAACATTGTAACGATACTAGGATTTGAAGATCTTCCACGCCCCTTGAGCTTGCTGATGTAGCAGGAAGGGGTGGAGCAAGAGAACGCCGGAGCCAAGCTAATCTCAGTGCGGTGCGGACTGGAAGCGGCGTCAGAGGCAGTGGCTGCGGCTGTGAAC
>CM053585.1:122674919-122708519 GCA_028646515.1 Pseudochirops corinnae | reverse complement strand
GGAGCTGTTCTTACTTTGCTTCTTATGCTTATTCTTACCCATGGTTGTTCAGACCATGAATTTTTTTTAAAAATCTCTGTGGGGCTCTCCTTCCAGAAGGGAAAGCTCTGTCCCAAATCGCTGGGGTCCTCCCGGCTGCCGTAGACTTCTGGCTGACTGGATAATGAAGATTCCAAGACCGAGGCCCCAGACAACAATCTGGGTCCAGGCCGCTCAACGCGAGAGCTCTGGCCTGAAAACAATCGCTCAGTCCCCCCACTGTCTGCAGGCCGCGGGTGGGAAGCTGCAATGTGGAGGCAGGTGCAAAACCTCTGCCTTTCGCTTTTCCACTCTGGAGACCTTTCGGCCGGATGGCTTTTCTCCCCCTTTCACAATCCCCACTCGCAGCTGGTGCTAATCCGCTCACCTGAGAGGCTTTTCTGCACCTCCCGCCCAGCCGCCCCCGGGGCACAACCACAGCTTCAGGCCAGGCTGGTTTTGGCTTGCAGTGCTGATATGGTTCCTCGTAGCCGAGCTGACTTTAGTGGGAAGTATCCTTGTGTGCGTTTTGGGGTTCTAGGATTGATTTAGAGTCCTATTTTATGGGTGGCTATGTGAGAGCTGCGATATGTTGCTGCTGCTACACCGCCATCTTCAAGAACTTTTTCTTTATCAAAGCCAATGAGCACTGTTACGTGATGAGTGATGAGTCTTGAGCCATAGACTATACTTGAGGCCTCTACCTTGGTCTTAAGAAGGAAAAAAAATGGAGGGAGGTCAATTAGTCAATAAAAGAATAGTCCCAGTAAGTAGCCTTAGCACCGTTAAGTCAATTTACCTCTGAGTGGTACCTTCCTTATCATGAAGACAAAAAACAGAAGTCTTATAACTCAATCCTATCCAATCTGATTTAACTAGCAAGCATCTATTAAGGAACTATAATGTATTAGCTACCAGAGACACATAAACAGATCATCTTGAAGAACTGCTGCTGGGTCTAAAATTTCTAAGGTATTTCATGAATTCCCTGTTCTATATCCAGGCATCTGGAGAAGGAAATGGCAAATCAGTCTAGCATCTTTGCCAAGAAAACCACAAATGGAGTCACAAAGAGTCAGACATGAAGGAAACGACCAAACAACAACAGAAAGATTTAGACTGGATTTAGTCTTGAAGAGCCTAGTCTTTAAGATGGGTATGTTGGGCTCTCTATTCTCACATTCCATGGTTTGTTAAATTCCCATCCTGACACTCTGGGAATAATTTTAATTGTTTTCTCAGGTTATGGTTCACATCTAGACCTACTCCACCTTCAGAAAAAGAGGTAAGTAAAAAGGTAATCAGTATGAATCAGGTATAAGAAAGAGAATCTATTAATGTATACAAAAGGAATATTAAATACAAGCTGTTCATAAGGGGACATTTGTTAAAAGGATACTTGAATCAGGATTTAGTGACTTAATTTATATCAACCCTTACAATCTGCTATGAGGATGATGCTTAAAACTACTCAGAACACAAAGCCCTTTGTAGACTGCTAATTATGCATTTTACCCTTCACCCTAGATTTATAATGTCCAAACAGCCAGCTGGTGGTAAAATGGTCAATCTGGGGCCCATCCACTTCTTGCTGGCTGTCTCTCCTCTACAAGAGTTCTAAAATCATTTTTGTAGGATCCTCCACTATTGTTATTCAGTTTCAAACTATGGGATTTCCAGAGTTCTTGAACTCATAAGAATGCCTCCAAGCCTAGACATGTCCAATTTAGCATATATGTGTATTTTCCAAATATCAGGGGAAAAAAAACTCACAAAAATATAACCCAGATTGAAGCTCAGGTTTGCCAAATAGGATGTTTTCTTTGAACACCATGTGCTTATAGCTACATGGAGGTCAGGGAAAAGAGTTGGATCAATGCTATTCTCTCAAGCCACTTTCTGGAAGTAACTTAAAACAACCCTGAAATGAAAGAGAAGTTGAGGTGTTGAGTAGGAACAGATGACCTTTCTCATACCTAATCCACATTATACAATGAGTATGTTTTTACTTCTCCCTCTTTGGGGAGACTTTAGAAAGTGTGTCTCTCACTTTAATACATCTACCGAATCATCAGATCTTCTAGTTCCATATCATTATGAAGTACAAGGCCTTTAAAATTAAACCACACATGGCAGGAAGAAGTCCCCAAAATACTCCCACTATCAACCAAAGCTTATAATATCTTCTCTTAGAATGCTTCATTAAACGACCTCTCTAGGATAGTTGAACCACTCTATAGATAGAATGAAACAATGGTTTCTAGCCTCAAAGGCAGTGGTTCTCAACCTTCCTAATGCTGCAACCCTTTAATACTTGTATGTGGGTGTATCTGCATGTGGGCAGACCCACCTGGGGACAGATAGAGCAGTGGTGTCTCAGTTCCTAAGACCATCAGAAATATGTGTTTTCTGATGGTCTTAGGTGACCCCTGTGACCCCTGTGAAAGGGTAGTTTGACCCCCAAAGAGGTCGTGACACACAAGTTGAGAACTGCTGCTCAAAGACCTTAAGTTCTACTTAGGGGATGCAACATATGGAACAGGAAGCACTTACATGATAATTTAAGAAAAGAGAGAAATGCTAACAAGGGGATAAGGAAAATCTTCTAAGAGGAAATGACACAAGGACCAAGCCTTTATGGAAGTTAGGGTTTATGAGTGTCAGAAATGTGGAGAAAGTACATTCCAAACATAGGACAAAGCCAATGCAAAGCTGCTAAGGTGTGAAGGTGATAATGCTGAATTAAAGAAACAGAAAATAAGCTAATTTGGCTATATCATAGAGTACATGGAGAGTATACAATGAAAAGCTCATCTGGGCTTATTGTGCAGGACTTGAAATGACAAGCTGAGGATCATCATCAAAATCATTAAGACAGCTACTTATGGAGCTAGATTAAGCAGGAATATAGAGGTCAGTGTGGAATATAACAGGAAGATTCCTACTGTGACATTGAATATACTGGTCTCTGTACTAAATTATTTCTTGCAGATGTGGCTGTCACAGGATAGGAGGCTAAGGAAACTAGCTTTTCAGGTCATTATATGCTTATTCTGGTTCTGGTTGTCTATTACGAAACCTTCTGGCACTAGAGAAGAATGACACAATGAAATGGAAGAACATGTCTTTTTTATTTTTAGATTCTTAGCTGCTGTTATTGGAGGAGTCATTACATTTTTAGGAAGCAGAGTGCTTTCCAGGTTGGGAATTGAGTCATGCCCTTGAAGACTGTTGAAATCATGGAGAAGGAAGCTAAATAAATCAAGTAACCAATATTCATTGATTGCTCTGGAAGAGGTTCAGTACTAGATTTTTGGAAGATGGGAAAAAGCATAATATACTAGTTTTCTTGTTAGATGACTTCCATAATCCCTTGGCCAAAAGTTTCCTCTCCCTTTTGTGAACTCTCATAGAATTCTGTGTTTTTTGTGACCTTGTCATTTTTCACCTTCCATAATTATTATTTGTCAGTAGCATTATCTCTCCTACTTGACTATGAGTCTTTTACAAAAAGGGTCCATGTCTTTCTCATCTTTATAGCTCTCTCCCTTTTTATATATTGTGTATCATAAAAAGTATTCATTTAAGGGTTATCTAATGGACTCTAGTTAAGGTGACAATAAAGATGAGTTAAATGATAAAAATAAACTGAGTTAAATAACAAAATACAAAAATACAAGCAATGGCATAAAGTAGTTCTTGATTTTGAGATGATTGATATACGCCTACTAGTTGATAGGATCATAGCTTTATATTTGAGTTGGACAAGATACTACCAGACATCTACTCAACCTCCACTCTTACCCCTTCCACATCTTATGAAGAAGCTGAGGTACAGAAAAGTGATTTATCTAAGGTCTCACAGTATAATGGTAATGGGATTTGAAGATCTTCCATGCTCCTTGAACTTGCTGGTGTAGCAGGAAGGAGTGGGGCAGGAAGGAGCCTGAGCCAAGTAGGAGCCAGGTTGGAGCCAGCCCAGTGACTAGAAGCCATGGCAGTGGGGCGTGAACTATTTTTTTTTTTTAAGTGAGCCAACCAGAACTTCTGCTAAGGACTCCTGCTGAGGACTGCCAGGGACGGGAACTGAGGGGAGTTGTGGGGGGAGCTGCTGGGAGTGAACTGCATAAAGACTGAGCAGTTACCATGAGTGAGGAGAATAAGATCTTTGCCTGAGGTAGCTTGTTTTGTTTTGAAGGCTTGAGAATGTGAGTGTTTACTGCATTAACTATGTGTGCCAAATCTGTGGCTACTGTGATGGCTTTGATTTTCTGGTTTTGGGAATCAGGTCTCTTGTAGTTGGATAAATGTTCTAGCTATGTCCCCCATGTAGAGAGCCTGTTACATTTTGTGATTAATAACTATATCAGCATATTTATAGTTACCGTAGGCACTGTAAATACTGTATTATTGATACACACAGGTAGCAAGTAGTAGAGGCAAGATCTGAAACTGGCTCTTCTGACTACAATCTAAGCTCTCTTTCTACCATCTCATATACTGGGAAGGCTGTTGAAAGGAAAATACATTTCAGCTAACCTTAAATGATGGATAAGATTTGGTTAGGAGGAGAAGATGGGTACTAAAAGCAAGGACTGAAGGATCATGGTGCAAAATAATACAGAGTTAGGAAAACACAGGAAAGTTTAATCAATCAAGCAAACATATTCAAACACTTATTAAATATTCACCATGTGCTAGGCACTGTGATAGTTTCTGGGAATATAAAAATAAAAGTAAAACAGATTCTGAGTTCAAGGAGTTTATATTCTTTTAGCTTTGTATTATTTCTTATACCAGATTTATATTCCTTAAAAAATAAAATATTAATTTATATTCCTTATTTATATTCTTTAAAAATTTATATTCCTTTTCTTCTTTTCTTCTCCTTCTCCTCCTGCAGTTCAAAGTATAGGAATAAGAACCGATGGACAAAATGAAGTTGGATATGAAGATATGAGAGATATCCAAATAGTATTGACAGTTGACATTGTCAAGTGAATGGATAAGATCATCCTGGTTGAAAGGGAAGAAAAAGCAAGAATAGAACTGAGTCCTGAAACTTAGGGAATTACCACATTTAAAAGGTGGGAAAAGAAGAAAAAGATCACCAAAGGAACAGATAAGTAGGGAGAGAATCAGCATAGTACCAAATCATGGAATTAAGAAGAAGGGGACTTATTGAAAGCTGAAGTGAATTTAAGCACAGAGTAGAAAGACTAAATAGCTTTGTTTAAGTAGTCCTAGGTTTTAATCCTGGTTCTGCTACTTAATACCTGGGTTACCTGGGGCAATTTACTTACCTTATCTGAGCCCCAGTTTTCTTATCTATGAGACATGGGTTTCAACTAGACTATCTTTAAGGTCTCCTTCATCTCTAAATCCTATGAAATTCCTGGAACAAATTAGTACAGAGAGTGGGGGTGTAGCCAAGATGACAGAGTAACAGCAGGGAGTTGCTTGAACTATCCCCAAATCCCTCCCAATACTTGTAAAAATGATTGTAAACAAATTCTAGAGCTACAGAATTCACAAAATGACAGAGTGAAACAAATCTCCAGCCCAAGACAACCTGGGAGGTCAACAGAAAGAGTCTATCACACCAGGCTTGCCGCAGAGCACAGCCCAGCATGGGCCAAGGCACAGACGGGATAGAGCAGACCTCAGGACACTGAATCACTGACAGCTGTGGCAGTTTCCAGACTTCTTGACCCACAGACAGCATAGAAGGTCAGTGGGAAAACTCTGTGGGACTAGGGTAAAAGAGGAGTGTGGTCTGGCCCCAGCCCCAGGAAAGCCTAGATGGTGACAGTCCCTGGCAGCCACAGCAGCAGGGGCTGCTTCCAGAGCTCTTGGCCCACAGATGGTGGTGTATCGAGAGGTTGATCAGAGAGTGATGTAGGGATCTCCTTGCTGATTTCTCTTGTTTTGTTCTGCTTGATCTGGGTTGTAGTCCTGGGTGGTGGTCCTAGAGCAAGGAGTGCTGGTGTGGTGAAGCTTGTGGCAGCAGTGGAGAGGGAATTCTCCTCACAGTTCTAAGACAGAAAAGAGTGTTTGAGGTTACTCGCAGACCAGAGGGCAGGCCAGGAGAGGAATAAACACCTCTCCTTTGATTATACCACCTTGGAAGAGCTGAAAATTTACAGGTTCCTAGAAGTGTCTCTGAAAATAGCTGCACAAAACACCTGAAACTTGGGACAGCACACCCACACCCACACTCACCTCTATTGGAACCAGATTGATACCTTGACAAAGAGTTAGAAAGTCAAGTATTTGACCAAGAAGATAAGCACACAACATAAAAAAACTCAGACTATAGAATCTTACTTTGGTGACAAGATCAAAACATACAGTCAGAGGAAGACAACAAAGTCAAAGCTTCTACAGCAAAAGCCTTCAAGAAAAACATGAATTGATCACAGGCCATGGAAGAGCTCAAAAAGGATTTTGAAAATCAAGTAAGAGAAGTAGAGGAAAAATTGGGAAGAGAAATAAGAGCGATGCAAGAACATCATGAAAAATGAGTAAACAGCTTGCCAAAGGAGACCCAAAAAATACTGAAGAAAGAATTAGTACAGAGAAAGAGCCATTTGATTTAGCAATAAATTTAGTCATTGGCAACCTTCTAGAGAGGAGTTTCCATGGAGTGATGAGGATAGAAGTCAGATTACAGAATAGGAAAGAAAAATTTGAGATAGCAACGGTGGTGAATATAGATCACTCAACTGTGAAGTTTGGCAATGAAAAGGAGAAGATTAATAGCACACTAGTTAGGTGGAGCAGTGTGGGAGTTTTTTTCAAGATAGTAAAGAAAGCCTGTTTGAAGATAGAAGGGAAGAAAACAGTGAATGGAAAGAAATTAAAGATGCTAAAAGAAAAAGCTATCTTTTTATTAACAGGAACAGGATAGCTTTTATTGTACTTTATAGAAAATGACAGCACAAAAGACTGAAAAGAACCTATAAAATTGTACAAAACACTTAAAAATTCACAACAATGTGTAACTAACACAATTATTCTCCCTCTTTGATAGATTACAATTTCCCATAGGGTTACCCATAGTGTCTAGAATAGTATTCCTACAGTGTAGCTTAGACTTTTACTCTTCCCCCTCCAGTCCCCAAAAGGAAAATGAACTTTGGGTTACTTGACAGACAAATCCCTTCAATGAGGGTAAAAGTGAGTAAGAATGAGGAGCAGATGTCTTGGTTTTAGTTCTTTGTTACTCTGTGTGTGATTGGGAATAGGACATGTGTTATCTTTCTCTCCCCCAGTAGGTATGGAGGAGCTAATTGAGAGAATAGATTTCCAAAGGCAGTAGTAAGGTATGGAAAGGAAAGATAAGTGGAGGGGTTATCCTTGGCAGAAGGATGTACACCTTTTCCACCTGAGCTACGAACTAAAAATGAGAGCCAGAAAGTCTTTAGAACCTCTTTAATTTAACTTCTTTATTTTATAAATGAAAAAATGAAGACCAGCATCAATTAAGAGAACCAGAATTTGGATGATGAAATATTCATCAGTCTTTCCATTAGATCACTCTGATGAATATAAAGACATAAATTTTGAGATGAAGATGGGATTTGATGAGGTAACATTTGATGGCATTCATCTCAAAATAACAGAATACAAAAATCATTAGCTTAGGGAAGAGAGGAAGGAGAGATTAGGAAGCTGAGAGTAGAGAAAGTTGAAATAGGCATTGTAGGCATGAAGGTATCAAAAAGATAGAAGTAAAAGGGATGCCAAATAGTTGTCAGGGTTCAGCAGACATGTGAAAGTATGATATTAGAGTTTGTTAGGCCAGTAAAGTTCCACGATGAATAATGCATTTCAACAAAACTCTATTGATTAAAGAAAAGAGGAAAAAATTATGTTAAGGACTTTATGTAAGGAAACTCCTATGGTTATTCAAGATTTGTTGTGGTGTGCTAAACCACCATAATTCTTTTTTTAAAATTATTTTTATTTAATAGCGTTTATTTTTTTCCAATTACAAGTAAATTAATTTTCCACATTCATTTTTTGAAAAATTTTCAGTTCCAAGTTTTTTTTTTTTTTTCCCTTTCCTCCATACCAGCCCCTCTGGCCAAGACACCAAGCAATCTGGTAGAGGTTACTTATTTGCAATTGTGTAAAACGTATTTCTGCATTAGTCATGTTGTGATAAAAAAAAAAAAAAGAACCCAAGGGGGAAACATCATGAAACCCCCTGAAATGTGAAAATAGTATGCTTTGATCTGTACTCAAACTCCATCAGTTCTTTCTCTGGATGTGGATAGCATTTTCTATCATGAGTCTTTTTGAATTGTCTTGGTTCATTGTATTGCTGACAAGAGGTAAGTCGAGCATAGTCAATCGTCCTAAAGTGTTGTTGTGACTGTGTACAGTTTTCTCCTGTTTCTACTCACTTTATTCAGCATCAGTTCCTATATTTTTTCCAGTGTTTTTTTTTTTTTTTCTGAAATCTACCTGCTCATTATTTTTTATTTTCTTTTTTCTTTTTTTGGGAAGGCAGGGCAATTGAGGTTAAGTGACTTGCACAAGGTCACATGGCTAGTTTTTTGTTAAGGGTCTGAGGCCGGATTTGAACACAGGTCCTCCTGACTCCTGGGCTGGTGCTCTATTCACTGTGCCACCTAGCCACCCCTTTCATTATTTCTTCTGGAACAATAAATTTTCATTACATTCATATACCACAACTTGTTCAGCCATTCACTTGTTCATGCCCATCAACTGATGGAGATTCCCTTAATTTCCAATTCTTTGTCACCACAAAATGAGCTACCATAAATATTTTTGTGGATGTAGGTCCTTTACCTTTTTTTTTATGATCTCTTTGGGACACAGACCTAGTAGTGGTATTGCTGGATCAAAGGTTATGCACAGTTTGATAGTCCTTTGTGCATAGTTCTAAATTGCTCTCTAGATTGGCTAGATCAACTGACAACTCCATCAACAATGCATTAGTTTCCCAATTTTCCCATATCTCCAAAATTTCTCATTTTACTCTTCTGTCATATTAGCTAATCAAATAGGTATGAGATGGTACATCACAGTTGTTTTAATTTGTTTTAATCAATAGCAATTTAGAGCATTTTTTTTTGTATGATTGTTGGTAGCTTTGATTTCTTTGTCTGTAAAATTGTCTGAGGATATCACATAGTAAAAGATGGTAATTTCAATGGACTATACGCTAGATTTGATGTCAAGAAGGATTTGGTTCAAATTCTACCTATGAAACAAACTAGTTGGGCAAATAATTTTATTTTCTGCATCCTTAGCTTCCTCATCTTTGAGGATGATAGCTGTAGTACCTACATCACATGGTTATTGTAAGGATCAAATGAGGAAATGTACGTAAAGTGATATGTAAACTTCAAAGAGCTATGTAAATGTCAGTTGTTAATGCAATTATCTTTGTAGTTGTGACTTGTTTTTCTTCTCCTCCTCCTCCTTTTCCTCATTGTTATTTTTACTATCTTCTTTTTCTCATCTTTTAAAGAGATTTCAGAGAGAAAAAGTCCCAGAAGCAACTCTACTGATATTCTTTGAAATTTAATGATCCATAGATTATTACCAGGGATGATAAAATCACTGTTTTTCATAATTAAATAATAAATTTGGCGTTTGTTCTCATCTTCTGAAGGATCATGCAGAGTATCTGAAGGAGAATTCTCAAAGCAGACAAGATGATGGGGACAGTATATACCTTACCCTATTCTTCCATGATTGTGTTTTCTTCTGCTAGGTCCTATAATTTAAAAGTTCTTAATTCTAAATAGCTTTGTGGTTTATAAATATTTGGTATGGCAACAGTTATTAAAATATTGTCCATAAATTTTACGAATTAATGTGATGCCCAAGCAATTGTAAGTAATCGTTCTACCTGTGATAATGGACTGGTTTGAGTACAATATCCTGGTGGAATTCTATAGCACATATTGAGATTTGGGTTTGTAATGTGGGAATTTGTTACCTGTTAGTTTATGGAAGATAGCAAACCATAGGGATCATAGGCTCATGGAGCTATAGCTTAAAGAGATATCAGAGACCATCCATTTGTTTTGTATATAAGGGAATGAGACCCAGCAATGTTAAGTGCCTTGAATGAGGTCAAACAGCTAGTAAGGATGAGAGGTAAAATAGGAATTTTGATCTTCCTAACTCCACGTTCAACACTCTATCCACTACACTATAAGGAGCTGAGAATGACATCAAGATTGGGACCATAGATGACAAGAAGGATGGTGGTAGCCTTGATGGAAAAGGATAAATGCAGAAGTAGATTTTCAGGGAAAGATATGAAATTCTTGATCTAAGTTGTGAAATCTATTTAAGCTTTTGTTATTGTATAATACTGGTGCATAAGGAAACATACATAATTTTAGTCCCTTTCAAGTGTACTCAGGGTTTTGCTTACCTTAGTGGTCAGAAATACTGGTACAGAAGCATTTTTAGCCATTAAAGTATTGGTATTTCTAATAGAATTCAGTGAAATTTGCCTTCTTTTGGTACCAGGACATAAAGCAGAGTCACTTGCTTTCCTGTTCAATGTCAATTTATTTTTCAAAATAATATTGAGTAGGTAAAGCTGTCAATTCTATGCTGCCTCCTTCTCTCTCTTTGTCTTATAAACCATTCCATCACACTTACTGAGATGTTATCAATCATAGTTTCAACAAAGTCCAATTCACCAATGTTTCAGAATTCCTGCCAAGTCTTTACAGCTATGTTAGGAATCTTGGGACACATGAAACCCCAACTGCAACTCATCGAGGCATCTAGGTAGGATAGTGGATAGAGCACTGAACCTGGAATTCAAATCCAACATCATATATTTGCTAGCTATATGACTATGGGCAAGTAAGTTACCTAAATTCTGTTTGCCTCAATTCTCTCATCTAAAATCAGAATAATAATATCTGCCTCCAAGGGTAGGTTCTTGTGATGATAAAAGAAACATTGTATTTGTAAAGTTCTTTGAAAATTCCAGCTATTATTATTCTTAATCCTACAAGATCACATCAGCATTGAAGCCACACATCATCAATATCCTGACCCTGAGCTCTCTCCCTCTCTCTGACAGAGAGTAGAGACCTCTCCTCCCAGAACCTCTATCTAAGCAGGGAATCCAGGTCAGCCATATCTTCATTTCCCTCCAGACTATGCTCTTCTGGACTGGACTTCGCCATCATTCGGTCAAGCTGAGTGCCTTCTGCCCTCTCCTTCCTGCTTTTCTGCTTCCTTTTAATTTTGTCTTCTCCAATTTGACTGTCAGCTCCTGGAGGCCAGAGACTTTCTTTTTTTCCTTTTTTTGTTTTTGGTATTTTTAGCACTAACACATTCTAGATACTTAATAAATGCTTTTGACTGATTCTCCCAGACTGCCCTTCCTTTACTTGCCTTATTTTTTCATCTTTACGTCTTCTTTATTCTCACCATATCAACACAGATGAAGGGTTGAGATTTGAGGGAGCTCTTGCTGCTGCTGTTATTATTGATTATAGTAGTTAGTGGTAGTAGTGAAAATAGTTATACTAATAGTAGTATCCTATTCAGGATTATTCTTGTTATTATCAGAATAGTATTATTATTACTATCATTAAATCAGGATGTTATTATTATTATTATTCCCTTCAGAGGTTTACTATGACATGTGATTACTAAAGTAGGCTCCATTTAGTTGATTTTCCTGGGAATATATCTTTAGGTTCTTAAAGTGATGCTTGTATTTGGCCAAATATGTGACTCCTGTAGAGTTTTCATAGACTTTTTTTTAATTGGCAGAAAGAACTCTATACTGTGCACTCAGGCTACCATAGTGATTTACCTTCGACTTCCAACTGGGACTTGCAATTTCTTCCATGTGTGTGAAAGACAGAGTAGGGTAGATATTTGAAAAAAGAGCTGAGCTTAACAAAGGAAACATTTTGGGCTTTTGTCCTCTAGATTCTTCAAGTGACCTGCCATGTCAAGAAGAGAACTCACACCTAGGGCCTTGTAACAAGACTCATTCTTAGTTCAATACGTAAAGGACCATGACTCTATCAGTATGGCTATTCCCTCTGTTGAAGCAGATTGGTACTTCTCTACACCTTAGTGAATGCTTTGATGAGTTGCTGTGCCACAAGAAGTTTCCTCATCTAGTGGCAAGCCTTTTGGTGTTGATTGTGCTTCTCTCATGTTATCATTTCTCACTACTGAGGCTAAGATGACTGATGTACATTCCATTACCAAACCTGAACTTGAAACAATCTCAGCTTGGTAGAAGACACTTATGCTTGCATTCTGCTAGTATCATTCTCGAGTATGTAAGGTTTCTATGTCAGTGGAGAAGCTATATTCCTAGAAAAATAAAACTTCCCATAGGAAGAGGTTACAAAATGTCTTTAAGAGTCATTCTCCTGCTTTCATCACTTGATGCATGAGAAAGTTTTTAAGTTTCCCTTAATAAAGGGATTTTTAAAAAAATGTCTGCAATTTAATCTTAGTTCCTCTGGTTCTTCTATATGTTTAAGGTACACTGCCTTAAGCCACCTAGCTGCCTGACTGACATTCACAGGAGGGTTTAAAAAAATACAGCATAATTAATCATACCGTTCTCACTAAAAAAGAATAATAGCAAAAAGGGGAAAAAAAGGATTTGTACCCTTAATAAAGAAAATAAAATCTTTTGAAATTGTTTATGTCTATTTGTGTGTGTTTCATAATGTAGTATATTGGTATAGCAGTATGTGCATATAATACATAAATAAGCAAAATATTTTATTTTGAGGACCCCACTCCCAAAGCAGTTTGGAGAACATTGGCCCAAGGCACTGAGAGCTTAAGGAATTTGCTCATAGTCACACAGCTCAGAGGAGTCAGGGACCGGCTTGCTGTAAACCAAACCACTTCTTATCAGCTCTTCATGTTGAGCTGAGATCTCTCTCCTTGCAGATTATATTCACTACTTCTAGTCCTGTCTGAAGTAACAGAGTGATGAAAAAGTGTTTCTAAATACAAATGTACTTTTTCTGAGGTTTTAAAGATAATAATTGAGATGTCTGGTCTTGGTGACTCATTGGAAAGAGTATTGGAATTGGTATCTGGAAGACCTGTCTTAGAATCCTGTCTCAGCCACTTACTGGCTTTGTAAAACTGGGTAAGCCACTAATTCTTTCTTATCCTCAGCTTCCTCAACTGTAAAAAGGGAAAAAATGAGAAAACTGAGACAAATCAGGTTTTCTCAGAGTCATAAAACTATTCAATGTCTGAGACCTGATTTGAACTCAAATCTTTCTGATCCTAGGGCCTGTGTTGTATTCACTGTGCCACCTAGCTCCTCATGCCCATGTTATCCACAAATTGAAGAAGAGCTAATCAATGCCTTGCTTCAAATAATCCTTCAAATAAGAAAAGGCAGCTAGTCTGTCACCCTTTGCCTCCCTTCTTTCTTCTACAACACATGTACAAATCGGGGAGGAGGGAGCTAAGCCTGTCCAGGAATACCCCAGGGGACAATCAAACCATCTATTTTTAAAAGATGGATTGGGGACATTACACTCACACGGTTCAACCTGTTACTCAGTAAAGACAAGGAGTCAGATGCAAACATGCATCAAGTAATACTTGCCATGAAGCCAAAAATCTTTGTTGAAGGCATATAAATAGAGCAGAAAAATATTCAATTCCATTTTTACATTCTTATCAGAATGACCCAAATGCAGATATCCAAATGTGGAAGAATCAACAAAGTTTATTTTGGACTTATGTATTATGTTATATTTAATAACCAGTCCCTCATTCTGTTCTAGTGGAATTTTAATAGGACCCAGAGACAGCATTAAAGTGATTCAAATTCTGTATCTTTATTGTGACATCTGTTTGCTTTTTAATATGCAAGCTGCTCTGGAAGGCGTCTTCCTTCTGTGGTAGTGAATTTCACAATGGGTGAAATGCATTGTGATTTTTTTACCACAGTCATTAAGAGGGCTACCTAGACCTCAGTTCTGTTATGACAAGTCCAGATCCAATACTGCAACAGTTTATTATCACATTTCAGCATCAGTTTTACCTGGAGCAACATATTTTTAAAAATAAGCTTTTTTGAGTGAGGAAGCTCTGCTGTAATTTCACAAATATATTGATCACAATCTTTGCATGGTGTTGGGGAAGATGGAGAAAGGAAATGTTTGCTTTTGGAGGGAAGAGGGCTTAATGCGACAAGGAAAGTACTAGCAGATGGTGGCATGCACACTGTAAGCCTGGAGCAGATTGTATCTTTATGATGTTATTCCCCCTGGGCCTCGATGTTGGGGACTTCTTCTTTTGCTGCTCCTGTGCTAGACCTGGAATCATTCACCATCATATTCTTCCTTTCTTTCCTCCCATTGATTTATTAAATAATATTTTAAGGCTATTCAAAATGAGTCGTTTAGAAAATGTATTCATGTAATATATTCAATTAAAATAGAAAAAAATATAAGTAACCTCATGCCCAAGGGAGTGAGAAATGTACTTTAAAATTAAAACTTTTGACGTAAAAAGTTATAAAATGATTAGAAGAAGAAATTATGAAAGCAGAGCCCAGAAGAATCTTGGAGGGACATCTAAGGGCATTTCATGGTAGAGCATCTGCTTTGTGTCAGGTACTACTTTGTGAACTGGGGCAACAAAGTAAAAAAAAATGTCCCTAACCTGAAAGAGTTTACACTTTACTGGCAGATATAACATTTAAACAGATAAATCAAGACAGAGTAATTTGAAGGTGAAAAGGACAGCAAAACTAAGGAAATAAGAAAAAAGATTTTTTTTTTCCCCAGTGAGGAATTGTCTGAAATGAGCTTTGAGCAAAGAGGAAAGACCTAAGAGGTAAAGAGGGATTTGATTCCAGGATTAGGGTGCTTCACTAGCACTATTCTAATGCTTGATATACAGATAACTGGGGAAATTAAGACACAGAGAGTTAAAATAATTTGGCTAAGTTTGCGCAACAATCATTAATCAATGACTAGATTTATTCCGTATCTATAATGTATCTAATTTATTCAGGCTTGTGTTAACTATTGTTTGGGATCAAAAATCTAAGTTCAAGACACAGTAAGACATTTTCTTACCCCAAAGACCCTAAAAACCCTAAAGAAACAACTGTTTACATTCCCAAACTTATGTAGTTTGAACTAGGATTTTAATTATTTTCCTTCACTTGTGTTTTCTCCTTAAGTCAGTAAAACCTGTAACATTTCAGTTGCTGACTCCCCAAAGTGTCCTATCTAAAATCTAAGAAAATGGAGAATTCAATGAAGCAGAACATATATGGGAGCTTTACTATCCCTGTTTCCCACACTACCAGGTTAATTGTAAAATATTTTTTAAAACAGGCAAAATTCAAAATGAACAATTTTCGAATAAACCACTGGATATCCTATCCAATTCCACATCCACTCAATTAAAATACAGTCAATGCATTAGAATACAAAGGAAGCGAATTCTCTCCTCCTCCAACCCCCAACCCATCCATTTTACTATTTGTTCTAAACCCAGAGAATTCTGCTTTTTGTTTATAAACCCCAGACTGTCATTCTTCCTAGATTCTGGATGGCTCTCCAGGATTAAGAGCTGGTGAGAAATCATCCCCTTTTTTTCCTGATTTAGAAAATACACATGTGCTATCCTGCTATAACACTCCATATGCTGCATCCTGGATGGCCCTGGAACTGAAATTACCAACAGTAGGGTAATTTTATTATCCTAGAGGATCTTCTTTCATTTAGTAGCTTTCTCCAAATTCAACACATCTCTCAACACAGCTTTGTTATAAGTAAAACAACAACTGGCTGATTAGAGAGGCTACATGTGTGTGGTGTTATCACAGACATATGCACATGTATTTCTGTGCTCCTATCTGTCTTGAAGAATATCTGAAAAGGCTTTGGAAAGTATATATACAACTGAATACATATTAATTGCTGTTTATTTTACTACAATATCACGATATTTCCATTTTGTTCAATTCATATACTTTCCCCAATCTTCTTCTACAATGACCAGACCTTGAAATTATCCCCTCTAATCTGAAGCATTTCCATTCATAAGGGAGTGTGTAGCTAGCATTTTTCTCTTCTTCACCTATCAAAAAATACCCAGTAGGAAATTAAAAAACATTTCATAATTCAGAAGTTTAAGAAAAATCAAGAAGTAAAAATATATGGAATAAAAAAAATCCACCAAAATGTATTGGGCTGGATTGCTATTATTAACTGTATTTAAAAAATAGACAGTGGTGGTCATGAATCTGTTGCAAAGACTATATTTTACAGACATCTTTAGAGTGGAATGTATTTGAAGAACCATTTTAGTACCATTACACTTGGACTCGACTGGCAGAAGCAGCTCCTCAATTACTTGCATTAAAATCCAACATATATTGGGAAGCTCAACTAGCATCATGCTAACATCCTAGAAATAGAGGAAGAGATGAATTTATGCACATGACAGGAATATTTTATGGCTGTCTTATTCAGCATTCCTCTTGCCTTTTCTGCATATGGTTAGATAGATTGGACCCTTCTAGATTGGGCCCTTTTATCCCCTAAGCTATAACTATACATTTTGCCAAATAAGGAAAATAGTACAAAAAACCACCCTCGAATCATCATTTTGATACATTTAATTGAAAGGGGACAGTGAAAGATAATATAGGACACAAGGCAACTCAAGGTGGAGAGAGATCAGGAAACATTAACCCATGGCAAAGAAACTGAGTCTCTGGGAAATTGGCCCCAGAGGAGGAAGGGAGTTTACCTATGATGTGCTTGCCAGACTATGGGATGTAGAAACACACCATTTGGTAGTCTCTTACTTTATTCTTGCTAACTAGGTGCTAAGCAAAGTTGAGTCTATGTTTCTGAAGGGGTTAAAATGCTACTAGAGTCCTTTCAATTTGTGTACTCTGGAGACAAGACCCTAGTTGCCCATCCTAGTTATGGTTCTGCATATTTCTAAAACATCTCTCTTGTGATGTTTTGAACAAAAAATGAGTCTTGTGATGGAAGGTTTCAACAATGGCAAGGTGAGAATCATCTGGTTACTTTGTTTGGGGTGTTATTGTCTAATGAAATCATTTATTAGTGGGCCTGTAAAATATCCTTGCCCTTAGTGCCTATAATGTCAATGAGCCATTGTAATAGCTTCCTAATAGTCTCCTGCTATGAGTTAATATATCAAAATCCTTGAGTTAGTAAGGCTGAAAGATACAGCTTGGGCCATTTCACAGTAGTCCCATTTATAACCCATCTATCAAATGGGCTGCTTTAGAAATATTCACTTCCCTGTTACTCCATGGGCAGGGTATTAGGCTCTAATGACCCTCAGCCATTCCAAAGAGGTCTTCCTTGATCCACTCTTTCCACAATTGAAGTTTCTCTTCCTTCTCTGAGTTTCATAAGATATGATGCTAGAAATACATTGTATGCATCTATTGGGGAGAAGGGAATGACCCAAAGCTTTAAGTTTGGAAGGAAAGGATTTCTGAGTCAGACTAACACAAGGGTGAGACTTAGGGTGGGGACCAGGGAGAGATTTAGGGAAGAAATACTCACAGATTATTCCTCCTCTCCAGTCAGAAAAGCAGATGGCTAAATGTTCTGGCAATGCCTTCCTGATTTGTGGACCATGTAAACCACAGCAGCCACATTGTTATTGTCTCTTCCTTTGAGCCCACTCTGAATCCAAACTTCCACGTTTCTATTGAGGATACTATTACCCAATTTTTCAATTACCCAATTATCAAACTTGGAGTCGCTTTCGACTCTTTACATCAAAGGTAGGGAAACTGTGACTTCAAGGGTACCTGTGGCCCTCTAAGCCCTCAAGTACAACCTTTGAGTTTAGGGTTGGGCAAATGGCTGCCCTTGAGGACCTAGAGGGTCACATGTGACCTTGAGGCAGCAGGTTTCCCACCTCTGCCCTGTGTCATATCAATTGCTAAGTTTTGTCAATTATACCTTCATAACATCTGAATCTTTCTCCCCATTCAGATGGCTACCATAATTCAGGGCCTTCCCACCCTTACTGGACTATTACTATAGCTTCTTAATTGATCTTCCTGCCGGAAGTTTCTGCCTTCTCTAATCAGTTTTCTACACAGCTGCTAAAGTTATATTCCTAAAAGCACAGGTCTGACCATTATCACTCCCTTGCATAATCAACTTCAATGGCTCCTTATTATTTCATGAGATCAAACACAAATTAGTCTTATGAGCATTTTAGAGTCTTGGTTCCAACCTACAATTTTAGGTTTATTATATGTGATTGACCTTTAAAAACTATACAATATAGTCAAACTGGGCTTTTTTTGTTTGTTTGTTTCACCCATGATATCATACCTCCTGAAATTTTGAACAAGTTCCTCATGCCTGGAATTCACTCCCTTCTCTCTTTTGCTTCCTAAAACCCTTAGTTTCCTTCAAATCTCAGTATATATAAATGTCATGTTCTAACTGATCTCTTTCTTGATGCTCTAGATACTAAATTCTCTACGTCCCCCCAAATTATATGGCATTTATTATTTTTTATCTCTCTCTCTACTTATATGTCTATATGTTTCTTCAATAGAATGTAAGCTCCAAGAAGGAAAACATTGATTCATTTGTGTCTTTGTATCTCCAGCACCCAACATGGTACCTGGAATATGCTAATCACTTCAAAGCACTTATTGATTCATTTATTGCTTATGTGGGATGGACTGAGACCAACAAAAACTGACAGTCATCTGTATGAAAATGAGTTTGCCAGTGGGTGGTGTAGTTTTTGTTTTGGAGTGTGAGGGAGATAAAGATTTGGCCTTCTAGAAAATCATTGGCTGAGAGTTGGATTCTAGTATAATCCTGTCATTTACTTAAATTTCCATTACTGTGGATGGATAGTTGATTAATCTAGTTCTATGTTCATATTTGTGTGTTGTATGTGAGTGAGTGAGATGGGAGAGAGAGAGAGAGAGAGAGAGAGAGAGAGAGAGAGAGAGAGAGAGGGAGAAAGAGAGAGAGAGAGAGAGAGAGAGAGAGAGAGAGAGCATCCCAGTGCCTGTAATTGGACAGTCATGGTTATAAAATCCTGGGACTAGAAGGAACATTAAAGGTTATCTAATCTAATTCTCCCATTTTACAAAAGAACAAATTAAAGGTCAGGAATGGAAAATGACTTCTCTTAGCTCATATGGTAATAAATGGGAGAGCTGGATATGAACCCCATGTTGCTGATTTCTAGTCCTATGTTCTTTTCTTCCTCTAAATTAAATCATGCAGTACATCACACTATTTCCTCTAGATTTTAGAATCAATGACTGGATATCTTAAGAATAAGAGTGTCTGAGGACATTTAGAAAGAGAGAGAATCACTGAAAGCTAATATGACTTAAGAACAGGTTATCACAGAATATCCTTCATTTGCTAACAGGATTACTTGATGTGTAGATCAAGGAAATGATATAGAGTATTAATGAACTTATATTTCATCACATGTTTGACAATATTTTTCACGTTATTTTTATGGATGAGAATGAATGATACCAATTAGAAGGTAGTACAGCAGAATCTGAGTTGGCTGAATGGCCAGATCCAGCCCCCAAAGTAGTCATTAATGGGTTGGTGTCAACTCAAAGAGAGGTCTCTATGGTAGTGCTCCAGGGATCTTTTCATGGTCTTGTTCTGTTAAACATTTTTAACAATGACGTGAATAAAGGCACAGATGGCAAGCATATCAAATTTGCAGATGGCATAAAGCTTGGAGAGACAGCTGTAGCATTGGATGATTCAATCAGGGTACAAAAACATTCTCAACAGAACAGAATAATTGCATAAATCTATTAAGATTGAATTATTTGTATGAGGAAAAATTTTATGATAATTATAAATGTTAAAAAATGGAACAAGCTGCCTTGGTAATCAGGAGAGTACCTGTCACCAAAAAAATCACATGACTTCTGCCTGCCTCAGTTTCCTCAACTAAAATGGGAATAACAATTGCACTTACCTCACATAGTTTTGAGGATTAAATGAAGCATCTATTTGGATTGTTTTTTTTAAGGGCTTAGCACAGAGCCTGGTACATTATAAGTGTTAAATAATGTTATTGCTATTATTAGTAGTATTGGTGGTGGTGGTGGTGGTGGTGGGAGCAGCTGTGGCAGGAGCAGCAGCAGAAGTAGCAGTAGTAGTAGTAGTAGTAGTAGTAGCAGCAGCAGCAGCAGCAGCAGCAGTAGTAGTAGTAGTAGTAGTAGGAGTAGCAGCAGCAGCAGCAGCAGCAGCAGTAGTAGTAGTAGAAGTAGTAGTAGTAGTAGTAGCAGCAGCAGCAGTAGTAGTAGTAGTAGTAGTAGTAGTAGTAGTAGTAGTAGTAAGAGGCCCACATTGGATTTGTGCTCAGAAAACCAGGATTCAAGTTTGATCTTCATGAATTACCAGCTGGCAAAGTGAAGTAAGAAGCCTGAATGAATTACTACTTGAGAAACAGAGTGCAATAGTGGAAAAATCACTGTACTGAACTTGAGAGTCAGATGACCTACCTGAGTTTGACTAAATTTTGATCCTTATTAATTATGTGATCTGAGGAAATGTCTCTTATTAGGTCTTTATCTGTGTTTTGCCATCTTTATTAGTCACCTAATTGGAGCAGTGGATGGTGTGTTAGACTCGGAGTCAGCTGCCTCAGATACTCACAAGCTGTGTGACCCTTGGGCAAATCCTTTCACTTTGTTCAGTCCCAGGTTTATCATTTATTAAATGGGGCTAATAATGGCCCTTATTTCACAGGGTTGTTGTGAGGATCAAATGAGGTGATAGCACATGTAAAGCGCTTTCCAAACCTTAAAGTACTACATTATTTTAGTCAATTTTTAGTCATGTCCTCTTCTTCATGACCCCATTTGGGGTTTTCTTGGCAAAGATACTGGAGTGGTTTGCCATTTCCTTCTCCAGCTCATTTTATGGATGAAGGCACTGAGGTAAACAGGGTTAAGTGACTTGCCCAGGATCACACAACTACTAAGTATCTGAGGCCAGATTTGAATCCAGGAAGATGAATCTTCCTGTGCACTCACTGAGGTACCTCACTGCCCAAAGCACAATATAAATGCTAACAATTAGCTTTTATAAAATGGGAACGATAATATCTGCCTAACCTACCTCAAAGAGTTGCTTATTGGATTAGAGGACATTCACTGGATATGTAACTGATACTTATTGAGATTGCATACACATACATATATGCAAAATGATATATATTTAAATGGCATATTGGATTAAATTATTTAATGGGTATGATGGTGCTTTATCAAATAACCATTGCTATACAAATGTAAGCTATTGCTGTGATATCATCATGCTTCATTTTCCAAGTGTTAGATAATATTACTCACAGGGACAAGAAAACAAGAGCTTCACCCCAGGGCAGCTATCTCTCAGGGTTCATATGAGGCCTATATGAGATATACGGAAAAGGCTTCGAAAACATTCAAGTGCTATAGAAATACCAGCTGTTATTTTAAAGGAAATAGGATGACTCTACAAACCCCTCAAAATGCTAAGGCTAGGAAACAGATCATCCTAAGAATTTACTTGCAAACAACTTTTAAAGAGCAAAGTATTGGAAAATACAGAGTGCCTTTGGAAAGAACAAGTTCTGACAGACTAATTGTGGGTGCCTGGATGAATGTAGGTGAGAGGGATGATAGGATAATTTTTTTTCCATAGATAAGGCTGCTATGATGCAAAATACTGCACTGCTGAAAAGTACCAAAGTTATTAGAGCGGAAAAAGTTTGATTAAGAATTTTTTAATTCAAAGAATAAACAAGGGCATAAAGAGTATTAACAAAGTAGAATTGGATAAAGAGAAATGAATTCTCTCACTATTGTCCTACTTCATTCCTACTTACGAGGCACTGTACTTGCAAAGCCTCACAACAGTATTGACGGGGGGTATGTTACAAATTCTGTTATCCCAAGTGAACTGGGCTCTCCCTACAGCAACTCAGTCCTTTATTCCTCCTTGATTCTTTATCTCACTTTCTGCAGAAGCTGTTTCATACTTCTTCCCTCCTCTGGCTTCCTCCCTCCTTCCTTATAGCTTTTCTCTGTAAGCTTTTCTCTTACTTTGTTGATAAAACTGATGCCATTTCAGTCAGATACCTGTGCTTTCTGAGCTTTTTACTCTCTCCTTCTCTGCTCACATCTTGCTTTTCCTTCTTTTTTCTCCTCCACTTTCTCTTCCACTTTCTCTTCTTTCTTTGCTTCTTCCTCATCTGCTTCTTCCTTTTCCTCTTCCTCCTTATCTTTCTCCTGGACTTGTCCCCCTACCTATTAGTTTCCCATAGTAGAGGGATAGATCAAAGAACATAGTGGGGATGGTATGGTGGTACTACATTCTTTCCCCAATAAAAAATTTACATCTGTTCTAAATTACACAAGAACGCACTTGAACTAGGGCAGATAGGTGGTTCAGTGGTAGAGTGCCAGGCTTCAAGTCAGGAAGACTCATATTCAAATCTGGTCTCAGATACTTAGAAGTTGTGTGACCCTGGGCAAGTCACTTAACCCTGTTTGCCTTAGTTTCTCAACTGTAATACGAGCTAGAGAAGGAAATGTCAAACCACTCCAGTATCTTTGCCAAGAAAACACAAATGGGGTCATGAAGAGTTAGATATGAATGAAAGCAACTGAACAGCAACACTCGAACATCAATGAATATACTTCATGAAAACCATAGAAATATATGTTCAAAGGTATATCTTATCTCCATAATATACTGCATAGGCAGGTACTTAATTCATGATGGTCATACTACATTTGAATGCAGCTAGTGTTGGTGAATTCAGGCAACATGGACCAACAAAATAACAATTGCATTAAAATAGCATTTTATGATCAGAAAAGTATTTATAAATGTATTATATATATAATATATAGATAGATAGATAGATTGATATACAATTTGATCCTGACAACAACCCTATGAGTTAGATCCTATTTTTATGACCATTTCAGGTATTCAAAAGCCTGAATCTGACAGTTTGTGATGTCAATCACAGATGACTTACGTAGCATATATGTGTCTGCGGTGAAACGCAAGCTCAGGTCTTCTGGAATAATTCCAGTGCTCTTTTCACCATAACAGGCTGCTTCTTATAGTCAGTAGCTTATATAACAATATTGTGTACAATGAACTAAGGGTGCAGATATCATGCCACTAGATGCTGGGGAAACAAATACAAAGAAGGAAACAGTTCCTACTTTCAAGGAGATTACATTCTAACAGAAACAAACATTAATACGTCTTCATTATTTTTTAACATTTTCTTTTTTTAAATATGAATTTATCATCAACAAATATAACCATTCAAATGCACAAATAAGACCCCCCTGAGAGAATTGAATGTGAAACAGTGAACTTCTGTTATATACTGTTTGAAAAGAAGTAAGTATTATTTAGCAAGTTAGCAACAACATTTAACACATCTTTAAAAAGCTTGTTCACAAGTCTCCCAAAGATCTCTAAATGGTGTTGAAAGGGTTTGGATAGGTTGATTTGTCTTGCCCTCCTGTTAAGGATTCTTCCCAATTATATGCCCAGAATTGAAATCTTTGAGTGGCTTGGCAACGATAGCATACTTTTTCACAAATTTTTACCAAATGCTCAAAATCCTTGTTTATAAAAAAAGATTCTTTGGATACAGCCAGCTGGAAGATAGTTTTATCTTCTCTGGAACTGTACTTAACTCTTGATGAAATATTACATGATCCATATAATTGACAAAGCCCTTTATCACTGTCAGTTGTCAGCTGAAAACTCCAAATGAGCCCTTCTAGCCATATATTGCTTTCATTAAGTCTTTTCTTAAGTTCTTTACAAAAACAACACGGTCTTTTACACACACCATTACTTTCTGGTTCTGGTTCATATCTCTAACCACTTTTTCCTTTAATTCCTTGAACGACAGAGGTGTCTGTCTCTGCTCCTTTGAAGAGGTCAGGGTCCACAGGTGTGAAACACTGAATTTTATGTCAGATTTTTCCAAGATGTTAATCAGTTTACTGAACATTTTTTTGTCTCTTCTTCCTCCATTAAAAAAAAAAAAATTCTTATATAACACACTTTTTCATAATTATCTTGTTTTTGAGACTAAGGCTGATAGAATCATCCCTGATATCTATGTGTTTTTTTCTTCTGTGACCTCATGGAATTTATTGTAGGTAAAAAGTTGTGAGTTCAATAACAATCATATGAAGCCCTGTTAACATGCAGAGGTTGGGCACTTGGCCTAAGTTTACATTTATCTCTGTCTCTAGGGAGCCTCTGGCCACCTTGTGGTTCAGACAAAATTCAAGTTGTTGGAAACATATAAGTATCAAAACTGTCTCTGGATAAAGAGACATTGTGAGGGAAAATTGTAGAAAGAGCTGATCTTTTCCTGGATCTTCCTTTAGTCTTTAAGTAGCTGGATACACTCTTGGTGTCAACTTTGGTTTTCTGCTCTAAGATTCTTATAGTATTGATAGGCTTCCTTAGTGTCATCCATCTCTCCCACAGTATAGATCAACTTTCTCTTTCTCCTTTCACTAGCTGCCCCAGTGCTACTAGATCTTGGATCAGCTTTATATTAGCACACTTTTTTCTTTTCTACTTCTTGATACTGATTCTGTGAATAATTTTGGGCTAGTTTTTCTTATATACAGAAATTCCTTAGGGTGTGACCAAGTTTCTCAATCAATGGTTTTGATAAAATCAAAGATAAGTACCAGTTCTATTCACACTTAATTATGATGGAGTAGTTCAATAAATAAGTGTTCTTACCTAGGAAGGTATTTGCTAGAACCTCACCTTTACTATTATGAGATGGACTTCAGGTAGGGAGAACCTAAAGAATACAAGAGATAAAAAAAAATTCAAGAGATAAAAATATGAAGAAAAATCCATTTTAACAAAGAAAAGAAAAATGAAGGTATCATAATTAGTCTTAGGAAGCTGCTGCTTTTCAGCAGCACACTCTTGCCATCAAAGTTCTGTCAGAGACAATGGCCACAATTTCAGAAATTTTCTTTATATCAATACTACCTTGCTCCTTCCCAAAGGTTCCATGTTGGCTATTCCCTATATAATTTCCAACCAGTTTTCCATATTCACTCCTTTGTTGGTTAAAGCTGGTGGGAATACACACTTTCTTTGAAATATGTTTACTTTTCCCCTTTCAATCTATCCTTCCCTCAGTTATCCCAGGTATATTTGAACCCCAGTTGTCAGGACTAAGAACAGTGGTATGTTGTGAAGAACAAGAAGGGTGATAAATTCGTAATAACCTTGTAATCACAATAGTTATGATGATGATGATGATGATGATGGTTATGATGATGATGATATTACCTATTTCCATTATGCTTTAAAATTCACAAGGTACAACATGCAGCCACGTGGGTACAGGCTTTCCAACTTTTTTTTTTCATTTTAAGGATGAGTAAAATGAGACACAGTAAAGTTAGATGACTTATTCAGGAAAAACAACAAGCCTTTCAGAGAAATGACTACAATCTAGGCCTTTGCATTGCAAGTTTAATACCTTTTCTCTCAAACCAGGCTGCCTCTAAAATAATCTCTTATATAATCTCTCTCCATTTATTTGCTGTCCCAGTCTACCAATCTTTGTCCCTGTTCTGACTTCACTTATTTTTAAAAGATGTGAAGTTCTGGGTTTTTGTTCTGATTCTTATTTTTAAAGAATCAAATATTTCATTTCTCATTGTCATTTGCATCAGTTTTCTTTAATTCTTTTTTTCATCTACTTCCCTCCTGCTTCTGATATATTTAAAGAATATTTATCTTCTATTAGTTCCCTGTCAGACTTGAATTAAACATTACCTAATATGACCCTGTAAAGTAGATGAGGGTGATTATTCCTTCACCAATGAAGACTAAGCCATTTACTTTTCATAGAAGTTATGGGATTAGATGGGCCTAGGGCCTACAGTTGTCCTACCAGAGGTTTCCAAAGTGGACAATACCGCCACTTGGGGGAGGGAGTGCTAGAACAATACACAGAGGTGGTAGTAGCCTTGGGTGCAACTGGAGGGCATTGAATAAAAATAAGGGAGTGGTGGGAGCATAAGGAAAGAAGAGAAGATAAGAAAGTTTTGAAAAACTGTTTGTACATGTTTCATCTGCTGTGTAACAGAGTTAAAGTTATAGTGATTGCATTATTTCCCAAAAAACACATAAAATGCAACTTATAGCCAGTAAGTGGTCAAATCCACCAACAGGTTATAGTAAGCAATCGTTGGCAGACAAGCACATTGTTGGAAAGTCCAGCATGCATGGGCAGGAAGATGTGTATGCAATGACTTGTTTACAATATAATACTACATGGTTACGTGATGCAATATTGCATCATCAAAATTTCAGTGCAGGAAAAAATCCATAAATTTATAATAATTTATTAAATTTAAGATACAAAATTTAAAAATATAAATTTTATATTTTTTTAAATGATGCCAATTTCAAACAAACATAGAAGGGTTAAAGATTTCCAGAGGGCCACTGAGTAATTTCTTTCTTTTTTTTTTTTAAAGGGAGTGGTATGCCAAATAAATTTGAGATTTTCTGCCTTAAACCAAACTAACCAATTAATTAAATTAACCAAAACACAGCATCCAGAATGACATCTTTCTGTTGTGTTCTGCCTCAGATAAGCCACATTTGAAAAAGTTGTTTTTCAAGATAATAGATAATGAAAGTGAACAGGATAGTAGAAGTAATGGAAACCATACTACTGACTTAGTAGAAGTCAGTCAACAAGCTTATGATTAGCTTTTATTTTCTGTCAAGCAGTGTGCTAACAGCTGGGAATACAAATACAAACAGAGAGACAGTCCTTGGCCTCAAGGAGCTTCCATTCAAACCAGGGACAACAACACATTAAAGGAAACTGGGAATATGAGGAGGTACCAGATAAAGAGATAGGGTAGTAAAAGTCCTGTGGTAATGAATCAGTAGTGTAGCCTGGAGAGAAATGACACTTTTGGCCTATGTCTCCTCCCTTAAATGGGAAGTTCAACAAGAACCTAATCAGGAACAAGATGAGGCCTCAATAGAGGATAGTACATCCAGTGTGAGAAGTTGTCCAGAGGTGGAGTGAGTTTCCAGGGTGAAGAGGTTTCTACGACAAGATAGGAAAAGTCCTGTGTAGATGAGTCAACAAAGCGATTTGGAAAGAAATAAAGGAATTGATGTTGTTTATGCTGGAGGAGAAATTCTTAGATGGATATAATTTTGCTTAGTCATTTTTTTTCTTTCATATTTGACTCTTCATGACCCTTTTTGGGGTTTTCTTGACAAAGATACTGAAATAGTTTATCTTTTCCTTCTTCAGCTCATTTTATAGATGAGGAAACTGAGGCAAACAGAGTTAAGAAACATCCCAAGGGTCACAAAGCTAGTAAGTTTCTGAGGCTGGATTTGAACTCAGGAAAAGGAGTTTTCCTGCCTCTAGGGTAGGCCTGACAATCTTTCTACTTTGCCACCTAGCTGTCCCTATAGAAGGATTTAATAATTTTCTTCAAGTATTTGGAGGTATTCTGTGTGTGTCACATAGCATGTGTGTATATATATATATATATATATATATATTGCACATATCTGTATGCATATTCAATCTATGAAAAGACATTTACCAGGTACCTATTATATATAAACAACTGTGTTAAATGTCAAGGGGAGGTATGTTTGAATAAGATACAGTAGGTGCTCCCACAATGGTCTATTAAAGGGGGAAAAAACAAAGAAAAAGATAGGGTATGTAATATAACACAAACACAGAATTTCAGAGTTAGAAAAAAGAACCTTCTATATTACTGACAAGTCTTCATCTATCTTCCAACTGAAGATTTCCAGTATCGGCGAACTCATTAAGAGCAACCTATTTGATTTTTGGATAGACCGAATTATTTTGTCTTATCATGCAAATTGCAACCTGCCTCTGGAATTTCCAACCTGGTTCTGTCCACCCTCTGTCGTGGTAGAGTCTTTACATTTTTCAAAAAATTAATTAATTAATTAATTAATTATGTCTGTATATTTTATTTCCCAGCTTCATGTATTCTCTTCTTCCCTCCTCACCCACTTCCACTGGGAAGACAAGCAATTCAATATAGGTTGTTCCTGTTGTAGTTACAATATCATCTGTTCATATTCAGCTGATCCTGTATACTCTTTCTAGGTATACATGTACACACATGCACATAAGTATTTATACACACATACACCCTCCTATACATACATATATATACATATACACGCAATATATATGTTATATATATCATATGTATATATGCACATGTATGCATATATATATACATATGTATACATGCACACATATATATTCCCTTCAACTATCTTCATACTGAGTCAAGTCTCATGAATTACAATTCTACTTTTTCCATGTAGGAATGTAAAAAGTTCAACTTTAATAAGTTCTTTATGATTTCTTTTTCCTATTTACCTTCTTATGCTTCTCTTGCTTCTAGTATTTGAAAGTTGAATTTTCTGTTCAGCTCTGGTTTTCTCATTATGAATACTTGAGAGTCTCTATTTCACCAAATGACCCCTACTATATTTTCCCCTGAAGCTGTATATTCAGTTTTTCTGGGTAAGTGATTCTTGGTTTTAGTCCTATCTCCTTCTACCTCCGGAATATCATATTCCAAGCCTTTGATCCTTTAATATGCAGCTGTTAGGTCTTTGTTATCCTGATTGTGTTTCCACAATACTCAAATTGTTTCTTCTTGACAGCTTGTGATATTTTCTCCTTGTCCTGGGGACTCTGGAATTTGGCTGTAATATTTCTAGGAGTTTTCTTTTTGGGATCTTTTTCAAGAGGCAATTGGTGAATTCTTTCAAGTTCTATTTTGCCCTCAGGTTCTAGAATATCAGGGCAATTTTCTTTAAGAATTTCTTGAAGGATGATTTCTAGCCTCTTTTTTTGATCATGGTTTTCAGGTAGTACAGTGATTTTAAAATGCTATCTCCTGGATCTATTTTCCAGGTCAGTGGTTTTTCCAATGAGGTATTTAGCATTGCTGTCTATTTTTTTTCATTTATTTATAGTATCTTAATCTTAGCTTCCATTTGCTCCAATCTAATTTTGAAGGAATTATTATTTTCAGTGAGTTTTTGAAATTTCTTTTCCCTCTGGGCAATTCAGCTTTTTAAGCCATTCTTTTTCTCATTGGCTTTTTGGGCCTCTTTAGCCATTTCAGTTAGTCTATTTTTTAAGGTGTTATTTTCTTCAGTTGGGCTGTTGACTCTCTTTTCATGATTTTCTGCATCATTCTCATTTATCTTTCCAATTTTTTCTCCACTTCTCTTACTTGATCTTCAAAATCTTTCTTGAGCTCTTCTACTGCCTTTAACAAGTTCATATTTTTCTTGGAACCTTTGATGTAGGAGTTTTGATTTTGTTGTCTTCTTCTGGTTCCATGAATCTTCTACATTCTTGAATGTATCTATCATACCCCTCTCCTAATAAGGTTACTTTTTAGGACAAATATTCCTATTTCCTTTTGTCATTGCTCACCTGGCATGGTCTCAAGAATTCTCATGAAACCAATTTTCTTTCCCTAAACCCACTCTAGTTTGTCTATGTCTGTCCATAACTAGTCATTGCTTTAGTAGATTAAACAACAGTGTTATGTTAGATGTGAAGGGCAGTCAGATACTGCATTAAAGTTCTATAAGGGGAAATATAATAAACATGATATATGAATTTCTGGATATCTATATGTTTTCTGAAAAAAAAATTACTGATGGGAGTAGAGATTTTGATTTTAGGCAATTCAAATCCTACCTCAGATGCTTACTGCTATGTTACCATGGACAAGTTACTTAATCTTTCTTTGCCTCAGTTTCTTTATCTGCATAATGGGTATAATGACAATATCTATGACACAGGATTGTGTACATTGAATGAGATAATTTATGTAAAGGGCTTTGCAAACTGTAAAGCAGTATATAAATGTTAGCTATTCTTATCATCATCATTAAGGAAGGTTTTGTGGAAGAAGTGATATTTGCTTAGGGTTTTAAAGCATGGGTAGGAATTCAACAAATGAATGGAAGTAAACATAGGGAATGGTGTGACAGGCACACAGAAGTAGAAGAGCCAGGAACAAATTCAGAGAATAATGGGTAGTTGTTTGATTGGAACATAGAGTGGATGGAGACAAGGAACATGAACCTATAGAATCATCCTGAAGTGAAAACACTGACCAATTCAACTAAGTGGGGTATCTTTGCTGGCTTCAAAAATTTGAAGGGCTGTTATTGTTAGTATGGTAACTAGTGGAACCAGATTGAGCTTTGGGGGAAAATGGAACTTCATCGTGAGTGTGTAAGATATCATTCTACCCCTGTGAAGTCCTCTTTTTGTGATGAATTTAAGGAGTAGGAAGGATAGTTTTTATTGCCAGTGAATAGAAGATAACCTGCAATCTTGTTGCCTTTGGGATAGAGTTGATGACAAGGGTAGAATTGGTTTATTAGCAAAGAGCAGAATTAATCCAAATAAATCTTCAGTCCATGTGAAATGACCCAGTTGCAGCTGTGTAGCCTGCATCATCTTCCTCTTTTTTCCTTTTTTGTGGATCCTGTGCCATGACACTGGCCTAATGGGAAGACACTGGTGGTTGGGGGAATTGGGATGAAAGTAGAAGTGAAGACAGTGGCAATTGTGGAAAGACTATCTCCATTCTCCCCTCCCCAAGGCATATCATGTACTGTGGCTATGCTTGGCCTCCCTGCCTTGCCTCTCTCTACTCTTATCTAGCCACCATACAGTTGGCAAAATAAATTTTCTTAAGTTCAGATCTGACTATGTGAACCTTACAAATTCTAGTGCTTCCCTATTGTTTCTGGAATAAAATATATAAACTTCTCCACTTGACTTTTAAGGTCCTTTATAAACTAATCCCATCTTATCTTCCAACTTCATTAGACATTGCTCCCCTTTCTGTGCATTGTAGTCTAGTCAAATGAGCCCTCTCTCTGTTTCTCATACATATCTCTCCATCTCCTGTCTTTGCATCTCATACCTAGCATGTATTCTCTCATCATTTTTACTTAATAGAATCTCTCCCTTCCTTCCAAAATCAGTTCAAGTAAAACCCTGTACAAAAAGCCCTTCCTAGTCTCCCTCAAGGACTAGAGTTCTCCCTCCCTCCCTACTGTATGCTTAATTTCCCTATATTCTATATTTATTTTATAAATATTTTGTATATAGTCATAAGTGCACACCTCCTCCAATAGAATGTAAGCTCATTGAGAGCTGGGGTTGCTTCATTATTTTGTCTTTGTGTCTCAAATGCCTAGCACAGAGCCTTGTACATAACAATGTTTAATAACTGCTTGTATACTCACTGACTGTTTGATACTCACCCTGGATTAGCAGATCATCTTACTGTAAAGGGGAGTCTAATAACTCAGAAGCAATTTAGTCTGTGTATCTATTAGTATAAAAGATTTTGGATTCTGTCCCATTTTCTAGGGTGCATTTGAGAGCCCCAGATGATAAAGTTTCATCAGAACACTCTTACTTCCCTTGCTCTGAAGGAGTTGGTACAGTTGTTCATAGGTTCAGAAAGCAGGTACATGATTTGCAAGCTGTGGTTGCTCAAATAGTGTCATGATAAGCATGCTGTATTCACATAATAGAAACCATTTCCCCAGCCTTGGCAATTCCTTCCTGAGGCTGTTTGAGTATCACAATCTATCTGTACAGGGCATTAGGCAGAGGTGCTTGCTGGTCCCTGGGCACTAATATTTAAAATTTGGATATATACACTTGGCTAGTAGGTTAAATTCAAATGATTTTTGTGATAAGAACACTAGGCTCTATGGAATACACAGTTCCTTTAATGGAAAAGGGAAGTCCCTGCTGGGGAATTATGAGTAATTGTAGGATAGCCTTATCTCTTGTGCCATGTGTTTACTTCCATATTAAGACTCTTACCAGGAGGACATCTGCTAATAGCCAATATAAATGAATTCCACTAATTGAGAATGCTCCTTGACTTGCAGGAGTTGATGCTAATGGAAATCTTTTTGAAAAGTCTTAAATGAGAATTTAATGGACCACTTATTATAGCATTCTGTGTCTGAAGATTTGGTGACCTTAACTGATATGGACAAGCAGCTGAATGACCAGTCAGAATAGAGGAAGATACATGAAACTCAAGACCAGGAAAGCTGTCTGGAGCCTCTGGGGGAGTGGAAAAGTCTTTTCCCAAGCACCTAGGTGTCAGTTGGATATTTTAGTACCCAAATGGTACATAGTGATGCTCTTCTCATGATACTCTTATTATCTACCCTGACAATGCCATTGGGCTTAGGATAAGCTCCACCAAAGTAAACCTATGAAATATTCATGTGGGGGTCAGTGGGACTGGAAGAGGAAAGCTTTATGGAAATGCCAATGTCTTGGAATATGACCACACTTGTCTCATGAGAACTAGAGTTTTTGATGAGGTACAATTGACCTGGAGCTACAGGCTACAACCAACCATGTAAGGATAGCCATCAGTGGCAAGAAACTCATCTTAAGGATATAACAAATTTGGACTTATTCTTGTACACACACTCAAAGGAGTATTTGGCTCAATCCAGTGTCTAAGATGAGCAAGAAAGTCACAAGTCCTGCTTGACTGCTGGACCTCAAAGAATTTTTTTTTTCTAAAACGTTTACATCACAAGCCTTGCTACTTCTGGAGCTCATGTCCTTTCCCTGAATTTGGCCCACAGGAGGTGATTCTTCAAACACACAGCTGCTATAGCAGGGCCATGGCCACTGGGAGAGGAGCCAACCTGAATCCTCCTACTATCAGTATGGAAATCAGAAGTTTGGCTTACAAGGAAGAGAAGAGATTCTCAATAGATAAACATTTTAAAATCTTTCCCTAAGTTGGAAGGTTTCAAGAACAGAAGAAAGTGCAAGATTTCTCCTGCTGGAAATCTCTTAAAGGACAAAGAAGACAGGGGGATGATTGAAGTGGTTATTAGCACAAAGTGCACCTATATGGGGATATTTAGAAGAAAGAAGTATAAAAAGAAGATTGTAGTAGATGTAGAAGGACTCACTAAGATGCACAGTTAGTTACACAGACCCTAGGAATGGTGATTTACCAACAGCAGTAGGTTGCAGATGCTACAGAGAGGATGTTCATGTCTTTGCTGTTTAACTCATTGAATAATAATAGTTGACATTTAACTTTAAGATTTGCAAAGTACCAGAGTATGCTGTCTAATTTTATTCTCATAAAAACTCTATGATTTAGGTGATAACTGTTATCCTTGTTGTATAGTTGAGGAAACTGAGGTTAAGAAAGGTTAAAAGAGTCTCCTAGGGTTACACATCTACCTAGTAAGTCTCTGAAGTAGAATTTGAAGTCAGGTCGTCCTAACTCCAGGACCAGTGTTCTACCTACTGTATCCTTAGCTCCCTCCCTTATGTATCCATAGGGGAGTCAAGTGATACTCTTTTTCTAAGAGGGGAAAGAGTAATAAATGG
>CM053585.1:122659214-122674419 GCA_028646515.1 Pseudochirops corinnae | reverse complement strand
ACTACCAGCACAGTGCTTTATGTAGATCACTGCGTTATTGCACAGCAGGGGACACTGTGCACGAGGTGGGAGGGGTCCTATCCTTTCTACTCCTATACTTGTTGGACTGGGGATATAGAAAGATGTTTGATTTCGCTCTTGTGTCCCTGGCAACCAGACCAGAAAAGTGTTCTGGTCATATTAAAAAGAGAAACTTCTGAAGTCAATGCTATACCAGTTCAGGAGAACTTATCTTACCAGAGAAGAAGCCTTTTAAAATAAGGGCAAGAGTTTGGATATGAATTAACACAAGAGTAAAGAAAGCTTCTTTCCAGAACCATACAGAAGGAGAGGAAAACCAATTAGGCATCCTAAGGAAAAGCAAAAGCAACATAGGGACCCCAGAGGTCAGAAGTGGAAACTGTGGAGCTGTCTTCCATTCCCCTCATTGTTAAATCAGTACCATGAATGTGGGCACAGTCAGAGAAGAGTTGACTAGATTGTGTCTACTAGTTGTTTTCCTGTCTGTCCAGTTTACTCATGGATTGTGATTTTTGATTCTACTGCATGTTTGCATAGGACTGTCAGAAAAAAATATATATCTTTTCTCTTTTCATGAGAACTCTCCCATATTGTCATATAGTTTAACATTAAAGAAAATCTCTACTTAGAGCAGAAGGTTCTTTGAATCCAAAAAGTAAAAAATGTCCCTTTCAAAACCAAAGATGATTGAAAAAAAATCAATTTAAAATCAAATTTCAATCACATACTTTTCTCCAACTTGGGTTTTCTTCAGTGGGGTAATACACATGATCAATTACAGACTTTTTACAAGTGGTATGATCAAGCTTGATAGTCATATGGTAATATAGATTACTTGTAACCTGATAATGATTAAAGAAAAAAAATGTTAGATTTAAGGGTTATGTGCTACCACTTTTGAAACTTTAGATAAATCAAGGTGGAGGAAGTAAAAAGGGAAATTTCTATCCTATCTGATTCTCTCCAAGAAGCAGGGAACTGGTTTGGGGGACTGAAATGATGTGACCCCTTAAGAGTAAAGAACTACTTTTTCTTAGAGTTTTTCATAGAAGAGAAGAAATTCATTCACAGAGTCTTATGTAATATCCAACATTTTTGGAGAAAATATGTCAAAGACTTTAGAGGAAGGATACAAAGAAACACATGGTTTAAAATTGTCCAGGCAAAATCATTCAAAGAGTGATGGGGAGTGCTCAAGAGTTTTGTTCCAAAGACACACACACAAAAAGTATTCCAGTGAAGAGGGGGAAAAGTAATGATTTGAAGAGATCTATGTGGATGCATAGGGAATTCACCAATCAACTTGGATGTTTTAAAAGGTATAAATTGCAGCAAGGGCATGTAACAGAGGAAGAATATAAAGTCTGAGAGAGTTCCATAAGAATAGTGATGATAATACTACTGATTAGAGATATGCAAATTGAAACAACTCTTAGGTACCACATTACACCTCTCAGATTGGCTAATATGACAAAACAGGAAAATTCTAAATGCTGGAAAAGATGTGGGAAAATTAGAACGCTAATGCATTGTTAGTGGAGTTGTGAACTAATCCAACTATTTTGGAGAGCATTTTGGAACTATGCCCAAAGGACTATAAAAAAATGTGCATACCCTTTGACCCTGTAATACTATTTCCAGAACTGAATCCCAAAGAGATTACACAAATGGGAAAAGGACCCACATGTACAAAGATATTTTTAGCAACTCTTTTTGTGGTGGCAAAGAACTAGAAATTGAGGGAATGCCCATCAACTGGGGAATGACTGAACAAGTTGTGGCATATGAATGTAATGTAATACTATTGTGCTATAAGAAATGATGAGCAGACAGACTTCAGAAAAATCTGGAAAGAACTTATATGAACTGATGCTGAATGAGAGGAGCAGAACCAGGAGAACATTGTACACAGTTACAGCCACATTGTGCAATGACTAATTTTCATAGACATGGCTCTTCTCAGCAATGCAAGGTTCTAAGACAACTCCAAAAAGCTCATGATAGAAAATACTATCCACATTCAGAGAAAGAATTATAGAGTCTGAATGCAAATGGAAGCATACTATTTTCTTCTTTCTCATGGTTCATTCCATTGGTTATAATTCTTTGCAACATGACTAATATGAAAATATGTTTAATGTGAATGTATATGTAGAACCTATATCAGATTGTATGCTGTATTGGGGAAGGAAGGGGAGAAAATTTGGAACTCAAAAGCTTGTGGAACTGAATGTTGTAAATAAAAGTAAATAAATGAATTTTAAAAAGAATAGTGATAATAATGCCAAAGCTCAGGATGAACTGAAGCTTTCAAGGAAAGTTGAAGACAACAAAAATAGTTTGAAATATATGTATATGTGTGTATACACATATATGGACACACAACACATACCTATGTACGCATGAGAAAGATGAAATGAGAAGGATGAAAGAAAGCCTAGGACTGCTATTTGGAAAGATGATGCCACCTGATGACAGAGAGAAGAGAGAACAGCTCACATCTTATCTTGCCTTTCTTTCTCTGCCAAGGAACCTGGTCATTAAACTGGAAAGAATGAAAATGGTTAAAAGAAAGTTAATATCAAATATAAGAATATGCCTGATTCTATTATGAATTCAAGTCACCTGACCCAGATAAACCACATCTTCAGGTATTGAAAAAAACTGGCCGATGACTGAGCTGTTGTCAGTGGTTGGAACATGTAAAAAAAGTTGGAAATACCACAGGACTAGGGATGGACAGATATTGTTCTGATATTTCAAAAAGGGGAAGGAAATTGAATCTCTAAACTATAAACCAATGTGCTTGATGTTGATTACTGGGAAAATTCTAAATATATCTTATTAAAAGGACAGTTAGTCAACATTGGGGAAAGAAAACAGTTATTACAGAGTCAAGACAACTTCACTGAAACAAGCCATGCCAGATTAGTTTTATTTCTGGTACTTAATATATCAAAAGACTATTTTACGTATAGTTTCCCAAGATTTTAGTCTAATATTTGGTAAAATACCTAATGATATTCTTGTGGAAAAAAATGGAGAGACATAGGTTAGTCAATAGTACAATTAGATGAATTCAGAAATTATTAAATGGTTAGATTTAAAGAGTATAGTTATTAATGGTTCAATGTATTTAGATTTGTTACCTGCTTCTCCTCTCTCTTTTTGGATTCTATGTTACAAGGAATAGCTCAATGGATAGAGAAAGGATATCTCTATCAATCTATCTAAATGTATGCACATATACATTCAGAAACAAAGGTCCTATAGAAATAAGATATACACACAAAAAATTATAAAGTATGAAAAGGATTGAGAACAGTATCTCAAAGGTAAACTGTAATTTCTCTTGGAGGTGAGATCAGGTGTACCTCATTATTTGGCTAAGCTGTGTAAATGTTTTTCATTTCATCAGAAGTGCTATTGGGATCTTTACAGTAACCAAAGTGATTGATCATACAATAGCTATTATTGAATTCTAGTGAATTAAACTTTTCTGGGTCCTATCAAAACTGGATGATTCAATTCAATAATAAAATAAAATAAATTATTAAGCGCCTGTTAGCAAACCACTGCCAAAGTACCCATGTTTCTGAAACAGAGCCTGGGCTTCAAATGTCTGTTTTGTGTTTGTACAATTGATGACTCGACAGTCAGGTTCCTGTCCAGTGTAGGAATATAGACATTTTTCCAATATTGAAGCACCAAATAGAGGGCCTGGAAAAGAAGTGTTGTCCTGTTTTGATAGACTAAGAGGCAGTATGATATCATGAATAAAGTGCAATCCGTATATAGGACTTAGAGTCAAAAAGATCTTTCTTCATATTTTACCTTAGGTACTAAAAGAGCTTTGTGACTCAGCAAATATATTCACCTCTCTGAACCTCACTTTCCTTATTTGTAAAATGTGAGGACTGAAATCAATGACTTCTAAGATTCCTGCCAGCTCTAAATCTGTGATCCTATCATTCTATGATCCAAACATAGGCCGTGGTAAGATTTGTCACCGTCCTGATTTAACCTACAACCATGCGATTGGATGAACCTCTAGCATTAGGGAAAGTCAATTTCTCATCATTTCCATTATAGTTCTAAAATTTAAATTTTACACAAAGAATAAAGGGCCTGTCTCTGAGGGCATTTCTTTTCATACCGTAGACTAGACTGTGCTGTCTCAACATAAGATTTTGAAAATTTCTTAGATGTTATATTATAATATTGGTTTACATGGAATTCATAATGGAGCCATCTAATCATTAGGGACCTATCCTTGCCAGTCATGCATTCTTGCTTTCACTAATGCACCATGTTATAAATTTCCTTGCCACTCTATGTACCCTCCCCTTCCACTTTCTCCTAACAAATTATTTTCCTATTTATGGACTACAAGCAACTCAGAAACTTAATTCGTTAATGCAGGTATGCTGTGTGATAGAGAATCTGACAGAGTGCCCTATCCTAGCTCCCCAATAGGGTGATGTGGGGGAGAGCCACTGGAACCTAGAACATAACACAGATCCCCACAGCATGCACTCTAACTGGCACTCAATCCAAAGCAAAATCCAATCTTAGTTTACCACTGGGGTTTCAAAATCCATTGCTCCCTCTCACACATCAATTTTCAAGAAAACACATTGTTTCTCTTATTTTTACTTTTCTCTTACTTTCTTCTCATTTCTTTAACATCCTCTGGGGCTTCAAATTTGCAGCACACCTTAACAAACAACAATTTTCACAGGCTCTTTGCTTCTTGTGATCACACTGTGATTCTGCATTGTAGCACAGTACAAATTCACCTATCAACAAAACACATATTTGTTGTTTTTCCACATACCCAAGGGACTAATTTCCCCCCTAACACCTAACACCAACCTTGAGAGTACAACCTGACACCTCAAGTAGCCTTGCAAAGTCATTAAAAGGTAAAACTCAGCAGGTTCTGGGGCACACGGATTCTGCCTTCTCATCTAGGCATCTCAGATTCTTGGCATAGCAATGAGGCCTCCTGGCTGATGCAAAACTTACATTTATAATGGCCCAAAGCAAAGTTGCATCATGGCTTGCCACAGAAATTAAAAGAGGAGCTTCCTTTTCAAATTCATGCCGTCCGTCAAGCTTTTTAAGAACACAGTAGAACACAGGGAATGTCTGTTTCACAGTATCAGCTCATCAGTTCAATCTTCCCAGCTCTTGCTCAAAATGTGGAATTCTCTCTCCACTCCAGCCCATCCTCCACTCACTTATCAAAGTTATCTTTCTGAAGCACAGATATGAACCATGTCACACTGTGCCCTGCCTCCCCCCACCCACCCATACTCAAGAAACTCCAGTGGCTCCCTACCAAGATCAAATGTCAAATCCTCTATTTGGCATTCAAAGCTCTGTATAACCTCCACCATTGACCCCTATATTTTTCAATCTTCTTGTACCTTATACAGTCCCTCCACCCCTAGTGTGATCTAGTGACACTTATTGTATGAAGACCTGGTAGATTCCACTAAAAACAAAAGATCTTGGAATACAGTATTCTAAGAACAAAATATATAGGAATATAGTAAAAAAAAAAAACAAAAAAACAACTTATTGTGCAAAGCTAAGTATCATCCTAGAGGGGAAAAATTGGGTTTTAAACAACAGAGGATTTTCAATCATTTCTGACAAAAAGATCAGAGCTGATGATACAGAGACAAGAGTCCAAAGACACCTAAGAAAGTAAATTTACTTGAGTTACTGGAAGGAACTGTATGATGATGCAATCTTTCACACTAAGCTGAGATAAGAAACCAGTGTCCATTAATCCCTTCTAACAGAACCTTAGTATCTTGAAAGGACATTGAAGAAGTTAAATAAGGAAACAGAGATCTTTGAGAGGTAAACTGGTTCTGTTCTGGGGAGAAAAGAGATGGGAAACAAGAAAAGAGAAGGGAAGCTAAAAGGAATATACCTTTTGTAGAAAGATGGAAGGGGGTAGAACTTTCTCTTAAAATGTAGTATGTGAGAAAAATATACTAACATGGAGGAGAGGGAAGGGGGAGTGGGCATCTAATGAACATCGCTTCTATCTGAAACAAAAAGAAGGATTAAGCACTATAAGATTAAATATATATTTCTATACATACTATATATATGATATATAGAAATCTATCAAATTCAGTCAGTAGGATTATTGCTGGAGAAGGAATAGTGTAAACAAGAGTGAAGATAATACTGAGGAGGAAATAGCCAAAAGGAAAACAAATTTCTCGATCCTGACGAGAGGACGAAAAGGGGGGAAAACTCACCACAAATAACTAGAATGTAAGGGTGTGTGTTAGATTCTTTCTTAGATAATTGTGCAACAGCTGAACAAGTTGTCATACATAAAGGTAATCGAATATGATTATGACAGAAATTCCAAGAAAGATGTAAGTTTAGACAATCCTGGGTAATAGGAATTGATGTAGAAAGCACTGAGCTGAGTTTAAACAGCAGTGTTGAAAAAACAAAGACAACAAACAATGTTGAGAAAAAGGAACTTTGAAAGACTTGAGAACTCTGATCAAGCCCTGACCAACCATGTCTCCAGATGACTTAGTATGAAGCATGTTCCCCATTTAATGACAGAGAGGCAATGGAGAAGAAGATGCAGAGGCATATATCTTTGGATATGCCCACTGTGTGGGTTCATTTTGCTTAAATTTGCTTATGTGTTACAAGGTTATTTTTTTTCCCTTTTTTTAATTAGAGGGTAGAGGTGGGGGAAAGAGATATATTTAACATTACTGATACCAAAAAAGGGGACCTTCAAAGCATTTTTAAAATGCACAGAAGAGAAAAGAAGGGAATTCAGAAGGAAGCATTAGACAAGCTGGATGGTTTTTAAAGCATTATAGAAAGTTCCCCAACGTGTAGAATTTATTATATAATTTTTAAAGCAAGCTATATGAAATGGAAATTAAATTTAATGTGGAATCTTCTTTTTGTGTTCTTCCATGTATATGCAAATACTTTTTTGGTATTTAAGTTCAAAAAATATTTTAACAATATTAAAAATGGTATAACAGGAAGGGATGAGATCAAGCATACAGGTTGGCCATGGCAAGAGGAAACAGTTCTTTGTTAGAGACTGGGAGGAAGGAAGAGAGCGTGGAAGACAGTGTCAAAGTATTTTGAGCAGAGGGGGAGAAGAGAGCTCGCATCAAATGGACACAATTTTTTCAGTAAAGTCAGAAAAAGGGCCTTCAGCTGAGAGAGGAGGTGAGGAGGAGGTGTGGGAGGCTTGAGGAAGGAAGAGAAAGGGTTTGGAATAGCTTTTGTGGGGAATGAAATAGGGAATCAATTAGGGAGGGATAATGAATCAATCAACATTTATTAAGCACATATAATATGTCAGTTACTGTGCTAAACCCTGGAATAAAAAGACTGCCTTGATGAAATAAGGTCCTGGTAGAAGTTGGATTTGTCATGCAAGCACAGTCAGCACAGTTGTGAGACTTCCTAATTTTCTACATAGCAGCGTGGGTTTTATTAAGAGATGACCAGTCATGGGATAAGTGGGCAATGTATTTGAGATCCCTGGACATTATAATATAATGCAATGGAATGCAATGCAATATAAGATAGTATAATAAATATAAATATAATATACATTATGACATGACATGATATGATGTGATATATGATATAACATAACAATATTAATATATGATATATGAGATGATTAATATAGTATATACACATTTATCAAGGCCTACTATGTACCAGGGACTGTGCTAAATGCTGGGGAGACAAATAAAAAAAAAGATTGCCCCTTCCTTCAAGGAGTTTACAATGTAATGTAGAGTTGAAATGGCATTGAACTTTCATGGGACACTTTCTAGAATGTGAACTTTGGAGCCAGGTCTAATCACAAGATTCTAAATGATTTCGAGACATCAAGTTTATTACTCGAGAAGAACCATTCTGCCATCTAGAGGACAGATCCATACACAGAAATACAAGTGCTTTATCTTAAGTCATTATTACATCTCCATGTAATAATAATAATAAATAACAAAAATGATAACTAGCATTTTTAAAGCACCTATTACATGCCAAATACTGTGTTAATATCTTTACAAACATTATCTCATTTACAATTTCTGCTGATCAGGAGGAACATTTTGTGGGACTCTCTTCTAAGGATAAGGCTGTACCTCTCTATTTTTATGTCTCTACAAATGGAAACTTTTATTCAGTGCTCATGATTGCATGATTATCTGCACACCTGGGAGCAACATTGAATGTGCGTGTCCTCAGTGGCCTAATGTACCAGACCCTAGGTAATTTCACCTCCCTGACCTAATTCAAGTTGTTCAAATAGCAGAAGTAACTGCAAGGGATCTCAGACTGTCCTGTGTCTTAAGTTGTTTGTGGATGCAATGGCCAATAGCAGATTCAAATAGGTAAGTTCAAAAGAGCATTTGTAGGAACATAGGATAGTTGTAATGTAGTTCATGGAAAATGCCCTGGGAGTTTGGGTCAACTTCAAATCAGAAATTTGTCCCAACAGTTAAAAAAAAATTAATAACATCTGGAGCTGTAGTTAGAGAAGTAACAGTGTCTACAACAATGGAGGTAATAATCCCAGTGTGCCTTGTCTGGTTTGAACGTATTTCAAATATTGTGTTCTATTGTGACCACAACATTTTTAAAATGAGATATGGAGAAGTTTTTTTAAAAAATAGGTTGGAGAAGGTCACATTTGAGATTTCTTCCAATTCCTAAATTTTTAATTCTGTAAAATTGTAACATGCCCAGAAGGATGAAACCAGAATGGTGAATGCCACATGAAGATCAGTTAAATAAATTGGAAATGTTTATCTGGAAGCAGAGAAGGCTTGGTAGTGATTGGATATGATTGCTTCTTCAAATATTTGGAGATTGGAATTATTCTTTTTGGTGCTAGAATGTAAACTACTATTAATGAATGGAAATTCCAAGGATACAGATTGACTTAATATAAGGAAGAACTTTCTAACAATTTGTTGTTGCTGCTGTGTTGTTTCAGTTGTGTCTGGCTTTTTGACTCCATTTGGGGTTTTCTTGGCAAATTTACTAGAGTGGTTTGCTATTTTCTTCTCCAGCTCATTTTACAGATGAGGAATGTTAATGGTATTTAAGATCTTCCCCACCTATCATTAGGTCTCTCCTGGAACCCATTAAGGGAAGTTTGCTTAGGAGAGGCTTGCTTATAGGAAGGCTTTCACACCTTTTGCTAATTTTTAATTAGGCACTGAGTCTAGGTTGTAGTGCCTTCTGGCGTTGAGAAGTATATTTATACTCTGAGTTGGTATTTTGCTTTGGGAGCTCCCTTATGAGACAGATATTGTGATTCTCTGATTGAGATTTTGAGTGGCTGTATGTTCAGATCTCCCTGAATGCTCAGATGTAAAGGCTTTCTCTATCTAGGTATGTATGTAAAGTGTATAGCAATATTGCTTTGAATCAGGAAGTCAGAGGCCTGTCTGTTGGTCTTTATTTCTCTACTTGTATTTTCTCTGAAGTTCAGGGTGCTGACTTTTCCCCTGAATGTGATTAAATGAATGTGATTAAAAAAGATTGTTGACCCCTTAAACAACTATCTTTCCTAATAACACATATCTAAGAACCTGTGCTAGCAGCCATCCTGGGTATGCCAGTGTGGTTGCTGCTACAGGAACTGAGACAGAGAAGGGTTAAGTGACTTGCTCAGGGATACATATCTAGTAATTGTTTAAGGCTGTATTTGAACTCAGGTGCTTCTGACTTGAAGACTAGAACTCTATATCTACTGTGCCATCTAGCTGCTCTTTCCTAACAATTAAAGCTGTACAAAATTTAAATTGGATGTTGCAATTAGGTAGTAAGACCCTCTTTCTGGAGTTATTCAAGAAGAGGGTTGAATGAGCACTTATCAGAGATACTGTAGAGTGGATTTATTTTTCTGGAACATCTTGGTCAAAATGACCTCTAAGGTTTCTTTCAACTACTTCTATGAATAGCTCACATTTATACAGCTCTTTGAGGTCTACCAAGCACTTTACATACATTATCTTGTTTGATTTTCATGACCAATGGGAAGTGAAGTACTGTGGATATTATTAGCCCATTATGATTAGCCTCACTTTGCAATGGGGAAACAGAAGGTCAGAGAAGTTCATCAGTTGGTCAACAAATATTTATTCAACATCTGTTGGCCGGGCACTGTGCTAAGGGCAGGATTACAAAGAAAGACCCGAAAACAATCTCTCTTCTCAAAGATCTTACAGTCTAATGGGGGATATAACATGCAAATGGCTGTGTACAAACAAGACATTTGCAGATTAAATGGGAAATAAGCAAAAAGGAGGAGGCACTAGCGGTAGAGGGGTTAAATGACTTCCTCACATTTATAAAATTAGTAAGCGTTAGAAGTGAGATTCCAAGTCAACTCTCTCCTGACTCCAAGTCCTAGGCCCTTTCCATTTAGGTGGTACTTCTGTGATACTTGTGTATATTCTTTCCTAATTCCCAAGAATTAGACAGTGTGGTACAGTAGATAAAAAGCTGGTTTTCAAGTCCAGAAAGACCTGGGTTCAAGTTCTGCCTCTGACACGTATTGGTTGTATGATCTTGGGCAAATCACTTAATCCCCTTAGTGTTCTAGGCAACTCTCTAGGGCTATGAGTTGTAGAGAAGGTGCTTATTTTCATTGGTAGAGAAAGTGTCCTCAACAGGAATGACTTGTCCAAATTAAGTCAAAGAGCTGGTTTAAAATACATAAAATGGTTCCTAGAAAAACTTTCCAGACACTCTGAACTACTCATTCTTTACTAATTGAGGATTTTGCTTTCTTGCTTTGGCTGACATTTCCCTGACATTTCCACCTATCCCATCCATCCTTCAAAATCTTGTTAAAACTGTTATCTTCTCCATAAAGCCTTACCCCAGCTAGATATTATCTTTCCCTCCTCTGACCTCTGATCATACTTTTTACCATTCTCATACAAATTATAATTACTGCCTTGTATTGTATTATAATTAGTGCCTTGTATAGTAATTATTTATTTACCTGCCTTGGTACCCCTTGTTGTTGTTTTTCAATTGTGTCCAACTTTTCCTAACCCTATTTGGGATTTTCTCAGGAGTGGTTTGCCATTTTCTTCTCCATCTCATTTTATAGATGACGAAATGAGGAACTTTCCCAGGGTCACAAAGCTACTAAGATAAATCTTCCTGGCTCTAGGACCAGCACTCTGTCCACACTGCACAACCTACCTGTCCCTTCTTTACACCCTTATTAGATTGTAAACTCCTTGAGGGCAAAGAAATAGGTCTTATGATCCCTTTATTTCTCACAATGCCTAGTGCAACAGAGGAGGCAATTGGGAAATATTTTTTGAATGAATGAATTTTCTTTTCTTCAGTACAGACAGAAAAGGTATTTGTCCTTCAAGATAGTAATATGGACTCTAAACATCTGAGCTACAATTTCAGGAGGACAATGGGGGTTCATAAGGCATTGTCAAGCTTCAGACTGTGGAGGAAGGTTAAGAATGTAGCAAACACAACCAACTTCTTTCTCAACAGAGTTTGGGAGGTAGCAGGTGAATGACCATAAAGGTTACTTGGGAAGGGTGGCAATGCAATGCAGGAGAAAAGAGAGCAACAGGGAAAAGAGGTCAAAGAGGCAACAGATGGCTCAGCTTAGAATTATTCTGCTCCTGCCTATTTTTCTATAGTTAGCAGCAAAATCCTTCAGAAAACCTATAGCAGGATTATGTTCAGAGGCCAAGGTCCTGGTCTGCATTCCACCTGGGTAGAGAGAGAAAGCCAGATAGGACAAAGGGTTGGTGACACCGGACAAAGCCATGGGCCATGACCTCGGGTTCATGGGGAAATCGAAAGAGTGGCAGTGGTGATGTCTTGGGGCTAACAGTCTCCAGAGATATAACCTTGACAGAAGGTATTGTGTAATGTCACAGCATTTAGTAAAAGGTGTGGAATGCTCTTCCTCTTCTTCCTTCCCTCCCTATCCCCCTGCACTTGATACAGATGAACTCTCTACTTGATTTCCTCTGCTTGTTCTTAATTTTGAAATGAGCTGACTTCTTTCTCCCTACCCTATAACTCCCAAACTAATTGCATTAAATTGTTGGCTTTAAAAAAATGTGATATGATCCTAAATTGATGTGTGTGTGTGTGTGTGTGTGTGTGTGTGTGTGTGTGTGTAGCAATGGTCTTCAATAGCAAAACTGCTCTTCATCCATGTTCGATTAGCAATAGGGGGATTATAAATGTGGAGAGAGGGAAGGAAGCACATTTACCTTCTCTTGGGTTTGAATTACTTGTATAGCTTCATAAATGTTTGTGTCTTGACTGGCTTTGTTGTATTACTTCATGGCAAATCTCAAGGCCTGTGTCATGTAGCTTTGGGTTGTCAGGATAGCTCTGTAAACTCTCGTCGATTTTTATCTGCTCTGGTCTTGTACTGGGCTAGTCAATGAGCAGCAGAATCAGCAGGATATGCCAGGGTCTGGCCATAGTGCCATGGTCAAGGAACTTACAGAGTACATTCACTTCCTATTCCTCTGGGATTTGGGGATGGGAAGGCCAAGGAGATTGAGAATAGTTGGTTATGTCTTTACCCTTTGAAATTGCTACAAATAAGGAATTCCTTCTGCCAATCTCAGTAGTGTTAGAAATCTCCTTTACAGAAATTTCCTGTGTTTCTTTTTTCTTTTCCTTCACCTTCCATCAAAACAACCTGACCAAAGAAAGAATAAGAGGACTTTGCAATAACTTGTTCAACTTACTTTCCTAATTTGCTGTCATTTTTTTTTACAAAAAAATAACAGCAACAACAATAACAAAAACCTTTTGAAGGAAAAAAGTTTCCCCATTTCTATGATGTCTGTAGGATCATAGAATCATTGATTAAGGAAATTGGACTAGATGAGATCTCTAGGGTCATCTAGTCCCAAGCCTCTAATTCTGAAGATACTGAAGCATAAAAGTTAACAACTTCAAGAGAAGTTAAACAACTTGTCCAAGGGCACACTGATATGAAGTAGGGGCCAGGATTCAAGGCCAGGTCTTCTGACCCCAAATCCAGCACTCTACTGTATCATTTTCTCTCTCTGGACCACAGTCTCCTCATCTATGAAGTCAGGTGTTGGAATTATATGATCTCTCTTAACCTCTACTTAAGTACCATCCTGGTAAAAACTTGGTCAAATGTTTATTGAACATTTGCTCAGTTCAGTCCTGTGGGAGGTTGAAAAGCAACAGATGAATGATATGTAGCTTAAAGGGAATACCGGGGCATAAGGACATAAGACCCATGTGGAATGTGAACGTAGACCAGGTTATCACTCCATGCAACTCTACCAGCTGAGCAATTTTAGCAAGGAAAGACTTATTGACTTGGGTAACATTTCTGTCCTTTCCTGGATCACTGCCTTGTCCTGGCATGAAACTATGAACAATACCAAGACAGACATGGCATAATAGAGAATTCTGACAAAGGTGATCTACTAGATAAAGAAATGGCAAATCACTCTACTATTTTTGCCAAGAGAATCCCACAGACAGTATTCAAATGATAAAAGATTTTATCTGGAAGATGAGACCGTCAGGTCAGAAAGTCTCCATTGTGTCACTGGAGAAGAGTGAAGGAAAAGTACAAGCAGCTCCAGAAAGAATGAAATGTTTGGGCCAATGACAAAAAGACACTCAGCTTGCAAAATAGGAGGGAAAGAGGATAAGAGAAGGAAGAGGGGGCTAGTAGAAGGGAAGACAGATTGGGGAGGCAATAGTTAGAAGCAAAACATTTTTGAGGATAGAGAGGGTTAAAGGAGAGGGAGAGTAGGATAAATGGGGGAAATAGAATGGAAGGAAATAGACAGTAATTATTAAATGTGAAAAAAAAACTTATAGAAAGTATCTCTGATAAAGGCCTCAGTTCTCAAATATATAGAGAACTTAGTCAAATTTATAAAAACAAGAGCCATTTCACAATTGATAAATGGTCAAAAGATATGAACAGGTAGTTTTTAGACAAAGTAATCAAAGTTATTTGTAGTAATATGATAAGTTACTCTAAATCACTTCTGATTAGAAAAATGCAAATTAAAATAACTCTGTGGTACCACCCATCATCTATCAAATTGACTAATATGACAGAAAAGGAAAATGACAAGTACTGTAGAGGATGTGGGGAAATTGAGACATTAATGCACTATTGGTGGAGTTGTGAACTGATTCAACAATTTCATAGAGCATTTTGGAACTATGCCCAAAGGGCTATAAAAACCCAGAAGTACCACTTCTATGTTTGTATCCCAAAAAGATAAAAAACAAAAAGGAAAAGGACCTATATGTGCAAAAATATTTAGCAAGTTCTTTAGTGATGGCAAAGAACTGGAAATTGAGGAGATGAACATAAACTGGGGAATGGCTGACCAAGTTATGGTATAAGATTGTAATGGAATACTATTTTGCTATTACAAGAAATGATGAGGTTTCATCTTCTGCTGTACTCAGAGGCTGACTGCTCATCCAGGAGTAGCTGCTGTCACCATGGCTCTCAGCGACGCCGACATCCAAAAGCAAATCAAACACATGATGGCTTTCATTGAACAGGAAGCAAATGAGAAGGCCGAAGAAATAGATGCAAAGGCAGAAGAAGAGTTCAACATTGAGAAAGGTCATCTTGTGCAGACACAGAGACTGAAGATAATGGAATATTATGAGAAGAAAGAAAAACAAATTGAGCAGCAAAAGAAAATTCAAATGTCCAACTTGATGAATCAGGCAAGGTTGAAAGTCCTCAGAGCCAGAGACAACCTTATCTCAGACTTATTAAATGAAGCAAAGCAGAGATTCTCCAAGATAGTGAAAGATACAACCAAGTATCAAGTGCTTTTGGATGGTCTGGTCCTTCAGGGATTATACCAGTTGCTTGAGCCACAAATGATTGTCTGTTGCAAGAAAGAGGATCTCCCTCTAGTCAAGGCTACAGTGCAAAAAGCTCTCCCTATGTACAAGATTGTGACTACAAAAGATGTTGATGTCCAAGTTGATCAGGAGGCATACTTGCCAGAGGAAATAGGTGGAGGTGTGGAGATTTATGATGGGGATCATAAAATAAAAGTTTCTAATACCTTAGAAAGTAGACTGGATCTTATAGCCCAACAGATGA
>CM053585.1:122631870-122658714 GCA_028646515.1 Pseudochirops corinnae | reverse complement strand
TGTTTAAAGACTGATTTTCCCACAACAGCTTAGGAAGAAGAACAGTATCATCATTTCCATGGTTTACATTTAGGTGTTGAGATTTAAAGCTTTGAACTAGTGCAGTGGCTATCATGATGGACTTGAAGTCAAGAAGAGATAAAATGTAACCCTTATTCAAGCTATGTGATCTTGGGTAAGTCATTTAATTTCACAGGACCTTAGTTTCCTCATATATAAAACTGAGATAATAGTACCTTCCTCAAAGGGGCTTTGTGAAGATCAGATAAAATAATATACACCGTATAGGCCTTTGTGAACCTTAAAAGGCCATATAAATGCTAGTTAGCTATTGAATGACTTACAAAGCTAGTATGCAAAATCCAGATATTCTCACTGCATCTGGCAAAATATTTTGCAATAGGGTGACAGGCTCCAAGAAAGAACTCATCATTCTGGAATATCATCCCTGATAAAATGTTACAGTTTAATATGCAAAGAGACAGTTATCAATTCATATTAATCAAGTAATTAATATTTAAATCTAAAAATTAATATTTAAATAAAACATTTTTTTAAATTTTGACAATGAAAATTTCAATGTCAATCCATGTCAGAAAAAACTGCTGAATGGCAGAGGAGGAACTTTGTCATCTGTCAGAAGGTACTATATAAAGCAGGAGGGCCAGCTCAGTGAACCAATGCTGACTGGGACTTCCTGTTAGTGACTCAGAGGACCACTGGGAGGTGAGGAGAAGGCCAACATGATCAAACCTGGAGGAAACAAGAAATCAGAGTGGAAAGCTAAAAGTCATTCTTTCACTGAAAGCCTGGGGACAGTCAATGTTGCTACTTGTTTTATGTGAAAAATAATGCATGGGAACTGCCAGAAAGATAGTCTTTAAACACAAAGATGAATAGATTTCAAACTCCACTTTGTCCCCAGAGCATGACTCCATACAGATAAATTTCCTGGAAGAGTAAGAAAATGATTTCATTGAACTTTAGAATGCCTATTTTGGAAGGAAACTTAAAAAACAATTGACCCATTTTATAGATGAAAACACTGAGGCTGAGAAGTAATGTGAGATGCCCAAGGTATTAAGTAGCAGTGGGACCAGAACACGTTGATCTATATCTTTCCTCCTGAAAAAAGATTTGATGGAGACAGTCATTTTTCTTTTGCAAGACAATCTAGAAAAAGGCATAGAACCCAGCAAATAATTGACCAATTAAAAAAATGAAATGTGAGCTGAGAAACTAGAAGTCAGGAGTTCTTGACCCCAGAACTGACCCTACAACAGACTCACTGTGTAACCATAGGGAGAGACCTGACCAGGTAACAGGTTTGTTTCTTAATTTCTAAAAAAAGTGATAACACTGTAGTAGACAATAAATGTACCATTCCAAAAGCAGGGAGGTTACCACTTAAGGTAGCCTTAGATGCTTTGAATGAGTATCAGAATAAGCTGGGGTTGACAGCTGATCATATTGGGAGGTGGATTATCAATCTCATGGGCAAGAGGGGAAAGATAAGTGTCCAGATTGGAGTGAGATAGGATTTGCACTATCTAAGAACTAGTCTGAATAGGGATGATTGAGAGAGATGGGATCCAGGGGATGATACCAGGGCTGAGTTTCACCATGGTTTTCCTGTATTTGTCATGTTCAGTCTTTTATAATCAGATACATATTTTAATGCCTGGGGAGGAGAGGCTACCAGCACCACAGCAGTTCCCTCTAAACTATGGGGCAATAGCATGCCGCCACTGGGAAGGTTGTTCTGGATGGAAGAAACCACTTCTAAGAAGGGGTGGAAAAGAAAGGATGGTATTGAAATGGAAACAGGCTTTTCAATGTCACAGAAGAGATTATTTCCTTTTACTGGAGGCTTTTTCCTAAATTAAGGATGTTTTGGGCCAAGACAGTAGTAGCCCTGGGTTAGCTTGAAATAATCCCTATACCAGCAGCCAGGATTGTTGTGAGTCAGGACATGGAATAGATGTCAGGCATCTGGGTTAACTTTGCCTCTGGGTATATTGACCCCAAACCCATTCATGTGTTTCTTGAGCAAGACATGTATAAGGGCCACTCTATGGTTTGAGCAAAGAGATACTGAGACCCCATGGAATCTCTTTTGAGTTGTTTTTATGCACTAGTCTGCTTCTTTTATCTCTTTGTAGGTAGCTTTTATCTGAAGTTTGCCAAGTATGTTTACTGTAAAGTAATTGTTTCTTAAAACCCCCATACTCTAGGTGATACATTCCTCCGAATAAAAGTTTCCTTCCAGGACTGAAGCTATTGGTTACAAATTCCCCTAAGGAAATATGGGTCCAACTTCAGAATCTGATATGCAAACAATCAGATCCACAGATGCAAAAAAACCAAAAACAAACAAAAAACCACTGGGTTTAAAAAGCACCACCCTTGGAATCAGACAATCTAAGTTAAAATTGAAGTTTTGGCTCTCTTACTGGCTCTTTGACCTTGCCTTCCTATTGATTTACTGACGGAATTTTGAAGTCTACAAATTGAGGATAAGGATAACACATCTGCCTATGATGTTTTAGGTGGCTTCACCAATGGAGAAAATGGATGTGAAAGTGTATTGCAAACTGTCAAGTAACAAACAGATAAGACTAAGGCATTACTATTTTAAAGTCCATCAGAACATATAAAGTATTGCTGATATTCTTGTTATTATGATTGACACTGAATGACATATCTGGATGAAGCTTCTGGATCACCCCTTCTCTGAAGAGTGTGCATCTGAATTAATGACCTGTGCCACTTTTAGCAATTTCCCAAAGAGTGTTTGCCACAACCATCTACTCACTGGCTTTGTAGGTCTCTTTAATATTTCCTTTCTCTGTACTTGTGCCTCTTCCTGGTTGAATGGCATAAAGTCTGGATTTAAAGTCAATCTCATAAAAAGAGAATTGTGAATTTGATTTTCTGAACCTGTCAAGAAGAGAAAGTCAAACTATTTTTGGCCTTTAATTACTCATTTTCTGGATATTAAATTTAGAATTTTATTTTCCATGAGCAAGCATTTATTTTCTCTTTGCCCCACTCTTTCCCCCAGTAAAGAAACAGAGAAGACAAAACCTTTGTAACAAATATAGTCAAACAAAATGAGTACCTACACTATGTCCAAAAAAGTTTTTCTCATTGTGAATATTTAGTGCGTCACCACTCTGTCATAAGGTAAGGCACAGTCATCACCAGTCCTGGAATTCTGGCTGATCATTGCATTTATCAGAGTTCTTAAGTCTTACAAATGGCTTTTTAAAGTTGTTTTTACAACATAAATTGTTTTCCTCATTCTGCTCACTTTACTCTGCAACATTACATACAAATATTCTTAGATTTCTCTTATACCATCCCCTTGATTGTTTCTCACACATAACAGTATTCCAATCCATTCATATGCCATTAAGGATTTGTGTCTCTACAGGACATTTTCCTTTGATCTCTTTGGGGGTATAAGACTACTAATAATGTTGCTGAATAAAGGAATATGCATAATTATGTAGAGATTTCCTAATAAATGCTTCTTGATTGAATAATACCCAGCTTAGCTTTTGGCACAATTTTTTCATTCTACCTTGATTGGTGTTCCTAATGAAAGTACTTATCCTTGAAAATGGAATTCCTCTACATTGAAAAAAAGTTTCCCATCATTTGCCAGTTCGATGGAGTAGAAAACCTGCATGAAATTTGAATTTGTATATCAGTGTTACCATGGCATTTTGCCAACACAACAAGGCTTCTTCATATCAAATGAGCAGCGAAATAACACAGAGATACTTAGGGAGTCGCTGTGAAAGACATGCATATAACAAATTGACAGCTTTGCCCATCTTCTCCCACTTTTAGAATGAGGGTCAGGGAAGCAGCTGAGAAAGAAATACTTTTTGGTGGCTGCTTTAGTCACTCACAGAAAGGATAAAACATGACCATAGGGAAAAATTTGTTTTGAAGCAGCAGGTTTGATTATTGTTTTCTCTCTCTGGGACTCAGTTTTGTCTCCTGTAAAAATAGGGGGTAAACCAAAGCAGCAGTTCACCATTTTTGTCATAGATGAATTAGCAGAGTATTTTTTTGGGGGGGGGCAATTGGGGTTAAATGACTTGCCCAAAGTCACGTGGCTAGTAAGTGTGTCAAGTGTCAGAGGCCAGATTTGAACCCAGGTCCTCCTGACTCTAGGGCCGGTGCTCTATTTACTGCACCAACTAGCCTCCCCCAGAGTATTGTTTTTAAATGCATAAAATGAATGATTTAGGATTGCAAAGGAAATAAATTATACCAAAATAGTTATTTTTATATCTCTGTCTTTATGTTCATGGATTCCAGGTTAAGAACCCCTAAGACAGAATGTCTGTAAAGCCTCTCCTGCATCTAACATGTTACGATGCTATTACTCTAGTTTTCCAGTAAGAATAAATCTTGGCCCTACAGGCACAAAGGATGGTCATGTGTTATCCGGGGTTCAAGCAGTTTAGGATCTACATAACTGTGACCTAGCCCAAGTCTCACCATTTTGTCTAGAGGGATATGTGGGAGCCTGTTAAACATATTCTAGAATATAGAGGAGATCTAGCTGGAGAATTCTCCAGAAATATCAGTCTAGGACCCAGTCAGAAAAAGAAACAAAGACAATCCATGATGGCCTCTTCTTATTGAGCTCTCAATGTCTTTGTGACCCCTGCTTCATTTTCTAAATGATTGCTACCATGACATTATTTTAGAGTTTTACTGGGAAAGGAAGCTAAGTTTGCCAAAACCTGTACTTTCTTTCCTTCCCTCCCCAAAAAATCAGGACATTTATTTTTCTCTAGGTCAATAGTCCTTCTCTATGAGTTTTCGAAGATCATTCTTGTCTGCTAAGCAATCTCATCTAACAGTTTTTTCAATACCTGAGAATATGGCTTATCTGGGTCAAATGTCTTTAATTCATCAAGAGCAGCTCAGTGTTCCATTACTATTTGCTTCCTGATCTTGAATTTCCACTCCTGTTAGCACAAAGATAATTCTCCTCAGTAGAGAAAAAAGAAGGAACATAAGAGCTGAGTGGTGTCACCTAATCCCCATGACCTTAGTTTTCCTTGCTAACTATAATTCATTCAGTGCCAACACTTGGGCATTGTCCTTCCTTCTCCTCTCCTCTCCCCTCCTCTCTTCCCTTTTCTTTTCCTTTTTTCTCCTCTCCTTTCCTCCCCATTTCTCTCCTTTCCCCTTTCTTCTTTTCTCCTTTCTCCTCCACTTCTGTCCTTCCTTAGGCAGCCAAGTGTCCAGCTTCCTTTCACAGCTCATGTGGCTCACCACATTGATGTTGGACTTAGTACATACATTTGCATTACCTTACTATAGCTTGAAACTTCCATGCTTAAGTGATTTACTGGCCTCAATCTCCCTGCTAACAGGGATTACCGGTATGTACCACTTTGTCCAGCCATACAACATTTTCTTAATTCTATTTTTTATTTGAGTCCCCTCTTTTTAAAGTACTTTCTATTTATAGAAAATTTTCTTCTTGTCACAAAGAAAAATAAGTAATATCAATCAACATGGCAAATTCTTCTTCAGAATGCATGTCTCCTCTTCCACACATCCCCCTAGTCTACTTGGAGTCACACTCCAGTGAGTCAGTCTTTCTTATATCATAAAGATCTTCTGTGAGCTTGGGCTTCCCTAGAAGGAAATACTGCCAGATTAGCCAGCCCCTTCTCATCAAGCCTGCATTCGTTTTTGTTTTTTTTCTTAATGAGACTCAACCAACATGCCTATATTAATTTTATTTTGTTTTTTGCTTTTTGGAGGGGAAGGCAGAGAAGTTGGGGTTAAGTGACTTGCCCAAGGTCACACAGATAGTTTTTTTTTGAGTGTGTGTATATGTGTGTGAAGTGTCTGAGGCCGGATTTGAACTTAGGTCCTCTTGACTCTGGGGCTGGTGCTCTATTCACTGTGCCACCTAGCCACCCCCAAGCCTGCATTCTTCAAACAACTCATGTCAATACTAGGGTGTAAAAACCCATGTTTCTTCTTTCTCCAAATAGTGACTTAAAATTCTTGCCTGTCAGTTTTCAGAGGAAGAAATTTACAGATATCTATAAGTATATGAAAAAATGCTCTATATTACTATTGATTAGAGAAATGCAAATCAAAATAACTAGGAGGTATCACATCTCACAGGTCAGATTGGCTAAGACAACAAAACAGGAAAATGTTAAATTCTGGAAAGCATGTGGAAAAATTGGAATGCATTGTTGGTGGAGTTGTGAACTGATCCAGCCATTCTGGAGAGCAATCTGGAGCTATGCCCAAAGGGCTAAAAAAAAAGTTCATACTTTTTGACCCAGCAATACCACTGCTAGGTTGTAGCCCAAAGAGATCATAGAAGTGGGGAAAGGACCCATATGTACAAAAATATTTATAGCAGCTCTTTTTGTGGTGGGAAAGAATTAGAAGTCAAAGAGATGCCCATCAATTGGGGAATAGCTAAACAAGTTGTGATATATGAATGTAATGGCATACTATTGTGCTATAAGAAATGAGGAGCAGGTGGACTTCACAATTACCTGGAGAAACTTTTACAAACTGATGATGAGAACTTTGTACACAATTACAGACATATCATATGTATGATGACTAACTTTGATAGACTGGACTCCTCTCAGCAGTACAAGGTTAGAAGACAACTCCAAAAGACTCATGATGGAAAGGGATATCTGTATCCAGAGAAAGAACTACAGTCTGAATGCTTATTGAAGCAAACTATTTGCTTTCTGTCTTTTGAGTTTGTTTTGTTTTGTTTCTTCTTTCTCATTGTTCACTCCATTGGTTATAATCCTTTTTTATAACTTGACTAATGTTTAATGTTGTGAGAGATAGCAAAGTTAAGTTTCTACAGGCACTAGAATGAAGTAACAAAACTTAAAGGAAATAACACTGGCTTTCTTCTCATTGTTTGCCCTGCCTCCCTCTTCCCCTCAAAAAATGATTAGTGTGTAGATATGCACAAGTAAGGGATTGAAGGATGTTTCCTTCTGATTGGGTAGTAGGATTAAATGAATAATTATGATAATAAAGGATTGTCAACTGTAACTCATTGGCTGTCTCCAAATTTGGTTCATAATGAGGGATTGGAAAACATCATCCTCTGATAGGAGGATACTAATTCATGAATAATTATGGTAATGTAGGATTGAGATTTCTTTGACCCAATTAATTTTAGATTGTGAGCCCACTTCACCAACCAATGGTGAGATAGGACAAGGAAGTGGATCAGGTTAGGATGATCTGCAAATCTGCACTTTGCATTCCCTGACTGATGCTCCTTGAGGGACGAGGGCTGTGCCGTTTCTCATGAGAAAAAAATAAAGACCTTTTTTGATCTCCAACTCACTCAGGTTTTGAAGATCTGGCAGTGGTTTCTGTCCCACACAATGTGCAGGTATTTGTAGAATCTATATTTGATTGCATGCTGCCATGGTGGGGAGGGGGGAAGAAAGAAAGGGGAAGAAAATTTGGAACTCGAGGGATTGTCGAACTGAATGCTGTAAACTAAAAGTAAATACATAAATTAAAAAAAAATTCTTCCTTTTTTTTTCACCTACAATGAAAACATTGAAACTGTTCTTTCACCAAAAGGCAAGATGCTCATATTTGAACTGAGCAAGTCTCATATATATAGCAGTTCCCAAGTGTAACACTAGTCAAGAGATCTGATTTCTCCACATAGAAGAAAAGATCTTAGTCAATTAGATTCTAGGATCATGCTGCTTGGAACCTCAGGCCTTTCTCTCCATACTCCAAGGAGGAGCCTGACTCAGGGACAATACAGACAGTAAGAAAATGGGAACTCCTTTATCAAGTCACATGAGTAAGCATGTGTCAACGTTTACCACAACTCAGCTATTAATGTCTCTGGAGGAGGAAGAATTCCACAGTGAGTGCCCTCTCTTCTCCCACACCCCGAGCTTTAACACCTTCTATGCTATCAAGATCTCTCTAGAAGAAAAAAAAAAGGAGGGGGGGGAAGAGAGAGAGAGAGAGAGAGAGAGAGAGAGGCGTCTGTGCAGGTCTATCAGCTCCTTTTACAGACCAATTTAGAGGACATGATTCCCCCAACCATAATGTATTCTCCTTAGAGTCTCAGCCAATCAATTTATCCCATAATGTACTCTTATCAATGAAATTCATCAATCATGAGGCCCCAAGGTATGACTCTAAATCAATGAATTAATCTTAAGGATTGCCCTAGTCAGTGAGATTTAATCAGATGTCTTTAGTCACTGCAGAAAGGTGCCAATGGGCAAGTCCATAGCTCTACAGAAAGATTTAATCAAAAGTCCAAGGTAAGAAAGTTCATCAGTCTGCAAATTCATCAAGCCTATATGTATTTTCTTCATATATTTTCTCGAATCAATAATGATCATTGCATTATATTTGGATCTGGATACTTTTCAGTGTTTGTATTAGATCCAAATTCACACATATTACAAAGGAAAGAGCAGATCCTAGGAAACTGATCAGACAGATCATTGGACTAGGTTCTGCTTATATACAGCTAGGTTTGTTTTATAATAGTCATTGGAATATAATTCTCCTGGTTCTACTTTCTTCATTCCTTAACAGTTCATTCAAGTCTTAATCATGTGTCTTTTAATTACTCATTATTGTCATTTTTTGTGACAAAATAATCTTCCAATCATATATTACAGTTAGCTCAGCTAATCCTCAACTCATGAGCACCTTTTTCTCCAGTTTTTTGCCATAATAAAAAAGTGTTATTGCAGATATTTTGATGTCAGTTATCAAATTTTGCTATTGCTAACTTTGGGACATTTCTTATATATGTCTTTTCCTTTTCACTCACACAGCCCAGTTCAGGCCCTTTTTAGTTCTCACCAGGACTACCATAATAGCCTCCTGTTTGGTTTCTCTACCTCTCATCTCTCTCCATTTCAATCTATCTTTCACACAGCCATGAGGTGATTTGCATAAAAACACACATCTTACCATGACACTCAGTTATTCAATCAACTCCAGTGGCTCCTTAATATCTCTATGATCCAATAACCCCTCTGTTTTGCAATTAAGGCTCCTAATAATCTTATCTTTTCCTACTTCTTCAGTCTGCTTCCTCTTCAGCATCTCTCAGCCATAGCAGCCTCTTTACTGTTCCTCGCCTATGATGATCTTTGTTCTATCTCTATATCTTTGTATTGGCTATGGCCCATGCCTGGAATGTTCTTCCCATTCTCTCCTTCCTTCTGGAATTGCTGGTTTCTTTATAAACTCAGCTTAAATACCATTTTCTTTGAGAGGCTTCCCTGGTTCCCTGCATGCTGTTGTGTTCCCCTCTGAGGTCAAGCTGCCCTTGATTATTTTATGCCTTGTAGATCCATACACACAAAGTGTGTTTTCTCCATTAGAATGTAAGTTCCTTGAGGTTAAAGACTGTTTTGTTTAATTTTTTAAAAATCTCTGCTTTGAATAGTAGGTATTTAATGAATGCTTGTTGGTTGATTTTTTTTGTCCTCCCATTTATTTATATTTAGGAATGGGAGGTACCTTAGAGAGCATCTAATCCATTCTCCTTTTTTCATAAATAAGAAAACTGAGGATCAAACTTGCTCAAGATCAGTCAGGCAGAAAGTAAAAGCCAGAATTGGAGCACAGATTTCTTATTCTACGTCATTATTCTTTAGATTAGGTCAAGATGCTCTTTTCCCCAAGTTACTGAAGAAAATTATTTTTTTCATTACGCTTCTGTTCAAAGCAGAGATTTTTTGTCTTAGATTCTCTTCTTGATTTTGCTGATGAATATCCTTATCCAATATAACTTTTAGCTTAGCAAATAATTCACACGCATATAATAACATATTTATAGATATAAATACACACATACACACACATATATACATATATATGTTGTTTGTTTTTGTTTTTACAGTCATCTTGATTGTATTCAGCTCTTAATAACCTCATTAGGGGTTTTCTTGGCAGAGATACTGGAATGGTTTGCCATTTCTTTCTCCAGCTTATTTTACAGATGAGGAAATTGAGGCAAACAGGGTTAAGTGACTTACCCAGGGTCACACAGCTAATTCCTCACAGTCTGAGGCCAAATTTGAACTTAGGAACATGGGTGTGTATATATGTATATACATATACATGTGTGTGTCTTTATGTATTTGTGTATTTATGAATATATGTATATTTATATGTGTATGCATGCATATGTGTGTATATTTTCTATTTATCTATCTATCTAGAGAAAATCTCTAAAAGGAGAAGTAGGAAACTGATTTAGTAAATTAAGAATCTTGCAGTATTAAAATAATAGGACAATGAAAATAGCATTGAATTCCTCCCCCCCCCCCCCAAAAAAAAAGTGAATGAATGAATTAATGAACAGATTGAATATCTTTGGGCAAGTTACTTTTTTATACCAGAGTCAGTTCACCTTCCATGAAGCGCATGTTGAAAGTACTATTTTACCTCTGGGTTGTTTATTAAAGAACAGTTAATAGAAATTAAAACTGAAACATGAAATGAAAACATAATGAGACCCTATTGGGTGGAAAAAATAGCAACAGTAGCTCAGGATACACCAAGTTCACAGCAGACTAAGTTGTGCAGAGCACATCTGTCTAACTCTAATCTGGAGTCTCTAAAGTCATCATTCTTGCCTTTGGATATGATGATTAGGAAGGGCTTTTTGCTATAAATGGATATATCTTTTTGTCACTGTTCTGTATTTTGGTGTCGACTGTTTGAATAATTCAATGTGTAGTAAGATAGAGGATTATTGCTCTGTTGATGAAGCTATTTCCTAGTCCTGTGTTGCCAGATGTTTTATTGTCTGGATTGGTACCAAGTAAGAGTTTCCAAAGAAACCACTGGAAAAGAGACAGAATTGTTTCCCCCATAGAAATAACTTCACAGATATAAGAATACAAATAGCCAACTGTACTTTGCTGAACAATCTGCATTAATGTCAGTGAAAATCTAAGCAGGTTTTTCCACTTGTTTATTTTTGGTTTGAAAAGTCAAATAATAAGATAGCCTATCAATTCTTGTTGTATTATGATCATTTGTTTTTGTTTTTGTTTTGCTTTTTGGAGGAAGGGGGCCAGGATAATTGGGATTAAGTGACTTGCCCAAGGTCACACGGATAGTAAGTGTTAAGTGTCTGAGGGCAAATTTGAACTCAGGTCCTCCTGACTCCAGGTCCGGTGCTCTATTCACTGTGCCACCTAGCCACCCCATTACCATCATCTTTACTCAATTCAGTTTAAAGCAGGGAAATTAGCTACCATTCATTAAGCACTTTGTGGCAGTATGAGAATACATGAAACTGCTGGAATCTGCACTTGTGGAGAAAGCAAGTTTAAAATGCACATTCCCAGCTCTTTTGTATATCCCCGTCCAGTCTACTCCACATACTGGATACCCTAGGCCAGCAGAACAGCAGTTTTCCACCCTCAAACATCCTGTTATGAAAATATGGATTTGTATTCATTCCTTTCAGGAGCTTATAAATACATATGTAAGTAGCCGATATGAAGTATGTATATAGATATAACCAGAATTTGGTAAGTATTTAAATGGCTCATTTTTATTTGCCTACAGAATCCAATATTTGCTGTCCTACACACACACACACACACACACATTTCTTGTTCTTTCTATCCAATCCAGTCACATTCTTATCTCACTCTTCCCCTCCATTGATAAATATTTTGAAAAAGTAGCTGATCTCCCCTTACCACCTTCCTTACCAACCATTCACACCACGATCACATTCTACATTATAATCCACCTTCTGAACTCAACACTCTGCTGAAGTTACTCTTTCAAAAGCTGCAAAAGACTTCTTTTTTCATCAAATCTAATGGCTCCTTTCAGTTCTTTTCCTTCTTCGAACCCCTATAACATTTCACAGTGTTGACACTTGCTTCTTCTAGAGATTCTCTCTTCTTTTGTCTTCAGAGATACCACAATCTGCTGTTTACTTCATACCTCTCTCACCTTCATTTCTTTCTCCTTTGCTGCTTCCTTTACATCTTCTCTGACAGTTCATGGTGGTATTCCCCAAGATTCTGTCTTTATCTCTCCTTTTCTCCCATTTCTCTTCTCCTGTACCACAGCTTCAAGTATTACCTTCATATGTTGATGACAAAGGTCAACTTCTATCCCTGATTTCTACCCTACATTCTCTACTCAAGTCTTCAGTTAACTATCATTCATCTGCCTGGTACATTAAAGCACTAAAATCAACCTATGAAAAACTAATCCTGTAATAGTTCCCTCTCTAAAAGATTGATTTTCTTTCACATTTCACTAGTTTCAGTCAGCAGTGGCACCAACAATTTTCCTCCCTCCCTCCCTCCCTCCTTCCCTCCCTCTCTCTTTCTTCCTCCCTCCCTCTCTCCCTCCTTCTCTTTCTCTCTTCCTCCCTTCCTCTCTTCCTTCGTTCCTTCCTTCCTTCTTTCCTTTCTTTCTTCTTTTCTTCCTTTCTTCCTTTTCTGAAACATAACCTTTGCCTCCCTTAACTCTCCTATCTGACTAAGTGCTCTTAACTTTCAGTTGTATTTGACTTTTTGTGACCCCTGGTCTATACTGTCTGTGGTGTGTTCTAGGCAAGAATATTAAAGTGATTTGCCATCTCCTTCTCTAGTGGATTGAGGCAAATAGAGGTTAAGTGACTCGCCTAGTATCACATAGCTAGTAAGTGTTTGAGGGCAGATTTGAACTCTGGTCTTCCTGACTCTAGGCCCAGTGCTCTATCCACTGAACCACCTAGCTTAGCTGTCTGTTCTACCTCAGTAATATCTCACATACCCATTACTCCTCTTTGTACCTTTAACCACCACTTGTATAAAGGCCCCTTTGCTCATCTCAGATATTGCAATAATCTCCTCACTTGTTTTCTTGATGTTATCCTCTCACTCTTCTAATCTATCATCATACTATTATTGGCATAATTTTCTTTATGCACAAATCTAATCATCTTATCCCTTTGCTTAAAACCCTGCATTCATTCTCTATCTCCTGTTCAGTAAAGTTAAAAACTCTTGACATTGAAGTCCTCTAAGAATCTGGAACCACCCAATCTTTTTACTATCATCTCCATGCACTCATCTAGCCAAGCTGGAATACTCCTTTCCTTCAGAAATATTCCCACCTCTATTCCTTTGATTATGTTATTTTCTCTACTCCTACTTTGACTTTTGAAAGGCTATTCATCTTTTGAAGTCCAACTTAATCGAAATATTTATGAATTCCTCTCAACTATAATGACCTTGACTATGTAACTACAACAAACATTTTTTACAATGCTTATTATTTATTTTATTATAATCATTACTTTATGTGTAATATCTTTTTCCAGTAAATTTCAAACTATATAATTACATGAATCTTGCCCTATTTAATTTCTGTATTTTTCATACCCTGTATTATAATTTGTACAGAGTAGGCATTAACAAATATATGATAAATGAATGAGTGTATGAAGGAATGAATGGGAGGGAATAAAGTGGCATGAATTATTTGGACATGGGAGATGTCTTTGGCTGGTCCTTATTTGTGATATAATTTATTCATATGCATTTAGGGGATGCCTTGATTTATTTATGCAAATTTACAGTGTTTCTGGTATACTAGAATTGGAATGTCCCTCCTAGATCTTTGAAATTTACCAATAGTAATACAGAGAATAGAGGCAACTAGGTGGTTCAGTGGATAGCTTGCTGGGCCTACAACCAGGAAGACCTCACTTTAGATCTGGACTCAGATACTTTATCAGCTATGTGACCCTAGGTAATTCACTTAGCCTATGTTTGCTTTAATCCACTGAAGAAGGAAATGGAAACAACTCCAGTATCTTTGCCAAGAAAATTCCACGGACAGTATTGGTGTGCTTTGGACAACAGATTATGAAGGTTTATATATGAAAATGACAACAACAAAATATAGAGAATAAATATACTGTGATTTGTTACTTTGTGACAAAGATAATGGGACAATGGGACAACCCCAATTTATTCAGTGTTTTCTAACAAGCCAAGTCCTTGTGATTTTCACAGTACAGAGGACTTTGTAGGGATGGGAGAATATAGTGAAAGTGGTTTTCTCACCACATTTTCACGTGTTTTTTTTTTAATTTGAGAAAGCAAAACTTTGAAAATTTTTGTACTAGATGGGAGTTGGTAGTGTTTGTGCTGCTTAAGGGTTGGGAGTATTATATGATGAAAGAAAAAAATTAACAGAGGTTACTTGCCATGTCAGATGAGAATTAAAAGAAAAGAGAAGAGAGGAATTAATAAAATGGATATAACATTAGCCTGATATCTTCAGAGTCAGTGGCTAGAAAAAGCTTTATAGACACTGACTGGAAGAGCTAACTGAAAGATTTGAAGCCTTCCCCTTAAGGAAAAATGTTTACTAAGCACAGCATCACCAATGTATGTTAGATAACATAGAAGATGAAAGTATAGCTAGCACTTGAGCTAAAAACTAAGATGAAAATCTAGTTGAAGCTGAAAAAGCCAAATATTTATGAAAGTTTATGTGACAAAAGAATTGTAGCAATTCCCTATGCAATGGAGAGACTTCCTAAGCAATTTGCTACCTCTCTTCTGGGTAGTAAAGATATCTGATAGAATTGACTGACAGAGTTGTGCCTTCTCTCATAGAAGAGAAGGTTACTAGCCATGGAATCCCCAGTGTATGGTGTGCAAAGTAGCAGGTAACCCTGAAAATAGCTGGTTTGCTAAGGGCTTTCTGGAATAAATACAAGATGACTGCTAGGTAGCTGGCTCAGAAGAGAGAGTAATGATGCCATTACTAGAAGGCATCATTAGCTCCTTATCATCAGCGACAGAAGATACCTCTCCACTCATATGTTCTGTCCACATGTATTCCCCATTTTCAATCCCTATGCCTGATCATTTTTCTCCTCAAAATGTGTGTATGTTTTTCAGAGAATGATCTCGAGATCAGTGTGGTGGGAGGGATGTTGTTCTGTCATTTTTATCATTATGCTCTTCCATTAAATGCCTTTGCTTTGAATTTAAATATATCTGAATAGGTTAGAAAAGCAATACAATACATATTGGTGAGAACTTATGAGGGATTCTAAATCTAAGAGTATTTAGGAACTGGGATAGCATTTTGGTGACCTAAGAGAGGGGCAGGTCCTGGGTTTAGACACACTAAAAATACGACATCACGAGCAAGCCCTGAGGAGAAAGAACAATATCAGACATGTCTTACAAAATCTTCAAATCAAAGCAGCATGCCAGATACCTTAATGTAAGTCATAGAAAAGGAATTATTTGGAAATACCCATATTCTCTCTCTCTGTCTGTCTGTCTGTCTGTCTGTCTCTCTCTCTGTCTCTCTCTCTTTCTCTCTCTGTCTTTATATATATGTGTGTGTGTGTGTGTCTATCTACCATACACACACACACACACACACATACACACATACACACAATAAAGTTTGAAGCTTTCAAGCTTTCCGTGCTTAAGCCTTTGAGATTTATTGTGCTGAAGTCACCACCATCCTCCAGTGAAGTGAATCGATCAAATAATTGCATTTGATCTGTTGTCACCTCACTGCATGATATTGTAAATATAAAGTGCTTATTCTGCCTTCCCTCACAATATGTTCAATAAAACAAGAAGACAAGTCCAAAAGAATCCAAAGCCCCAGAAATGAATAGTATAGTCTTAATGTATTGCAATAGGAACAACAACTACAACAGTAATACTTAGTGGAACATTTTGCTATACCACCACTGATAAATGAAGTCAGGAAGTGCCTCAGAAGCTAGCTGTGTGTCCCTGGGCAAGTTACTTGTTCCTTAAAATTATTTTCATAGTGCTGGGTGCAGAGTGGTTGCTCAACTGTAGGCATGCATAGAACATGATGTGCCTGGATATGTCAGTATATTAAACTCATGGAAATTTTTTTTAATGCTTCTGTGCTTAACAACAGTTTGCAGGATAAATGCATTCATTTATCCTGAATAGATGAGTTTACTGTTATTGAAATGGATGCTCCCTGGAGTTTTGGTCAAACCTGGGAATTAGAAAGCAACCTAAATCATTGCCAAAATGGAAGAAGTGACCAAGTGAAACAGGGGAAGAAATAAAGAAACTCTTAGACAAATATTGTGGTGGGCGTCACACTATGGTAAGAGGAAATTCCAAGAAAACTGATCAGCATTTTCAGGATCCTCTGCAGATAGTCCAACAGTGACATGGACTTCTTATAATTAATTTTTAAAGTTTCTGGTGTTTGGGATCATCCAATATTATGTTTGAAGTCTGAAATTTATCCATTTCCCCATTCCATGACCCCCTCTTTTTTTTTGGGACCTCAAAGTACTTATCATAAGCCTTGACTTGGAAAAGTTTTCATGTCTTCAAGTTTTCAGCTTGCTAGTATTTAGTTAGCCCTCAACTAATCTCTATGTGATGTTATGTAGATAATGTTTAAAGTATTGCCTCCTCTGAGGCTATCTTTCTATCACTGTATCTTACCTGATTCCATGCCTTTGTTTCACTTCTGGCCATCTCTAAATTGTGTTGCCTATTCTGGGCCATCATTTCCACCTCCTTTTTTCCCCTACTCTTTTTCAAGCTCCACTTTATGTATTGTCTTTCCCATTATAAGGTAAGCCTCTTGAGGGTGGGAACTATCTTGTTTGTTTACATTTACTAGATGGCACCGTGCATAGCACATTCCCATTAGAATCAGAAAGACCTGAGTTTATATCCTTCCCCATATACTTACCAATTGTATGACCCTAGGTAACTCATTTACCTTTCTCAGTCTCGTATTTCACATCTCTAAAATAAGGATGACAGCATCTATCTCATGTGGCTGCTGTGAGTACCAAAGGTATATGTGTATGTGTGTATGCATGTGTGTGTGTGTGTGTATATATATATATATATATATATGTATATATATGTGTGTGTATGTGTGTATGTGTAAGTATATATGCTCACATATGTATTAGTATACATATAATGCTTTATAAACCTTAAAGTTCTTAATATATGTTAATTCATCTTTCTTCTTCTTCTTCTTCTTCTTCTTCTTCTTCTTCTTCTTCTTCTTCTTCTTCTTCTCCTTCTTCTTATTCCTCCTCCTCCTCCCCCTCTTCCTTCTCCTCAGGTCATATCTCCTGGGCATATTAATTCCTGGCATTTAGTAAAGACTTAATACTTATTTGTGGACTGACTGATAGGTTAGAAAGTCTAACCCTTCCTGCCTCTATCAAAAGAAATGTTTTTAATTTTTTTATTTAAAAAACAATAGTGTCAGACCAACACAATGCTCTGGTGAAACTTATTTTTATAGTTGGAATCTGCTCAGCTTTATTTCAGGCTAAAATATAATAGAACTTTCTCTTGATGCACCTATAAAAATTTGATTCAATCTTGGACAATCTCAGGAAGGTCATGCAGATGGGAAAACTAAAATGAACACAAACCTAGGTAGGGCTCAAGACTCTTCCTGGTTTATTTTTCTTTGTTTCATTTTTTTTTCTTTGGAGGATCCTTAACATTTCTGGCTTGATAGGTATTTCACAGGTAACTACAGAGATGATGGAGGTTGGAAGCGGGATAAGGAGTGACATCATTATGTAAAAAGCTGATTGCTATTGCTCTTGATTTCAGCATTTATACTTGACACTCAATTGTAACATGAAGCAGCTGTAGTAAGACATTTGTCTTTTCTTTTGACAAAAATAACTAATAAAACTAAGAAATAAAACATGTTCTTGCTGTAACTTAAAAGGGCATCATTGTCCTTCTGCAACAATCACTAAATACCAAACATTTCTTATCATTAATATACTGTAAATCAAAGAACAAGACAGATAGAAAGAGGTTTGATGGTCTTCCTAGGTTTCTGGTAAAAATTACCATTCTACAAGAGCTAATGAATGCCTCAGGAAGCTCTTTTTTTGGTCTTATTTTTTTGACCAACTGACAGTCTTTTGCCTACCTGTTAAGTTATGTGGGAAGCCATGTGGTCATGCTAAATTAAATTACCATAAAACCAGGTCAATCATATCCTGTAGGTTGTTTGTGTCCAGCTTTAATTGACATTAGGGATGCCAAGGATTGGCTAAGGTTACCAGTGATCATGGGTAGTATACTACATAAAGCCCAATTTTTTGGCTCCATATCTTTGTTCTTCCTCCCATAGTCCTCCCCCTCTGTAAAGAAAGGGTATAGAAGAATTTTCTCATCTATAATTGATCTATAGTCAACTGAAATTTTAAGTACCTACTATGTGCCAGACACTGTTCTAATTCCTAAGTATACAAAGGAAAGCAAATACAATACCTGCTCAAAAGAAACTTATAGTCTAATGGGGAGACAACATGCAAAAAACTATGTGCAAACAAATATGTAAAACTGGTCATAGCCAGCAGATGAAAAACACTAGCATTAAATGAAGAATTAGGAAAGGCTTCTTGTAGAAGTTGGAACTTTAGCTAAGACTTGAAGGAAATCAGAAAAGAAAGAAGGCAGATATGAGGAGGTAGTGAGTCCCAGGCATGGAAGACAATCAGTGAAAATATGCAATGTTGGGAGATGGAAGATCTACACAGGAAGAAGTCAGCTAAAGGAGACAAAAGCATTTCTCTCCTGAGGCTGCCAATAGCAAGCCTACAAAAAGAGAACTAAACTAGGCTTATGGGTTAGCTCTTCTAAATCATCTCTGGCATTACAAAATTATGTTGTGAGGAGGTGGAGCAAGAGAACCTGATATACACATGTGTATACATGTGTATATACATAGATAAGTACAGGTGTAGAAGCATGTGCATGGATATACACATTTGTGTGTAATGCGTATATGTGTGCAAACACACATGTTCATGCATGCACACACAAATGTATTAGTGCATGCATGTGTGTAACACAGTAGTACAAGTCTCGGGAATCTAATTACCCAAGTATTTTCTCCTAAATATTTGTGTCCTCCTGTATTTTGTGTATTTCTGAGGAAGGCCTCACCTATGAGTTGTGTAGAAAACTGCCAAACATCATATGTCATAGCATGCATCAGAGGATCTGGGGTGTTCCATGAAGTCAGTGATAGCTATATCCTTAAATTTACCTCTCATGCCTTTTTCCTGTTCTCTTGAAGATGTCTGTTCTGTAGTTCACAGGATCTTACCAGTCAGTAATTGTTGGACCCTGCCACTATAGTAATAAAAATAATATGGAATAATTGTTCTCATCCATCATTACCAACCTCACATCATTTTGAGTTTTCAAATTCCTGAAACCTTCCTCTAGGTTTAAGCTACTACTTTTAATTTATTCTCAGTTTCATGTTCTTGCTTCCATCTTACATAAAAATTTTAAAATATCTATTTTAAAAATATTTTGTCAATCTCTTTTTCTTGATCTCTTTTCTTCTTATATCATAATAATTTCCAAATATTGATCTTTTTCTGTAAGTAATGTCATTCACTAATTAAATATTAAACAAAGAATACAAAAGTAGGGAAAATCAGTTAAACAAAATTAATTTATCAGCTGAGTATGGTATGATCATATAAATGATGTCCTCCACCCACATTCCCCTCCCCCTCTGCAAAGAGGGCAGGGAGGTACACTTTCTCATCTCTTCTTAAGAAATCAATATGCTCATCATAATTAGACAGTGTCCATTTTCCTTTCCTTTCTTAAAAAAAATTCCTTTCCATTTAATTGTCAATCACTGTGGTTACAGGTATCTTAGTTTTACACTCTGTGTCAATTCATATTGCTTTTCCATACTTCTTTGAATTCCTCATATTAATTTTTTATACACACGGTATGATTCTATTATATTCACATATCTTTGTTTATTTAACTGTCCCCCATGTGGCACCTACATTGTTTCTAAAATCACAAAAATGTATTCTTCTTGACTTGTCTTTTTAAAATTGAAACTATATCATAGGATCTTCATTGTTCTCTTTACACAATTTCTCCTTTGCTTTCTCAATGACTTCCTTTTGTTTATGCCATCAGAATTTCATTCTAGAGAGATTCCCATTCTGTTTCAGCCAATTACTCAGTAGAATTTTAGGTCATTCTCCCTGTTCTGAAATCCTTATCAGTCACTAACCTTATCTTGTCCAGACCCAGAACTACTCAAGTCCTTTCCCAACTATAACTATATAATGGCATTATGCACATACCTTTTACTAAAACCCTTTTCCAACTCTAGCTCCAAGAATAATAATCAAATCCACACTACCATTCCTGGAAAAGGCATGCCAATAAATTGCCCTGTGCTGCCATTCTTCTTAACTTGTGTGTACAAAACACTGGTCACTACTCCCCTTTATGGGTTGTCTTTCCCCATTGGAATGTAAGCTTCTTGAGGGCAAGTGCTGCCTTGTGCACTTGTATTTTCCATAAACCAAGAGCAAGAACAGCAACCAGCATATGCTAAGTGCTTAACAAATGCTTTTTGTTTTTCTTCATTCATCCATGAACTTTAGGTTCCAATCAAGCTTGATGAGGAGTGGGAAACGTGTAGCCTCAAGGTCACATGTGGCCCTCTAGATCCTCAGGTGTGGCCCTTTGACTGAATCCAGACTTCACAGAACAAATCCCCTAATAAAAGGATTTGTTCTGTAAAACTTGGGCTCAATCAAAAGGCTGCACCCAAGGACCTACAAGGCCACATATGGCCTCAAGGCTGCAGGTTCCCCATCCCTAAGCTAGACTACCAGATAACCCCTGATTTCATAGCTCTGTAAATATCTAGAAGCCATATAACCATAGCTGGAAACTACTCCTTCCATTGTTTTAATCTAGTCACAGTGAAGAGTTCTTCAAGAAAGCTCTCTATATGATAAGTATACAGGACTCTTAATGCTATTCTATGCTGACAACAGAGAGTATGAAGCTAAATCCTGCCAGTTGTCTACAGGGATGAAACACAGATATTCTCACTAGAGATGTATCTCTCTTTCTACTGTGGGAAATGAGTATCAGTTCAGGTGGGCTTCTTGGTAGAGGAGAATTTTGAAGTTTTGTTAGGGACATAAGATTGATCCATGGGAGTAGCTGGGACAACAGGGAAACCATGATGGTTTAGGAGAAAGGAACTATTTCCATTAAGAGGAGCAGTGCATGGCAGAGAATCCCTAGAAATGATGGGAGTATCAGGTATCAGATAGTCCAGTTTTTATCACAAAGTGTGGTTAGCAAGTTGGGGTTACTCTTTATGTCTTGTCTCCATCTGGGAGTAATATAATGTACTGGGCCTCGTATATGGGGGAGGCAGGCTGGAAATGTTGAAGAAAATGGAGATATTTTTGGTACAGTTGGAAGATCATGGGAGTTAGAGACCCTGGGTTCAAATTCTACCTCTCACACTACCTGTTTGATCTTGTTCAACTCAACCTCTCTCAGCTTCATTTTTTTCATCTGTAAAATGAAAGGGCCAGACTATACAGTCACTGAGGTTCCTTCCAGCTTGAGATATATGGTTCTAAAAGAATATCGAAGGACTGGAGGTTTGGTATGGTAACTTTTGTCAAATATTTGAAGGGACTGCATAAGGGAGAAGGATTAAACATTATTCTTTGACTTCGGACAACAAAACAAGAAGAAATGGACATGTGGAAGCTTTAGGGAAGCATTTTTTGGATCAGTGAGAGGAAAAACTTCTTAACATTGTTTCCTGAAGATGGAATTGGCTGTCTGGGAACAGAGTGCAATGGGGCATTATAGTAAGTCTTCCTTCAGAATAGATATTCAAGCAAAGTCTTGCCTTTATGTCATTTTATTTCTTTTTGCCATACTCACTTCATTGTCCTTCAGCTCCTTTGCTCAGTTTCAACTCCATGAACATCATGCACCTATGCTGGGTACCCACCAACTCCCCCTCTGTTTGGCTCCCTGACCTACCTCTTGGCTACCTTTTATATATTGTCTTCCTCTATTAGATTGTAAGCTCCTTGATGGAAGGGACTTTCTGTTGTTATTTGTACCCCTGGTGCTAGCACAGTGCTTATTGACTATTGACTATGGATTTATTGATTTGGATGTTGTATACATAATTTTCTGGGAAGGAATTGATCCAGATGACCCTTCAATTTCCTTCCATCTCTGAAATTCTATACATTTATGAAAACTTCACTTTATTTTTTCAAATGGGGATTTGGTTGAACATTTCAATTACATTGAGATAATTCATGTTGATACCTCCTGTGGGAAGGCACCCATTGGGATTTTGGATTGGGATTATACTTGAATGAAGCAGAAGTTATTTAGATTAAAAATAGTGAAGAACTTCATGACTTCTGGAGTTACAGGAACCTGAAATAGTATACTGAGACTGAGGAACCTCCTTTGGGGATCTCTAAAAATGTGATGGAAAACCTATTTAAATTAGGGGAAAACACAAGGCCTTTTCTGCATATTTTTGGGAGAGACTGGGTAGAGAGGGAATAATAATTCCTTACTCAAACCCGATATTCCTACATTTTGCAATTGTCCATATAAATTTGTGTCTTGTTATCTATTAACTCTTTTATTATCAAGTAAAATCATACTTTAAAACATGATCTTTTCTTTGTTTGGAATAAGATGGATAGAAAAGCATACTTTCTCTTTACCAGAACCAAGAAAAAGCTATCACCTTTATTTCTCTAAAATTGTATTTTAGCTAAAGGAAACACCTCAAAGTTCTAAAATAATATCCTTTCACAGGATGTAGATAGTATTATCTTCAGAGGCAGTTTTTCAAATTGATCTCAACTCATTCCTGCAGTTTCAAGGACATTCACGGATGATTGAAGGTTCCACAATATCTCTGCCTCTTGTGTCACAAATACATTAGACTAGCAATTCGAGGTCAGTTCCTACAGGGGAAAATTTCAGTCAAAAACAATTTCATAAATAAGGTGAAGTAAGAGCAGAATCTAGCACTATGATGGGAGCAAGACATATGTTGCTCTCTAAGCCTTCTGTAACCTTTTATGAATAGATGTATAGCAAGTATGCATTTAAATCTCCTTTGGTTCTTAGGCACCATAGGCTGGTCTCAGAAAATCTCCCTCATCAGTATCTACCGGCAAAGATTTTTATATATTTGCCAGTAATGTTACCTGAATCATGATTGCTACTGTCTAGTTGCCATCTTGCCACATATTGCTTACATTCTGCTGAACGAAAAGGCATGTCCATATAATGAGTCATTACTCTGTTTACTTTTCTTCATTTGTCAATGCCCACAACAGAAGAGATGTTAACTCCATTAATCCCCTTAAAAGTTCTGGATATATTGTTTTAACTGGGCTAACTTTTGTCTCCTGTCTCCTGTCTAAGGGCCAGGTATATTATGATTCCCCTCTCTTTCAGGGTTCTCCAGCACCTTTAGAGGGTTAGGGTAAGGAGTTTAGTCTCTAACATTAGTTCAAGACCCTGCTGATTATGTCCCCTCAATTTTATGAGGTCCTGCATCCCAGTTCCACTTAGTCACAATAATCAGATTAACTACTACAAAGGAATATTTACTTCTAAGCTACAAAAAAGCAAATATAACAATATTCCCATTAATACCTGGGTGCATATTCTTCCTACACATCCCTGATCTCTGAGGAAGGGAAGATGATTAGGCTCACAAATTAGATCAAACTCTTATGTATCATTAGTGTCACCATGTTCTAACTCAAAAGCCTCCTTTTGGATTGGGATTACACTTGAATGAAGCAGAAGTTATTTAGGTTAAAAATAGTGAAGAACTTCATGACTTCTGGGGTTACAAGAACCTGAAATAGTATATTGAGACTGAGGAACCTCCTTTGGAAATACCTAAAAATGTGATGGAAAACCTATTTAAATTGGGGGGGAAACACAAGGACTTTTCTGCATATTTTTGGGAAAGACTGGGTATGTTATGTTATGGATTTGAGTCTTGCCACCCTAACTTCTTCCGATTTCCCTGCTGGGTTGACAGAAACTTCTGGCTTGGAATGTTGGTTACAGGGTCACCATGGCTCAAACTCCTGGGTCAATCCCTAAGTCTAGAACTGAAGAGGACAAACAACAGAAGCTCAAGCCTATTTCCCAGAGACACAGACTTTGAAGGGAGAAGAAGGATTATACATCTACTTCCCAACTCAGCAAACAGTGATCATATTGTTGGTGAATGAGTCCTTCATTTCTGGATTCCACTCGAAACAGAGAGCAATTCTGCATCATTTAGATTTAAAGATTCAGCCAGTTCTGGTTGTACAACCAATGGAAACAGTTTACTCTCCCCCACTTAGTAGGCAACACAGGATTTCTTCTCCCAATACCTGGTCCTTGGAATCTTTCACATTGCTCCTTCCATCTTAGGTTATCTGGGCATGTGCCAAAAACTTATTGTATCAGGCCTTGTGTACCTAAACTTATATTGGTTCAAGGAATTAAAGGGAGACTCCCTAAGGTGTTGGGTAGGAATTAGTGGCAGCTACCTAGTGATTTTCTTTCATCCACCAAGTGTATTGGTATGGGATTTTCATTAAGTAAAGAACAGCTGAATGAAGAGATCTGGTAATTGACTGGGTTGGGGCACATTTCTTCATAAAATTTGCACCATTATTTCATCTGCATTCTTGTGTGTAGTAGTTAATGGATTAGATGACCTTTTGACAATTATTTCTGCTTTCCTACTTTATGATCCTCTTCAGAAGGATAATATAATTCACTTAGAATCATGGCTCTGGGCTTTACAAGGATCCACAATATAGACTTTTGGCATGTTTGCCTTTTATTTACATGTGCTCATTGGTCCTGTTTATTCTATTGATAGACAGTTAAAAGTTCCATTAAAAGTTATTTTAACTTTAGAGAGGCCTAGATTAACCTAATTTCATAGAAAAGCAGTTTTAAAATATAGTCAACCAGTGAAACATATTTAAAAAAAGAAAGGAGAGAGAAGGTTGGACATCAGCAATAGCAAAATGTGAAGGACTGGGAAAAAACAAAAACAAACTTTAATATGACTTAATGTTTCAGAAAATTCTTTTTCAGTTCTAGAAGAAGAAAAAAAAATACAGGATAACCTTCATGGCACTATCTGAAGGTTAAACAAGCTTCACTTTGGTAATGTGATAAGTGCAGCAAATAAGCCCTTGGGAATAATTTATGTGCATAACAACTCTGAAAAGGTAAAAATGCCATTTTTAGAGGTCAAATTACCTCTAAGGCATCAAAGATTGAGTATATAGAATATGGAAGTATACCTTCTAATCTGTGCTCCCCAGTGGTTACAAGTGTATTCAGACAGGAAACTGAATGGCAAAGTTCCAGTAGATCTATATTCTTATTTGATTAGTCTGGAAGGGAAAGAAAAAGTACTGCAAGTATTATTGCATTAAGATGGATTTGCACTCACTGAACAACGTGTGTAAAATTCCTATGAAAAGTGTGAAATGATAACTTCAGGCTATTGTAATAATGATGATGATGATGATAACAATAATAACATTTTTGTTGATTTTTTTCTGGCTCTGAATATAGGGAGGGACTCTCTTTACCAAATGATCAGATTGTTCTGTTATATACTGAGGGAGCATTCTGGGATAGTGAGCACTTAAGTGATTTGCCAAAGGTCACACAAATAGGCTATCGCTGAGTCAAGTCCCAGATTTAGATCTCTCTGACTCCGAGGCCATCATGTTTGTGTCCAGTCATTTTCAATCATGTCCAATTTTTTAATGACCCCATTTGGAGTTTTCTTGACAGAGATATTGGAGTGGTTTGCCATTTCCTTCTCAAGCTGATTTTACAGATGAGGAAACTTAGACAGACAGGGATAAGTGACTTGCAGAGGTTCATACAGCTAGTAAATGTCTAAGGCTGTATTTGAATTTAGTAAGATGAGTCTTTCTGTTTCCAGTGCTAGCACACTATCCACCACTATGTGCCTCATCTATTCACCACAGCAGGCTGTTTAATTGACTGGCTCAGTTACTTTGACCCACATTAGTCTAACGATTGTTGAGTTTCAGGAAGAATGAATATAATTCAAAAGCAATACCTGTATAAATGAATTAGTGCCTAGAACAGTTCCTTAAACCTAAGAGGTACCAAATAAATATTTATTGAATTGAATTTCAGTGAAATAAAATTATTAAGGCACAACTTAGTTGATCAGTTGTTTTGCTTGTTTTAATTGTCAAATGAGATATCCCACAGTGCATCAGGTTGTTATACAATGAATTATGGAGATGTCCCACAACACATTACACCTATACATTACTAATTTGAATACTGCATGCATCCATATTTTTCAATTTGAAACTTATATTATTAAATGATAGCTTAGTTATTATATGGTACGCCATTTTCTTTTTTTTAATTTAATTTAATTTTTATTTTATTTTAGTTTACATCATTCATTTCCATGAAATTTTGAGTTACAAATTTTCTCCCCATCTTTTCCCTACCCACCACCCCAAAAAAGCCATCCCAATGTATCCCCCCTCCCCCAATCTATTCTTTCCTATGTCTTTCCTCCTCACCCCTCTGACTTTCTGGTAGGGCAGGATGGATCTCCCAACCACAGTGCCTGTGTATCTCAAGTTCCAGTTGCATGTAGTTAATAATAATAATAATAATAATAATAATAATTGTATATATAAATATATATTTTTAATATTTGATTATAGAACTTTAAATTCTAGATTCTTTCTCTTCCTCCCTTGTCACCCACCCCCACTGGAAGGACAAGTAATCAAATACAGGCTGAACATGTATAATTACCCAGAACCTCTCCACAGTGAGCATATTGTGAGAGTCTGATTACATGTCCCTT